>CM023482.1:31445627-32045627 GCA_013339685.2 Hyalomma asiaticum
AAAATACGGTCTCTCAATGTTTTGACTTGATCAGAAGTCGCACAAACTGCGTTTTACCGCATCGTAGAGCATTCCTCTACTTATTGCGCGCCTTCCTGAATAAAAATACGGTCTCTCAAAATTTTGCACAGAATGCCAAAAAAGGTAAGACTATAGTATTGGTTTTTTTGTGAAATTTTGACTCGATCAGAAGTCGCACAAAATGCGTTTTACCGCATCGTAGGGCGTTCCTCTACTTATTGCGCGCCTTCGTGAATAAACATACGGTCTCTCAAAATCTTACCCAAAATATCAAAAAAGGTAGGACTATAGTACTGGGTTTTTTGTGAAATTTTGACTCGATGAGAAGTCGCACAAAATGCATTTTCCCGCATCATAGAGCATTCCTCTACTTATTGCGCGCCTTCCTGAATAAAAATACGGTCTCTAAAAATCTTACCCAAAATGCCAAAAAAGGTAAGACTATAGTCGCGGGTTTTTTGTGAAATTTTGACTTGATCAGAAGTCGCACAAAATGCGCTTTACCGCATCGTAGAGCTTTGCTCTACTTATTGCGCGCCTTCCTGAATAAATATACGGTCTCACAAAATCTTGCCCAAAATGCCAAAAAAGGTAAGACTATAGTACTGGGTTTTTTGTGAAATTTTGACTCGATGAGAAGTCGCACAAAATGCATTTTCCCGCATCCTAGAGCATTCCTCTACTTATTGCGCGCCTTCCTGAATAAAAATACGGTCTCTCAAAATTTTGCCCAAAATGCCAAAAAAGGTAAGACCATAGTCTTGGGTTTTTTGTGCAATTTTGACTCGATCAGAAGTCGCACAAAATGCGTTTTACCGCATCGTAGAGCGTTCCTCTATTTATTGCGCGCCTTCCTGAATAAAAATACGGTCTCTCAAAATCTTACCCAAAATGCCAAAAAAGGTAAGACTATAGTACTGGGTTTTTTGTGAAATTTCGACTCGATGAGAAGTCGCACAAAATGCATTTTCCCGCATCCTAGAGCATTCCTCTACTTATTGCGCGCCTTCCTGAATAAAAATACGGACTCTCAAAATCTTACCCAAAATGCCAAAAAAGCTAAGAATATAGTATTGGGTTTTATGTGAAATTTTGACTCGATCAGAAGTCGCTCTAAATACGTTTGGCCGCATCCTAGAGCATTCCTCTACTTATTGCGCGCCTTCCTGAATAAAAATACGGTCTCTCAAAATCTTCCCGAAAATGCCAAAAAAGGTAAGACTATAGTATTGGGTTTTTTGTGAAATTTTGACTCGATCAAATACGTTTGGCCGCATCATAGAGCATTCCTCTACTTATTGCGCGCCTTCCTTAATAAAAATACGGTCTCTCAAAATCTTCCCCAAAATGCCAAAAAAGGTAAGACTATAGTATTGGGTTTTTTGTGAAATTTTGACTCGATCAGAAGTCGCACAAAATGCGTTTTCCCGCATCGTAGAGCCTTCCTCTACTTATTGCGCGCCTTCCTGAATAAAAATACGGTCTCTCAAAATTTTGCCCAAAATGCCAAAGAAGGTAAGACTATTGGCCTCGAGATCTTGGAGTGGCGCCCTCTCGCGTGTGACGTCAGAGCGGGGACTCCGATTTCAACCGCACTGCAGCAGCCGCTGCTCCTGTACGCGTATCGTCTGCTTCACGTGAGAACTTTGTTGAACGAACAGCCTCGCGACGGCCAACTAACGCCTGCAACGATTGTTTTCGAGTGTAATCTTGAACTTGCTTTTAGTTGCGGCCCAATCGACAGGGCCAAGAAATCCCCCGGATGGCCGACGAGTGCGCCGATGCCACCGACCGCATTGCTCGTAAGAAAGTGAAACTATGTGTGAGTGTTCGCGCTCGTTATCTTGTTTCCGCCGTACGATACTAATTAGTTTAGGTGTTTCTTTCGATATTACAGTAAGCGTGCCGTTCTCGAGCATCTACAAGTATGTAGATAAAGCTTGCGAAATGTCGCGGTGTCTCATCGAGGGCGAGGCGGTGTACAACGCAGGCCACGTTGTTGAATGCGCGGTCGAGGCCGTCAACGGAGGTCGCATCACCGTCGCCGCTCTCGTCCTCCAAACAAGTGGACTCACCAACCCACCGCACAACGTCTCTGTCGTGATCGACAGCAGTGAAGTGGCCAATGCTCGCTGCTCGTGCAAAGCAGAGTGAGGCAATGTCAACGTGTAACATAACATAGAATTTATGTTCACTGCTGGTCTGCAGTTGGTGTCGAGCTTATATCGCCTTTTGCATTGTGTTAATGTTTCTAAATTAAGAGGCAAGTTCACTATTGAGACTAGTGTGAATGTTTAATGTTGGCACCATGAAATATTTAATTGCGGCACCATTTCTATTATTTCTATAAATGAAAAGAGACTTTGTAGGTGACTTCGTGGCTTCGTAGGTAAAATACGTATGTACACCATCCAGACGCAGCCGTAGTCTCATACATCCTGCGCCGCTCAGCTGAGCTCACGAGGCGCTCTTACCCGCGAGGCGATTCAGAGGCCGCGTCGTCGGCTCCTTGTTTAGGGGCCTTCGCGGAAGGTTGTGGGACGGCACCGCACCTGGTGTAAGTCGCCTATGCTATAGCCTGCGTGCAATAAACGGCTTAAGTATTGGCGAGGCGCTTAAACACGGTCACAAACTTACCGAAGAGTGGCGCGTACGGTGGGTAGCAGAAGTCACTGTCCGCGAAGTGTTTGCTGCACACGGTCGATGAAGGCGTGGGGCGCTTTCCCATTCTGAGCTTGACCATCCACTTCTTCTTCAGCTTTGGGTCCTTAGGATAGTTGTGAAAGCTAACGCCTCTTTCACGAGCGGACGAAGTACACTGAGGCACAGAGCAGTACTTCACCATTGCACAGCACTCGCCGCGGAGACAAGCGGCCGCAGTTCTAAAAAACAAATAACCGTAGTTCTAAGTGAACGTTAAAAGCAGACCCACGGTTGTTCGAACAGCGTCAGTAGCCACCATACGCGAGATAACCAACTGAACTGCTTTTTTGTTGAGATTTACCGCAGCGGTGGCTTCAACACGGCGCTGGGCCTACGTAGCAGACGAAAGCGCGCGAATCCCCGCTCTGACGTCATACAGGCGCCGTTCGCAGCGCCGCCATCGGTCGCACACCAGGCGAATAGGTTCATAGAGGAATAAGACGTGTATTCTGCAACCCATCCGGCAGCACGGTTAAGCGTCTTGGGGAAATAAAGGGGGTGAAAGGCGTGTAATGCTGCGCCAGAGAAGAAGGGGGTGGGGCTGCAAGAGAGTTATGCTGTGGTGGAGAGGGTGCGTCTGTGAGGGAGAACCGGTCGTACACGTGCTCGTTTGCCTCTCCCCGGGAGGAAGGAGAAGGAAGGAGTGTGGGGCGGGGAGTGGGGGGAGAGAGAGAGGGTGTAGGTCGCATGACTTTGGAACCCCTTTGAAGAGATCTGTTTCATTCTAGACATACGGAAGAAAGGATCACCGTGGGACTCAGCATCATGCTTTGTAACTAATGACCAGCTGTTCTTGCATATCCGACTATTAAAACTCGCTATATGGGTCAGATATGGGAGTACTATAGACTGTCATAAATTTGTACTTTGCCCTCAACACCGCCTTTCCTGTGATCGCGACTGCGACTTGCTTAGTGAATGTGCCCTGCCTCGAAATTTAATTAATTTCCAACACGATTTAGAAGCGCGTTGGAATTTTTTAACATTACGGCGGGATCTCTTTATGATTGGCGGGAACGTGTTTTGTCGTTAGGCGGTGGAGTTCAAATCCTTGAATACTTCTGCCAATTGAAGTCATTGTGTGCGCGGTCATTTGAGTGCCTAATGTATACGTGATGCTAAAACACATTAGTCATTGCTACTCATATTTCCTATGCTTAACATACATGTCAACTGCCTGTAGTCCTTGCATTTCTAATGTCAGTTTAATGTCACATAAGGAATGCATTAGGTTAACATCAGAAACTCAATTTTCATTTTCATAAGGGGTGTCGCGCCATTTCCTGCACAGTCATGGTAAAAATCATTCTACGTACCTCGTTAATGTACCTGCTTCCGAAATTGGCGAAGTTGTCGGCGAGAAAGGAGCAGATGCCGCGCGTTGCATATCCGCAGAACTGACGCACGAAGCCCGCTATTGGCATTCCCTGGGGCAGCAACTCGTAGCCTCCCGCGGCGTGGACCAAACGCTGTCGAGACAGGAAAGAAACAGCGTTACGTATAGCCGGTCAGAAGTTTTTACCCTCCGATGGTAACTTACTGCAATCCAGTACTGAGACACGCACAAAGGAGTAGGATTAAACGAAGAAAAGAGGAAATGCAGGGAGGTTAACCAGAAATGCGTCCGGTTGGCTGCCCTACGCCGTAGGAATGGGAAAGGGGAATAGATAGATGAGAGATAGAGGAGGAGAAGGAAGGGGAAGAACGAAGGGTAGGTGTGCGTGATGGCGCCGTCAGTCATAAGCGTTCGCCCAAAACCGCCGTCTTCAAGATGCATGAAAGCGCTTTCAAGTGCTCTGTGCGCCGACGAGCGATGAGGGCGGTGTTCAGGTAACATCTGCACGGAAAGTGGCCGATCTTCCAGTTCACACACAAGCCTAGCCAAACATGTGCACGAATAAAACACGAGAAATACGAGAATCTTTCAAGCGAATGCATAGTCCAACCATACGTGGGGCGTTGTGGCCGTCACGCCTATTTTCCCGAAAACATGGTATCCCTGCAGCCTTTGAAAAAAAAAAGTAATTTTGCGAGCGCTGACATTTGAACACGTGGGCTCCACCCTCGGAATGCAAGTGCTTTAACCACTAAACTACAAAGCCACGCTTCAAAGACGTGAACATGTCGAACCATGTGTTCGCTTTCTACGACCGTGCTTAGCATTTTCGAACAGCGTAAAGAAAGAGCACTAGAAAAAGGAGAAAAATAATACAGGAACAGGAAAGAATGAAATAGGGGATATTCAGAATGCATTGTGATCAGGCAACACTGGTTGCGCCCGCCATGTTCTTCGGGGCGCCGTCGCGGAATCGTCTGCTATCGCTCGCATTGGGAGAGGCTGGGAGGCTGTCACTGATGGTGCTTTCGGGCCAAGGAAACGCAGCAGTCTTCTGCGACGTACAGCTAAGAAAGGTCAGTTCGGCTACTAAATGTCGACGAGAACACAGTAACGAAGTCTTGCGCTCTTTTAAGTACCCACCCGGAAGTCAGTTGTACACGCGTACTACTTGGCAACGAAAATAGTATAGGCCGAAATTTCCCCTTTTGCGACGCGTACTTCTGATCAGAGCTAAGCGTTCGTGAATATTCTTGGTTGTCGAGAAGGTCCGAGTGTAGAATGTATAAGATAAGCTCGTACGGAAATACGGTACCCCACGTTATTTACGAATTCGATTAGAAACGTTGCCAGATGTAGGAACCACGTTGTTTCTGAGCGTCGCTGTGCTGCTTCCCACCTCTCGTTTCTCCAGCCGCAGGCATCGCTATCCTTCGCAGTTGTGTGTTCGATCTTTCCTAGAAATAAGCAATGCGTGGACACATAAGCGGTGCGCCAAGAACATCTCGGAAAAGCTAGACTATCGCGCATTTTGGAGTTTGCATGTCCGGCAGGTGTTATTTCACTGCTGATACGCTATAGTACACTTTAACCACGCTGCGTCCGTTGATGTGAGCAAACGGTCTGCTGAGAGGATTAGTGCATGTATACCAAATACGTGTGTCAGAGGACGAAAACTTACTGTCCGTGTCGCCATGTCCTTGCCGTATTTTCCTTAGTAAAGGGTGGAGGGATGCGCGGTGAAAGTACTCATTCGGCTCTTTTGAAAATACCAAAAAATGAGGCTTGACAAGGTTGCCTCAGCCACCACCTCTCTCCGCATCTTTCTTTTTCGAGGAAGGGTAGTATGCGTAGGAAAATATGGGACTTAGGAGGAGCAACACGACCGCTGCGTTGTCTTATGTGCAGGTGCGCCGTATATCAGCTTTCCAAGTGCTTTTCAATTTGTTTGCCTCAGTCTTATGGCCGCCAAGCAGCTGGTGAGAGGCACCGAAGATCAGGTTGACGGATGCAATGCGATGCTCCGAATTGGCGCCGAATCATCTAGTTCAGTTGGCCATGAGCGCGCCGATGGACGGCCGAAGCTGCTTGGCCATAGATATTTAGAGATACCGACCACGTATATACACATTAAAAACAACAAATAAAAACGATGCCGCATGAAACGGAGCGCACAATTCTTTACTTGTCCAATCATCGAGCATCATTCACGCATGGAGTACGTAGGTGATGTTCTCGATGACATATACAAAATCTAGCTCTCATGAAGGTTGGTTCATGGTGCAGCGTCAAAAACCTGCGTCGCATGTCTATTGTGCTAATTCTTAGAATTTCATGTCGCATAGCTTTCCGGAGAGGCTCAGTAAACGCAAACTGCTTTAAACAAAATGAATGTGCGCGCTCAAACCATGCTATACCGAATTAAGCAGATTTATTCCGGAGAACACTCGGTTTCGTCCGTGAAAAGAACACGACATGCAAAAAGCGTACCATCATGCTCTCTCGACCGTGCATGCATGATCTGCCAGTCCGCTGAAAATATGCTAAAATGCGCGTGGCTTAATTCCGTCAGTGCTTGTCGCTGGGAAAGCAACTCATATACACGGGCAAATAGAAACGAGGCTAAACGACGATTTTACGCGCGTCGACCATAGTTCCGAACACACGCAATGAGAGATATCCTCTATGAGATTACCTCACGCAGCTGGAAGAGTAGGAGAAGTAGTAGGCCGGGTGTGTTAGACACAAGCATCCTTGTTTTTCAGTTCCTCAAAAAGGGAAAAGGGCCGCGATTTCTTGGTCGCCCTTGTGCTGTTCGTTCACGTGTTTTTCTTGCATACGAGAAACTATCCCCAACTTCTGATCTTTTAAATCTTCGGTAAACAACGTCTCTTTCAGCAATTTTTAAGGACAGAACATATGCCTTTCTGTGGAATTATCGCTTTTTGCAACTGCTGTCTGACAAAACAGAAACCATCACTTTTGCGCCTAAAGTAACTTCCTGAAAGAATGAAGTGAATGGACAACCGTTCCACATTCACCGTCGTGTCAGCCACTGCAAGGGACGATTCACCCACAGCAGACTTAATTTTTCTATTTGCATCTCTCGCTAGTGTCTGGTCCACGACCACGGATCTTGCTTTAATTGAGAATGCGTAAGCTGCTTTCTTTATTTTCAGTCCCCGTCGCATTCTAGCATTTATGTCGACATTCTTTCAACAACGTCAATTTCAGCCCGCTTCATCTTACGAAGTTGCACAGGCAATGTTAGAAATAGTAGTTTCGGTGCTGTTGTGAAAAAAAAAGGGGGGGGGGGGTTGTACTTCGTCCAAAGAAACAATCTTGTTTCTGTTCATTTATCGATACTGCAATCTATGAAATGCTCATACTGGAGCGGGCACACAAACAGTGTTGGGGTAGCAAGTTGTTATGAAGGTTATGGATGCAACTGAGTAAACAACGCGAGTTGTTTACAATAAGCAAGCTTATGCAAGTGAAACACAGAATGAAACAAACAGGAAATATGCTGTTCTGTGTGCAACGAAAATAACATACGTGTGTCGGCGCAGTGTTCAAACAGCGTTGAAAATCATCGCAGGTATGTGCACGAATTGGAACTCGCAAGAATGGGAACACTAAGTAAAGCAAATCCGTACACATACTGCACGAGTGCAAAACCACAACATTTGGACATCCACTCCCACTCTCATGACGAATTGCAGTCGTAGAATAGACAGGAGCCCTCAAATGTACTTTGAAAGTGCTCGCTTGAGAACCGGTCTGTGTCAGTGATCGATTGTAAAAGCACTTTCATTACTGGCAGAGCACTTTCGAGGCTCGGTGAGCAGCCCGGGGCAGTCCGAAATGCTCACGCCTGAAAAGCGGAGTATGAAGTGAATCACTTGACTTGAACTGCCATATCCTCCTTATTCGTTTTCAAGCGAAGGGGGCGAAGCTCCTTATGGCATCACCTGCGGCCCGTCCGGTATGTCCATCCGCCGTAGCCAGTAGCGTCTCCCGTAGCATACAATAGATGGCGCTGTCCCATAGAGATGCATGCAAACTGCAGTTGGGTGACGATATACTAGATGGCGCTGGTCGTCATCGCCCTTTCTCGTCTAGTTTCCTAGATGGCGCTGTCCCATAGAGATGTGTGGATTATGGCGGTTGGGTGACTGGACACTAGATGGCGTCATCACGGTGAATATGCCGCGGTCGAGCTCGACGACAGTCGAGCTCCCCCTCTCTCTCCCCCACTCTCTCCCTTTCCCTCCCTCTCCCCTCGCCCTCACAACCGTTCAACGGTCCCCCCCCCCCCCCCCCTTCTCTCTCGCCTCGGGATGCCGACGCAGGCAGCGTCTGCTAGCGAGTTTCTTGTTTCCCGTATATATGGCACTGGATTTTGGCCTCCAAGGTAGTGCCTGTGTGCGATTTCTCCTGTGCGTGATTAAAGAATGAAAATTCACAGCGTACATGTAAAATTAAAGTGAGCTGCAAGTCACCATAACTCTCATCGACCCTTGAGTATAAACGCGCACGATCTCACGTCGTCGATGATGTACTGGGCAGAATTCACGGTTTACCGATGAACCTCCGCAGCTTCGCCCACTCATCATCATTCACCCCGTGGATATGCTGTGATTTTTTGTTGTTGCAGGTTTTGGTGACGGCGTTGATGTACTAAAAAATATAAAAGAGGCATTTCAGCAGACACGGCTCGCGCCGCCGCTAGCGCACAGGAACGCGACTGCGGTGGTGATGTCCCGCGGTTGCGTTCCGTGGTTCAACCCGCGATCCTGTTCCGCCCCCTGCGAAGGAGGCTGCCTTGATGAATGGACTATATACCCACGCTTGCAATATGTGAACACATGTAAGCGATATAAATGCCTTGTGTTTACTACTGAAGAAAGAAAGAAAGAAAGAAAGAAAGAAAGAAAGAAAGAAAGAAAGAAAGAAAGAAAGAAAGAAAGAAGAAAGAAAGAAGAAAGAAATTGGCAGGTCCCACGTACAGTGGGAATCAAGGAAATGCGAAGCACGCATAAGGAACGTAAAATGGATTTGCATTGTTGTCTCGCTATACCGAGTTTGGTACATATGAAGTTAACGAAACGGCCGCAAGAGCACCATGACTGTGGCATGTAAACCATGCCGCTCATACACGTATGTCATGATTCTCACGTTATGACTTCTCATTCACGTTCGTCATGCAGTCGTGTTGTGCCATAGCAATTTTGGTATACATCCCTGTAAAGAAACGAGTGGCATGTAGATCATGCCGCTAATGACATGCATGTCACGATTTTCATGTTATGACCTGTCATTTATGGTCGTCATGCAGTCATGTTGTGCCAAACCAATTTTCGTATAGGCTCCGTGCAGTCGAGTTTTCCATGTGCGACATCAGCGCCAGAAAGCATTGCCTGGCGGAGGGAAGCAAAATTGGGCAGACTGTGACAGGGAAATACGCGAACGCGATGCGCGTCTCCAACTCTATAGCAGCAGCGACCGCCCGTCCCACGTTCTTTCGTTTTATTTCCTTTGAGACGCGCGCTCCAAACCTGCGGAAAACTGTTCCAAAGGGCGACGCCGCGAGCGTTCGTGTGGTTCGCAGCACGCCCGGAAAGCAGCGAAGAAACGCGCGCGTCGCTGTCGCCTCGGTTTCCACCGTGCGCGACTGAGCCGTCCGACGAGAGCTACGTAGCGCCCTCTGGTCAGTAGACGGAGCCATCCCATTAACGAAACGGCAGTATAGCGCCAGGACCATGGCATGTAAATTATGCCGGTCATGACACGCGTGTCATTATTCTAATGTTATGACCTGTAATTTACGTTCGTCATGCTGTCGTGTTGTGCCATAGCAATTTTGGTATACGTCCCATTAACGAAACGCCTGGCATGTAAATCATGCCGCCCATGACATGCATGTTATGCTTTTCATGTTAAGGCCTGTCATTTATGTTCGTCATGAAGTCATATTGTTGCATAGCAATTTTCCTACACATCCCAGATAACGAAACGGCCAAGAGAGCACAAGGACCGTGGCATGTAAATCATGTCGCTCATGACATGCATGTCATGATTTTCATGTTATGACCTGTCATTTACGTTCATGATGCAGTCATCTTGTGGTATGCTAATTTTCGTATACATCCCGTTAACGAAACGCGTGGCATGTAAACCATGTCATTCATGACATGCATGTCATGATTTTCATGTTATGACCTGTCATTTATGTTCGCCGTGCAGTCATATTGTGGCATACCAATTTTTGTATACATCGCATTAACGAGAGGACCAGGAGAGCACCAAGACTGTGACATGTAAATCATGCCGCTCATGACACGCATGTCATGATTTTCATGTTATGACCTGCCAATTATGTTCGTCAGGCAGTCATGTTGTGCCATACCAATTTTCGCATACATCCCATTAGCGAAACGGCTAGGAGAGCACTAAGACCGTGGCATGTAACTCATGCCACTCATGACATGCGTATCATGAGTTTCATGTTATGACCCGCCATTTATGTTCGTCAGGCAGTCATGTTGTGCCATACCAATTTTCGCATACATCCCATTAGCGAAACGGCCAAAAGAGCCCTAAGACCGTGGCATGTAAATCATGCCGCTCATGACATGCATATCATGATTGTCATGTTATGACCTGTCATTTGTGTTCGTCATGTAGTCATGATGTGGCATACCAATATTCGTAAACATCCGATTAGCGAAACGGCCAGGAGAGCACCAAGACCGTGGCATGTAAATCATGCCGCTCATGACATGCATGTCATGATTTTCATGTTGTGACCTGTCATTTATGTTCGTCATGTAGTCATGATGTGGCATACCAGTTTTCGTAAACATCCGATTAACGAAACGGCCAGGAGAGCACCAAGACCGTGGCATGTAAATCATGTCGCTCATGACATGCATGTCATGATTTTCATGTTATGACCTGTCATTTATGTTCTTCATGTAGTCATGATGTGGCATACCAATTTTCGTAAACATATGATTAGCGAAACGGCCAGGAGAGCACAAAATCGTAGGCGGCTAGATAGATAGATAGATAGATAGATAGATAGATAGATAGATAGATAGATAGATAGATAGATAGATACGCTCAAACTCGCCGAAGTTCGCTAAGAAATTCTTCGCATTTAAAAGAAAGAAACAAAAGTATTCAAAGAGGCACACGCACTCCAAGCTTCGCTTGCTCCCCATTTCCACGATAGAAGAAGGGCTGCTGATTTTCCCTTTTTTTTCATTTTGCTTCAGCTGGGGCGCGGGACAGCAGTGGCGGGTTTGCGTTTCGGCTCCATGGATTCAACTTAAACGACGTTGCTCGTCTCCCTTGTTCGGTTACGCGAACACTCTTCCGGAAAATGAATCACCAGCTCGCCCAGTCAGCCTCCTCGGTCCTTTATAAGGCCGAGCTTCGCACGAGTTCTGCATCACATCGCGGTAATTCCTGTTTCATGCTGCCTGTCGTTAGTTGCAAAGGGCGGGGGCGGCAGCAAGGTATCTTTCCTTGGCTAAAGTATTTGGGGCGCTCGACCACGAGAGCGTTGATGACCTGCTCGCCTTCGAAAGCGAGTTGCAGGTTGGCGACGGGTGCTGGTGTGACGAAGACAACTGTGATATGCTTGCAGTGGTGCCTTCTAGGTGCATTGTCACACGGCGATATGTAGTCGCAAACGGAAATATTGTCAAACATGCGCGCCACAGATTTCACACGTGTTTCATTGCTGCCCCGCAGAAGATGCCGGGGCTCCGCTTGTTCCGACCTCCTGGTGCATTTCTCCGTGCTCGTTAACCTGTGACGTTCCTTCCGGGTCCATACAATATTCAAGTCGTGGATCCAGCAGACTCACTCTCACTTATCCGCCGTGCTCGCTGCATGACGCCTCTATTTCGTTTTTACATTGGGCTTTGCCACTAGTTTCTCTCGGTTATAAATGGCGAAACAGATTATGTAGATGGATTATGGTAAATTACATTGTCGATTTGCAGACTCCTAATATATGGGCAATTTTTCCTTATTGTTGCCCGTGAAGATAATGCCACCAGAGTGTGTTTTAAACCCACGGCAGCAGCAGATTAGCACATTCGCTTGTCCGTGCACGCTGAAACTGCAGCATGCTTTTGGAAACTTCATTTGGCACTGAACACGATGTCAGGTAGTTACATTAAGTGTAGATTAAAGTAAAAATAATTGTAATTAAAGTAAAATAAGTAAAAAATGAGCGGACGTTGTACGTACCAGTGGTTCTTCAGCATAAGGTGAGAATACAGCTAATGGCGGTACTTTCAGGTGTCCCAGCTTGTAGAACGGTGCCAACCCTGCGAAAGCTTTGACCTGAAAATGAACTCAAACTTTTACGTTGCCAAAGAACTTGTATTGGTTATGATAATGATTTGCTAGACCATTGGCAAAATATGTGTTGTGAAAATATGACCAGTTTGACGGCAATAGTGAGAAAAAGGAGGTGACAGGACGGACGCTCACCTGGAACTGGTATAAGCCAACTTGCAGGTACCCTTGTGCCATCAAGCCGCTCGCGCTTTTTGCAGTAAATATTAGGTACTGCATCGAACATCATTTGCATAGTTGCCAAGCATTTCTGAATAGACAATTCTCATTCGCTGCGTTACTGTCACAGATGTACGGCGTACCAAAGATACTGTAACGTCCCGGTTAGTCCGACGTTTATTAGCCTCCAAGGCACGGCGAACTGACAACGCTCAAAGCAAAGCTCGCAATCAAGAGTCTGACCCACAAGCAATGATGAAGAACTCCGTGTGCACCCGACGTGATTATGATCACTTACAGATGAGAAAGGTGATCCTAATAAATACCCACAATACGTCATTTCGAAAGGAAAGACGATGTCTTTTCTTTCCGCGAAAGTACGCCTACGGAGAAGGTGAACTACCGTATTATATCGAGTGTATTATATCGAGATTTTTCTATGAATAGTTCCTGACAACCAGCAAAATTTACATTGTTCTAGTACTGCTGCTTCAATGCCTGCTACAAACCAATGCTCCGGCAGGCATCAAAGCAAAGGAAAGAAATGTAAAACATGAAAATATACTTTAATGTAGGACTGATACTGCGGTCGCACACAGACTCCAAGCGGTCGTGAACCAAGGAAGTGTGTCTGTCTTTATAGAAATCTGAGTACAACCACGTAGGCCCTTAGCTTGCTCACAAAAAAATTGGGTAGTTCGCCCGCTACCGAGTTAGGTAAAAGAAGGTAGCCTTCAATATTTCAATTTTCTTAAATGAGCATGCGAAATACTACAATGCGCGGTCATTTAGTTCTACGTCTGAAGTGCCGGCATTCGTATACAATGAAATTATTTCCACGACTGTATAGGCTCTATTACGACGCACTGTACAGAGACCTCTCCACCTTGGCACGCCTCGCAACACCAGGTAATTTAACTGTGCTTAACGCCTTGAGCCACCTTTAGAAACCCAAGTAACTCTGCAATCCAAGGTGGACCCTGTATAATGTACTTTATATGCCAAACTTTATTTATTTATTTCTTTATTTATAATAACAGGTAAAGTTCGAAAGTTATTCGTGAGTTTGCCACTAAACTACTGTATGAGTTGAGACATACTCAATCTCTATCATCAACCAAAGCATTCGCACAACGTCAGCCACATGACCATGCGATAATATGGGGTTTGTCGTCCATTCTGATAGGAAAAAGCGAGAAATTTGCAGTCTCCACCCCCTGCACGAGTAACACAGCTGTTTGTCCAATAAGGGAGATGCAGAGAAGGCCCACATCTACCAGCTTCGCCTTTGCTGGCAAGGCATGGCGATCACTTACACTCCAGAACATTTTTTTAATAGCTTTATAGCAGCTCTGTCGTTGCTCACCCGCTCTACGCAGCTGCTCTTTCTTGTGACTGCGGAAATCATTGAATACGCTTATATTTCAGGAAATGCACGGATCTTAGTGAAACCTTCAGAAATTTAACCGCCTCTAGAGGCGCCATCGCTCCCACCACTCGGCACGGTGGAGTAACCGACCGCGTCGCAAG
Organism: Hyalomma asiaticum; assembly: GCA_013339685.2. Taxonomy (NCBI): domain Eukaryota; kingdom Metazoa; phylum Arthropoda; class Arachnida; order Ixodida; family Ixodidae; genus Hyalomma; species Hyalomma asiaticum. The sequence goes on from CM023482.1 coordinate 31,459,753, forward strand.
GGCACCAAATGCACAAAAAATACACCTAATGTAAGTTTCCTATAATAACACCCACGGGGTGTAATCATAAAACACAAATGGCTCACAACAGAAAACCTTTGCCGAATTCCCAGCTCGTTTGTCTCCTGGTTCGCCGAAACAATGAACAGTCCATCGTGTGTCCCATAGCGTGTGTAGCTTCCTATGGCTTCACCCATACACACATGTGCACAAGACAAGGAACATCTTACGTTGAGAAGGTCGATTTCATATTTCAAGAACACAAACCTAGATTTGTATGAAATTGCGCGTAGTTATAGGAACCTGTAATAAAAATTGCCACAATAGCAAACTTTTTTGTGCAGTTACGGCCGCCTCAGAAGTTATCCACAGGTCCTGTACTAACTATCATGTGAAGTTGACAGGCTGCGCAACACACGCCGGCACAAGAGTAGACATCACGAGCTCATACTCACAACTGGTTTATTACAAAATCGAAATGCACTTATGTTCATTAGCACAAACGTCTCCTGGCGGTGGCCTCAGAAACAAGGAATATACAGGGGCAACAACGCTAAAACCGCGGCCAGAACCTGACCGCACAAACATTGTTATCAGGCTAGATGCACCCGTCACATATCTTTAATGGGGGTTTAATGGCAATTGTGAGTGCGGTTAGGTTCTAATTTTTGTCGCGGTTTTAGTGTTGTTTCGGCACATTTCTTTTTCTGAGGCCACCTCCAGAGGACATTAGCTTTAGTAAATGTAAGTACTTTTCAATTTTCAATAAACCAGGTGTAATACTGGTGTCACAGGGGCGTTTCGAAGGCCTTCGAACCGACTGTCCATCGACTCAAAGGTCAAGTTTGAGCTGCTACACAGACGGTTTCGATGGCAGTCGAGTCGATAGTCAATCGAGTCAACGGAGCACCCTACAACTCCATCGAGACTTCGAAGGCCGTTGAGCGACGGAAGCGGAAACGGCGCGGACTCCGAGACTTGGCGCACCGGCAGCTTCCGCGCGCGTTAGTCTCGGAGGCCACGACCATATTTATGTCGTTGTCAGTAAGCAGAATCTTACACCAGTGAAAAACATTGGAAACGTGCGAGGGGCAATCGGTCTCACTTTATTGCATTAGTTCTGGAGCGAATACGCCGTCATTGCCATAAAAAACAAATGCCATGCAGCTGGTGGGATATACTGCGTGTGGCACCATCTGGTGTCTATGAATCAAACCACTTTTGAGGCTCACGCTAGGGACTTAGGCTTAGCAGTGTCAAAATCGGCACGTTTTCTGACTAATGAGTGCAAAACATCGCACATACTTTGTCCCTTTCGGTACACGAGATTAAGGGAAGGCTCAATTTAAAGGTTGTTCTCTGCCTTCGGTGCGAATAGCAAGCGACTAGTGCGAATTAGAATTGAAGCGGGTGCTTTGGTTGCCGCCATGTTGTTGCGAAATCACTTGGCGGCTCTTGTTCTTATGTTGTTATGTGGGGTTTAACGTCCCAAAACCAGCTCTGATTATGAGAGACGCCGTAGTGAAGGGCTCCGGAAATTTCGACCACCTGGGGTTCTTTAACGTGCACTGACATCACACAGCACACGTGCCTCAACATTTCGCCTCCATCGAAATGCAGCCGCCGCAGCCGGGATTCGATCCCGCGACCCTCGGATCAGCAGCTGAGTACCATAGCCACTAGTGGCTATGGTACTAGTGGCTATGGCACTAGTGGCTATGGTAAGTGGCGGGGCCACTTGGCGGCTCAACGGCCGTTCAAAACTGCCGTGTAGCAGCGCCGGAACTTATTTTGAGTCGATAGAGTTGTGGGCTTTTCGAAGGCCGTTGACTCGAAGGCCTTCCAACGCGCCTGTGTGGCACAGGTATGAGTTTGCGCACGTGTCTACTTTCTTGTTCTTGCGAGTGTTGCGCAGCGTGTCATGAATCAGTACCAACACGCCCAGCTTTCAGTTCTTTTTTTGTCACGTGATAGCAGATACGAGGCAAAAACGTTTCTGCAAAAAGCTATTTGTCCAATAAGGGGAAACATCAACCCCACGCCCATGTAACTGGGCATGCAGTGGCATGCTCATAAATCGTCTGTTATGCATTCTGGTCGTCTTACCCTGTCGTTGTACCAAGGCTTCTCCGACAACATGGTGAAGAACGAAAGGGTGCCTTGAGACATGCCGATATAGAGAAGGTCCTTGCGTCCGGTTTGCTTCAGGACGTAGTCGATCTGAGCTGGTACGTCGAAGATCGCGTGCTCGTGAAACCTGTGGACGCGATGTTATCAATTCTAAATGGATCGAAAGCCATCAAGTATTGACTTTAGCTGTGTTTGGATAATGTTTTTATAACGCAATGCAGTTAATTTAAGAGGGCCCTCTTACATATTTTGAACATGGCCACAATGTGTCGCCACTTAGTCGCGGAGGCTCGTGTGAAACATGTCGGCCGAGTATATTGCGCTACATGCAGAGGGTAATTTGCAATATGGTTTTAAAATGCAGCTAGAAAGCGCACGCACTCGTTTCAACAAAACACGCCACGAGTTCTGCGGACTACGAAAGATGCTTGAGAACTTCCACTGGCCGATTTCGAGCCGAAGTTACCGTGGGTGCCGCGGGGTGGCGCCATGTACCCTAACTGACTTTGGCCACTAGCTTCTCATCACTCCGGAAGCGCGAGTGCGGTCATAGAAAAAGAGAAGGGGAAATGTTCAAAGTCATGAAGCGCACTAGCGTGGCTCCTAGACCCTTTTTCACGCCCCTCTGTATTCGCAACTCCCGAAAAAGTGGTTCATCTGGCAACATTGCTCAGATAAACAAAGATGGCTTCCACATCCAGGGTCACGGCCGCGCTTTCGCTTAGCGCTGTGCTAAAGTTTCTTGATTGCTGTGTGGAATCACGATGCTTCGTTGAAGGCGAAAGGGTTCTCGCCGCCGAACATGTGATATTAATCGGCCTAAAGGATTTGAGCGGCGAAACAGCTGAAATAATTGCGCTGCACGTTGAAACGTCGCACTTGTTCGTGGACCCGCGTCAGATGTTTTTAAGGATAAAGAACCTTTCCAGCGAGCCTGAAGTTGAAAAAGGCAGGTGTTCATGCGTAGCAGGCCTCTCCGAAAGATGCCAGCAACTGATTTTAGTACAACATGCGTCACTTATAAACGTTTTAAAAGAGTTCAGTTCTATGCGCCGTGCTGGAAAACAAATTTAGAGGCGGTTTAACAGGTCGAGGGCTCGAAAGTTGGAACGAGCGCAATAAATCCTGAATTGTCACCAGATGAACTGGAAATGCAAACGCGCTACGTTAAACGGTCACACATTACCTCCATAACCACCAAACAAATTACAAGGCGCAGCGCGCGCATGGGACGAAGAAGGCGAACGAAGGCAAGCGCTCGCTTTATATATCTACTTACGACAATGCATGCGGGCAGAAGAACGTCAACAATAATATTACCGCGGTTCAAGTTAAGCATTGGCACGTTCAGAAAACGTTACCAGATATACACGTATAAACAATGGCTATTTTGTTCACGCGCTTGCCTAAACTAACGCGCTTGCCTAAACTTGCCCAAAAGCGCGCATGATAATAAACTCGCGCACACACAAATATAAGCTGTGTACCCACAGGGGAGGAAGAAATCGTCTCGAGTGAAGTGCCTGGACCAAACTACTAGCATAGTTCCCATCACCTTCTTGCCGATGCGCAAGTTCCTAACCCATGTTGCCCCGCGCGAAGCGTCGTCTGCTTCTTTGGGGAACCGATGAAACGACGTGTTGCTGTCTTTGCATCGCGATGACACGCACTGAGGCACGGAACATAAGTCTTCTGATGAGGATTGTTTCTTTTTCTGGCTGCATCGAGGCGGCATGGCGTCGATTAAGGGACTATAGCGCTGTTTTACAGCGCGCGCTAATGCGATAACATGCCACGTTTTGAGGTCGACCTTGGATCGGCCAGTTCTAGAAGCGTCCGCTAGGTGGCGAGCATTTAGATGGAATCACGAATAGCTTCCAGCGCTCTAGTCGCGACTAAAGGAGAGTGAACGCACTCGGGCGGTAGAATTCATCTCAACTTTGACGCTGCATGCAACTCCGCTAGTAGCTAACGGATTTGAAGAACTGTCACGGTACGCGATTGGTGAGAGATTAAGCTCTTTAAAAGACGTCACTGAAGGATTGCTTGGACAAAATGTGGCTGATCCTTCTGTCAACGGAATCGGTATAACAGGAAGGTGAAATGCGTCTTCGCATGAAAAGTTGAACGTGTATTGTTACATCGAGGTGAACTTGCCCATTGCTATCGGTGTTTCGCTCGTGCGGCACTGTTTGACGTGGAGGAACCCACGTTCACGCATCGCCTCCAACTTCAAGGACTAACCCCTTGTGGTAACTGAAGTAGTTTACGTAATAACTGGACACAGTCGATCGTAAATGCCGCGCGAGAGAGGTATCGATCATATTTACTTGCGCCACATTGACCCGTCAACATCGTCACCGTGCTTGGGCGCTTAACGCAGCAGTGTTCTTGTTGCCATCACGCTCGAAGAGTGGTCGGTGGGGGAACGCTACCCACGACGAAAGGTGGCCGGTGCTCTACCACTGCGCTATCGGCGCATATACGCTCGAAGCTGTACGAACACGGCTCTCTCTTTCTTAGCAGGCTTTTAGGGGCGAAGCTCCTTAGGGCATAGGCTAGTCCGGCGTCGTCGTCGTCGTCGTCGTAGCCACCTCTAGGTCTCAGAATGATCACGAGATGGCGCTGCGGTGCTGCTTAGCTAGTATGTGAATTGATAAATAAAGGGCGCGGAGGCGCTCGCTGCGTGCTCTAATGTGATAGGAGAGCACTAGATGGCGGCTGCGGATTCACAGCATATCCACGGAGTGAATGATGATGAGTGGGGCGAAGCTTCCGTCCGTCCGTCCGTCTGTCCGTGTCTGTCTGTCCGTCCGTCCGAGCACTGCGGTGCTGCTTAGCTACTACGTGAATTGATCAATAGATGGCGCGGAGGCGCTCGCTGCATGCTCAGTGTGATAGGAGAGCGCTAGATGACGGCGTTTTGTGTTCGAATCTGATTGGATGGAGGTGCATTGCTCTCATTTAATCGGATATCGCTAGAGGCGCATCTCAGCTCAATTCTCATTGGATGGAACGATCTTTCGAGATCGTTCGATGCGCGACCGACGAACATCCGGAGCTTAGCCCACTCATCATCATTCACTCCGTGGATATGCGTGGATTTTCTTTTTTCCGATGTCTGCGCTGCTCCCCACGCTTTCATCGAGGCGGACTTTCTAATGGGGTATTCGGTTGGTCGCTCCAGTCCTCTGGCTCGGAGTTAGCAGATGCGGGATAGCTTGCAATCGGACCGAGAGGCGCAGCGTACCAACCGAATACATAACGGGATCTCATGGATGGATGGATGCTATGAGCTTCCCCTTTGTAACGGGGCGGTGACATGTGCGCCACCAGGCTCGTAAGAAGATTTAAGAACTTCTTTTTCTCTTTTAATTTTCCTCATGCCTTTTAAATTTACTTCAATCAAATCGATCATGCCATATCAAAAACGGAATTTCATAGCCCAGTTCCCTGCCCCTTATGGCAGAAATTCCATATTTTTCCCTATAATTATTTTTGTCCGTTCTCTCTAGTTTTCTGCCACCAGTATTCTAACCGTCTCTTACTTATTTCAATCGCGGCTATGTTCAGCTTCCCGTTGTTCGCCCTAAAACCCAAGGCTTCATGTAGGGTGGTGCCCAAACGTACACCTGGGTGGATATTTCCGCATTCAATCAGAACATGCTCTGTCGTTTCCCTATCTTCCTCACAGCATGTGCATTTTTCTTTTTCTTTACTGAATTTCGCTTTATAAACACGCGTTCTAAGGCAGCCCGATCTCGCTTCAAACAATAAAGCGCTTCCTCTTGAATTATCATAAAATGCCTCCCTATTTATTTCGTTTTGCCCTCTCGGTAGTTATTCAGAGTCGGTTTTTTTTCCATCGCTGTCCTCCAGTAAATCTTCTCCGCCTCTCTGACTTTTCCCTTTACGCTCTTTGTTGTCAGTTCTCTTAGAGCCGTATATTTACTGGTGAGCCTCCTAGTTCTCTTTCTCCACTGCGTGTCAACGCTCTTTCTATATAAATAGCGGAACACCTTCACTGCCCACCTAACCTCTTTCATATTCCTTAGCCTTTCTTCAAACCTTATTTTGCTCTGCGCTTCCCTTGCCTCAAAACTCGCCCATCCCATATCGCCCTTTACAGCCTCGTTTGTAGTTTTCCCGTGAGCACCCAACGCGAGGCGTCCCACAGTTCTTTGATTCACATCCATTCCCGATTGTATCTCTGGCCTCATGCACACCACTGAGTTCCCAAATGTAAGCCCCGGTACCATTACCCCTTTCCACAGACCCCTAAGCACCTCGTACCTATTGTGTCCCCATAACGCTCTGTGCTTCATTATTCCTGCGTTCCTCTTTCCCTTTGCTGCCAAGGCTTTTTCCTGTACCTTCATGTATCAGACCAGCGCCTGTAGCGCCACCGCGCAGCCAGCACGGGAAGCCGCCGCGTAAACAACACATCGTGCGGCGCATCGACGAATGGCGTCGTCCAGTGCAGTCGCCAGCTCTGCAATGTCTGGACGCAGCGACACGCCGCTTAGCACAGCGCAATCCGTTTTTCAGACGATGTATGAAGGTAAGTTGATCAAAACTACGCGAGAGAAAATACTGGCTTGTAATTGTGCAGTGCTGTAACAGCAGCATTGACGCTTCCTCCGCTTTGAGAAGCCGCCTCCGTTTCGACATGGTGCAGTTAGGGCTTTGAAGGCCACGCAAACTCTCAAAAACGCCACGATAACAAACCCACAAACGCGAACGATGTACAAAAACGTCCTATGGAGTCCACTTCCGAGATGCGCGCTCACGCTGCCACATGTTGCCTACCGCGGTGGCTGGTGTCACGTGACCCGTGTCTTGGCCAGATCGCTCCGACGCTCTCACCTCGAAGTCAGATCGGGCGGGAGCGCTCCGAGTCAGAGGCTGGCGCTCCCAACGAACCAACCGAGGATAATTCGAGCGCTCGACTTCTACCAACCGAATGTGTACCCGCTTTTCAGAGCGCTCTAGATCGCTCGAAAATGACCATCCGAATACGCCATAACGCGCCTGGAATAGTGCCACCATCCAGGAGAGACGAAGTAAAGCTGCAGTGATTCATTCAGTTTGCCTCTCCTGGATTGCGGCACCGTTCCAGGCGATGTGCACTTGGATGCGCGCGTGCTGAGCCGGTGGAGAGCGTTGTCGAACAAAATATAACGCGAGTTCGTATAACTGCGAGCATGTGCGGCGTTAGCGCAGTGTTAGAGCAGCGGCCACCTCTCGTCGTGAAGCGAGCGGCTCCGAGCTCGAATCCCAGCGCATGAACAGAAGATTTTCTTGTGATTTAAGGGCGAAGCTCCTTAGAGCCTAGCGTTTTCGTCGTCCGCGTCCATCACGTTACACAAAGCCGAAACTGAACACCTGTACAACGAAAAAAGAAAACGTCTTCATAAAAAATTGGCAGATCCCACGTGCAGTGGGAATCAAGGAAATGCGAAGCACGCATAAGGAACGTAAAATGGATTTGCATTGTTGTCTCGCTATAGCAAGTTTGGTACATATGAAGTTAACGAAACGGCCGCAAGAGCACCATGAATGTGGCATGTAAACCATGCCGCTCATACATGCATATCATGATTCTAACGTTATGAGCTGTCATTTACGTTCGTCATGCTGTCGTGTTGTGCCATAGCAATTTTGGTATGCATCCCATTAACGAAACGCCTGGCTTGTAAATCATGTCGCTCATGACATGCATATCATGATTTTCATGTTATGACCACTCATTTATGTTCGTCAGGCAGTCATGTTGTGCCATACAAATGTTCGCGTACCTGCCGTTAGCGCAAAGGCCAGGAGAGCACTAAGACCGTGGCATGTAAATCATGCCACTCATGACATGCATATCATGGTTTTCATGTTATGACCTGCCATTTATGTTCGTCAGGCAGTCACGTTGTGCCATACCAATTTTCGCATACATCCGGTTAGCGAAACGGCCAAGAGAGCAGCAAGACTGGTCATGTAAATCATGCCGCTCATGACATGCATGTCATGATTTTCATGTTATGACCTGTCATTTATGTTCTTCAGGCAGTCGTGATGTGGCATACCAATTTTCGTAAACATCCGATTAGCGAAACGGCCAATAGAGCACCAAGACTGTGGCATGTAGATCATGCCGCTCATGACATGCATGTCATGATTTTCATGTTATGACCTGTCATTTATGTTCGCCATGCAGTCATATTTTGGCATACCAATTTTTGTATACTTCCCATTAGCGAAACGGCCAGGAGAGCACCAAGACTGTGGCATGTAAGTCATGCCGCTCATGACATGCATGTCATGATTTTCATGTTATGACCTGTCATTTATGTTCTTCAGGCAGTCGTGATGTGGCATACCAATTTTCGTAAACATCCGATTAGCGAAACGGCCAAGAGAGCACCAAGACTGTGGCATGTAGATCATGCCGCTTATGACATGCATGTCATGATTTTCATGTTATGACCTGTCATTTATGTTCGCCATGCAGTCATATTGTGGCACACCAATTTTTGCATACATCCCATTAGCGAAGCGGCCAGGAGAGCACCAAGACTGTGGCATGTAAGTCATGCCGCTCATGACATTCATATCATGATTTTCATGTTGTGACCAGTCATTTATGTTCGTCAGGCAGTGATGATATGGGATACCAATTTTCGTAAACATCCGAGTAGCGAAACGGCCAGGAGAGCACAAAATCGCAGGCGGCTAGTAGATAGATAGATAGATAGATAGATAGATAGATAGATAGATAGATAGATAGATAGATAGATAGATAGATAGATACGCTCAAACTCGCCGAAGTTCGCTAAGAAATGCTTCGCATTTAAAAACCGACATTATGTATGCATCAATGAAGTATATGACAACACAATACGTAATATAAGAAATACGCCAGGGGACGCATTACTACAAAATCCGGATCCTCGACCGAACCACAATCGTCATCATCATCATCCGTGCCAGCTTGCCAGGAAGAAGAACGAGCCCTCGCCCGGGAGAGACAATGCTGACGCGGGCAGCGTCTGCTAGCGAGTTTCTTGATTGAAAAAAAAAACAAAAAAAAAAACCGACTGCTCGCGCGGCACAACCGTTCAACGGCCACTCCATATATCTTGACTTGCAATGTAGTGCGGGTAGGAGATTTCTCTTGTGCGTAGTTGAACCATAAGGATTCGCAGCGCGCGCGTTAACTAAAGGTAATCCGGAACTCGGCACGATTGACGACGTGGGAGAGCAGGAACCTCATAAAGACCAGAAGCATGAATGACGACGCGTGTGCAAATATAAACACGCGTTGTCACTCATTTACATACGTCAGTGGGCAATGTCACGGGTGATCTACGGTAACACCGAACGATCCCCAGTGCGTCGCCCACTCGTCATGATTCACTTTGTGGAGATGCGTTGATTTTTTAAATGCGAAGCATTTCTTAGCGAACTTCGGCGAGTTTGAGCGTATCTATCTATCTATCTATCTATCTATCTATCTATCTATCTATCTATCTATCTATCTATCTATCTATCTATCTATCTATCTATCTATCTAGCCGCCTACGATTTTGTGCTCTCCTGGCCGTTTCGCTAATCGGATGTTTACGAAAATTGGTCTGCCACATCACGACTACATGACGAACATAAATGACAGGTCATAACATGAAAACCATGATATGCGTGTCATGAGCGGCATGATTTACATGCCACGGTCTTAGGGCTCTCCTGGCCGTTTCGCTAATCGGATGTATGCGAAAATTGGTATGGCACAACATGACTGCCTGACGAACATAATTACGGCAGGTCATAACATGAAAATCATGACATGCGTGTCAGGATTTACATGTCACAGTCTTGGTGCTCTCCTGGTCGTCTCGTTAACGGGATGTGTACAAAAATTGATATGCCACAATATGACTGCATGGCGAACATAAATGACAGGTCATAACATGAAAATCACGACATGCATGTCATGAGTGACATGATTTACATGCCACGCGTTTCGTTAATGGGACGTATACGCAAATTGGCATGCCACAACATGACTGCATCACAAATATAAATGACAGGTCATAACACGAAAATCATAACATGCATGTCACGAGTGACATGATTTACATGCGACGGTCTTGATGCTCTCCTGGCCGCTTCGTTGATGGTATGTATGCGAAAATTGGTATGCCACGACATGACTGCATGGCGAACATGACTGACAGGTCACAACATGAAAATCATGATATGCATGTCATGGGCGACATGATTTACATGCAACGTGTTTCGTTAACGGGATGTATACGAAAATTGGCATGCTACAAGATGACTGCATCATGAACGTAAATGACAGGTCATAACATTAGAATCATGACACGCGTGTCATGACCGGCATGATTTACATGCCATGGTCCTGGCGCTATACAGCCGTTTCGTTAATGGAATTTAAGGGCTCCGTCTACTGACCAGAGGGCGCTACGTAGCTCTCGTCGGACGGCTCAGTCGCGTACGATGGAAACCGAGACGACAGCGACGCGCGCGTTTCTTCGCTGCTTTCCGGGCGTGCTGCGAACCACACGAACGCTCGCGGCGTCGCCCTTTGGAACAGTTTGCCGCAGGTTTGGAGCGCGCGTCTCAAAGGAAATACAATGAGAGAAGGTGGGACGGGCGGTCGCTGCTACTATAGAGTTGGAGACGCGCATCGCGTTCGCGTATTTCCCTGTCAAAGTCTGCCCAATTTTGCTTCTCTCCGCCAGGCAGTGCATTCTGGCGCTGATGTCGCACATGGAAAACCCGACTGCACGGAATCTATACGAAAATTGGTATGCCACAACATGACTGCATGACGATCATAATGACAGGTCATAACATAAAAATCGTGACATGCATGTCATTAGCGGCATGATCTACATGCCACTCGTTTCCTTAAAGGGATGTATACCAAAATTGCTATGGCACAACGCGACTGCACTGAAGAAATTATATATCCGGAAGGGACACGGTCGGTTCGCAAGAAGGTGTCAGCTCTGCTTGTAGCGTTTCTTCAAGAGACAGGATTGAGTGACACGTGGTGAACAATGCGACATGGACAGAGACGCTCGGGCGGAGCAATTGCCGGCCAGGTCTGCCAGGCTAACACCGCCTGTAGCCACAACACCACTACTACTACTACTACTACTACTACTAAGTCATAACGTTAGAATCATGACATGCGTGTATGAGCGGCATGGTTTACATGCCACAGTCTTTGTGCTCTTGTGGCCATTTCGTTAACTTCATATGTACCAAAATCGGTATAGCGAGACAACAATGCAGATCCATTTTATGTTCCTTATGCGTGCTTCGCATTTCCTTGATTCCCACTGCACGTGGGATCTGCCAATTTTTTTCTTTCTTGTTCTCACATGATTATTTTATTGCATCATATCCGCTACGGTAGTGAAGTATGGGGTGGTGGTGGACCCCGGCATAAAACACTTTCGTGTTAAAAACGTTAGAGGTCCTGGCCCCACTAAAGGCCAACTCCGGCGTGTTTTCTAGGTTAGCAGATCTCAATAAAATTGGCGGGGTACGTTTCTTGGCACATTTCCGTCATTTGTACAAGATTACAAGCTCGAGAGATGCGCAGATTGCTTGCAATTCAACTTTTACTGATTACCTAAAAGCACAAACCTGCCTTTCAACAATTACTGGCCACACTGTGTGTCGACGTCACAATCAGAAAAACGGCAGAATTGCACCGGTACCACGCCATGGCTTTCGAGAACTCCGCGGCAGCCAGAGTTCGAGACATTGCCGCCAGGGGAAGGGCGCATGCACTGTCGCGCCATGCAGAAGGCGGATTGACTGATATGACGTCACTGCTCGGTTGGATTTTGGTTTCGGTTTCACGTTTTCTTGATATTTAAAAATTATTTTCACATTTGCTGAGCAGTTCTACGCGTACTATTAGGAGTGTGACAGGAGCACCCCAAGAACACAGAACCGCTATTACCTTGACATGCCAAAAAATCGCCGGAGTTGGCTTTTAACGAGATTACATTAAACATACTTAAGAAATGAGAATAATTTATGCACTTACAACTGGCACTTACATCTGGAACTTAAAAGTAATAATCGCAAAGAAAATTCAAACCAGTTCCACGCCGTGAAAACTGCCGGCACAGTGAAGCTGTGCTTTTACCGTTATTTGGGACGTAACTTACAGGCGTACCACTTGGCGCCATATATAACCTATCAGTTATGCTAGTCAGGCATTCGTAATCCGCAAAAACTCTGTCCATTGTCAACTGGCGGTGTCTCGATACTCCACTCATCATTGTTATCTACTTACCGTACCTGATCCTTCAACGTACATTCATCCACTATTCAAAACACGTGTTCATCGCTGCATTGGAAGCCGTTTAAGTAGGGCCGCCCGACTCATTCATTCCTCGCATTCGTGCAACGTCGCTATTTCATCTTTGAAAGCATTAAGTGTCCACTGCCCCTCTCTTATCGCCACCGCATTGTTAGCGTCGTCTTTTATCGCAAGTGTTCTTTTTTTAACACGAAAGTGTTTTATGCCGGGGTCCACCAAGAAATTTGTGACGTACTTCCGTAACCGTAGCAGATGCCTGAAAATAAACACTCATTCAACATAGAAAAAGTACCATTCGCTAGGATTCGAACCCACAACCAGCCAGAGTGCGACAGGTATTAGCCGGAAGCTCTGCCACCGCACTACCGAGAGACATACAGAACACTGGAAAAAACGGGCCTTATATATTTACTACACTGCCTTGTAATTGCACCTAAATCCAGTTACAGCAAGGGTATTTAGGAAGCAAATTTGTTCTTAAATTAACATCGCCTCCCTTTCACTGCATTGTTGGTTCTTTGCGGTCGTACCGCCACCTAGGAATGATGGAGCGAAGTCGTAAATTGTTGTGTTAACATGCGCGCGGGCAGTTAGCGCTTCTGTAGGTCGACGCCTCTATTGCCGCGCAAGCTTCAGCGTCCTGCTGGCGCGTTGGTTCAGCCACGGCCACTACATAATTTGTTTTAAATGCGAAGCATTTCTTAGCGAACTTCGGCGATGTTGAGCGTATCTATCTATCTATCTATCTATCTATCTATCTATCTATCTATCTATCTATCTATCTATCTATCTATCTATCTATCTATCTATCTATCTATCTATCTATCTATCTATCTAAATGTAAATGTCATAACATGAAAATTATGACACGCATGCAATGAGCGGCATAATTTACATGCCACGGTCTTGGTGCTCTCCTATCCGTTTCACTAATGGGATATATACGAAAATTGGTATGCCACAACGTGACTGCATGACGAACATAAGTGACAGGTCATAACATGAGAATCGTGACATGCATGTCATAAGCGGCATGATTTACGTGCCAGCAGTGTTGGTGCTCTCCTGGCCGTTTCGTTAATGGGATGTATACGAAAATTGGTATGCCACAACATTACTGCATGACGAACATAAATCACAGTGTGATGTGTGGTGTGCGCGGTTTGAAAAGGTGCGCGTGAAAAATGTGAATGAAGGGAAAAAAGAACGAAAACGACCGAAGACGCCAGCGGACCGGAAAACAGCCATGAATGAAAGACGAAGACGACGAAGAACAAAAGGAAAAATTAAATAAGAAAACAAAGCAGCCAACCACGAAGATCCACGGTGTTCTCAGCGGCCAATGGCTGAAGAACACGGAGACGCAGCGGTGGCCAATCAGGAAATAATAAATAAGCAAAAGGGAAAGAAAAGCTTGCAACATCGGATTCTTCGGGGAGTTCCAGGAAGGCAGCGGAAGGCAGCGGATCGTCCACCGGGCCGGGCGTTGAAGACGGCAGTCGGGTTCCGGACCCGAGCCACCAGGGCTTCACCCAACCGGGACCTCCTGCTGACCTGATCCCAGCCATCGGAACCCCAGCGGCTCGCAAGCTCCAGGCGAGGACCTACTGAATCCTGTGCCCGTAGGTAGAGCAAGAACAGCCGGGCTACGGGTCCGAGTTCCTTGCTCAGATGCCTGGCCAAGATGTCGCCTAGCCGACCACGTCATCCGTCGCGACCAGACATCGGGAGTCGTCCTCTAAGCAAGCGTGCCGCACGTCGCTCATCCGCTCTTCAATCCAGCTGATCAACGATTTGGTGAGCCATCCACTTCTCCCGCGTCACCTTCACACATCACTGCTGGACCCATGCGCACTAAACTGTCAGGACTCATGTAAGACCTATAGATATTCTAGTAGACTTGGTTAGTTCACGTTGTGAAGTTTTTCTTAGATTTATTGTTATTTCACCTTGTCTTTTTTTAGTTTATATAAAAGCTTTGTGTGTGTGTTGTGTCGTGTGAAAAACGGCTTTGTCCTCAATTAGGCTCTCGGAGGCTTCGCCTGAGAGAGTCGTTCCGAAAACAAATCTGTTCAAGAACCTGCTATCATCACACACAGGTGACAACATGAAAATCGTGGCATGCATGTCATGAGCGGCATGGTTTACGTGCCGCGGTGTTAGGGCTCTTCTGGCCGTTTTGTTAATGGGATGTATATGAAAATCGGTATGCCACAACATGACTGCATGACGAACATAAATGACAGGTCATAACATGAAAATCATGACATGCATGCCATGAACGGCATGATTTACATCTCCTCCTCACCTTCACTTCCCTTTCCCACCTCCTTTCTACACTCTGCTGTGCATGGCTATGCTATGATCCGAGCTGCTTGGCACAAGCGCTTTCTGTGGCACACACCCGTTTTCATGCGATGCGTACGACGCACGGATTGCGAATAGCTATAACAGCTTCGCTGCTAAAAAATGTACGATTTTGAGGCCGCACTTGTCATCTACTCCGCGCCCATCCAGGCGTATGATTATTGCGTACAATATCAAACACTTCTAGCGAATTACGTGCTAGAAGAGACCTCACAAATTGTAGAAATTATGCACCGCGAAGCTTTCCGCATTATCAGAACGAATCGTTTGACTAACGCTCTGGCCTGTAATAACGAATGCTATGCTTTTACGTCCCAAACTCCAAAAGAGCTACTGTGCGCGCACGATATGCTTATGAGGAGCACCGTAGTCAAGGGCACCCGAAATTCGCCCACTTGGGGTTTTTTAACGGGCAGTGACATCGCACAGTACACATGGCCTTTCCACTTTCACCTACATCAAGAAACCGCGACTGGGATCGAACCCGCGGTTTTGGGGTAAGCAGCCAAGCACCATAACTACACGACCACCCCTCAGGGCACACTCGGACCAGTGAGCTTTTCGTTCCAGGTAAACTATGAGCATTTTAAGTCACCTTCAGACGTGCAGAGGTTTGTATATGTATATGTGTTAACGCTAGAAGGCTGTTCAAGAATAAAAGCGATATGCTGCTTACGAGAAATTCCAAAACTTCTTAGATTTCACATCCAAGTTCTTGTGCTTCTTTCCGTAGGTGTTCCCTCGGACGTTTCCGAGCCATACGTCGTATCCGTTGTCAGCCAACACATATCCTGCAACATCGCATCGAGAAGAACATTAATCGTATCCCACAACCAACTTATGTGATAATCAGCACTATATTTTGCGCTAGAAATACTTGCTTCCTAAGCTAAGAATACTTCTCCATTGCCGTTCACCATGTATCAAAAAGGGTGGTGAGCCGCACTCTCCACTTTGTACTTTGCCCTTTGTCAGCTATAATTGATATTGGTCTTCTGGTCCTAGCGATCCTATACCTCACAGGGGGACATAAACATGTATTCTTCATTTGTTTGTTTGCTTGCTGGTTTGTATATAGTGCCAATTACAAAGGGATCATAGCACAAGGGCATTCACAGTAGCTGGATACAAAACCGCCACAAATTTTCATACAGTGGCAACAACAAGTAATCACAAAGAAAGTGCAACATACGAGCGATTACTAGCGTGTTCAATCTAAAGATAAGCAGGCTGGCATAGTGAAAGTCAATTTCACCAGTGCCAAGCAATGATTGCGAAAGCATGGTATACGAAGTGAGGTTGGCAGCTAACTCTTTTGGATACGGTCTCGCGTGACTCTACGAAACGCTGGCTGATCTAGGGACACTTTTTCGCAGTCTCTTCGCGTTGAGAGTGCAGCACGTAGAAGGGTATACAAGCCGCCAGATGATTGCTGCCGAGATAGCGCGCGCGCCAGCGATGGCGACCCCGCGAAGCCCACTGTTGCTGCTCAAGTGACACCACCCGTCGGGTTTTTTCCTGCTCGTTAAAGACGGGCGGGGCGTTTCCTCTCCGCTTCGACGGCAGGCATCGGGGTGATGTTATTGCACGCGCCCTCCAAGCGACGGAGATGGGCCGGGATCGTTTAATCTCTGCTTGAGCCGTGGTCGTCGCCCCCACTCGCGTACTTTTACACGCAGGTAAAACATACGATGCGCGGGGGGTTGTTATCACTTTGGACTTTCTACGGGACATGACGACGGCGACGGCAAAAACTCGTCGGGACTGTCCATATAATAGTCATCCCAATAAAAGCAACAGTAACAACAAAACATTGTGAGATGAAGGTGTGAACATTTTTACACAGTGGTGCTGCTGCGCGAGTCGAGAAATACATACTGTGGCGCTTCAAGTAGAGGTAAAGAAAAATACGAACAACAAAAGAATCCTTTACTAACAAACAGACAGACTGGTGTAGCTTCGTACGTCAACAGGAGAAAAAAAAACTAACAAAGTTCAAGGTTCGCTTGCAAGTGCAATTAAGAACTGTGTTAGTGGTGTACTTTCTATGACATGTAGGGGAAAGCTATTCCAGACAGACAGACAGGCAGACAGACAGACAGACAGACTCCCATACTACGCGTTCCCATACATCTGAATGAAGCGAGCACCGCAGCGCCATCACGCCATCTAGTGAGCACTTCATAAAACTACAGGTGGCTACATATATGTGCGGAGGAGGGAACGACCCGCGCCCTAAGGAGCTTCGCCCCTCAAAGAAGTAACTGCAGCCTTTCAGAAATTCAGTCTTGTTCACTAACGCATCTTCGCCATGTACGAGGGCCTGCATGATCGGTGCGGTACGGGATAATCTTTCCCACCACGGACGTCGGCGCCGGCGCCTGATTTTGTGCGGCGCGAGCTCCACAGCGCTTTCGTATTAAGCACAATGTATACGGCACTTTACTCACCGAGTGACTGTTTGGGGAAGTCCAGCACCATGGAGGCCGAGTCTGCTAAAAGGCCAGTCATGACGAACACCGGCCCGCGCTCGCAGCACGCTCTGTCTGTCTCGTTGGCGCCGCAGTGCCCGTCCCTGCCGTGACGAATTCGGTGCATCTCCAGAAGGTAGCCGTCCTCAGTGGCTACCTCATGCGCCTCGAATGGGTAGCCCTTGCTGCTCACCAGCGTCTCCTGCATTTCGTATTGGACGAAGTGTCACATAAAGCAAAGTGTCATATAATTGCACCACTAGTGGCCGCTACAAACAGCCTCCGTCGCTAGCTCGAATGAATTCACAGGCTGCCACTGCGCGTATTCGTTGAAATATCGCATTTATTCATTCCCTTGCATGTGGCGCTGAGCCGCGCTTTCTCATGAGATGTTTCTTTTTGTGTGCGGAGCACTTCAATACATGCGATAGCCCGGCGCTGCAAGAGCGCCGGACTACCGGCGTCTACTCGTGTCGCGCTGTCGCTTATTAAGGAGCATTGATTTCTGGGGTTTTACGTCCCAAAACCACGATCTGATTATGAGAGACGCCGTAGTGGAAGGGTCCGGAAATTTCGACTACCTGGGGTTCTTTAACGTGCACTGACATCGCACAGTACACGGGCCTCAACATTTCGCCGCCATCGAAATGCAGCCGCCGCGGCCGGGATTCGATGACCGCGACCCGCGGATCAGCAGCCGAGTACCATAGCCACCGGACCACCGTGGCGGGCCAGTAAAGAGCAGTTGAAACAGGGGCCAAAAATGCTAACTTACCAAAACAGGTTAATATATATCCAGATTAAGAATGCTTGAAATAAACCAGATTAGCAAAATAGCATGAAAGGTACACATTAAGAGTAATTAATCGCATAATGTGACCAAACTTCGACGATAAACACAGCAGAAGCGCAGGGAAAACAAAGGCGAATCACTACTCTGCACTTCGTACAGCATGCACGGCAGTGGAAATGACTCAGATTTTTTTTCTGGCAAACTGTACACCATTGCCATGACGGTGGAACAAAAGGAGAAAGAATACGCTCACGGAGGAAAAAAAGACAAACAAACTAGGAGGTAGCGTCACATGATCCCACTAGTCTCGGCAAGCCACCCTACTGTGTCGCCTGTGCGTGGTGCCTCTCAGGTAGGATTAGGCCCTTCACAGTTGCGGGACCGTTCAAGATTGCTTGGAAGCGGTAGCCTTTAGTGGCGCTTGACCGTCCATTATTCTACCTCTTGCCCGCCACGTGCCTGGGGCCCAATTCCATTGATACTGAGCTTTACATATTTTATGACTAGGCTTCAAGATTGCCGCGTAATGCCTTTTCCTAGCTTTTTTCTTTCCTCCATGAATACGCCTCACCAGGATCCCAGAGCCATAGGTTCAGAACAGCCACAGAGGTGAAGCAATCACGACGCGATAACATTATAAACTAAACTGCACGCAGCGAAGTCCATACATGAAAAAAACGATGTATCATATTTTATGAACACAAGCACAGCCTCCTCGATAATTCTGTGCTTGTCAAGTGGCGCCCGCGAGGCCGTCGCTTTTCCCTCTCCCTTTTCGCCGTTTCCACCGAGAGATGCCGCCACCAGCGTGGACCAGTTCCTGCCGCACGCGTCGCTGTTGCTTCCGAAGTGATCACAGTGCAGCAACGTACGTCATCGTGCATGTTGTAGCTTTCCTGTTTTTGTCGTGTTGCACGGATCATGTATCATAAACCTTAATTATTTGTGCTGTTCTTCTCGACCTGACATTAACGTCGAGGGGCTGTGATTCGACAATGCTTTCGACGTGCATAATCCAGCTAGCAATTGCGTCTAATGTTCTCGATGTTCCGAGAATGACCGTCCATATTGCCTTGCGGGAACGTCGAACAGTGAACAGACCCTTCAAAGCTCTCGTGAACGTGGGAGTAATTAAACCGGGCTGTCTTCAGCGCAGATCATTTTGCATATAGTGCGTTTGAAATCTGCAATAGTAATTCCCCGGATATTACGTACAACAACCATGAATGTTCGTGAACCACGCCGTAGTGGAGGCCTCCGAATTAAGCAAACAAACACGCCTCTTTTCTTTTTTTCTTCTCTGCATGCGTAGTCCGCTACTACGCTAGACTTGCTGAAACAGCGCCGGAACCTTCACAGACTGCATTAGAGACACATGACACTCTGCATAGTTATAAACGAGGTTCTGGTTACGCAGCGAATCGTTCTTGCACTACCGCAGGAATTGAAAGCGGCCGGAGCCGCGGCCACCGAGCACACGGGAAGCGCGGCGGCACTCTACGTCGGTGGCGCCCTCAGCGGCGGAAGTTGGCAACTTTGTTGGCGGCGTCACCCACTCCCCCTGCCCCCCGCCATTGTTGAGGCGGTCTCGTGACAGGCACAGGTTACCGAGGTGGCTATGACACGAGATAATAAAGCGCAACTTCACATAACATGAAACTAAGGAGAGAAGGCTAATTCATCAATGCTGCATGCACAGAACACACTATACACTAGAATATTATAAATGATGAATATATACCGATTTAAGTAGGTGAAGGATTCAGGAATGTCACAATAATAACCAAAGAAACTACAAGAAGAAAAGCTACAATCTCAGAAGTGTCTTTCTTCTCTCTGTCCCTTTAATTCCCCCACCCCCTGAGTGCTTCGGTTGAGGTGTCCTCACTGAGAGACGGTTACCGTGCACTCTGCAGCCTATTTTCTTCACTTCCTTAACTAGAATCTCCATCTTACCGTTTTGTAAGGATCCTCCCATTTTAATAACTCCGAAAGTGAGATCCTCCCATTTTAATAGCTGCTCACCGTAATTGGTTTTGTTGAGATTGTTACACATTTCTGGTTCTAAAGGGACATGTAGTCGTATACAAGTATATGCAGAAAGGAAATTTTCACGATTTGTTTGATATTTCATGAAGATGATTTCCAAGTGTTAATATTATAGTGCTGTTTGAAATCTTTCTCTCTCTCTCTGTGTGTGTGTGTTTGTGTGAGATAGAGGGAGGGAGGCTCTTTATTGAGTCCAGAGGAGAGCGGAAAGAAACAGTATAAAAAAGGAAATAAAAAAACGAATAGGACAGATAAGCCTGATACGAATATCTACAAGCGATATTCGCGGTCGAGGATGCGCTTCTCTATATGAAATAGCCAGTCTTTAAAGTTTTCAATTTGAAATGTGAAGTCGTGTGTACGCGTAGTGACAGATTATGAATGAAACGAATGGCTTTTTTATGCTAAAAAAAATTAAAGCCAGTTCCACGCTTGGGAAATCTGAGTAATCAGTGGAGCCGGCGGTGCCGCGACTTGGCGAAAGCGGTTTGAGTTGTTTCTCCACCTTCTTTCATCTTTGTTCTTTTTCCTTCTACATATTCTTTCTTCTCTTTGTTATCTTTCTTTATCTCTTTACATATTGCACTCACGCCTCCTTTTCCTACTCTTCCCCCTCACTTCTCTATCTTACCCCTTGCTATAATATACTGTACATTGCTGTGCTATGCTTTACCCAACTCACCTTCTTTCCCTCGTCTTCACCCTCACTTCCATTTCCTATCTCCTTGCTAAACTACACTGCACAAGGCTATGCCATTCCATACCCTACCTCCCCCTTTTCTTTCTCCTTTATGACGTCATTCCTCGTCACTTTCTTTCCAACCCCTTTGCTATACCATGCATGGCTCTGCTGTGCTCACACTTGGCAGCAGTGCCATTACAGTAATTAAATTACTCTTTGCTGTAATGAGGAATGTAATGAATGACTTTTGAGGGCTGGTAATTTACTAATGTAATGAATTGTTTCAAAATTATTACTCATCGCATTCTCTATTACTTTTGAATAGGATGCAACACGTTCACTTCCATTATAACATGAAAGATTCACCAAGAGAAGGTAAAATAACGAAGACAAGTTCATCTAGTTGCCAAACCTCAAGTGTGAGAACAAGACAGACCCACAGAAAAGCCAAATAGATGTGCTGCGAACGTGTACGTGCTCTAAACATAGTGTGTATGACCTTGGGAACGAATGGACTTTTGTTTATGTAATTTCACAGTAATTTCATTGCTTTCTCAGAGTAATAGAATGTAATTTCATTACTTGTGGCCTGCTGTAAGTTGTAATGTAATTTTTAATGTAATTTAGAGCAACGCTAAAAAGCACACGAGCATAGCGCTCGGCGCGCGTTATGCAATGGAGCTTTCTTATAGTGATTTCCACTGGCGGATCTGGAGCGGTGTGCCGAATCCACGACGGAGACACAAAATCCGTCGCGGAGCGATCCGATCCCCATCGGCCAGCGAAAAATAAAACTCGCTCCGGCAGGGATTGCAGCGGAAGTTGTCGCACGCATCCGGTTGCCCATGTTGCCAGCCTTGCGTTGGACTACTTTAGACCTCGCACAGAAGTATGCATACCTCTTTCTCCAAGTACGCGTGTACTACTTCTTCGACGTAGCCGAGCATTTTTGGGCGTTTGCACGGGGACTCTGGAAACAGCTCCTTAAATAACGTTTCGTACAGCACGTACGACTCTTTTCGCTGCTGCTGCTGCAGCTGCTGCTGCTTTCCGACGTAGAACTCTTGCTGTCGCTCAGAGCGAGGAGCAGTCCTCTGTAGGGTCGAACGACGCCATTCCAAAATATGTAAACAAACGCCCATGGTTATCAGACAGCGCCTCAAAAAAATAAATAAAAAATAAAAACGCTGGAAAAAGATTGCCGTGCTCGGCTGATCCGGAAATGACGACACCGTATAGCTGGAGTTCCGGCAGAATCCAGCTCTACGAAACGGATCAACGAGGAGCGCTCCGTCGCGGAGCAAGTTGCCCCAAGTCGCCCAGTTTCCGGAACATGCGAACTTGCTCGGGATCCGCCAGTGGAAT
The DNA here is from genome assembly GCA_013339685.2 of Hyalomma asiaticum. Taxonomy (NCBI): domain Eukaryota; kingdom Metazoa; phylum Arthropoda; class Arachnida; order Ixodida; family Ixodidae; genus Hyalomma; species Hyalomma asiaticum. The sequence continues at coordinate 31,481,970 of CM023482.1, forward strand.
TCAAATTCTCGGCCGTGGAGCAAGAAAACTTGCTCCAGATCCGCCAGTGGAATTCACTATTACGTTGCACGCCGGACCTTTGCCAAGCTTAAACGGCCTCGGTGTTAACATGCAAGTTTTCTAAGTTGGTTTCAGACGTCATCCCCCGTGTAATGTAAACGAGAATGAATGAAAGCAAAATACAACTTACGCTTTAGTCTCCAGGCTTCGAAAGGATATCGATATCCACGATATCGATGTCCTTTCACCACATCCAGTGGTTACGCAACATTTGGTTTGATAAAGCGATGCCTCGGTGATCTCATAATAAAGAAAACAGGGAAACTTCTACTTAATAACAATGCAATAATAATAGCCATGCAGCCTGGTAATATTAACACAGACAGACAGAGAGACAGACAGACAGACAGACAGACAGACAGACAGACAGACAGACAGACAGACAGACAGACAGAGCTTATTTCGCACTCACCCGATTCTTACGGAAAGGCAAAATACCAGGAATAGAGCAAAAATCATTTTTCCGGTAGCTTGAAAAGGCCGCGGCGTTGGTGTTGTCAACGAAGGTTTAAATCCAGAAATAATAAAACAACACATAAAGGCATCTCACATGGCAGTAACTAAACATAAACAACATGTAACCATGCTTCTACGCTGTAATTGTCTAATCTATGAGTAATTCTTCGAGTATACAGTGTCTTGGTATCAAATAACTAATATCATACACATAAGTAATGCACGTTGCAGTGCATCCATATTGCCAACACAATCTGAAAGCACCCTGCTTAACATTGTTTATTTTATAGAGCTGAAAGCCAGACGTTATTTTATACACTTGCGTATTTCGCATGCGTATCTTAGCATTCACAGCTGGTATAACAATGTTTTCGCCGGGTAACTGTGTCCACGTCATTCTTTCTTTTGCTTAGGCAGTTCAGCAGTGGCGGAATTCTACGTTCTAATCCACTGAGACCTTAATCGGTCATCGGAAAAGGAACTACGCACATTTGCCTGTTGCGTATGTCATAATGAACTGCACCACATTTTTTTTTCTAAATTCAAAGCTCAAGAAGCTTGGTATCACTGCGGCTTACGCGGCTCATGTATTTTACTGCGAGATTGAAACCATGCAGAGTTGACGAAAGGACTGACGGAGTGAGGCCGGATTTTTGGCTTCATCGGAGATGTAATGTATTTCCATTGTAAAACGACACGGTTCACACCATGTATCTGTACGCACATGGAGCGTTCACACTGACGTAAACATTCTATGGGGACGTGCCCCACACGGACGCGCGTAAAGCCAGACGCATGCTCAAGTACGTCAGCCTCTTCGCCCTCATTTGTAAGGCGCGAAACTGACAAATGTGCCCACGTGTGCACGAGTGAACACGCTCGAAGTTGCACGTGTCTCCTCGGTTTGAGTCGTGTCCCCCATTGTTTCACCAGTGCTTTCCGCCAGCGTTTTCCACAAAAACATAAAAACTACGCAAGAGTTTCCGCTGCTCTTTGGCCTTCGCCTTGTCGCTTCACTTCACTTGAGAGCGTGCCGAATGTCAGGAAGAAGCAACCTTGCATTGTGATGCAAATGAGCAAATTTGCATCTCTTGGTCGCCTGCATGCGCCACAAGTCGCGAGCCAGCGTAGCGTGCTTGCGCGTCTCCGTCACAGTAACGTTCTCGTTCACCTGCGAATGCCACGAGCAAAACAATATGCGTCACAACGGTGCTGTAATGCGGGTGCACGTCATCGTGAAGGTTTAGCCGGGCATCTCTCCTCTTTACGATCATCGGCGAAGAGACGTGAAGATTTCTGACGAGAATCAAACACTTACTCCAATGTCCCACATGACGTCTTCCACGCGAATTCGCGCGGCGTTCAACGATTAACAAAACAAGCAAAGTTAATGCGCGATGCTCTCGCTGATGAAGCAATAATCTGCAGTTCATTCCAGAATGATGCACTTCTTTTGGACTGAAGTGCTGCACCTCTGAGGATGCCCTCCGTGGCCGTGTTTTAACGCGATGGGCGATCATGTCGCTGCAAATCAGGCACGGGCGCCGGCGTCCTTAGTGGGAAAATATGCATAGTAGCAGCGCAAAAGACTGGGAACAAGGAAACATGTAACACACAGGACATGTTTTCTTGTTCCCAGTCTATTGCGCTGATACTATGCATATGTTCCAACTAGCCCAACTTTCCATGCTATTGGTGGGAAAAGTAATCCCGAACCAACCCGACCACGCAGGCCATGTCGCAGGCACGTTAGTGAACACGAATGAATTTCTCAAAGCGAAATCAGTCAGAAAAAAATTGTACGTTGCGACCTAACTGTAACCTACGCCCTCTGGTGTCAGTACCACAGTAAACTTCGCCGAGACTTACCGGGTTTGAAAAGCGGAAGCGACCGGCTGCGTTTCCATTACGGTGGATTTAAAACTAGCAATAATGTTGCACTGGGTTAGCAGCACGTGTCGCACATTCTCCACCAAGGTTGCGATTGCTGAGTATAGGCAACGCAGCGGGGTCTGAGATCTAAGGAGCGCGTGTACGTTGTCCGTGCCTGTTCAGTTCACTTTACCGGATATATACGGTCCATACGAAAGCACACAGAAGTGACATGTACTGCACGTACACATATGAACTGTGAGGCAACTGGTCTCGCGTAGAATGTTTGGCTACCTGAACCTTCCTTTGGCCTTGGTGCACATTGATTGTGCACCGAGGCCACGGTGTAAGAATAGTCCTTACATCTTGGCCGAGGCCAAAGGTCTCTGCATCGGTGCATAGACCTTTGATTGCGGGAACGTTGGCGCCTTACTGCTGCAGCAGCATCTCTGTGTGATTATCCATCACGGAACGTTTCTCTCAATACTTTCTGCTCCTTTTTTTTGGCAACGCTTGTTCTAGAGCATAGCATGAGCCTCGTGCAGTAAGCGTCGGACTCGTGTGGCTTGTAGCACCATGTGTGCATATATACTCTTGATGTTGCCTACGGCTCGTCTTCGACGCCACTTCCTCCCACAGGTCGTAAACGTGGGCCACTTTCCGCGTGGATTTTTCATACCTAAGCCCCTGCAGAGCGCAAGAGCGAAATGTAGCCGATATACCACCTTGGCATCCAAAAAAGTTTCCCTCAGCGCACTATTGTGTCTTCGCTAAGGCAACACTGCACCAGCTATACTCAGGCTGACACGCTTGTTTTAACAGGAAAGTGTTTTACGCCGACGTGCACCAAGACTTCACACATCATTTCGTGTAACGGATTTGACGCAGTAAATTATACGGGTATGAACAAGAACCAGCAGGAAATTTTTCGTTGACTCCGCCGCACTGGGAATCGAACCAACGACCGCTCGTTTCACGACGAAAGGTGCCGAAAGCTGTACTGACTGCGCTACTCACATGCTTAACGATTTACAAACGCACCTCATAGCCTTCCTTATCAGCCTTTCCCTTCCCTCTCGATGCGTACGTTCCTCTCCGCGCGCATCCATCTGGGGCGGGGCCGCCATCTACGAGCGCTTAAGCGAAGTCTGAAGCATGGCACTCGCCCAAGCACCTGTAGTTATCGCTTTCGTAAACTCCACGCTGCGGAGGCTGTCGCCGCTGGACCGCTGTCACTCCAACGTGCTCCCGACATGGGCTGCAGAAATTAGCGTCCTTCACCAAACCACAGTCATCATCATCATCATAATCATCATATTCACTGTAACGTATTGCTCGCAGCGAATGCATTTATCGCGTCGTGTTAACATGTGGCGCCTGACTGGCAGCATCACATAGCAGTAGCGAGCCCAGAGGTGTTTCCACGTCGTGCGGTGGCACCGGCTAAGAAAACTGCTCGCAACGACGTCGACGGCTCAGTATCGCACAGGCGGACGTGCATTGATGCCGATGTCGTGCGGCGTGTCGAGGAGCAAGCAACATCCGACTGCTTCTGCAAGGGCACACTACGCTTTCGTATTACGTCGATTCCTATGCCACAGGGATCAACCCGATTTTGTCACATATAACACAGCCAAGCGGTCTTCGCCTCGATTAAAAAACATTGCAGTGACCACAGATGGTAATAATCACCTTTAATTAGGTTCCCTTCATATTTTACATTGTTCTCTTAAGTCAGAACGCACCAATTCGCAGAAGTTAGATGGGCGCTTCACCTGCGTACGTTATGCGCAGCAATCTTCTCATAAGCCAGCGTCATATTTCCAAGAGCAAGTGAATGTCTAAACAAAAGTCCCTACCCAAAAGGAAGAATATTGTATTGCGGCAAAAAAAGGTGCTTTCTTACAATGACTTCCTAAGCCAGTGGTGCTTTGCTACAGATGTAACACTTTCAGACCTAATATTCTTTTTTCATATAATCACTGTCTGAGAGACGAAGGTACTAAATAAAAACTGAAGCTTTCTAGTTCATCTGTTGCGTTCGCTCGTTTAATCAAGGCTATTGCGAAGTCTTCTGGAAATCGATGTGCCCAGACTGGTAAGTATCTTTGGTGAGCGCAAAAAACAGTCAGTCGCGCGCTTACGTCCAACAGCTGCATTTCAACCCATCTGGGATGTTAGCGAGTGGATATCTCACAATCCTTACCTTCTTGCTCCATATTGCTCACAGTCATGCCAATGTTCATTGGTGCGTCTACAACTCACTCACAACTACGGGCGTTGTCTCTATTTCGAACTTCCCGAGCGCGATTGGCACTGGCGGAAATCGAGCTCAAGCCACTGTTCTTAGCGAACAAACATTGCATTTACAGATGAGCAAAGAATGTGAAAGAATAAATAGTGTTGTGGCTGTTCTGAATGTAATTTTAGAACGTCCTGGTCCACAAACTATGTCTGAGTCGCGCCACGATCGAGAAACATGAAAGTAGTCAAACCAAAGTAATGAAATAAAAAGACGGTACTGGCTTCGCTGAAATAATGGGTAACTCACAGTTTCATACGATATAGAGTTTGATGACAAATATAAATCCATAACGTGATACGCGTTCGATGTGAAAGATTCCTTTAGTTACAACGATTACGTTGTATATATTTTGTACCCGTCAGTTCGTCACGCGAAATGCACATATCGAACTATTGGCACGAAGTATTAAACTCACGATGGTTGTGCACACTTCGGGGTCTTTAGCGTTGTTGTTCATGAGCCTCGCCGTGATGTTAAGCGCCAGGCCGATGCTGCTCATGATCAGTCCGGGGAAGACTTGTGCCACGGCCACCATCTCGGAGACGCGGGAGCAGTTGCGAAATCAATACCACTGCCCCAGCTGCGTCTCGCCGCCCATATAGTGATGGGCCACATCGCACGAGCGCCGATGCACATACTGTGCGTCCTTGTCTCCGAGAAGCTTGGCTGCCTCCATCGTCGCGTGCACGGCTGCCTCTGCATATTGCGACACCGCCGTTGTTTCTCTCGCTCCTACGCTGGGTTCCTCAGCTGATGCGCGTGCTCCTCTTGTTAGCGCGGGTCGCACTAATGACACAGCAAGCCATTAAGGATATTTTGCCGCTCCATTGTATGTAGAACCTCCCCACTCGTTAACGGTACCTCTCGATTAATACACGTCTTTCACGAATGTGGAGCTTGGTGGCCGGGCTCTCACATTCCTGCGACTTGTTATTGTGGGTCTGTTTTCATTACCGATTTCCATAACTGCTACAGTTAAATAAAAGGTACAAATAAGTTTCTGTACGGTTTACTTAGCAACATACATTCGTGTCTAGTGAAATTTCCTAGCAGTGCTTACCTATCTCCTGAGAGACGTAAAAGGCGAAAGCCAAGGACATTGGAAGTCCGACCCAGTACCCTTGGCAGTAGAACTCTGTCGTAAATGTAATTTGGCATCGTTTCTAAAAGTTAACATTCCATCACCATGAGCCTTACGCTCACATATACGACACTGCTATTAGTCACGCATGATTTTCTTATCGTTAGTCCGGTGTGACTGACGGCCATGTCATGTTATTGATGTCGTGGCCTATCAATCATGTTACATAGCGCCACATTCGTGCGTTTATACTTCAGTTTTCGAATATAGCAAGTGCACAAGACACGAGACCCCGATTTTTAAAATTATTCTACCCCCTTCTTTCTACCATATTTGTTCCTGTCGCCGTTTTTTTTTTCAAGGCCACTTTTGCGTAAGACACATAACACTTTTTCCTTGTCACTCTCTGCGCAGGTTTTCCTGTGAGATTTGCCTAAGTTCTACATAAGCGTGCCCTACTGAACACCTGTTGTTTCGTCAAGGTTACATACTTGAACGAGGTGACAGTACTGCTGTCTTTCCTCAGCTGAGTTAAGTAAAGTTCGCCAACTGAACTGAACTTAACGCAATGAACTGCACCTTATTACCTTAAAGCCTCGACGTGGAACAAACACAAGGGTTGATTAGATTATAAGTGATCACTAATACAAGAACGTTATTTATAAAATGCGATCAAATTATAAAGCGCTATCGGTACAGTAGCACAAGCTGCACCACGCTTTGTTAGTTACAGGTGGTCTGCTTCGCGTAGCAAAAGTAGAGGTGGCCAGGCGATTGCAATGATTTCCACGGGAAGGCTGTTCTAGTCTGTGGAAGTTCGAGAAAACACTGAATACGATTGTCGCATGCATTCGGGGGGGGGGGGGGGGGTTACAACTTCATGTGGACCTGGGACTTGGTGCAGATGACCTGTGAGATCCGCGTGCAGCGGGTGCAAAGTAAAAGGAGGTTAGTGAAGAGGGGTGAAAAAGAATTTGCGGTATAGCGATAGGCTATAGCGAATCATGAAACTATAACGATAACACCCGGTGCCACGCACTTGTACTTTTCCTGCTCTTGCTCTGTACGCCGTCGACGCATCTTTCGCTTGAGGCAATTGTCGTGTAAGATTCAACAACGTATTTCAGATATGTAATCAATGCGGGGAACCCCTACAGACTACGCATACAAATGCCCCGCTACGGTGGTCTGGTCGCTATGACACTCGGCTGCTGATCCGAATGTCGCGCGATCAGATCTCGGCCGCGGCGGCTGCATTTCGACAGAGGCGAAACGTCGAGGCCCGTGTATTGCGCGACTGTCAGTGCAGAACCCCCGGGGGTCGAAATTTCTGGAGCCCTCCGATACAGCGTGTCTCCCATAATCATGCAGCGGTTTTCAGACGTAAAACTTCAAAAAACACTCAAACTTCACGCGAAGTTCTTGAAAAATCTTTAAAAAACATTTATGCTCCGAAATCAGGTAATGGCATTCTCACATTGAGCCATGCCATAGTGCTGTTACCCATGTGGTTTCTTGTAGATTTATTCGTGTAGATCTCTGTTGTTTTGTGTACGCTTCTGTTGCGCTGTTGCTATTTATATAGTTACTTGTATATTACCTTTTGTTTAACACCTTCATACACTATACCCTGCTTGTTATTACATTTTGCGTTTCTATGTACATTTACGTCTTCTGTTGTAACCCATACTTGGATCCTATGTATATTTATCTTTATTCTTACATGCGGTATGCCCCCTTACACAATGCCCCACGAGGGCCCTATAAGGTTATGATAAATAAATAAATAAATAAATAAATAAATAAATAAATAAATAAATAAATAAATAAATAAATATTACCTCATGTGTTTTCAACTTTTAAGAGGAATTTGCAAGATTCTTTTCTAGGAATACGACTGTACAAATATTCTTAACTCTCAATGCACAGACAGCATAACTCAGTCTAACAAACATTTATTTGATTCCGTATAATGACGTACGAGTTGTTAAAAAATTATCACTGAAAAAAAAGGAGATGGCTACAACTACTGGAGCATCGCTACAAAATCGTTCCACGCAAACACATGCTCCCTCGGTGTGCACAGGTAGACTTTGTGTAAGTTCTGGAAGCAAGAATAATCTTTCACATATTAAGGCGTAAGCCTGGTCTGTCTCACGTGGAGGTATGTCCTTGAAAGATCTGGCTGTGTCCTTGTCGATGGTAGGAAAAGATGTCACGTCACCATAGGAAGCCCGTCAACGCGCCATACGTAAAGTGATTTGAATAAGTGCAGACGTGGCGACGTAATTACGCGATGACGTCCTCATGCGGGGTCACTCGAAACGTCGTTGTTGACATATTGTGGTAAAAAGGACTCCATTCGACGTCATATCTCTCGAGGTGGTTCCTACGAAGGAAACCAATTGATTGTTTTCAATAGCAAGTTTCGCTGTTCGGGTAGGAATGAAACCTAGAGCCGCTTAAGTGCCAAGCAAGCGCCCTGGGGCGCCATCGGCGACCTTTATCCGCAACACAACGTGTTCGCTCGCTGCAGCGTCACGGAGTGGGGCGCGGCTATCGTTCATGCTCGCTGCGGATTTGGCGTGACTGAGTGCGGGGCAAGCTTCCAGGATTGGTGACTCTCCTTTGTTTGAGTGCGGACTATTTTATGACAGAGTGACCCATGAAATTTGCGAGAACGGGAGGGCGAGAACAACCAGTGGGCAAGCGGTGAACATGCCAAAAAGTGACATGCATGTTTTGTTGTCTTCTTTGAGACAATATGCTGCAAAACGAAAAATGAATAAGACTGTTTTATGAAGACGGAAAAAATTTTTTTTTCATGAGCTTAAATGCGTGATGTGCCCGTGCCCCGCTGCTCGCGAGGTAAGCATGACCATGGCTACTGACATATGGTGAAAGCCAACGAGACCGCCCGCGATCTCCGATCCCGCTCCCGCTATTCATCCGCGGCTGCTATTAGGTGTGACTGAACAAACGTAAGCCTAGTCACTGTGACTGCACGCGAGACGTCACATCCGCGTGGGTGACTAGTGATGCTTTCGCGTTCCAACACGCAAGCAGTCTTGGGTGTGTCTGCCAAATCTTATGCGTCTTGAGTACGCTAAGTCGAAAGCAACTCATTCATTCATTCATTAGATGGAGCGAGCTTAGAGAAAAAAACCGGACTAATGACGGTGAAACGAAAAATGCAACTTAATCGACTGATATTCTTCTTTCACATACTGAACAGAGATTTCAGGGTTAACCTAGGTGAACACATCGTATTAGAGAAAACTACCTCATCCAGAACAAAACATTCGAGACATATTACACCAATCAACCACAGAACAGATTTATTCAAGCATTCTTTTTTAGTTCGGAGCATTGATGATTGGAATCGATTACCTCAAAACATAGTCGAATGTTGTGATTTACAAAGTTTTGAAAAGGCTTTGTCAGAATATTTGTAAGCGATTTGTATTGCTTTACCATTAGTTCGCCCTTCAATAGTCTTGTTGTTGGTTACCCGTTGCCTGAACATGTTCAATGTACTATATCACTTCAAATATTCTTTTTTTCTTTTCTTTGGTGACTTGTGCGGGATGTATTCGAACATGTTATTTTACATATATCGGTGAGCTGTACGGGATGTTTTCTAATATGCTTTCGTGTTTTGTTTTCTTATTCTGATATGTTGCGCAACTCTTGAGCGTTCCGTGTGAAATCTGTTTTAGCATGTACTACGTTTGTACATGACAGTTATGTAACCCCAACTCCTGTCTTGGCTTATGTGCTGACAGTATGAATAAAATAAAAAAATAAAAAAAAATATAGCAAGCTATCGCAGAAGTGGTTACAGCGCAAGAGGGAATGAAGAAACCGCAAGCATGTTAGATACACTCAGCGCAATATCCATTATAACACAAAAATTACGAACAGCGTTATATAAAGAATAAACAGAAAATACTGTGTAGAACAATAATGCAGTATTACAATTTACAGTACACATTTTTCACAACATATAAAAATTCTCTTAGTAGCGATCGAATGAGACGTGCTACATGGTACCGAGCTTCTATAGTTCTGGGCGAAAAACTGTACTTCGTCTCTTCGGGATTGAAACACGGGTACGTTAAGTTCTTCTGGTGAATGTCAATTTCACAGTTGTAATAGAGCTGTTGTGCGAGGAACACTGCGATGAATTGAAAGGAGGGTGAAAAGCTTTTAGAGATGGGTGAACGTGGCGCCTTCTAGAAGGTGAGGTTAGACCAAGGTTCTTTATTTGCGACGGGGGCGAAAAACAGAAATCAAAGCGCCGGTAAATGAAGTGAACAGCCTTCTTTAATTGATTCTACGCGTTTTATTTCACCACTCTTATAAGCGTACAAAACTGTCGCACCATACTCAAGGATTGGCCTTGCGAGAGTTTTATATGTTCGTAATGTGGTTTGCTTTGGAGCTAAATACAAGGAATGCTTAGGGTAACCAAACTTCTTCAGACCTTTGTTACAAGTTATATAACTTTGTCGCAAAAAGGAGGCCACGGTACTCCCATTCTGACGCACGCTGCGCTATGTAGTTATTAAACAAATAATTAAACGTCCAGGAAGTTTCTTGCCTGCTAAAGAACATGCCAGCTGCACTTTGAAAATTACTGTTCACTTGCTAATTATGACAACACCTAAAAGAGCTTGAGAACAAATCATTGAACGTATTATGATCATCAGGTGAGAAAGACAAGTGCCTTTGTACATTGCTTTTGTATGTTATTTTTTGTTGTTCCTCCTCTGAAGTGACGCATACTGAGTTCAACCTCTCATAAAATGGATGGTGCGCACCACTTAAATATAAGCTCTACGCTAACTACAACTTGTCTTACTACAAAAAGACATGCCACTGCACCGTGTATCTCATTTACCTTAGACGTGGCTTTCTTTACTCTCACGGGTCGATACATACTATTGTGAAACTTGATATCACAAGCGCATGTATTTTGAATTTGCCTGTCGAATATTATTTAAGGGCGGAGGTGTGGGATATTGACTTTGTATATGAATCCAGAATGCATTGCTTCACTTTGTGAATAATCCACTGTTTTCAAAGTCTCAGAGAAAACAGTCACCCAAGTTTCAATGGAAGCGAACGATTAACGTGAACACTGCGCTCTATGACTCGGACCTGCATGAGGAGCTGCAGTTGCTTTGCCGGTGTACCACGTAATGATCAGGCGATCATAATGATCAGGCGAATCCCTGCCTTTTATAGGCAGATTATAGGCGAATCTATCATGTGGATTTAGGCAAAGCAATTAGTTGACCATTTGCGATACATTTCGATCCCTGCAAGACATAGTACTGCGCCGTAATATTAAAGGGCCACTAAACAGGCTCCTACTTTTTTTTAAGCCGCCCAAACAAGCTAACTCTATCATAGAGACGCTTGCGGCGACCACATTCTGCGCATATGACAGCGTTGCGCGCTACACAGACGCCGTATTAAAAAAAAAAATTCCCGCGCCTCTTTCCTGCGATTGACCAGCCGTCCTTACATCCTAGGCGTCGTCACGTTCTACCGTGAACAACTTTGCGCAGTTGTAGCTCGTTGATTGGTCGAAATCAGGTCTGTTGTCAGATCCTGTGGCCATCCCGCCGGCGTGAGCCAACACCACCTAGAAAAAAGGAAGGCCTCCGCATCACCTCCTCTACTTGTCAGTTACATCACGCAAGTCGGATCTGCGTTCCTGAAACGCGGCGCGCGTTCTGTAAAGTGGGCGGAGTCTCGACAGCCCGCCACGCCTACCCTCTCCTCGGCAGAGAAGGGTGGGGAGGCCGACCGATTAAAAAAGTAGGAGCCTGTTTAGTGGCCCTTTAAAGAGCAAGTGTTATATATTTTTTTCCTTTGAGGTGACCTTGAAAAGGTGAGCAAGAAATCAAAAGAAATTTCGCTAAGTAATACGTACAGTAGATCGGCATCTGGAATGACACGTTACCGACAGGCCGGTAGCCAGGTGGGAAGGGGGGGCGTTGCCCTAGTGTCCCGGGCCCCTCCCGAAATTTCGGTTGGGGGGGGAAGTGTTAATATAAAGTGGAGTGCTAATAACATACAATATCAGCCTATTAATCACGTTGTACTTAAAAAGGCACTTATAGTGTACACACAGCGATTTTTGCCGAATGTAAATAATGAAAATAGCTTTCTCAAAAAGTCAAGCAATCCAGCGAGTGAGCCCCCACCGAAAAATTTCCTGGCTACGGGCCCGGTTACAGACCCCATAACGTAATATTCGCATCGATAGGGAACTATATAAAACGTGTATAGTAGCCTAATACGCTAGCATTGTAGTCGTCAAATTATAATAATGAGCAATACAAGGCAGAAAGCTGTGTAGAGCGACCGAAAGTGTCCAAGAGTAGATGAAGAGGGATCGTAATAGTATAAAATTATGTTCCTATGGTAAACGTTAGCGATGGTAGAATTCGCTGACTCAGTAATAGCCATGACTCAGCAAAAACGACATTGGCTCGGCAAAAAATGATTAATACTCCGAAAAACGGTTGAATCGCTTAGACGTGGTAACTAAGTGTACGTAATGCTACAAAATTATGGTAGAAGTCATAGTCGTGAGCATGACTCGCCCAAATTGACATTGACATGCCGAAATAACACTAAAGATTATGAATCATTTAAATGGGCTCCGGTGTGGGTACTAAGTCAAGGGAACTCTAAAGGATGGTGGTACGACCTCAGGCAGGGGATTCTTCGGGGGTTCCACGAAAGACAGTTCCAGGAGGAGAGTTCGAGAAGGCAGCGGATCGTCCACCGGGCCGGGCGTTGAAGACGGCAGTCGGGTTCCGGACCCGAGCCACCAGGGCTTCACCCGACCGGGACCTCCTGCTGACCTGTCTCCAGCCAAAGGAACCCCAGTGGCTCGCAAGCTTCAGGCAAGAACTTGGTGAACTCCTGTGCCCGTAGGCATAGCTGGAACAGTCGGGCTACGGGTCCGAGTTCCACGCCGAGACGCCTGGCCGGGATGCTGCTACCACCCTCATCGAGCCGCCTAGCTGCCCACGTCCTCCGTCGCCATCAAACATCTGACATCGTGTTCTTCGCAAGTCTGCTGCGCTTCGCTCTTTGTCTTCAGTCAACCTCATCGACGATTTGGTGAGCCATCAACTTCTTTCGCCACGTCGCCACTGCACATCACCGTCGACCCTTAGAGTAAATCGCCAGGACCGCCCCGTAACGCTCTCAACAAGGCCAATAAAGAAAATGAAAATGAATTAAATAAAACGTTCCACTCAGAAATAAATGGAGTTGGCTCGTGCGTGGGTACTAAGTTAAGAAAACACTAAAGGGTGGTGGTAGAAATCAATCATGAGCATGACTCAGCGAAAAAAAAGGAACGAAAGATGTAAACTCGGAAACCATTTGAATGAGTTTCGGATTCGACTACCGGAGGACACCAAAGTATCTTGCAATTAGGCAATTGAACGAATTCAGCATTCTACGTGCGTGTTTTGATGCGCTGTTCCTCTTTTATTATTGTCTTCTCTGTCGTGGCACACTAGATAACCACAAGCAGTGGTGCCTCATACACAGGTGTTAGCGATACCGAGCTGCGAGACACGGGACGTAATCGTCGGACAAGATTCCAAGAACCGACGTATCAGTTCCCCTACAGTGATCCCATGAAAGCTTGGACAATTAAGTTTGACGTCCCTTCAGCGCACTAGCAAGACGTCAGCACTTCGACTCATGCATTTCGACAGAAAGCAAACCACAAAAAGAGTCCTATATTCACCTAAGTCACTCGGAGGGCCTTGGCAACATGAAGCTTGCAAGCCGTGCTCGTCGCTTGGTTCGCGGCGTTGTCGTTTGACTTCTTTCACGGAGTCACTAATACTGCTCCTGCCGGCCCATGGTTGACTCTTTATATTGCCTTCGGTGGGCGTTCTCGAAGATTCCGCGCGGGCCACGTGATCTAAGCGCACTCAAAGCTGAGTGAACATTCTTGATGCAACCGGAACCTTCGCCTCTTGGGCGGCACCTCTTTCTCCTTCACATGCCGCGACAAGCGTCGGTACGCACTCTCTGCCTCCTCTCTCTGTCTCTCCGTCAGTCTCGCGCGCTCATCAGCTGTGGTTCGATGACTCATTGCTCGTTCTACAATTTCCTGGCTCGTTCTATAAACTCGCCGTCTAGACTTCGGACAGCTGCTGCGTGTCCTTGGCTCCGTTGTTCTTTCTTTGCTGTTTTTCGGCGCTCCCCCTCTAAGTTAACGCCGGTTTCTTTGACGAAGTGGGCACTATTTTGTAACAGCAGGCGCCTTAGTATAGAGGACAAACTCTAGGAATTTCTTGGCGAACTTAAGCCACTTTGAATCTATCTATCTATCTATCTATCTATCTATCTATCTATCTATCTATCTATCTATCTATCTATCTATCTATCTATCTATCTATCTATCTATCTATCTATCTATCTATCCGCCTACGTCTCGGTGCTCTCATGGTCGTCTAGTTCACCCGCTATACACCAGTGTTTTGATGGTAGGGTATAAATGTATGACGGACATGAATGGCTAATATTTACATCACCAGCATGATATACTGGTCATGCATATCACGTCTATCTATACCGCAATCACGGGTGACACATACCCGCAGTGCTCGGTCGGTGGTATGCGGGCATGCGCCACAGGTGTTTGAATTTTGCACCGCCTATCTCAATGAGGGACCTACTAAAATATAGTTAACGTATCATTAGAGCATAGTCAAAAACAACAAGGGTATACCGTTTGTCCTAGCTTGCGGCTGAATGGCACACAAAAAAATTGGCACGTCCCACGTGTAGTGGGAATCAAGGAAATGCGAAGCAAGCACCAGGAACGTAAAATGAATTTGCATTGTTGCCTCGCTATACCAAGTTTGGTACATATGGAGTTAACGAAACGGCCGCAAGAGCACCAAGACCATGGCATGTAAATCATGTCGCTCATGACACGCGTGTCATGATTCTAATGTTATGACTTGTCATTTACGTTCGTCATGCTGTCTAGTTGTGCCATAGCAATTTTTGTATACATCCCATTAACGAAACGCGTGGCATGTAAATCATGTCGCTCATGACAAGCATATCATGATTTTCATGTTGTGACCTGTCAGTCATTTTCGTCATGCAGTCATGTTGTGGCATACCAATTTTCGTATACATCACACTAACGAAACGGCCAGAAGAGCACCAAGACTGTCGCATGTAAATCATGTCACTCATGGCATGCATGTCATGATTTTCGTGTTATGACCTGTCATTTATGATTGTCATGCAGTCATGTTGTGGCATGCCAATTTCCGTATACGTCCCATTAACAAAACGCGTGGCATGTAAGTCATGTCGCTCATGACAGGCATGTCACGATTTTCATGTCATGACCTGTCATTTATGTTCGCCATGCACTCATATTGTGGCATACCAACAGTCATGTTATGCTATAGCAATTTTCGTAATCACCCCATTAGCGAAACGGCCAGGAGAGCACAAAATCGTAGGCGGTTAGATAGATAGATAGATAGATAGATAGATAGATAGATAGATAGATAGATAGATAGATAGATAGATAGATAGATAGATAGATAGATAGATAGATACGCTCAAACTCGCCGAAGTTCGCTAAGAAATGCTTCGCATTTAAAAGGCGCACAGACACACAAGCAGTCGGGCAGCATCGAACCCGTGCCCATGAGGGGCCAAGCAAGCATGATACCACTGGGCTACGGCGGCTGGAAGCTGTGACTGTGGCGCTTGTGCGATGTAATTGGGCTTCTAATGCGTGTTAAACGCTGTCATATCTATGTCATTGTTGATCAGTAGGGTTTTTGAAAACTTAGTGCGACCATGCGGTGGCCGAAAGTGCGTTGAACGGCCGAATGGGGCCCGAGCGTCGAAGAAAGGAAGACGACGATAGTAGGAGGTGTCATGGCTACGTGAGCGGTCGAGGGACCAGTGAGAATGTCGTGAAAAGAGCGCGAGAGAAGAAGAGAAGGAATGGGCTGAAACACAAATGAGTGTGACAATATATTCCCGAGTAATGCTAAACACTTGAATACCTGAACAGCCGGAATACCTACATACCGAAATACATGAATGGCTTTTTAGAAGATCACCTGGCTTACATAAGCACAAATTCGTGATAGCGACTGATGCATCCTTGGAAGAGAAAGCAGGTGTTGGTATTGTATCGTCATCTCTTAAGTAGTCTGTCTTTCTTCTGGTGCCGGATTTCACGCCCATTTTTCAAGCGGCACTATTGGGAATCGTTTCAATCGTATTGGCAATCGTATTGGCAAACGAAGATTACCTCAGTCCTTATCATCAGTCGCCATTCCGACTCGTTGTTTGTCTGTGTGTTCTGCTTTAAGCACTCCTAATTTGTCAAGAACATTAGAAGCAGTCTATTCTCTTTTGGCAAGACATTTACACCTCATTAGTTTGATATGGCTGCCAGGTTGCGAAGGCTTAACGCTTAATGAATGACGCACGCGCCCTCGCGGTGTCATCTCTGAATGGTCCGGAAATTTCTGTATTGCCGACGTCGGCGTCTGTCGCAGCAGCGAGCTTCACGATATTGTAGCGAAACGCCGGGGCCGTTAATGTTAGACGCATCGGAAGGTCAGGAATACGAAGAGGCGTGGGAGCCACTCCGCGCAGGCGAGCGATGAGGAGTCGACACAGTGAATTGGGAGAGCACTCATTGGGGGGTTTGTTTAGCTAAGACATCTTGAAGTTGGAAAACACACAGGGCAAAAATTACACAACATAGAAAATGGTATCATACCCCGTCGGCCTGCCGGACTGCTCCCCGGTGGTTTCGAGCGTCATGGTACCCGAGTCCGCTCTCTAAAAAAGGCCAGTGTCGCCGCTTAAATAGCACTTTTTCAGCATCCACGGCGACGCGGACGGCTCGAACCACCACCGCCTCCCACCAATAGGAAACCGGCTTACACGGACAAGTTAGGCAGGTCGACGGTAACGATGTTCTACGAGCTTTTATGATCGCGTGCATCCGGCCTCGCCACAAAACTAATACAAACAACGCTTTCCAGAAACTGGCCGCGGCGCGCACACATGCTCTCTATTTTCGGCGCCCCGTCTCCTGGAAGGCTCCCTGCGGTGCGCGGGCTCGTTTACCCGAGCACCCCTTCTACAAAAGCAGTCGGAAAAGAAAAAAAGAACAAGAAAACATTCTACGCGACGCGGTCTTCGCGACACCTCCCCCCTACGAAAAAGAGTGACCCACTCGTTTTACTTGCAACCCAGGAAAAAAGAAGTACGAAAAAAAAACAATTTTACATACAACAATTATGTGAGGTACTCGTTTCAGAAAGGTTATACATCTAAAAGGTGGAAAACTTAGAACACCAAATGGAAAATCGCGAGACTGAAAAATCACTAGGGTTATACATCTGTCTAAAAGGTGGAAAACTTAAAACAACAAATGGAAATCCGCGAGACACAAAAATCACTAAAGTTCACTCGCTGGCACTGTAATACAACTCAGTATCAGTGTCGTAAGCGGCGACATTTCGTTGCCCGTTGTTACCGCTTGAAAACGTCTTCCAGTCGCTGTAAAGTTCAGTTTCAGTGTCTGAGCTTTCGCGCTGCTGCACTGCATCACTGGTCCCTGGCTCGCGCACACCATGACGCAAACGAAGTTCTCGGTCCACTCGCGAACCACACTCACGCACATCACCATTGACGTCGCACTCGCGCACAACACTGGGGTGTAATTCGTGGACATCACTCCCGGCACTGCGCTCGCGCACTTCACTTTGATGGAATTCGCGGTCATTACTGCACTCGCGCACATCACCACTTGGATCTCGCACCTCGTGATCGGCACCGGACTCATCGTCTGCGTCGTCGGCATCGTAGCTGCGCTTGTTCTTTTCTTGCTGGCGCCTTTCCCGTTTATTCACTAATTTTCGAGCCTGCCGCAGCCGGCGAGCCACTTTCATCGCATCCAGGGTGTAGTCGAATCCACGTTGTGCGCCCGAGCCGATATCTACCGGTAGCGTCTGCTGAAACGGTCGACCTACAGGCGGGATTGGTTGGAGGAAGCCGGCCGGTTTCCCCGGCGGTTGCTTTCTCGTCTGGCAGTCAGGGCAGGAGAGAACGTACATGCTGACGTATGAGAACATCTTCGGCCAGAAATATCGGTAACGCAACTTCTCCCATGTACGCTTGACACCCAAGTGGCCTGCCGTACAGTCGTCATAGCAGTGCCTTAATATCTCAGACCTCAAGCACTTGTGGACAACGAGAGCCGCGCGATCTTTCTCAAAGCCTTTCGCCCTCTGATACAGTACACCGTCGATTAACCGAAAACTCCGTGCCGTTCTTTTAGTATTCCTGACAACGGGCGCACTCGGGTCTTCGAGGTGCTGTACAATGGCTCTAATCCATGGGTCTGCCCTCTGTTTTTTTCGAACATCCGCCTGACCCAAAACCAGCAACGGTAAAAGGTTTTCTTCGCTTACTGGTGCAGGGTCGTGAGGAAGGCGGGAAAGCGTGTCGGCATTTCCATTCTTGAGGTCAGGGCGGTGTCGCAACGTTATTGTACTGTTGGCTCGTGTGGCGACTGCGTGAAGCTGACTTTCCGACAATGTGCCGATGGGACGGCCGGGCTGGCCCCTTAAACCCGGCCGTTCTCGTTTCCCGAAGGGTTATACTGCCCATCCTGATTGCCAAGAGAATCCGCATGGTCATTTCTGTCGTCCCGGAACCGCTGCCAGCACTGTCGTGCTTCGTGGCCGATGCGGCTGCAAATCTGGCATCGGGGACGCCCGTCGTTCGCACGGGATGTTCTCGGTGGCCAAGGCACTGGGGGGCGACGCATCTCGTCTTCGATGTTTTTTATCCGGTCCGACAGTAAGGCGATGGAGTCTGCAATCGCCTTCAAGTTTCCCTCGCGGTCGGCAGCCTCCCGCGGGCAACGCAGTTCTGCTGCGGCGCAGGTGGCGATACATGTAGGAGGAGGCTGTACTGCCGCGGCGGCGGATGCCATCCCTACCGGAGGCGCGATGTTTTGCATCCACGACTGCAATTCGGTAGGGCAGTGGGTGTCGATCGGACGTGACCCCGAAGCGCGGCTCATCAAAGCTGCGTGATTTATGCGCTGTAAAATTTGGAGGAATGCGGCGCAGGTTTCCGGGTTTGCGATGATCATTTTTTCCTGCACATCCGGACGCAGACCGCGCATAAGGTGCCGCAACCAGTCATCTTCTGACATAGACGGGTTGACCCTTGCACAAAGCTGCGCGACGTCATAGCACTGCTCCGGGCTTTCGGATGGCAGCTGAGTTCTGTTTTGCAGTCGTAAATGGGCGATCTCGACTGAGTGACGACTGGTAAATGACGTTTTCAATAACGTCGCCCATTGTTCCCATGAATTAGGGGCACCCGTTAGAATCTGAGTATTGTGCCACTTCTTTGCATCGCCGTCTAAAGCCAAATATAAAAATTTAACTTTCGTGGCTTGGTCCCAATTATTCAGCGACGCGACATGTTCGTAGCAAAGTAGCCACTCTGAAATAGATTCCTCTGGCGCGCCTCTAAAGACTGGCGGTCCGACGAAAGGTATTGCTTGGGGGGTAGCCATAGTAGAGAGAGAGGAGGGGGGTTTCCTGATCTTTGTTGTAGTTTCCTGATGTTCGTTGACTCGGGGCATAATTTTAGAGCGGGGACATCGCTACCGAGCAACCTCCACCACTTTGTAGCGAAACGTCGGGGCTGTTAATGTTAGACGCATCGGAAGGTCAGGAATACGAAGAGGCGTGGGAGCCACTCCGCGCAGGCGAGCGATGTGGAGTCGACACAGTGAATTGGGAGAGCACTCATTGGGGGGTTTGTTTAGCTAAGACATCTTGAAGTTGGAAAACACACAGGGCAAAAATTATACAACATAGAAAATGGTATCATACCCCGTCGGCCTGCCGGACTGCTCCCCGGTGGTTTCGAGCGTAATGGTCCCCGAGTCCGCTCTCTAAAAAAGGCCAGTGTCGCCGCTTAAATATCACGTTTTCAGCATCCACGGCGACGCGGACGGCTCGAACCACCACCGCCTCCCACCAATAGGAAACCGGCTTACACGGACAAGTCAGGCAGGTCGACGGTAACGATGTTCTACGAGCTTTTATGATCGCGTGCATCCGGCCTCGCCACAAAACTAATACAAACAACGCTTTCCAGAAACTGGCCGCGGCGCGCACACATGCTCTCTATTTTCGGCGCCCCGTCTCCCGGAAGGCTCCCTGCGGTGCGCGGGCTCGTTTACCCGAGCACCCCTTCTACAAAAGCAGTCGGAAAAGAAAAAAGAACAAGAAAACATTCTACGCGACGCGGTCTTCGAGACAATATATGCTAGCTCCAATAAGTTTAGCAAATCTGCACTAGCCACATCTGACTTCCTGCACTTGGCTTATCCGTGGAAGGACCGATGGTGTGAATCTAGAAAAGTAGAAATCTGGATAACTACGATGCCGGTACCCCCCCCCCCCCCCCTTCCCCATTACACCTGAACTGTTACCTTTACAGCCCTGCGCTGGCTCAGCCACCGCTGTGTCCGAGTTGTGATGAGGATGAGTTTCTGGAGCACTTCTTTATATCATGTGGCCGTTTTACTATTCAGCGCAAAAGATTTTTAGAAGTACCCCTGCAAAATATGGGTCTAAATTTATCGCTTCCGGTGGTACTCTCTTTTGGCGCGACTGTGCTGGGACTTAGTCACATGAACGTTTACGAAGCCGTACGCCATTCTTTCTGCCAAACAAACCGAATTCAATCTTGATTAGCTTACCTTTTGTTTAATTCTTCTTCATAGCCGCTATTCCCAGCCGTTATTCTTTCTTCCCAACCGTGATTGATCTTTGAAACACATTACCAAACTTTGTTGCGAACTCCAGAGAAGGTTGCGAATTTGAAAAAATCTGAAAACGCGTAGTTCAGTGATCCCGCTGCCACTTATTTTGTCTTTTAGATGGTTAGTCCGTATTTCCTTTTACCCTCTCTGTAAAATCCACAATGTGGGTTTTCAGCATGAGTACAATAAACAAAATAAATAAATTTCTTTCTAACCTTGATCGCAGTAGGTGAGAATCCATTTCCCTAACCTTCGCTTCCTCACTTTTATTTTATTTTTTAAATAGTTGTTACAGTTTCAGCCTTTCCAGGGAATTATTCTTTCAAACTTAACTTCACTACTAAATTCACATTACGGTCTCTTATTTTGTCTTGTCTGTTAGTCCTCCTTTTCAAAACAAACCTCTCGCTCCATGGTCGATCCCCCTCGGTGGGTTGTGCAAAGGCTTCCAAGGACCAAGCAACCGACCAACTGCAGAAAAACGGTGGTTCGGGAGCTGAGTGCAGGTCTCTGATGTCGTGGGCCGTGTCGTTGAGTTTCGGGCTCGAACACGATACTCCCGACCGAGCCAGCACGTTAGCGGACCTACTCTGAGCCGCTAGCGGTGCCTGGGTACGAGGCATTCCCGCGGAACCGTAGCTGTCCTATTCGAGAATCATTCGGCAGACGGCGGAGTTGGGCGGCAAGGTTCTTAAGGGGATCCCGGTGAACGCGAGCCATGGAATCGGGAAAAGCGCCATCCAGGGGCTATCATGGTCTTCGTGCAGTCGGCCGGGGGTATCCGCGACCTCACTGAGTGGTCACCGTATTCGGGTGACCTCATTGAGTCGTCACCGAGGGTATTCGTCACCCTCGTCCGCATCCCTGACGTGCCGTCGCCACCCGATGTGCCCGCTGCCCTTGTCGAAGAACACATCGCCGTAACTCGTGACGTTTGCTTTAGAACGCTTCGTAACGCTCTATCACGGCTACGCCCCGAAGAGTGCGCGAATGGTCTGGGTTAATTTCTATTGAGCCTTTCTTTATGAAATTTTCCTTTCCTGCATTATTATAAAGTTCTTCGGGTTTCTAAGTCAGTTCGTTTTTCTAAAAGAAAAAAAACAACAAAAAAACTGACGTCTCTGTAGGGTCACAGTATGTTTCTCTGAGCTACATAAGGGGCAACTCCGGCGATTTTTCAGTGTCCATTGATCTCAATAAAGTTTTCCATATATATTCTCCTTGGTACTGTAACAATATATGCCAAGACAGGCGGGTGTAGGTGATTTAGTTTTCCTGCAAGTGAATTTTAAAAATATTTAGCGAATTCTCACGCGGGCCTCCCTGTGTTTTTGACGTCATCACCTCCCCGCTGCCTATAGCCGAGTCAGCGGGCCTTCAAAAGCGAAACGGCGATACTTCAGCGCTACAATAGTCGCTGTTAAGATCAGAAAAACTGACATAACGCAAAATATCGTTGGATGACCTCGCCACTGGCAATTCTTTGGCACCAGTTCCGTATTTATGGTGAAGGGATGGTTGTGGCGTGACCTCACTCGCTCCACAAACCATCTACCCGTTTCGGTTTCGGTTTGAAGACGACTTTCAGTTGCTTATTTAAAATTATTGGTGCGCTTCTGAGGAAACTGAACCACCCTGGCGGTTACAGGACTGTCAGTACCATTGGAAAACTTTGATGTCAGAGCATAGTGAAAAAAAAACTGCCGGAGGTTCCGTTTAACGACACGAACCGTACACGTCACGACAGTCACAAGAAAATAACGTACTCTTCTATCACTCGTCATGCTTTTGTCAAACTTTACTCGATCTCGTAGGAATGTACTTCAAGAGAACGACACTTATAATACGCACATCCGAGCACTGCAGCGCGCATTTTACATTGAAAAAACAGACGTCTATTTGGTGCGCGAACGCGAGCGCCAACGCGAGCGCCAACGCTACGTCATACCATGAGCGACCATTCGGTCAGCACGCCACAGTCAAAGTTCTTGGCTAGCCCATGTTAAAGGGCAGCCCCGGCGGTTTTTCCACGATATTGTGATACCGTTGTTATCAAGTAGTACTGAGGGCCCTGAAGCAGCCAGGGTCATTCAATTTGCTCTGACACTCGCCAATAATTTTAAATAACCGAATGAACAGCGCGTTCAATCCAAAACCGAAACGTGTAGACGCTTCGTGCAGCGTATGCGATGACGTCACAGCCTGCTCGCCATCAAAAATAGGGAGCTTGCGCCACAAAAATGACAGTGGCGATGCCATCCAACGATACATCGAGCTCTTCTGAACTTGACAGTGACGATTTGAGCGCTGAAGTATCGTCGTTTTGTTTTAGACGGCTCTCCTGCTCGGGTAGGCATCGTTGCAGGTAATGACGTCAAAAACACAGGGTGGCTTGTGCGGGAATCCGATAAAAATTTTAAAAATTCATTATCAAGAAAACTAAACGACTTGCAACCGCCTGGATAGGCATAAATTATTTCAGCACCGAGGATAACGTACACTGAAAATTTGGTTGAGATCAGTGGACAATGAAAATCGCCGGAGTTGCCCTTTAAGCGCACACCCACTCATGCGCTTTGCACAATCATTCATGCTGCTCGTCACACTTGGCTGAATGCCCAGCAATCCGTCACAGCCAATTTCCTCGCTGACAGCTTCGCGTAAGACCGATCCCCACAATCCGTGGGATCTGCTGAACTTTTTATGAACAGGTATACAGGCATTCAGCGTGCCTTTGAATAAACGATAAAAGCAATGCCGATGTGCACCTTTTTTCACAAAGTGTTCATTCTGCTCAAAACAAAAGTTTCGCTAGCCACTTCAATAGGTGCAACCCTTTTGCGCATAATTAATGATTGCGTCTGCAGCTCCAGTTTTCTTCATTTTTCGCTTGGTGCACCAAAACTACATTGAAAGCTTTCTCGCTGAGCGCTGTAAGTTACTGTCAGCTAATTACATTAATTAAAGCCTAAGCACACTGCAATAGGGCGGATCGTAGGTCTCAATTCTAGATCCTCTGTTTTTAAATTACAATAGTGCTTTGCACATTCATGTTTCTTCGGGGAATTTTTTGCATTTGCTCCCAGGCCCACGTAAAGGACGCAGCACTGTGGCAGTGTAAGCAGGGTAATTGCTGCTTGCTACCATTCTGTGAACAAGGCGGGAGCCTTGTTACATTTTCATTGTGAATAAGGCTCCCGTAGTGGTGTCGAAACGTCTTGTTTTATTCTTAACGATTGGTCGGCGCTCGTTTTTCCCGCCATCATTATCCTCTTCCAGTGTTATTCTACCCGGCTTCTCCCTTTGTCTTCTTCATCTTTCAATGTCTGCTTTTTCTGCTTCTTGTTCTTTCTCGTCGTCATCCGCCTGCTCTTTTTTGTTGTTGTTGCTGTTGTCGCCTTATGAACCGCCGTCTTCTTATCAGTTGACTGTATAGTCGTGTGCGTAGTCATCATGCTACTCTTTATCATCTACTTCTCCGACGTAGTGGTCACATTCTTTGAAGCTGTTCTGCGAAGTTGTCATCTTTTTCCTCGTCCTCGTATACAGCATACAATGTCCTGTAGTCGGGGCTGAGAATCCAAGACATTCAACCAAATGGTCAGGTGGTCAGAGTCACTTAGGGAGGTGAAGGCGTGGAGATTTTTTTCTTTAAACAAAGAAGCTGTTAAACAGTATGCAAAAACGTCCGACCGCAAGAGAGAGATAGAGAGAGAGCTGAAGAGAAAGTCAGGGAGGTTAACCAGATATTAGTCTCCGGTTTGCTACCCTGCACTGGGGAGAAGGGGAGGGGGTTAGAAAGATGACAGCGAGAGAGGGTACAAGATTCCAGACAAGCACAACAAATAAAACACGCACACACACATACACACACACACAAAGAACGTTCCACTTAGAGACGTTCACGAAGGCCGGTAGATGTCAAGCGCAGTAGCGCTTGTATGTCCTTCTTCTGCGACGTGAGGTTTAGACGATGACGTAGATGCCTTCTTCCGACAGTGGTTGGTCGTCCAGCTTGTTCAGTGCATGCTGAAGGAATTGCCTCTCTGCACTGTACCGTGGGCAGTCACACAAAATGTGCCCAATTGACTCTTCGTGACCGCAGTGGTCACAGGCTGCGGTGTCGGCCATCCCTATGCGGAACGCATATGCCTTTGTGAAAGCGACGCCCAACCATAGTCGGCATAAGAGCGTGGCTTCTCCTCGGCAAGTCTTGGGTGGGACTCGAAGGCTTAACGTGGGATCGAGAGAGTGAAGTCGGGAATGCGTGAAATGTGTGCCGCCCCATTGCGATATAGTGTACTTGCGAGCAAGCAGATGCAGCATCCGTGCCGCGTCCGTCCTTGACAATGGTATGGGTACTTGTTGGTCCATATCATGAGCAGAACGGGCGGCTTGATCGGCCCGTTCACTGCCTATAATCCGACCGCAAAAACTGTCATCACCATTATATCTGGTCCCTAAGACTGCACGTGCACTTTTCTTTTGCTCAACGCCCAATGCGCGGCGTTGATGATGATGATGATGATCCTTCAAATGTGGCGCATACCCACTACGGGGGATTGGCCAAGACCTGGAGTGCTTAACTTTTAGCTGGTATATTGTGCAAATACCACAACATGACGAATAAAATAGAATAATAAATTAATAATAATCGGCATAAAGTAAAACAGAGGGGAAAAAAACTATGTAGACTATTTGTGCATTTCTACCGTCAAAACAGGTAATGTTTTCCTTTTTTCTTAATGTATAGGCTTTACCATAGTTAAGAATTTTGGAATGTGAATACTCACAAACGTAGTCGTTTTGAGGCCTTTATAAATCCGCATACTGCATCAAATATGTCCCTGTGGCTGAAGCCCAATACCGAGGCACCAAAAGTAAGAATGGCTTCCAATGACAATGTTAGCCCAAATTTAGAAAGCGCAATTTCCAGTTGTCTCTTTCTTACTGATGTATACTGGCGGCATTTTAAAAAATAATGGTCAGTTGTTTCGATTTCAAGACAGAATGGGCACAGAGGCGATATCACCAGACCAGCCCTGTGCGAGTAAGGATTTAATGGAGGGACTCTGCAGCGTAATCTCGTAATCAGCACTTCAGCTTGTCACGACGGACGCCATTGTCTTTTCCACGGGAATTTCAGATGTCGAAATTCTGTCCACGTTGTTATTGTCTCAATGGCGTCCCTGTGTATCGCATATGCCGGATATCTTAGCGCAGTAGGAAATTCTAATGCTGGGAGAACCGATACTACTGGTCCGTTAAGCGATGCTCTCGCTAACGAATCGACCATCTCATTTAGATTTAACCCACTATGGCCAGGAACCCACAATAATTTTACTAGGCTTATCTGTGGAGGGACTAAAGTGAGGAACGTCTGGAGGGCAGCAGACTTAGGAGAAGCTGTTAATGTAGTGCAGACTGAAAGAGAATCTGTTAAGATCATCGCACTGACTGCATCTGACGGGAGTTTCCACAAGGCTAAGATTATCGCTACAAGCTCAGCTACAAATACAGGGGTGTAATCTGGGAGTCTTAATGCATACGACCAGGTGAGCGACGAGGAGAAAATTCCCACCCCTGCCTTTTCCTCTACCACGGAAGCATCTGTGGCTATTATGTATTTAGTTTGTGCTTGAGCAAGGCAATCTTGCAACAAGTTCGCACGCACGCTTCTTTCTTCTCTTGCGTTCACCCCCTTAGCCCACTACTACATTGGAAAAACCGCGGCTGGCGGACCTGGTTGCGCACCGCCGGGTATCGCTTAGCCTCGCTATGAAGCTATATGGTATGAAGCTTGATCGCCAGGAGACCCTAGCAAAGACACTGGTCTTTCTACACAACCTGGCATGGACCAGTGTCAAGCGCAAGAAGAACCATACAGAGAAGAGACTGAACTGGTTGAAGAATTTAATGGAGACGAACTTCCCGTAAAGTTTCCGAAGCTGGTCCAGCCTCCTGCGTGGGAGGATACTGACGACAAGCCCGTGTGTAGCGATGATGGCGAAGAGATGTTCCGGGAGAACGACGACAAAGGGACCGATACGACTCGTGAAACAATAAAAGTTTTCCTTCAAGACGACTTCGCATAAATGTCAGACGGGGTCAAGCATTAAAAAATGCGAAACTTGCACTCGTTCGCGAGAGGCTTGGAAACGGCGAGGCTGGTAGATCCTAGAGTCATAAATGAGCTAAGACATAGGCTAGCATAAACCAAGTTCAAAACTTAGCAGAAGCCAAGATGAAACCTAGCAGCAGCCAAGCTCATACCTATGAGCAGCTTGGTGCGCAGCGCAGAAATAATGAGGACAGACACAAGACGCAACACAGACGCAGATTTCAACTGAGCTTTATTGGCGAAACCGCGAGAAATATGTCAACGAGAAATTGGCAGACACGAGCAGAAGAATCTAGTTAACATCATGTACCCTATCGTATCACAGTCACATACTCTTTTTCCATATTGGTGAGTGAGGGCAATAGATGGAGTCCTGATACAGATGTTACCTAGCTGTTATATCTTATCTGCTTCTATAATTTCTCGGGTGAACTGGTCGCAATGTTTAGATACAATGTTTCGTCCGCGATGACACCGGCGGCGGCAGACACCATCACAGCACATTTAGGTTATTGTAAGGAGAGCCGGAACAGCTTGCGCTGTAAACAGCGACGCTCTCGCCAACGTATACTCACGTGCTCAAGGCGGGAAGATGCGAAGTAAAAAGAATTCAATGTTGATTAGCTTACTTCGAACGGGAAGATGCGCCTGAGAGCCTGTTACCAGCAAGACTATCACTCTAAGATAAAGGGAGTGCTGGGTGCTCACTTTGGGGGAGTACTTTCTTGTCCCAAATTTAACTCCCTTTTTCAGACTAGATCAACTCCATTTGACGCAGAGTACAGTAACGCCCCCCTCCCATTGAGACATGACCTTATTTATGCTCCACCTGACAGGGCACCGGTACTCTCGCCAAAAAAGAATAGTACAGGACGCCAGCGAAGTGGATTCTAGCACTCTTTTGAAGAGGGTTTTAACTACCCGGCCAAATGGGGTGCTAGTACTCACCCAGAGGAGGTAACAGAGAAAAAGAACCTAACACTGTGCTTTGCGAAAATGCCAGAGGCCCGTGCACTGTGCGATGTCAGTGCACGTTAAAGAACCCCAGGTGGTCTAAATTTCCCGAGCCCTCCACTACGGCCTTCCTCTCTATCTCTTTCACTCCCTTTCCCCCACCCCTACGGACGCCTAGCCGTGCTCCCTACATGGGCTGCAGAAATTAGCGTCCTTTCCTAACCGAACCACAATCATCATAATCGACCACGCTGCTATCAGAAGCCATTGAATTACATCAGACTGAATATATGTAACATGCAGACTGATATGACACAACGCACATGCGCGCAGATGACACAGCCGTAGCAAAGCACATAACCCCCCAGGAGACTCGAGATACACAGACTTACGCTGAAGATCCGGTATATATAACCGGTATACTTGACCTGTTCTGTAGTGCCAGTGGTAAGATAATTTTCTGCGTAATTAAACAAAAAGTATGCACAGCACAGGTGTATATTTAGGATTGGCTCATGCGTGGTAGTTCGCCACACATATCTGTTAATCTGTAGACGCGCAGAATATACAATGTTTTTTAGATTAACGCAATAAAATTATGAGCTAGAACTCTATTTTACGGGCCAGCGCTGGTTCGCGAAGATGCAAAACGCACCTGAGAAAGCAAGTACCAACACAATAACGGCTGAATTCTATCAACGCCAGAGAAGGAAAGCGGCACCCGGGTGCTCTGCTCCCACCCGTTTCATTCCGATGGCGTTCCTAGGCCTTTCAAAGCCGTCGAGCACGCCTACAAGGCGAACAACCGCTTGCATTCACAAAATACACACTCCTCTTTATTCTGCACACAAATGAAATAAGGTCTCTGCCATAAAAAGTGTTTAGGGTACTCTGATGTACCCCAGACTTGCGAACAGGACGGTTCGCAGTCGCGGTACTTTCACCGTCGACGCGCTCGTGGCCGTCATACGGCTCGATGCCGAAGTCGTAGCAAAGCCTTTTCCTTTACGAGTATGAGCTATATCCAGTAAGTATTCGGAAACTAGACGTCGACGACCACAACAGCTTACTGTATCGCTGAAAGTGTATTCCTCTTCGCTTCGCACGTGTTAAGTGAAGAATCCGATACGTGTAGGCTGGGGGTTTCACTAGCACGGGTACGGTCGTCCTATCGGCGAAAACACAGGAAAGGCGGCTTGGCTTCCGTCGATTGAGGCTCGTAGTCGAGGAAGGCACCGTTCGTTAAACGTACACTGCAGGCGTTTGTACGGGAAAGCTTGCACATGGAAGTCGCAGGAAGGTCGCTTCTACTTGCATCGGAAAACACTTCACAAAGCGGCTGTTGCCTTTTTCAAATGTCCGCTCATTCGAGTCCTACGTCCTGAATGATCTTAGCAAAGCATGATTACTGACATGATTACTGAAGCATGATTACAGGCAAAGTATAACAGCGGGCCTGAAAATTAATATGCAGAAAACTAAAGTAATGTTCAGTAGCCTTGGGCGAGCACAGCGATTTCAGATAGCTGGAGAGGCACTGGAAGTAGTAAGTCAATATGTCTACTTAGGTCAGGTAGTGACCCCTGATCCGAATAATGAGGCTGAGGTGATTAGGAGGATTAGAGTGGGGTGGAGTGCACTCGGCAAGCATTCTCAGATAATGAATGGTAGCTTACCATTGTATCTGAAGAGGAAAGTATATAACAGCTGCATCTTACCGGTACTCACATACGGCGCAGAAACTTGGAGGTTAACTAAGAGGGTTCAGCGTAAATTGAGAACGACGCAGCGAGCTATGGAACGGAAAATGGTAGGTGTAACCTTAAGGGACAAGAAGAGAGCGGTGTGGGTTAGGGAACAAACGCGTGTTAGGGCACCGGTACTCTCGCCAAAACAGAATAGTACAGGACGCCAGCGAAGTGGATTCTAGCGCTCTTTTGAAGAGGGTTTTAACTACCCCGCCAAATGGGGTGCTAGTATTCACCCAGAGGAGGTAACAGAGAAAAAGAACCTAACACTGCGCTTTTCGACCACGCTGCGATCAGAAGCCATTGAATTACATCAGACTGAATATATAACATGCAGACTGATATGACACAACGCACATGCGCGCAAATGACACAGCCGTAGCAAAGCACATAACCCCCCAGGAGACTGGGAGGTACACAGACTTACGCTGGAGATCCGGTATATATAACCGGTATACTTGACCTGCTGTGTAGTGCCAGTGGTAAGATAATGTTCTGCGTAATTAAAAAAAAAGTATGCACAGAACAGGTATATATTTAGGATTGGCTCATGCGTGGTAGTTCGCCACACATATCTGTTAATCTATAGACGCGCAGAGTATACAATGCTTTTTAGATTACCGCAATAAAATTATGAGCTCGAACTCTATTTTACGGGCCAGCGCTGGTTCGCGAAGATGCAAAACGCACCTGAGAAAGCAAGTACCAACACAATAACGGCTGAATTCTATCAACGCCAGAGAAGGAAAGCGGCACCCGGGTGCTCTGCTCCCACCCGTTTCATTCCGATGGCGTTCCTAGGCCTTTCAAAGCCGTCGAGCACGCCTACAAGGCGAACAACCGCTTGCATTCACAAAATACACACTCCTCTTTATTCTGCACACAAATGAAATAAGGTCTCTGCCATAAAAAGTGTTTAGGGTACTCTGATGTACCCCAGACTTGCGAACAGGACGGTTCGCAGTCGCGGTACTTTCACCGTCGACGCGCTCGTGGCCGTCATACGGCTCGATGCCGAAGTCGTAGCGAAGCCTTTTCCTTTACGAGTATGAGCTATATCCAGTAAGTATTCGGAAACTAGACGTCGACGACCACAACAGCTTACTGTATCGCTGAAAGTGTATTCCTCTTCGCTTCGCACGTGTTAAGTGAAGAATCCGATACGTGTAGGCTGGGGGTTTCACTAGCACGGGTACGGTCGTTCTATCGGCGAAAACTCAGGAAAGGCGGCTTGGCTTCCGTCGATTGAGGCCTCGTAGTCGAGGAAGGCACCGTTCGTTAAACGTACACTGCAGGCGTTTGTACGGGAAAGCTTGCACATGGAAGTCGCAGGAAGGTCGCTTCTACTTGCATCGGAAAACACTTCACAAAGCGGCTGTTGCCTTTTTCAAATGTCCGCTCATTCGAGTCCTACGTCCTGAATGATCTTAGCAAAGAGGCTGCTGTCCGATGCCATCCCAGCCGCCACTTTTGTGGCTGCAAATGCGAGCATCGGATGCCAGGAGCAGGAGTGAAATTGCGTTTTATTCTCTCATGCCGCAAGAGTACGCGGACATTTCACTCTCTCAGATGAAGGTAGAGTAGAAAGGCCATATCACTGTCTTGTTTCGTGAAGAATGAGCAATGTATTTAACTCCATCATACGTTTTGAGAGGGTAGAACGAGGCCTTGAAGGGTAGCTCGGCCGCTTTACTCCTGCGAAATCCACTGCAGTTTTAGAGTGAATTATTTGGTATCCCACTCACGTTGACAACGAAGCCTAACGTATACAAGATTCCACTAACTTCTGGAAATTAAATGCTCGAAGAGGAAATCTTGAAGAGGAGACCGTTCTCTGGTACGCGTACATGGAGGTTTTCGCCGGTAAAACGTTGGGCACACCCGAGTCAATCATGCTTCAACTACAGCAAAGGGCGTTCTTCCTACGGTATTTGCGATATACCACACCAGTGACTGCAAGCGATGGGAAACTAACATCCGACTCCTGCAAGGCATCCAATACCAATAGCTTTGAAAACGTATGGGCTACCTCGGTGTGTTTCAATAGCATTCAACAGCAGCAACAATTGCCGTCGCCAAATATCGCCCTGTAATGGCTTCTGCAAGTTTACAGCTTAAACTATTACGGGCATGTTACAATGGCCGAATTTGGTTGCGATGCTGTCGGCCGGCGCCATCGTTGTCCGTAGCCGCTACCAGCCGCAAGGAGCGGTGCCACTACACCCCTGACTGGCTCACCACTTAGTTGGGCATCTTGAATTCTCAGCCACGCTATGATTTTTATGGCCAGATAGCCCTTTCGCATTGTTGCAGTAATGCAAAAGGCCTGTACGTTTCGCGTCGCTTGGATTCTGCACGCAATGGCCAATTTCAATTCACCCTGCGAAGTCATCCTACAGCCATACTTGCCACAAATGGAGATGTCAAAGTACGTTCCCGGGCGTATTCTCGCCATTACAGGTTATAGGAAATTTGATGATTGATTTGTGGGGTTTAACGTCCCGAAACCAGCTCTGATTATGAGAGACGCCGTAGTGGAGGGCTCCGGAAATTTTGACCACCTGGGGTTCTTTAACGTGCATTGACATCGCACAGTACACAGGCCTCAACATTTCGCCTCCATCGAAATGCAGCTGCCGCGGCCGGGATTTGTTCCCGCGACCCTTGGATCAGCAGCCGAGTACCTTTGCCACTAGACTACCGTTGCGTGGCGCAGGAAACTTGCGAGCGCATTATTTGATACCTCGCCACACTTGTTTTGTGCATTATTTGTCAACCGTGTTATTTAGCTTTGGGTAGGGTTCTACAGTCAGGAACAATTCCCTGTCATTTTCCTAATGCTTCATGCTCGTACTTTAATCTGTACGTCGTGTACTTATATATAATTATTCTGTATGCCTCTCCAACAAGAAGTGAAGTCTGGCAACGAAGGCTCGTATTCACGACAACTTCCGTCGCGGGAGAGCTTTCTTCACTGGTTGGGACTGGCGCACCGGTAACAGATATTGTGTATAACGGATATTGGTCTAAGATATTGCGACATAAGGTCTCTGATCGTACTTGCGTCATCAGATCGTTTGATTTGTGAAGTACCGGCCCTGATTTGGGGCTCCTCTATAACAAGGATAAAAACACACGGGAATGAGAGTGGAAATCGCTTAGCCGGAGTGGCAAGGTCCGTTTCGTGCGGCTGTTGCGCAAGTGCTGCCTCCAAGCCGGATGCACTTACGCAAGCTCCTTGTTTCTTCACGGATGTGTGTCACTTAGAGGGACAAGTTACAAGCCATTTTTATTAGTGCTTTGCGTGAGCCTAGAGCGTGCCCGTGGGCGGGCGGAGACCTTTACTACGCTGGTGTATGAAGGCGAGAAAAAGAAAGCGATAATAAATAAACGAAAATATTGAATGACGTGCGCGTAATCACGGTCGGCAGACAAGTACCGACCACCTAGCGGACAGCAAGTGCTCCTTCCATCAATAGGGTGGAGAAGTTTCAGAGGTCGAGCACTCTAGGAACGGTCAGGACTCATGAATGGTGTTCCAACTATCATGCACCAAAGGATCTGTTTTTTTTTCTTTTTAAGCAGGAAACGCGAGAAAAGTTGCTCCACTGCGTAGTTGCAGTAGTCGCGTGTACTTGCAACCGGTATTCTTTTTTCTTTTTGCATCGCTGAGTATCGACCAATTAATTTATTTCCATTAGCCAACATTTGTAATATTGCTGTAATCGTTATCATGTGTCTAAATAACCTCTTACTCAAGTATGAGTTCTAAACAGAAATTTACATGTTTTCTTTTTCTTCGGAGAGAAAAAATTCTCGCAAAATATGTGAAATGCAAAATAAGTAAATAAATCGCGCTCGTGCGCCACTCCAGCGCTCCCAAACGATACCTTACATAGCTGCCCGCTACATGGCAGTACAGTATTAAGCTTATCTCACTGCCAGTCAAGTGTTCGATCCTATCAAACCACTCCACATTGCAAGCCTGTACGCATCGGCGGTAAACGCACGGCGTGTATCCATCTATTATCGCCCTGGGAGCACATATGATAGACACGCGCAAGCGCGTGTATATTTCATGCATCACGCATTTCGCGGGTTTTTGTTTGTTCTCAAAAAAAGAAAGACAACTACGTACATTTCAGAACGAAACAAATGCTTGATTGCTGGGTTATCTGAGGAGGCCTACAGCTTTATAGTTGACACTGAGCGATGAAAACAATGTTTAAAATTTTGACTAATTAAAAGCAGTGAAGTAAATGATAGCCTGCGATGAAAAAATATTGGTTGCAAGTACGCACGATTACTGCAAGCATGTAGTTCAGATAGCTTTCCTGGCGCTCCTGGAATTTGTTTTTTTCATTATCGGTGTATGGCCAGCCGGGCCTATTTGCATACGCAGTGATCGACAGACAAACAAAGGCAACCCACAGTCACAATGAATACTGTAGATACATTCTTTGTCTTGTTTTTCATTTGCTTTCATTATTTCATCCACCCGTTCGCTCGAGGTCGAGTCAGTAATATTACAAGGATAGGGTACTCGGCAGGGTGGCCGAAAGGTAAGAACAGAACGGAAAGAAATAGAAATCGTCTTTTAACATCCTCAAAGAATCGCAGGAAGTTTGGAGTAGCATCTACGGTCCTAAAATCCTCCTTTTGTACCAGTATCCCATCTGGGACCAACTTGGGAGCTAATCTTGAGAGCCCTATGGTCATCAGCCTGTTCCTATAGGACACAGCATTCTCCAATGACTTCCATTCTGCACTGACATTTCCTAAGTTACGCGCGCAAATTTGCTGATTGGATCACACCACTTACGTAATCGCTGTACCTCTGAACCCATCATTAGGAATAATGTCTCCCAGGTGAAATTCTTTCCTGCACAAACGGATATTTGTGGAGTCCGAAGAGAATGTCGCACTTTAAGAGCACAGCTCTTTAGGACGAGAGTAATCTGTCCGGTCTGGACAAAAATGATCACCACCAGGAAATATTTCCTGCTGCCGCGCTGGTCAAGTGGTGCAGTGATCGTTTAGTTGTCAGCGTCGACACTCAGTTTCCAAGAAACACTGAAGCAGCGGCTTTAAGCAATTGCAAGTTCAAAGCTCTTCTGATGCAGTTTCAGGCCAAATTTGTACGGTAGTTTTAAGTCAATACGCAGTTTACGTATCCTTTTACTTGAACAGTGCCTGCCTTCGCTGAACGGAAACTAAGCAAGCGTGTTTACGGTATAGAACTCCAAGGTCATAAATAATTGAGGCCTACACGCACAGTCGATTTGCAACCATCATTCCCCGTTTCATTAATCGGAGACCGTCGTGTCAGTGTGGCGCTTTTCAAGCGAGTCGATGGACCTTGACATGCATCTCTGCCTCTTCGTTTAGAAAACATTACGAACTGCGTAGGCTAAGCCGTCTTGCGCGTCGGGCCCGGGACGATCAGCGGCAGTCACTTCCACGCTTTCACTGACGATGTCAATTCGCGCGCGAATTATGCGCACCATCACACGTCGCGCCTATAGCTCTTATCCCTTTCTCTTCGGCCTCGGTCCTCACTCGCAAATGCCAATCCTACCTGGAAAAGTTCTTAATGAGATAGGAAGATGTCACTACGACTCCCTCGATGACAACAGACTGCGCAGCTGTCGCGATTTATATGAGCCTCTACGTTGATGTCTCGTGTGCTAGCAGCTCGCTGTCGCGGGGAAAGCAATATGCAAAGTCTCACGATTACGACAAAGCACATCCAAAAAAAGGACAAGAAGGAGCCGCCGACCGGTTCTTATGTACAGATGGAAACTCCGGATGAGTCACGAAGACGCTCTTCTCTCTGTTAGCGAACTGTCCCGAGTTTATTCTCGGCCTGTCGCTCGCGATCACTAAAAGGACGCAATAAGAACTAGCAAGCAGACGCTGAACAATGTCAACTCACTGAGCAAGTGCGCGCTTCTGAACGGCGGCATAAATGTTCATTTACTTTAAACATACACGACGTGTGGTGTGTCGCTCGGTGTCGTCGTGCCTTGGTTCTCTTGCTGAAAGCGCTAGACAACATACGACTGAAACTGGATGTCTGCTCCATCTTGAAAGCCGAGTAACTCATTCGAAGCTGCACCCGCCGTGGAAGCTTAGCAGGTGAGATCTCGCGCTGTCCCTTGGACCGGGGTTTGATTTCCGGCCAAGGCGGTCACGTTTCGGTTGGGGCAAAATGCAAGGACACCAGTGTAATTAAATTTTCGTGCATGTTGAAGAATACGGGCTAGCCAAAATTAATATAGAATCGTCATGCCAGCCTCCTAACCATATTGTTATTTTAGCGTATTAAAAGGTCCCTGCCACCCCTTGACATATTTTACACATTTCAGGCAAACATGCGATTCGATATCAGAATGCCATCACGATCATCGATGTCAAACGCGGCAGCACTACGCCCCACAGAAGAGCCACGAAACGAAGAAAGCGACCCCGTTTACTCTCCGGACATTTCCCATACTCCCAAGCTCCTCCTGACGTCAGCAGGCATTCTTGATGATCTCACTAGTGCCTAGTGCTGTCACTGGTCGTACTAGTTCCGGCATAATCTGCAAAATATTACGCACGCTCAATCTCCATCGTCCCGTTGCTCGCCGTGACATTGTAGGCAGCCAGTGGGGGCAAAGAACACAAACGCTAACAGAGGAGTCTCCCTGTGAGGTTCTTTAACACAGCCATTACCACACGGTTCCATTGTATTGGCGAGGTCATTAGCTGTGGCCTTCGCAGGACGACAGGCGGACACAAGGAAATAGAGCTAATTGGAGATAGCCTGCCACGTGACGTTTGGAGGAGCAGAAGACGGCACCGGCGAGAAGGAGCATAGCGAAGAGGAAAATGAGAGGGGATAGGTTTTAGATCACAAAACACGTGTAACTCCATCGTTACCCCATCGTTTCAAAACATTCTCGTGTCTGCGTGTTCGTTGCCGACTCGTGTACAGCTGCAACGCCGAAACAAAATTTCCACCTCTGTATGGTTTAGGGGCCCTTTGAAGAGTCCCTAAAGAAATTGATCCTCTTGAAGAATCAAGCTTTCAAATTTACAAACCCTGCCCATACCAATTTATTTTTGAATTTCACTAAAAGTTCCTTTATCATACTGTTACGATTCCCATTCTTCGTTCCATGGCACTGTGTGTGGCCCGTCAACTTCTCGAGTTTCTAAGTTCTCCTTAAGCTCCTGGGCAGTACATAAGCAATGACGCAATGCAACGACTAAGCTCTTTTCTGTTTGGCGACAGCGGTGAGTAGCCGGTCTCGATTTGAGATGGACTGCCGTATGTGCTCTTGCTCGTCCTTTCTTTCTTCGGTGAATTTTAATTTATTTATTTTTGTGCACGAGATGGCTCCAACTGACCTGATAATGTACGCATTTCTGCCCAAACTCTAGGGTATGGTGTCGATGGTGAACTCTTGTTTCCTCGCCGGGCCACCGAACATTATCTTTGTCTTCTGCACATCCCTCTTGAACACTACTTGAGCAGTTTCTCGGTTTATAAAATATTCTAAATTATTGTTTGTCATCATCACTGCTGAAGAAATCGATGCCATGCGCAAAACGTAGGTTGCTGAAGTATCATCCGTTAATTACACTGTCATTTCGTCTCAATGTACTCATCTTAATGCTGCTAAATAGTGTGACCTTTTGGTCGTTCTACTTCTAAACAAGCAGTGAACGATATCGAAGAGATTGTATCTTCCATTTCGCCTCTCTCGATCAGGCTTTGTTTGTTTGTTTATCTGTTCATTCGTTCGTTTTTGCTTATCTTGAGACGATGCTAAGTAGGTATTGAGTACTTGCAGGCGCCGGCTAAGGTATTTGCATATTCTTTACTTAATTAATGAAGATGCACCGCCTCCAAGGCTACTGGTGTCTTTACTGATTCCGCTCGCTTTTCGTAGTCTATGTGAAAGCCACATAAAGGGGTTTCTTTTTTCTCAGTTACGGGACTACTATTCTAGCTAGAATGCGTTGAGACGCAACATTCACCTGAAGCCAGCTTGCTCCTAGTTAATAATGATAAGAAGAAGAAGAAGAATCGCCAGCCTGTCTACGCTCGGCCGTCAGCCGTGCCCCTTTCCGTGTTTCCTTCTGTAAGAATCATGTCTGTTACTTTTAACGGCCGTCGGAATCGGAGAATAGGGGATCAGGACGCAGACAAGCCGTAGCCAAACATACTGAGAGATATATACAGTGGCTCCAGAGCCACCGCAGAGAAAACAATAAAATCCCATTGAAGAAGGGTGTGAGACATAACGACGGTCTCTCGAATGCTATTCACCTCAAATTTGTTGACGACGTTGCCTTGGTAACTTACGGGACGAGTCGCAAGGCACGATCACTGAATTAGATAGCAAAAGCATATTGGCGGGCAGGCCAAAATTTAATATGCAAAAAATTGACAGTTCCACGCCTGTAAAAGTCAGTAAACAGCGGTTCTAGGGCCTGGGTGTCGAGTACACTATCAATATAATGTAGCACTGTGAGAGCAGTGCAATGTGATGTAAGAACAGCACTGTGAGAGCAGCGCAATGGCTGCCGAAAGGTTGAAAACCCAGGCGAGGCCGACTTCAAAATGAGGTGGGCGATGAAACTAGAAGCTAAGAACATCGCAGGCACGAAATTGAACTTGCACAGGACATAATAAATTAGAGGATTCTGGGGAAGGCTTTCGTCCTGCAGTGGACAGAATTTGCCGATGATGATCGTGGTCGTCATCATCATCGTCATTATCATGAGAAACCGTAATTTATTAATAGAGTGTTCCGTGTCATCAAATGTTGTTAACGTAACGGACGGCCAGTCAAGCTTGGTAATCTCGTCGCTTTTACTTGGCATGCTTGCTTAGGCGCGTTCATTTAATGGAACTCCACTAACACGACATTTAGGTCTTCAATTTAAGCTTCGTAAGCATCAAAGCAGTTATACTACAGTGCCTAGAAATATACTTTTCTAGGCACTATAATTATACCCATTTACTACGCTTCTTGTTTCCACTTCGAAAATTTAGCACCCAGGATACTCAACCCTCTTGACGCCAGAATGCGCTTGCTAGCTCCATTCTTACGATCACGATAGTTGCTACACGTGAGTGCAGAAAGAACCAACACGTACACTCTTCATTTAATAACGAAGCTGTCGTTGCGACAAGAAGTTCTCGAAGGGGCTATCTGCCGGTTTTCCCTCATTCTAAGGAACTTTGCCGCTCACGAAGCTGTTTTTCTTTGTGGGGAACGCAGGGGAAAATATGCAAAGCAATTTTGAAGTCTGCCGTTTAGACAGACTGCCTGCCGTCCATCGACAATGTCGTGTTTTATTATCTTTAGAAAGCTTACCTTTCGAAAAATAAAATGCTGCACTGGTTTCACTGGAAACTGAGCAGAAGTTCCTAACCTGATTTTTTCATTTTCTTAGTCACACCTTCTGCATATGTAGGGACGCCAAGAAAACTTATTACTTGAGATTTTAAAAATATTTACTTACCGTCGTGATGGAACGCTACCATACGTGTGCGAAATGCAATTGTAAGTAATCATTTTTTTGTTTTTATGCAAGACAAGTGAACCTGTGTGGATTTCTGCCGTTTTTTTTACACTAGGAATTTAACACTCATCACGGAAGATGGCGCCACCGGTCATTTTTCACGGCCCTCAGGGCCAAGTTCAAATATTTATTTGTTATACAAGCAGGTTCCCTTCCATCAATGTAATAAGCGGTCTTCTCATTTTTACTCCCACTGAAAAAAAAATTCCGTGTGGTGGACAGTCCCTTGAATGACTATTGCTACGCAGACCTCTTTCGCCTGCTTTTAAGCTTGGTATGAAACGCTTACAATGTTTTCCCGCTTCCTTTCATGTACAAAATGACAGAACTTCTATATTTAGAGGAATGTCATTGTGTTATCGGCACAGAAGGTGTTTGAGACGAAAACTACGTTCCACCTTACCTGTAAGCTGAACCAGAAAAGCTTTAGATGGCCTTTAACGAACCTCGCACGTAGATCTAGATCAATGTTTGCCACGTGAGGCAATCTACGGCTTGCTACATGATAGAATTGTGGTTTTGACACTTAAGACATCAAAAATTTCATTGTCAGCCACAAAAAACGGATGGCCATGTAAAATCGCTGATACTGTTTCGTCCTTTTTAAGTTTTTATGGTTATGTCGTGAAGGGTTTTCAAATCCACTACAGAGTTCTGTTTTCGATTAATTTAATTCTGAGTACACCTTGTTTTTAACGCCCCTATATTTTTGCAAGATGCAAGGTCATGCAAGCATCGCGCAGTCTTGCTCTGCGTAGAATTACCGTCATTAGATATTCTAACGTTTTATCATTTTGATATTATTGTTCCCTCAAGACCAAAGTATAACAGAGGGGAGTGGGTAAAAACCCCACATGTATAACCAATCAGATAGTAGTAGAAAAGTTTTATTCAAGCTCAATATTACAGGCTGAGCATTTTTACCGCCTGTGCGACTAGGCGGCGCTGAACTTCCTTTTCTTCAGAGCCAATCCAGTCGAGCCAGGTGGTGACTGAGAGGGAAGGGGGAGGGTAAGAAGCCGATTGCTGAGCAACAGGGCAGTGGAAAAGGCAATGCGAAAGGTCAGCATATGATGAGGGGCAGTTAGGACAGGAGGTGGCAGAGTGGTACTTGTAGAGGAAGATGGGAGAGGGGGTGATAAGTGCTTTCATTTGAAGGTGCCTCAGTAGACGAGCCTCCAGCACGGTGAGCGATGGATGAGGGGAGGATAGAGTCGCTTGTCGAGGCGGAGCTGGAGGTATACATCCCTGATAGTTTGGCGTAGGGAGATCCTCCCTCCGCCAACTGAAGTTCTCTCGTCGTCCTCCGAAGGCGTAGGCCGTGGGATCAACGGTGCCCGGTGAAAAATGTCGCGGGCGAGCTGATGGGCCAGCTCATTGCCGTCGATCCCCGAATGCCCAGGCACCCAGCGTAGGAAGACGGTGGAAAGCTGCAATGCGGAGACATCCTGCTCGACCTCTCTTTGGAGGGAAGGGGGTAAGGTGCGGTTTTGTAGGTAGCGGCGTAGGAGTCGGAGTAGACTGTATACTCTGTGAGAAAAAGAAAGGATGGAAATGACTGTAGGGCGTGGACAATCGCGAGGACTTCTAGCGACAGTACATCTGGAGGGTGGAATTATGGCCCACTGGTATGGTTTTCTAGTGCCGTAAGGGGCGGATGGTAGAGAGCGAAGCCACAGGAGCCTCGAGGAGCCACGAAAGCGGCATCCGTGTAGGCAACTCCTGGGTTGCGAAGAAAGGTGAATGATGTTGCGCAGCCGCGTGACGGCGGCCGGAATGCAAGGCGGGGGACATATTTGATGGAACAGGAAGGATACGAAGGTTCGGAGCTGGAGAGGATATGGGAGAAGGGAAAGTGGTAACGCGAATGGGAAGGATGCGCGGTTGAGCGAGTATCAATTGACCCTGACGGGTATGGGAAAGCCTGGCAAGCTGGTAGTCCCGTTGGAGAGAGAGGAGAGAACGGAGAGGATGGAAGAGGCCAGTAGCAAAGAGTTTAGCGGTAGAGGTCGTGATAGGTATATTGAGAGCTGCCTTGTAGAGGCTTAGGAGGGCGGTTCCAAGGGTGTTAAGTTATGTATGAGTGAAAGGAACGTAAGGCACACAGTACAGGAACTTGTTCAGGACGAGGGCTTGGGCAACCCGGCATGCATGAGCCTCGTGAAGACCAGAATGCCAAGTGACCACGCCCCGAAGGAGGTGGGTTACCGATTGGCAGGTCTTCGCGGCGTTGTGGAGAGCTTGCACATTCTTGGCCGCATGCAGAGGAAAGCCAAAAACCTTGCATTGTTGGACGATAGGAATGAGAGAGCCAGAAAGATGACGGGAGATGAGACAGTTATGTGAGCGACGGTACGAGGAGTGATTGACTAGAAGGTAGAACTTCTCCGGAGCAGGAGACAGGCCAGAGGTAGGGAGGAAGGAGACGATGAGGTTGAGACACCGTTGGAGGGTGTCTGCACATGGCCTGGAGAGCCAGAGGTGCACCAGAAAGTGATGTCGTCCGCATAAAAAATGTGATGGAGGTCCGGAATTTGCGTTAGTTGAGAGGCGAGAGGGGGCATGGCGAGGTTGAAAAGGATACGTGACAGTACAGCGCCCTGGGGTGTGACACGGGTGAGAGAATGGGGGTCGGACAGGTGAGTGTCTACATTAAAGCAAGCCACACGATTAGAGAAGGAACGAATATATGAATACATGCGAAAGCCGCAGGCTAAGGAGGACAGTTGAGACAGGATGTGGTCGTGGCACACACCGTCGAAAGCCTTGCGGACGTCAACGGTCACAAATGCGTGAATCTGGTTGGGGGTGGGTGAGACGAAGGTGTGCTGGAGAATCAGGAACATGTCCTGTGCGCAGACACGGCGTCGGAAGCCGATCAAAGAATGAGGAAAGAACTCCCTCGCCTCAATAAAGTCAGTCAGGCGAGTCAGGGCCATTCGCTCAAGAATCTTCCCAACGCACGACGTCAGGGAGATAGGGCGAAGGTTAGAGAGGGAAGGAGGCTTTCCGGGCTTAGGGATCATTGAAACGAGGGAATATGTCCAGGGGCT
Organism: Hyalomma asiaticum; assembly: GCA_013339685.2. Classification (NCBI taxonomy): domain Eukaryota; kingdom Metazoa; phylum Arthropoda; class Arachnida; order Ixodida; family Ixodidae; genus Hyalomma; species Hyalomma asiaticum. The sequence continues at coordinate 31,524,104 of CM023482.1, forward strand.
TGGTAGGCAGCCACTTTCCCAGGCTTTGTTGAAAGTCTGGAGAAGTATTCGGCGTGGTCAGGAAGATTTCGGAGTGTGGTGTACGTGATCGCGTCCTCACCGAGAGCCGAGCGGGTAGCATTAGCAGCCAGGGCAGTTTCGAGCTCGCGGAGAGTGAAAGGCCGGTTCAAGTCGGGGTGAGGGTCGCCCGAGTAAGCTGGGTAAGAAGGTGTTAGGGGAGGTGGGAGGTACAGAGATGCTAACTTGTCAAAGACATCGGAGGGAGTCCCTTGAGTAAGTGCTTTAGCTAGAGTGGGAGCAAGGAAAGGTTTAGTGCCTAGGAGGGATTTAAACAGAGACCACTTGGATCGAGAATGCAATGCGGTGTCGAGACTACCGCACAGTGCGCTCCAACGAGAGTGTCGAGGGACGCGCCGTGAGCGACGAACCCGGCCAGCAAAGCCGCAATCCGGGATGAAAGCACGGCGTTTTGGGGCTGGGAGTGGAAGGAGCGCTGTAGTCTTTTATGGCGACGCCATAAAGGAAGGAAATGAGGATCCGGATCTGAAATGGGGTGGCAAGAGCGAACGCGACCGTTGCTGGATGATAGCGCTGCAGGGATGCGCGACGTCCAGTCATCGTAAGATTCAACAGAGTTCAAAGAGAAATTAGTACGAAGCACATGCCTGTCAGCGTGAGTGACTCGGTGCCTGCGAGGGATGTGTGCAAGAGAGGTCATGATATGAATGAGAAAATGGTCACTGAGAAGGCTTTCTGCTGTTGCCTGCCACTGAAAGGAAAGGGGTCCCCGAGAGAAAGTGAGGTCGGGCGTAGTGACACGCTGTGAAAGAGTGCCCGCACGAGTGGGGGAACCAGGGGTGTTAAGGAAGGTTACGTGGCGTTCCTGCACAAGACAGTGGAGAAGGCGGCGCGGTTCGAGGGTCTGAGGGTAGCCCCATAGCGTGTGAGGGGCGTCAAAGTCACACCCAAGGAGGATATGGGTGGTGGAAGGAAGAGAATGAAGGAATTTGCCTAGGGCATTGAATTAGGAGGACGTGACAGGGGGAGTGTAGAAAGATATAAGTGAGAGGGAGACTCGGGAAGAAGGTTGGTAATAGACCACGCCAACTAAATATTTCAGGAGGGTGGAGGGGATGTCCAGTGACTCGACGAGTACGTCAGTGCGTACGTAAACGGACGCAAGCGGCGTGACCGTCGTGGCATGATAGGCGCGGTAACCTGGGACGGTGCGGGCCGTCCGAGTCTCTTGAAGAAGGAGCAAATGTGGAAGGGAGGGGCGGGTGGGGAGATACTGGTGGAGAGGGGTCTCGAAATCGTGCAGTTCCACTGCACAATTTCGAGGCCCCTTTCGTGCGCCATCTTAGTGTACGTGTAGACGCGTTGCGGGAACGCGTTCCTTCTTTTTGACCCGGGGCAGTGACCCCTTCAGGGATTGGAGCGTGGAAGCGAGGAATTCTAATTGATTGGATTGAGTTTGGAGGGTGGATAGAATCTGGACGATGGAAGTTTCCAGTTGGACCAAGCGAGTGTAGTGCGCAGTGGCGGTGTTTTCGATCAAGTTAGCCAGTGGGGCTATTTGGGCAGTGGAGGGCGGGGTGGTAAGCACGGAAAGTTGCTTATTTAACTCAGTAAGTTGGGAGGTAAACAGGAGGTGGTTGCCTGAAAGGTCTGCTTTAGTGAGTGGATTTGTTGCTGAAAGTCATGCGAGAAGCTCTGTTGCTCACGCTGGTTGCGCTCCAGCATTGCGAGGCGGAGATGAAGCTGTCGCGCTCTTCTTCCTCCAACATTAGATACGATTGCTCTGCAAGCCTATATAATCCGTTTACTAAAAGGAAGCGTTGGGCGATTGGTTTGCATGCAATGCAATGACACTTTAGAAGGGGCATTCCCTCTACTAGAACCGATCGACAACTCCTGGCCACGTTTTAAGATTACGTTTAGTTTCACGCGCAAGTCAGTGACTCTTCCTGGATAGGCCGTCGTTCTGATTGTCTCTTAAGTAATGTGTCGTGACCATTAATTACTAAGGTGCCAATAGACCTAGGAGCAATCTAGCTCGGTCGAGTAGAAGGAAGCAAGGAAAACAGGAAAGAGTGGTCCACATTGGTGCTAACCAGCTGGGTCCACCGTGAAGTCACCAACTGTTTGCACATTAATATTAGAGTTTGTCCGTAATGTAGCGATGCGTAAACCTAGTTGAGCAAACCTAACAGCTCTCCTCAAAGTGTAAGCTGCAAATGCTTGGTGAATAACCGCGAGAAATATAAGGCGATATGCGCTACGAGCAATATACTCTAATATTCATAAATAAGTTCATATGCCGCAGAGAAACGCCTATATCGCCCGACCTTATTTATGATGGCAACAAGCAGAAACGCGTCTTTTGTGTGCTCGAAGTTAGACACTTCGCTGATACTCGAAACCAGTGTTGCCGTGATCGCTATATATAGCTCCAAATAAGGTGCATCGGTTTCTTAATGTTCAGTTTTTAAGATCTTTGTGACGGAAGCCATACGTCGGAAGGAGGACAGAATATTTACCAAGTGGTTGCAACTTTCGAAGTGTTAAACGTGTTGACGTGCATCATGGTCGTGGTTTCGGCAAGTAAAACTCCAGAACTTAAAACTTACGTTTGGTTTTTGTTTGCTTGTTTGTTTGCTTTACCTCCTGTTGATATGTAATGTTGCCGCCATTCCAGAAACAGTTTTTCTGAGGATTCAGTATAAATAAGTAAATACTTAAATGACTGTATCCGCAGCCGCCCCACCGATCGTCACAATGCTTGGCAAGACCTCCCTGACAGGTGTCGCCGCACTGACTGTCATGGTGCTGGTGGCGCTGTGTGCAACAGAGGTGAATGGCTGTGAACTTGGGGAGTGCTCCTCTCGCTGCGTTGGCGACGGCGCCCACTCGGGAGAGTGTGTCTGGGGCATCTGCCAGTGCAAGCATCATGACAAGCGCAGCGTCGACAGTCATCTGGACACGTGGTGAAGGCGTGGAACGAGCGTCGTCAACGGCCACGCCTACTGCCATAGCCAGGGATTCCGTCGTAGAAGACCGAGGCTGGTGCCGCAGTTTAAATAAACGTGTACTTTAATCGTACACAGTGCTTGCATCACTGCCGAAGGCCTTAGAGTGAAGCCACTGCTTTGGTGACAAGCAACACGCTCACTATCATTAAGGATCATTCTTATGAAAAGTAAAGGACATGCGACTGCCAAGCTTCGCATATGTTATTACAGCGCCAAAGAGAATACATGCGAAAAATTCCATTGGGGTCGATCCAGTGGACGTCGAGAAAAGTAACGTGGGTTCCGCGGCGGTAAATCCGTCGGACAACAAAGCGGCCGCCCTGTCTTTGAGAGCCAGCTAAGGAAACGCACGCCCTCCAGCAGCCGGTCCAAGAATCAAAGAAACATCTGTGCAGCAGAAGCAACACCCAAGAAACATCAATGCAACGCCCCGCAAACGTAGATTTTGCAGCGTAGCGGTTAATAACACTTGGCTTAGGCGGAGGGTTCGAACCCCAGCGTCGGCAACAAATTTTCTTGCCTACTTTCCTTGTTGTTGTTTCCTTCGTTCCTTCTTTTCCTTCCTCGGAAGAAAATCTAAGACCTTCATATGGCATGCTATGCGAATAAGCCGCTTGATATGAAACACGCGCCTTACATATGACTGGTCAAAGCGAGAAAACGTGACTTGTCGGCTCAGCCACTCAACCAATCACTCTCATTTGGGTACTACTGCAACGCCGGCAACGACACAAGGTCCAGTAATACAAGTTTGCCGTAAAAGGACTTAAAGTATAGAGCCATCAGCCGGCTCTCGGTAATATGCAAATTATGCACGAAAACAATCTCAAATTGGGTAATATAAACATAGTGCTTTAGTTAACGTAGTTAACAAGGCGGCAGCGGGAGAGGACACTTCGCACTCGATCACAGACATGAAATCAATCAAGAAATTGACAAAAATTAGCAGAGTATAAAAAAAACCTCTCTATAATGCTTTTGTACACTATGAGAAAGCATATGCAATGCATACTACCCATTAGAAACAAGAGATTTGTGGAGGCACTAATGCGTCAAAAGCTTCCTGGGAGATATGTACAAGCAACAGTTAACACAAATAATCTAAGCTATATACACTTCTTCGCAAAACGAACGAAAGAAATCGCAATCAAGAAAGGCGTCGGACTAAGAAATATCACTTCTCTAATGTTGTTTACTGCGTGCCTAGAAGTACTTAAACAATTAGGTTGGGAAGCAAGTGGATTCAAACGTAATGGAGAAAAATTCAACATGGGGTTTCCAAGCGACATTGCCTTTCCTTAGCAATGGTGGCGAAGAACAACAAACAATGCTCGAAGACTTAAAGGGATCGTGAAACGTTTTCTGAACATTTTGTACTAAGTGCGTATTCGGGATTCTGACCCTCCAATCAACAATATGCATTGTTCCGTTGCATCGTGCAGGTTGATTTAGAGCGAGAAAAAAAAAAACGCGGTTTCGCTTTCATTGCGCGCGTTCCCCTTAACTATGCTGTGGACGTCATGTTAGTAGCCGCCAGACCTCCGAGATTGGCGCGCCCTCGCAGGCCACGGGAAAACAAACCGTGCTACAGCACTGCTTCGGAATGGCGGCACCGCACGGTTTTCTAAGTATTTTCTTTCTTTCTAGCTTTCAAGTAAATCGATTCTTTTAGAGCAAACGCGAGTTCACTATACCTTCGCACTTAAAAATATCTTACCGCAACGCCACCGAGTAGTACCATGCCGGCCAGTAGCGTCGCATAGTCGTTTCGGGAGCGCAAGAACGCTGGGGTTTCAAACGGGCGTTATTAAATGTGCACTGAACATTTCGCCGAAATATTTTGGAATAAGCTTGTCGAATGCATAGCGAAGCAGTGAAAATTACAACCGGGCATCTTCATATTCTTTTCACGACCCCTTTAAACTCGGGAAGTAATAAGGTAGCGCTTAAAGTCAACAGGTAGCGCTTAAAGTCAACAAAATACAAAGCTAACACTTAATGACATAACCACTCTTGGGCAGTAACTAGTTACTAGTAACGCGTTACCGGTAACTAGTTACTTTTTTCAGTAACTTATTACTGTAACTAGTTACCTTTAATTTAGAGGAACTTGTAACTGTAACTATGTTACTTTTTACACGGTAACTGTAACTGTAAATACCGTTACAGTTACTTCCTTTAAAAAAATATCCAGCAGCAACACTTTTTAAAAGCAGGGCTCGGAAGTATCGCGACACAAGACTATCCCAATGTTTCTCTTAATTATTTATGACTATGTGTACCTCTGCATCTAGATAAATTTGCAAAATATATTTGTATCTGACTAGTAGAATGCTTTTACGGTGCATCGTTTACCGCGATGTTGTGCAGGACACGGACATCTCTCGGCCTTTCTTTTTTTTAGATGTGCCTGACGTGTTCCCAGATCGGAAATGACTTTATTTCTCTACGAAGGCAAGCAAAGCGCCGCCCGCTCGGCGACAAAAAAGGGCGGGGAAGGGTTCTTTTCCCGCCTCCATGCACAGAAACGTGCGCGACACCGCAGTATGGTCGGCCTAAGTGACCAAAGTCACTGTTTTCAGAGACCAGTGCAGCATCCTTAATTTTTTTGCGTGCCCAGCCATTTTCTTTATGACCACCCGCGCGGAAACCACCTAGAAACAGACGCTTTTCAATGCCTCGCACACGTTCAGACCGGTGCGGCGGCACTTCCAAAAAGCACTTCCCAAAATGCCGGCAGCAATGGCTCGAAGGGGCCTATCCTCTTTGTCGCGTCTCAGGTTGAGCTCCCATTTCATTTACGAGCATACAGCCGTGCCTCGTGGCGTCAGGGTGTCCCAACGTACTAAATGCGAAGCATTTCTTGGCAAACTTCGGCGACTTTGAGCATATCTATCGATCTAGCAGCCTACGACTTTGTGCTTTCCTGGCCGTTTCGTTAATAGGATGTATACGAAAATTGGTATGCAAGAGCATGACTGCATGACGAACATAAATAACAGGTCATAACATGAAAATCATGATGTGCATGTCATGAGCGGTATGATTTACGTGCCACGGTCTTGGTGCTCTCCTGACCTTTTTGTTAATGGGATGTATGCTAAAATTGGTATGGCACAAAATAACTGCATTACGAACATAAATGACACGTCATAACAAAAAATCATGACACGCATGTCATAAGCGGCATGACTGACGCGCCACGGTCTTGGTGATCTTGCAGTCGTTTCGTTAACTTGATAAAAACCAAAATTGATATGCGAGACAACAGTGTATGACGACCATGGGTGACACGTTCTAAGAACATGAAAATCGTGACGTATTGCATGAGCGGCATGATTTACATGCCACGCGTTTCGTTGATGGGTGTATACCAAAATTTCTATGGCACAACACGACTGCATGACGAATGTAAACGACAGGTCATAACATTACAATCATGACATGAGTGTCATGAGCGGCGTGGTTTGCATGTCACAGTCTTGGTGCTCTTGCGGCCGTTTCGTTAACTTCATGTACCCAAAATCGGTATAGCGAGACAACAATGCAGATCCATTTTACGTTCCTGATGCATCCTTCGCATTTCCTTGATTCCAACTGCACGTAGGATATGCCATTTATATTTGTAAATAACTTCCCGACAATCAATAAAAGAAGTTGTTGCAGAAAATGAGGCGTACGCAATGATTGCTAGTATTGGGCTTTTGACTGAGCCCATTCAATTCCTTTTATCTGGCTCTTTGCTACGAGCAACTTCAATTAACCGCACGCCCTTCATACATTTCCGTTCAAAGAACTGCATAATTTCGTTTGCGGTGTAACAATCTTGTACAGTAACGGAAAAGTAACGACGTTACTTTTTAACAGTAACTGTAACTGTAACAAGTTACTTTTGGAAGCTGAGTAACTGTAACTGTAACATAGTTACTTTTCTGGCTTAGGTAACTGTAACTGTAACACTGTTACTTTTTACTGGTAACGTGCCCATGACTGGACATAACCAATGAACAGGAGTCTAAAATTAGCAACCAGGAATTGGAATACGAGAAAGAATATGTATATCTAGGACAATCATTGACAGGAGAGCCCTACCTCGATAAAAATCACAGAAAAATAAAAAATGGCACATCCCACGTGCAGTGGGAATCAAGGAAATGCGAAGCACGCATCAGGAACGTAAAATGGATTTTCATTCTTGCCTCGCTATACTCAGTTTGGTACATATGAAGTTAACGAAACGGCCGCAAGAGCACCAAGACTGTGGCATGTAAATCATGCCGCTCATGACACGCATGTCATGATTCTAATGTTATGACCTGTCATTTATGTTCGTCATGCAGTCGTGTTGTGGCATACCACTTTTCGTATACATCCCACTAACGAAACGGCCAGGAGAGCACCAAAACCATGGCATGTAAATCATGCCGCTCATGACATGCATGTCATGATTTTTATGTTATGACCCCTCATTTGTGTTCGTCATGCAGCCGTGTTGTAGCATACCAATTTTCTTATACATCCCATTAATGAAACGGCCAAGAGAGCACAAAGACCGTTGCTTGTAAATCGTGTCGCTCATGACATGCATATCATGATTTTCATGTTATGACCTGCCATTTATGTTCGTCAGGCAGTCATGTTGTGCCATCCCAATTTCCGTATACATCCCATTAGCGAAACGGCCAGGAGAGCATCAATACTGTGGCATGCAAATCATGCCGCTCATGACATGCATGTCACGATTTTCATGTTATGACCAGTTATTTATGTTCGTAATGCCATCATGTTGTGGCATACCAATTTTCGTACACATCCCATTAGCGAAATGGCCAGGAGAACACAAAATCGTAGGCGGATAGATAGATAGATAGATAGATAGATAGATAGATAGATAGATAGATAGATAGATAGATAGATAGATAGATACGCTCAAACTCGCCGAAGTTCGCTAAGAAATGCTTCGCATTTAAACATGCGCTGGAGACATTTCCAGGTTATGACCGGCAGCCTATCAGTATTCCCAAAAAGGAAAGTATATAACCACAACACTCTACCAGTATTTACGATTCAGAAACGCCAGGATAACACGAGAATAATTAATGATCACGCAACGTGCGATGGAGAGAAAGAAGTTCGACGACCCCTAAGTATATTCGTATGAGATGAGAACGCGAAAGCGTTTGATTTGGCTAGATTGTCGTTGCGGAGGAGTGCTGCAAACTGCAGTGTTGCCGAGTTGCGTTATAAAGAATGAGGCAATGTGGGAGGGCGGATTATGTTTGCTTACATGATTTCATGCCATCAAAGTGATGTCGACACTTCACATGACCTCGTCTATTTCGTCGTCCAGGCAGTATGCAGAAGGCTGGTCTCTGGGATATCGAAGTAGTACGATCGCCGCGGCGTTTTGGGTGGTGTCATTAGACATTCACTGGCGTCGTCACCTCTCGTTCCGGTGACCGCGTACTTGAGCCAGCGTACATAGACACTTCCTTGGCCTTGTGATCCGAGTAGTAGGTGAAGACATACATCACACCTAGCACAATGTATGGGTCGTTGGTGAATGCGAGATCGATGCATGTACGTCTCAACGTCGTGATGGCCTCAGTGGGCGTCTTCCATTCGAGATTGAACTCGGCACGCATGGCGGCGAGGAACGCCGGGCTAGAAGCCGCATTCACGCTCTGAGTGTTGCCAATGTTTCTACGGCGACGTCACGCAGCTGGGCGCGCGCTTTCGCCAACCCAACGAAGAAACGCGGCGACGCAGCCGTACGGCGTTGCAAGCAGCTGTAGCGGAGCGGAGCGCGCACTGACTGCGCTGCGGCGCGTTGGCGCCGGTGTCACTTCCGGTGGGAGATGGATGGATGGACAAAACTTTCTTTTAAAGAACCTGCAGATTGGCGGCCTGACCTAGGCCACCCGGGTGCTCGCGGTGAGGTTTAGCCTTTCCGCTGTCTCCCGGGCCTGCTGGATGGCCCAGACTTGGTCTTGCAGTTCTGAGCTGGCCAGCGCATCGCGCCAACGCTCCTCAAGGAGGTCCGGGTTATTATGGGCAAGGATGTTCGTGATATGTGCGCATTTCCATAGGATATGTTCTATGTCTGCGTATTCATGTTTACATAGGCTACAACCAGGATCGGGGAATTGCTTGGGATAAATGCGGTTGAGGTGTACTAAGTTTTGGTAGGTTCTGGTTTGGAGACGTCTCCAGTCTACTTCTTGTGACCTATCTAGCTTTTAGTGGGGTGGTGGGTGTACTTCTCTTTGCTTCTTGTAGTGTGTTAATATATCGTGAAATGTGAGCAGCCTGTCCTTGTCATTTTGAGCTGTCTGCACCCCCGGAGTTGAGAGATGGGTGTTCCCAGCGCCGCGGATAGTCAGTTCGCGCGCAGCGAGGTGAGCCTTCTCATTCCAATTTGGGGGCCAGTCCGGCTCCTCTTCATTTTCTCCCATGTGCGACGGAATCCACTTCAGGTACTTTGGTGTAATGGCTCCATTCTTGAAGTCGGCCGCCTTGCTATTTAGGATCCTGGCCGCCTCGCTCGAGATCCACCCTCTTGTGTAGTTCCTAATTGCTGGTTTGGAGTCGCTTATAATTCTGTTGTAACCTCTACTGAGTATGGCTAGGGCAATGGCCACTTCCTCTGCGGCTTCTGAGTACCTGGCTTTGATTGAACAGGCCGATGCTAGTTCTCCCTTCGTGTCGATCGCCACGGTGGCGAAAGCTTTCTGCCTCGGATACCTGGCCGCATCCACGAGTTCTCGCTTGTGCAGTGGTTTTTCAGGATTGCTTTAGTGCGGCATTTTCTCCGTTCCACGTTGTAGATTGGGTGCATGTTTTTTGGCAGCTTGGCGGTGACAATTTTGGTCCCAACGTCCTGGTGGAGCATTTCCTTGGGACCTCTCATTCCGTGGTGATTTATCTTCAATTTTTGCATAATTTCTCTGCCTGCCCATGTGCTCGATAGCCTTTCGAGTTGGGCTATGCGCTGTGCTTCAATAATTTCGTCTAAAGTATTGTGCACCCCCAATTGGAGCAGTCTGTCGTTGTTGGTGTACGAAGGTAGGCCTAGGGCTGCTTTCTAGGCCTTCCGTATGAGTGCATCTATCTTGTCTTTCTCAGCCCTGTTCCATCTGATAAAGGCAGCTACGTACGTGATATGGCTGATGGCAAAGGCTTGGACCATGCGTACGACGTTTCTTTCCTTTATCCCTCTCCTCCTGTTGGTAACTCTTCTTATTAGTCTAATTGCTGCCATGACTTTGCCGTTGAGGCGTGCCATTGCCTCATTGTTTGTACCTTTGGCCTCGAGCCAGAGCCCTAGGACCCGTATACGTTGCACGATCGGAATCGTTCTCCCACACTTGCTGGTCAGTGTGATTCCTTTTACCTGGAATTGGGAAGTGCCCTTGGCGGTCTCCCCATCTTCCTGGGGCGGTAGAGTAAGAGCTCCGACTTCTCTGGGGAGCACTACAGCCCAGTGTCGGTTAAGTAGCTTTCCACTGCCTCGACCACCTCCTGAAGTCTGGCCTCCATTTGCCCCGCATTGGTGTTCTCTGTTGTCCAGATTGTTATGTCGTCTGCATATATCGTTTGGTTAATTCCTTCGATTTTGTTTAGCATTTCGCGCAGTCCAATCATTACGAGGTTGAACAACATGGGGGAGATGACGGAGCCTTGGGGGGTCCCTGCCCCTCCCATGTCTACTTGCATGCTTTCTTCCTCATCTAATTTGATTGTGGCCTTTCTATCAGTCAGGAAGTCTTTGATGTAATTGTACGTGCGTTGCGCCTATTTCCTTTCAATTGAACCACTCTTCTAGATTGAGTTGTGTCACTCTCTCTAGTATGGTCGAGTGTCGGACCCTACCGAAAGCTTTAAGTCCAACCCGAGGATGGCGCGAACCCCCCATCCTGGTACTTCAACGACTTGTTCCTTGATCTGGATCACGGCGTCGTGGGTAGAAAGCCCTGGCCTGAAGCCTATGATGGAGCTGGGATATACGTTACTTGCTTCGAGATGACCGTTGATCCTATTTAGGCAAGCGTGCTCCATGACTTTTCCGACACACGAGGTAAGGGATATGGGCCTCATGTTTTGGATGTCTGGGGGCTTTCCTGGCTTGGGGATGAGGATCACGTTCGACTTTTTCCATTCGTCTGGTATTTTGCCATTCTTCCAGCTATTTTTGATGTAATCAGTAAGGTGCTTGATCGCCTGATCGTCCAAGTTGCGGAGGATTTTGTTTGACATCCTGTCAGGCCCAGGGGCTGATTTGGTCTTTAGGTTCTGCAGGACCGCTCTTGTTTCCTGTTCGGAAAAGTCCCTATCCAGGTCTTCATTAGGGGACCCCGCATACTCCTTGTGATTGATGCTCAGTGGCTGTCTAGGTACGTTCGGACAATATCTTCCCCCATTGCTTTCATGTTTCCCTTATATTTGTGCTTGATCCTAGTCATTTCTGCCCTCGATGCCACCTTGGTGTTGGTTGGGTCGAGCAAGCGTCTGAAGACAGTCCATGTTTTGCTTGTGTTGATATTGTTGTCTAAGGTGTCGCACACCTCGTCCCATTCCTGGTTGCAGAGCCGTGCACAGTGTTCCTCTATTTGCTTGTTTAGTTCTGTTATTTTTCTTCTCAGGTTTCTGTTGTGTTTTTGCCCTTGTAAACGCAGATGGATCGATCTTTTCGCTTGCTTCAAGTGCGCCAATCTGCTGTCCACCCTTGGCTGCTCGTCCTCTTCCCATCCGCCCAATGCTACGTCCGTCGTGGCCTTTCCCACGTCTTCAAGTAGTTCCTGATTCCAGTGCTCTATGTTAGTGATCGGTTCCTGTTCTTTATCATTTCTGTTTTTCCTTAATTTGTCCCAATCTACGAGCTTGGTGTGCACCTGCGTAGGCGACAGTACCGCGTTTCCTATGCTGACGCTGATGATCCTGTGGTCGCTGCCTAGGTCCTCGAAGGTGTTCTCCCATTTTATATGCCTTATATTTTTGCAGACGGTGAGATCGGGTGTGGTGTCTCTGTTGAGACCAACGCCTATCCGCGTGTGAGATGAGAGTTCGTTGAGCGTCATTAGGTCCGCGTGCTCTATAACTTGAACGAGGTCCCTGCCCTTCCTCGTGGAGTAAGGGTAGCCCCATTGCTGGTCGGGTGCGTTAAAGTCCCCCCCTATGACGAGCCTGTTACGCCCTACAATGTCAATTGTACTGTTTATGAGCTCGTCGAAGTTGTGTGTTCTGCCCTCTTTGGAGGGTTTGCTGTATACATTTAGGACGTAGGTGCTGCTTTCTTTTTTGTTGCGCGGGATGATCTCGATCAGAATGTGACTAATGTCCGTCACCCTCGTCTCGTGCTGGACCGCGACTAAGCCCTTTCTGACAAGCGTGGTCGTGAGAATGCTCCATCCCTTGCCCTCAGTTTGTTGCTGGTGGGTTGTGTATCCTGATAATTTGGCATGGCAGAGGGTCTCTTGAAGAATGATGACGTCTGGTTTTTGCTTTGAGTGTTCTTTGATATACTGTGTTAATACCGATCTTTTTTTTGTGAAGCCGCGACAGTTCCATTGCCATATTTTCAGACACTCTTTTGTACCTAGCCATGATGTACATGCGAAGGGGGATATGGACGTTACGTCCTTTGCTGGAGGGCGCTACCTGAGGTCGTGAGGCGTCTTGGGTGGCCCTACTTTGTGGATGTGCTTGCAGAGCTGGTGACACTTCGCCGCCACTTTGTGTTTGTAAGCAATTTTCTATTGCACTGACGTGCGCCGTTAATGTTTTATGGAGTCGCTCGTAGTCTTGGGCCTGTATAGTCGTTTCTATTTCGTTCATTCATGCTGCCAGGTCCTCGAAAAGTTTATCCATTTTTTCTGATAGCTTCTCGATCATTTCCTCTAAGATGTCTGTTTTCTTTGTGCTGGGTCTAGGTCTCTTTACTTCCTGGGTTACAGTCTCCTGCTCGTTAGGTTTCGTTGCCTGTACCTTGGGTTTCGTGCCTGACTGCGCTGGACTTTCCTCCTGCATAGCCTCGTCCATGGGTTCTGGGAGCTCAGGTTCGTGTGCCTGATGGGGTGTCTTGCGCATCGCGCTGCAAAGCTCTTCTACTCTCTTGGCTAACTCTGCGTTTTGTTTTCTTTCTTTTTCTAGCTCTTGGCGTAATAGCTGAATCTCCTCTCTATAGCCTAACGTCTGTTCATCTACCATTGTGCTTCTACTGTTTCCGGACCTCAGTGATTCGCGCCCGACTGCGACGTCTGACCAGCTCACCTTTGTTTGCGTGAATCTCACGTCCTGGCCCTCGCTTCCAGGCGGCTGGCTCCTCCCTCTAGACTGTGACCTCGTCCGGGGGCCGGTTGCAGTAGGGGTTCCCTCCCTTGGCCTGCTCTCGGATCTGGACCTTGCTTTTGATCTCGTCCTAGACCTCGATCTTCCTCTGCTTTCTCTCAGTGGGCTTGCTCCTTCGTCGTTGGCGTCTGGTGGCTCCGATGGTTCCATTTCCTTGGCCTTGGCAGCCCATCTACGTTGTTTCACTATGAACGGAGTCTTGAATTTTGCCTTGCACAGTTGGTCTGCCGTGGAGTGGCCTTCTCCGCAGAGCTTGCATCTTGGTTGACAGTCATGCTCTTGCGTTGGGTTGCGCATTCCGCATCCAGCGCACAGTATGTCTTCCGGGCGTGGGCAAACATCGGGTCTATGTCCAAGTCTTCCGCATTCTTTGCAGAAGTCTATCTGCTTCCTATAGAGGGAGACTCTGATCATCGTGTTCTTGAAATACACCCATGTGGGCACCTTGTATCCGTTGAGAAGTACAATGATCGTGCTGGTACTTCCAAGTCTCTTGGCATGTATCAACGACGGGTTCCTATCGGTAACCAGCGCTTCAAGCAGATGTGCTTGTGTGTATTTGAGGGGCACGTTTCGTATTGTGCCCTTGGCAGTATTGTCCGGCGCAGATACGTACGCGTTTACTTCGTGCGTTTTTCCCTTGATCCGGATCTCCTTGATTCTTCGTATTCTTTCTGCTGTGGCGTTTTCGGGAGTGCTCACCACTACTATGTTCTGCGTGAAATTGGGGCAGATTATAATTTGTTCTTTCCTTGTCACGTCTGCAGCCTCGTAGATAGCTTCGTCTAGTGATGCCAAGCACGTGGCCCTGATATTTAGTCCGTCTCTTGGTCGTATGATTACTCTTACGTCCCCTTGGGTAACTTCGGCATGTTACTTGAGTTTTGGATTTTGTTAGCGATCCTCTGTCCCGCCTTGCGTGGGTTGGGCAGGGGGAAAGATGACTTGGGTGTATCACTCGCCTTTGGGGCGGCTTCCTTCTTTTTCTTGTATGTAACGTAAGTCCATCCGTCTGTTGCATCATCCTCTTGGCTTGGGTTTGCATTGTGCGTTTCAGTGTCGTTGTCGTGTCCGGTGTCTTCCATATCGTTGTCCTCGTGGTTAACACTCATTTCGAGTCACTTGTAGTTCGGCGCAACGCGCACCACTCAAGCTCCAGTCCGCATACGCACGCACTTGTACAGTCTTCATTCTGCATAAGACGTTCAAGTGTCCATTTTCGCACTACGACGCAAAAAGTTCCCGTGTCGCAATGGAATTATGGCACTTAGGCACTTGAATTGTCCGCGAAAGATGGCTAAGTGTAGTGTATACTTACTTACACATGACGCGTCAGTCAGCAGTCAAGATGAATTGCCGCGTTAAATGTAAACTGAGCTTTGATTGACTGATTGATTGAATGGTTGATTTATTGGGGTTTCACGTCGCAAAACCACGATATGTTTATCAGACACGCTTTAGTGCCAGGCTCCGGAAATTTCGGCCACCTGGTGTTCTTTAACGTCCACTCACATCACATAGTGCACAGGCCCAGCATTTCACCTCCATCGAAATGCCGCCTCCGCGGCCGGGATTCCACGCCGTAGACGTCCGGATCAGCAGCCGAGGGCCATAACCATGAGGCCACCGTGGCGGGGCAGTAGGCACTGAGATTTGCTGTCGAGTTGTTAGCATTACGCAATTTAGCAGGTATTTTATGCTTGAAGAAGTCATGATGTTCATCCATCAAATAAGTTGAAGATTTTCGTGTCAAGATCATGCAAGTATGTGTGCAAAGAAAGCCGTGTGTTTAACCATACATTCTTTTTTCACTTGAGCAAAGCGCGTGCCAATCATTCTCATAGTGCTGAAGCGGTGTTGCAAGCGCGTAGTTTGACTAAATGAGCTACTTAAGTACCTTGTATTTCCTAGAAAATGGTATGGGGGGGTGGGGAGTACGATTATATCTAAAATAAGAAAAAAACCCTTCCTGGCCATCGAGATAAATATAAAAACAATGTCACAGTGACAAACATATTATTTAGTAGTTTTCTGACGTTTCGATAGAGACCAGCCTTTCTCAAAGATGTATATATATATATATATATATATATATATATATATATATATATATATATATATATATATATATATATATATATATATATATATATATACACACACAAGCTGCTATTTCACCTCAATGCGAACTGACAGTCCATTATTTTTCTGCAGCCAGTAGTGAAAGACGAGCGAGCAGACAATACTGAACTATTTGAGTCACGTAATATAAACCCAAACATTGTATACCGAACACAACTTGAGTATGGTTGACAAATTGAGAGAAACGCCGAGGAAGTCAGACTGAGTGCTGTCAATGCCGAGTTGAAGAGTACATTGCGCTTAATTCACATAAAATAAGAACGTCCTGCAGGCTTCGTACATTAACATGCCTTTGGAGCACGTCTATATATATTACCATTTGAATGCTAAGCACTGAGTGTGTCCCCAAGTGAAGAAAAATATTAAAAAGTAATGTGTTGGCGTGTGTGTGTGTGTGTGTGTGTGTGTGTGTGTGTGTGTGTGTGTGTGTGTGTGTGTGTGTGTGTGTGTGTGTGTGGCAGATGGGGGCGCACCGCCTGAACGTACAACGGGTTTAAAGCCAATTTGTAAAATAAATGAGGAGGGGCAATATTCCTGAGAAGAGTATATTCAAAGGGAAAACGTACTGGTCTGAAAAAGAAATAAAGGATTGGGAGAATATGTCGTCACAAAATGAGCGCACTCGACAAAACTGTGCTTCTGCGCCCGCGCCCCTGCCTGGAGCACACCGCAGGGAGGCCGCAGGGAAACGTCACCCATGTTTCTCCCGAAAACCCCCGGACCGGTCCCTGCCGGCAGGTCGTACCTGGTCCCGCATTTGGAGTCCCCGAGCGAGGAGGCATGTATCCCGAGACCCTGCTCATCTTCGGCCACGGCATACGTCAAAGAACCCGCAGCCCGACGCCACTGCTCGGACCTCCCGCAAGCGACCACCGCAGCTAAGCCTCCGCTCCCAGCGGCTCTCATTTCTCTCATTAGGACTCTCTATTTACCCAATCGCGTCCCAATCCTTCGTTGTGTTAACCATCGCGTGTTTATCCTTTGCATTAATATGTCCGCGTGGCGTTCAAGTATGCATTGTCGCGAGTATTTTTCCCGGCGATTGATTATTCTTTGTTAATTTTGTCAGTGAAGCCCCGCGTGGTATTCATTGTTGTCGCGTTACGTCTCTCGTATAAGCTAACCTCGCGTGCGTGTTGCATTGTCTCGTGTGTTCTTGCTATATTAAATTGAAGCAGTGCTTGTTGTTTGCCCCAGCGTCTCCCGTCTCTTGTCCTTGGCTCGCGTGCGATCAGGCGTGGACACGTCGGGTGAGTTGTTGTCACCTCACCCCCTCCTAAACGGAGAGTGCCCACAAATCCTTGCCATATGTACAAGACGGAGCGTCTGCATGAGGGTACAAACTGAAGCTGGTGCGAATATTTAGTTATGTATTTACTTACAATACTGCTAAGCCCAATGAAAGGGGTTCTAGCAGGATGTTAAAAAATAACATAAAACAAGATCGTTATTACACATAATAAATTCAGGTAATGTTAAGTAATACAGCAGTTAACACCAACGGAAATTGTCAATGTTTTACCGAGTAAAGCAATACAAATACAAGCCTTAGAAGATGCAAGATAATAACGAAGCTACACTCAGAGAAAGCCTGAAATTGGGCAATGTCATCTTCCACGACTACATGTACCTCGAGGTCATTCCATTCGCTTACAGTTCGGGCAGTTCGGGGAAAAAGAACATTTAAAAACGCTGTTCTTTGATTGAAGTGGAACTAATGAAAATGGCTGTCATTGTCTTGAAGTATGTGTCGGATTTGACGTGCTAGCGGGAATGTTCCCTTGGGATTAAGGTGCTTTGTGGCTACACTCTAATGCGCTATTTTTGAGAGTTTTAGAGGTTGATCGTCGAAGTTTGCTAATAGCAGAGCTTGTGGTTCCAGGAAGTGAAGATAGCGACTGCGATGATGAGTGCTTGGAGGGAGGTCTTCATCGGTGCGATGTGCGGTGCAGTGAAGTGCGCGGTTTAAAAAGTGCGCGATCCAAAAGCGAGTGACAGAAGAAGACGAAGACGAAGGACGAAAGGCGTGGTCCTACAAAATAAGAGAAAAGAGGACCCAATCAAGAAGAGCCACGGGGTTCCCAGCACCCAGTTGCTGAGGAACACGGATGCCTAGTGGTGGCCAATGAGTACAACGAAGAAGAAGACCCGGTGGGATCAGATTCGGAGGGAGAGCGGTTCGAGAAAGCGAAGCGGGCAGGTCATCTACCGGGCCGGGCGCTGAAGGCGGCAGTCGGATTCCAGATCCGAGCCACTAGGCCTTCACCCGTCCGGGGCGTCCTGTTCATCTCTTCCTGCTCTCGGAACTCGTGTCGGCGTTTGTCCAGAAAGCTCCCGTGGTGCACGGATTGTGGCCGGCAACCAACAGAAGCTTATTCATTCGGGCAGCTCCGGAGAAATCGGGCTGCGGGCCCGAGCTTCGTGACACGAGGCCAGCCAGGAGGCCTCTAACATCTGAACGAGCCTCTCAGCGGCTCATCCGTCGTCACCCGTCGCGACCAGAACCCGGCGTCATCTTGGCTAGCCTCATACACTCCAGTCGTCTGGTCTTCATGCAAGTGCAACAAGATTTGGTGAGACCTCGAGAATCTTCTTTGTCGCTCCGCCCCTCGCCACTGAACGATTCGCGTTCGAACTCCTCGCACTTGCATGCCGCTTATAGAACATTTCTTGAATTTTCCGTGTATAACTTTCTTTCTCTCTTTTTCCTTTTCTTAAACTTTCCATTTACTCTGTTCGCATTAAAATCTTTGTGTTTTGTTATCTAGTGATATGAACGGCTTTGTCCTCGATTAGACTCTCGGAGGTTTTGCCTGAGAGAGTCGTTCAAACAAATCTGTTCAAGAACCTGCTCAAATCATCACATTTGTGATGGTATTTTAAGCAGGTTCTTTTATAGATTCGTGTTCGGACGACTCTCCCAGGCGAAGCCTCCGAGAGTCTAATCGAGGACAAAGCTGTTTTTCACACAACACAACACACAAGGCTTTTAATTTAAACTATAGCAAAGAAAAGAAAGCTAAACGACAAGCACTTGAGGGACAAAAGAAGACATCACATAATTAAGAAAACAGCGCGTTCTAATAAAGTCTCTATAAGTCCTACGCGAGTCTTGACAGATTAGTGGGCATGGGTCCGGCAGTGATGTGCGGAGGTGACGCGGGATAAATGGATGGCTCACCAAGTCGTCAATGGGCTTGAGCGAAGACGAATGAGCGAAGTGCAGCAGACTTGCGAACAACACGATGCCAGATGTTTGATGGCGGCGGAGGACGTGGGCAGCTAGGCGGCTCGATCTGGTAGTAGCGGCATCTTGTCCAGGCGTCTCGGCGTGGAACTCGGACCCGCAGCCCGACGGTTCCCGCTATGCCTACGGGCCCAAGATTAAGCAGTTCCTCGCCTGGACCTTGCGAGCCGCTGGGGTTCCTTTGGTTGGAGACAGTTCAGCAGGAGGTCCCGGTCGGGTGAAGCCCTGGTGGCTCGGGTACGTAACCCGACTGCCGTCTTCAACGCCCGGCCCGGTGGACGATCCGCTGCCTTCCGCTGCTTTTCTCGAACTCTTTCGTGGAACTCTTTCGTGGAACCCCCTCCTGGAACTCTTTCGTGGAACCCCCCTACCATCCTCTAAACTAACATTTCGCTGTTCATCATGGCCATTCACGAGAGGCTCATTCTCCTGACTAATGCTCCTGCAGAACGCCTCGAACGCCGGCCCGCTGGAGCTCCCGCCTAACGCCCACTCACGCCTATCTCTCAAGAGCCTCGTCTTCTCTGCCAGCTGAAGCCGCAACCGAAGCGTTCCTAACTTCAATTCTTCAAGTTCCCTTTCCTTCTTTTCCATTTCCCTTTCAAACTCCATCTGCACTCTTTCCTTCTCTAGTTCTGCTGCTTCGCGTTCGTCACACCACGCCTCTCGAACCGCTCTCCCTCTCAATCTGATCCCACCGGGTCTTCTTCTTCGTTGTACTCATTGGCCACCACTAGGCATCCGTGTTCCTCAGCAACTGGGTGCTGGGAACCCCGTGGCTCTTCTTGATTGGGTCCTCTTTTCTCTTATTTTGTAGGACCACGCCTTTCGTCCTTCGTCTTCGTCTTCTTCGGTCACTCGCGTTTTGATCGCGCACTTTTTAAACCGCGCACTTCACTGCACTGCACATCACACAGGCCCCCTTTTTCGAAAAGTTTTTCGTTGTCCGAAAAACTGCCGGTGAGTGCGCGAAAATGTCACATCTAATGTAAACACCACACATAATGTAAGCACCACACATAATGTAAAACATCACACATTGTGCATTGGTCCATTGCCAAGATTAGCGAATAAACACAACATGCACTACAACAGAACAAAAACAAAAAGAAACCAACAACTCCAATATATCTGCACAACAAGTTCATGGGGCTATGCATAGTGGCATATAACTTAACATGTAAACTTTAAAGAATGTCAATGTGACTAGTCAATGCGACCTACTCATATAGTCTCATAGTCCGCCCTAACGCTCTCGCTTTCCGTTGACTTTCCCGAGGATCCGGACCAAGTTTGATTGCTTCTGTCCCAGAGCCCTTGGAAGAGTTGAAAGTGGGCACAGTTGTACCCGTGTCCTCCTCTTCCACTACGACGAAGGATGCTGACTGTGGGATCACTTCCGGTTGACGTTCCTCATACCTCTTGAGCATGTTTATATGAAACAGCTTCGTAGTGTGTCCCATGTCTAGCCAATAGTCGCAGTTCCCTTTCTTCCCTGTGACCATGAAGGGCCCCTTCCAGTGCATCAGTAGTTTGTTTTCCGTAGTGGGAAGTAATACGAGGGCACGATCTCCCACGTTTAGACGACGGCACCTGCTGCCCCTGTCGTAGTACCTTTTCTGATTTACTTTAGCTCGTGATAAGTTCTCATGGGCTAACTGCAACGTCTTTTCCAAGCGATCTCTGAGATCCACAACGTAACCATAAGTTGTCTTTACTTCTTCGCCTAGGTGGTCTCCGGTCCATAACTCCTTTAGTATACTAAGTGGACCTCGAACATGCCGTCCGTTAATCAACTCGAAAGGAGAAAATCCCAGGCTAGGTTGTGGCACTTCCCGATATGCAAAGAGGAGGGTTGTGAGTAACCTGTCCCATGATTTGGGCTCCTCTTGACATAATTTGCGCAGCATTTGCTTCAGAGTGCCATTGAAGCGTTCTACTAGCCCGTTGCACATTAGATGATAGGGTGTTGAACTAAGATGTTTCACGGCCAGTAGATCATTGACCTCCCTCATTAGGTCAGATGTAAAACAGGACGCTTGGTCGCACAGTATCTCTCGGGGAAAGCCAATACGAGAAAACATCTCAATCAACCCTTCGGCCACCGTAGCTGAATCGATCGACGGCAGAGCTATTGCATCGGGATACCGGGTGGCGAAGTCGACGAGGATCAGTATATACTTGTTTCCCATGTGAGATACCGGTTTTAAGGGCCCAATAATGTCCACGGCTACTCTTTCGAATGGAGTATCTATTAAAGGCATGCGGCCAAGAGGTGCCTTTCCAACCTTGCTCTTGGGATACGTTCGCTGACATGTGTCGCAAGAACGCACGTATCTTCTCACTGCCTCTTGGACACCCGACCAATAGAAGGATTCTAGGACACGATCGATTGTTCTCTTCACTCCCTGGTGCCCTGACATCAAACTTTCATGCGCCAAAGCGAGCACTTGAGTACGCAAACTTTGGGGCACTACAACTTGTTGGATCATTTTGCCTGTGGGTAGCCGGAAATAGCGATACAACACTCCTTTCTCTATTTTGAATGAATATGATGCCGCTCCATTTGCTTGGAACGATAGACCTACTTTATTCCTGCATGGCTCCAAGGTCTTGTCTTGTTCTTGGGCTGCGCAGAGATCCTTCCGGGTAACATTCAAAGGGCTAATATCATCCTTCCGTACATTTGGAGCTTCTTGGCTCTTGATTCCGACCAACAAAGAATGCGTGGAACCATAATTTTCCTGGGTTCCACTTCCACCTGTTACATCTATGTGGTCCTCCTTTCCTATTTTCCTTTCAACTCCCTCTCTCCACGTCTTATCAGGGTCATGCGCATCTCGTGATCCTCGTATATTTCCGACAATAATATCATACAGAGGGTTTGTCATACATTTGGCGATGGTCGTGCCGGAGAAATAAGGAGAATGAATTTCAACCTTCGCCTCGGGAACTTTGATGCTACTGCCGTCAGCCAAGAACAAAGTCGTAATGGTGCCCGTAAGAGCTCCATCTGGTACGAGGGACCGACGCACTACCAGCGTGTTGCTTCCAGTGTCTCGCAGGACAGAAGCGGTCTTGCCGAAGATTACGCCTTGTAATACAGGCATTGTACGTGGCAAAGCATTTCGCTGGGTGTTCACCGCACTAGAAATGTCCCTTTCTGCCTTTTCACCTGCTGCATTCGTACTTTCATTTGAGCCTTCTGATGACCACAGGCAAGATGTCTCCTTTACTGGGCCGTTCTTCTTACCGCAAACCTTAATGTCGTGTCCTGGCTTGTGGCAATAGCCGCAGTAAGGTTGCTTTACTTTAGAACGGCAGTCTGACGCCCTGTGACCCAAACGGCCACATACAAAACATCGTACGTGAGTCCTCTCGGACGAGCCTCCGCTTTTATCCCTAGTACTATTGCTCTCAGTTTTCTCACGGAACAGGAACAAATTAGACTGCTTCTGAGCTTCTAAATAGTTGTCGGAAGCTTGGGCCATGTCCTCAAGCTTGCTGTAGCTCTTTTCACGAAGAAAAAGCGCCAATCGGGGATGACAGTTGTTCAAAAACTGTTCCAAGACCATGAGATTACGAAGACCTAGATATTCCTTTTCAGTCTTGGACATTTCCACCCATCGGTCAAAATAACTCAGCAGCCTCGTCGCATATTGCTTGCCAGTTTCGCCATCCTGGGGCTTGCTCTGCCGGAACTTCTCCCGGTAACCGTCCGCCGTAAAACGAAAACGCTGGAGCAACGCCAACTTGGCCTTATCATAGTTAAGCGAATCTTCGGGTGACAAACGTCCAAAAACCTTTAGTGCCTCGCCGCTCAAGCATAAACTTAGAGCAGTGGCCCACTTCTCTTTCGGCCAATCTTGTCCAGTGGCGACGCTCTCGAACCTTTTTAAATAGGCGTCTAAGTCGTCCCTACTTTCATTGAATCCCGGAATTAAACTGTGAGGATTCACGGCGCATTGTGCATTCCATCCGTGTCCTCGATCAGTCGTTCGGGTCTCCCCGCGGTTCCCTTGTGCTTCTGCAACCTTTAACTGTAACTCCAAATTCTTCGCTTTTATTTCTTCCAACTCGCGTTCCTGCTTTCTGGCTTCTTGCTCCCTTTCGCCCTGCTCTTTTTTAGCTTCCCGTTCTGCAGCCCTTTCCTCGCGCGCTCGTGCCTCCTGTTCGTCATACCACGCTCTTAACTCCGCGCCCTCGAGCCCCATGCGTTCCGCTAATAGTAGTAAATCACGTTAGCTCGCCATGCTTTCAACACTTTTGCGCCGCTATAACGAACGAACAGCTTTGTCCTGTCGCGGACGCCAATTTGTGATGATTTGAGCAGGTTCTTGAACAGATTTGTTTGAACGACTCTCTCAGGTAAAACCTCCGAGAGTCTAATCGAGGACAAAGCCGTTCATATCACTAGATAACAAACCACAAAGATTTTAATGCGAACAGAGTAAATGGAAAGTTTAAGAAAAGGAAAAAGAGAGAAAGAAAGTTATACACGGAAAATTCAAGAAATGTTCTATAAGCGGCATGCAAGTGCGAGGAGTTCGAACGCGAACCGTTCAGTGGCGAGGGGCGGAGCGACAAAGAAGATTCTCGAGGTCTCACCAAATCTTGTTGCACTTGCGTGAAGACCAGACGACTGGAGTGTATGAGGCTAGCCAAGATGACGCCGGGTTCTGGTCGCGACGGGTGACGACGGATGAGCCGCTGAGAGGCTCGTTCAGATGTTAGAGGCCTCCTGGCTGGCCTCGTGTCACGAAGCTCGGGCCCGCAGCCCGACTGCTCCGGAGCTGCCCGAATGAATAAGCTTCTGTTGGTTGCCGGCCACAATCCGTGCACCACGGGAGCTTTCTGGACAAACGCCGACACGAGTTCCGAGAGCAGGAAGAGATGAACAGGACGCCCCGGACGGGTGAAGGCCTAGTGGCTCGGATCTGGAATCCGACTGCCGCCTTCAGCGCCCGGCCCGGTAGATGACCTGCCCGCTTCGCTTTCTCGAACCGCTCTCCCTCTCAATCTGATCCCACCGGGTCTTCTTCTTCGTTGTACTCATTGGCCACCACTAGGCATCCGTGTTCCTCAGCAACTGGGTGCTGGGAACCCCGTGGCTCTTCTTGATTGGGTCCTCTTTTCTCTTATTTTGTAGGACCACGCCTTTCGTCCTTCGTCTTCGTCTTCTTCTGTCACTCGCTTTTGGATCGCGCACTTTTTAAACCGCGCACTTCACTGCACCGCACATCACAATCGGCCCATCTTCTTGTTGGGGGCACGAATAGCTGGGTAAAAAATTTGAATGGATATATTAAGCTAACATCTGGCTGACACCGCTCACAACGGAGCGCCGCTGTATGCATTTCAATCCGTGGCGCCGACCGCCTATCCACTATAACGCGGTGATGGGGCTGCCGTCAATAGGCAGACATCGCGGTCAATACGGCATTGGAGTAAATAAGCAAATGCTTGCATGCAGAAAATACAATCTGTCACGCATAGCAGTGTGCTAATTATATCCGCTAACCCATTTGTAAACTGTTGGGTTAACAATTTTTGGTGCACAGTGCTTTTATTTCATGAAAACGGTCCTCTCCACAGTCCTGGGTGGAACTACATGTCGTGTTGATTACGAGCATTCCCCATCTTACCTGGAAATAGCGTGCACATAACGACCATAGTAACTGGGCACGTTAGCTAGATGGTGACTATCACTGTTCGGTCATAATATCCCCCATGGTCAGGAGAACGTATTTATCACGTGCTTCTTTTGAGCGGGAACGGAGCTCCCACTAGAACAACGGCCCTTTGAAGCCTTGTCGTTCTGCTAACGGTCGAATATATATACTGTCAGCGTGGAGGGCAACTTCACAAAAACAAACTGGCGTGTTACTCCCTGCGCTCTAACACTCTACTCGTGGGTTTAAAGCCAACCTGAGTATGATAAAAAATGACTCGTGGGTTTAAAAATGCGCGTGGGTTAACCAGTCCTTGAGGAACACTACATAACACATACAATATGCAATATGAATTGCGTCATTTTCTGACAAAAAATTCCGCAATCGAAGCAAACAGTCTTGTGCGATTGTTTTGGCAGCGCTTTTGTTTCTCTTTTTTGTGTTACTCTAAACTATGTAAGAATGCGTGCTATGGCATGGTTTCTCAGCAGTTGTCATCGTTGTTCCGTGTGAGTACTGGCCTTCATTCTAGCTCTTCAAACTTTCATAGGTATCGCCTTAATCCTAGTGGCCCTCCCCGGTTACCCCGTAGAGCCTCTCAGGACTCAGCACAATACGCCCTTGTGGGCGCACTATAGCATAATTTGGTCCCAGATGCAGCATGCAATCATCAGGCTTTTGCATTAACTAACGACAACTCGCACTGGCTATAACTGAATTATTCACAAGGACGCGTCGCAAAATCCTGCGGATTAGACTGCCGGGACATATTCTCTTCGTTCTTGCTTCCTGTGTTGCGCAAGCGCTTTGTGGCCGACTACCACGCAGAGTTCCCGGAAATCTAGATAATACAACACTCTTAAAGCATCTTGCGAAGACGCGAATTACTTTAAGGTGCTTCGTCTCTTTCATCGAATACTAAACTTTTTTTGCAGACTCCCGGCGGGTATACGCAGATCTGATCAAATTGCCGCCGAGCAAGAAGAAGGCTCTAGGGGAGCCGTTCGCCGATGTCTATCACGTGATCAGGTGAGACTGTGCGAAAAATGGGGATACATTGGCTTGGGCTCTCCATTAGAGACATCGCACCTTGCTCCAACAGCAAGTTACTACTGACGCTATCTGTGGTGCTTTGTCGTGTGGCTGTTCCTGTTATGCATGAGAGATCAAGTCAAGTAGATAGAGGCCTTTTTTAAAAGAGCAGCAAAAGGAAGCGCACATATGGCAATGATGGACGCGGCAGAGTCGTTCGTCGTCACATATCTTATACTTCGGTGGAACGCTTCAGTTCTAATCCATGCATCTCATAAGAACTTCTTGCTGGGCGAGTTGGTGCATTTCTGAGTTAGCTGATGTTCACTTCGAGGAGATTTGCTGCGAAATTCGGCAAGAAACACAGAAACAACGCTCCTCGTTCCCTCGGCACACGCAAAATTTGGCATGACAGGGTGCAAGTGAATGACCAGCATGCCCCGTACGTCGTTACATAGACAACGCGGCATGCTGTTCAGTTACGTTCCGAATAGTGATCATAAAACCTGTGCGTATTGGGCTTCCTGCGTCCCGTCCGCAGTTATAGCAGTGTAGGCCTGAGGAAACAAAGGAACAACAATTTATTTGACGACCACGTGCCATTTACTCACGTCGCAACGGCATAACAGCGGCAACAGCAACCAACAGCAGAGCACGGTAGCAAGGCAGCACATTCCCGGGCGAAACAGCATATTATGCGCATAAATAAATGGCACACCCAATAATAAAATACTTTTTTGGCAGATTCGGCGCCTGTTCTTGCTTTAGACACCTAGGAAATATCCAACCCAGAGGCAATCCCCCTTTTATCTTCCAACACATGCGGAACCAAACATTTGGCAGCAGGCGGCAAGATAGAGCAAGAATATAAATTCCGACGTAGCAGTGACGGCCAAGGAGTGCTTTCATACATGACTCCGAAAATTTTAACTAGTCGGTACACACCGTTTTGTCAGGTAACGAACTCATTCACAACAATCGCGCATTTTTTCGCGCGCGAAATGTTCGAGTAATCACGAAATTTTTACTAAAAAGATGAGATAAGTACATCTACTTATCGGTTCATTGAAGGACAAGAATGAGTTTTTTTCCCTTTTATAGATGGCGCCAAATCAATGTCGCGTTTTGTTCCGTGTCTCATTTTACCCCGGCTTACCCTAAGCCCACTGGTACCCGGACCACATTCGAAATGTACAAACTACAGTTGCGGTGCTCAATCTTCTTTAGTGCAGTTCTGCGCTCCACTCTCCTCAGTGTTTCCTCTGCTGTGGTCCTCGCGTCGCACAAACGAGGAGTCGATGTCATCCACTGAAGAGCAGCCTTCAAAAACGGAAACATAAAGGCACGGTCAATTATCAGTGCGGAAAGCACCTCACAATCATACAAGCTCTTCTATTGCTCAATGCGCTATATATGCCAAAGTATTCAAAGTATTTATATTACGAACCATAAAGTTGTGATAACCGAAGTGTTATTGCAAAAGCCTGCTTGCCAATCAGAAATGGTGCTTGCGAGGGAAAACGTCTTGCTAATTGGACCTCAGTAGAGACTAAAATGTCACGATCTACACGCGGCACATAGCGCTTGTGTAGAGTACGCGTTTCTATGAGCATTGATTTGTTCGTGGCACCAGAAGTTTGCTTAAACTGTTGGACACGAAGGAATTTAATCGCATTTGAAATCATCTATCTCGACGGTATCCACTTGGCCCCATGAATGCTCGAGTTTTCTTATTCTTTCTTATTTACTACCTCGGGCAGCCCCTTAGCTTCAAACGGCTGTAAGTCCTCGATAACTATTAGGTTTATTGTGGTACTTAAACAATTTACATTATATGCGCGCATATCCAAGGCTTAGCCGGCCTAACTTACGTACATGAGTGACCTTGCACTTGGGCCCCTTTCGACCGCGTCTGCCATAAGTGCAAATTGAACCCATATCCTCCAGTCCTAGGATTGCGGCCACTAGACGGTAAGCTAGCACTGCGGGTGCCATGCGGAGCAAAGCTACCGAAAGAGGTAAGATAAATGTTGTATTACTGCACGCGCTAATTTTAATGCCGATATATACTGTTGTACGTCAAGGACAAAGCAGATGTGCGATATAGTTTACTTTTTCGTACATGTCTTCCCAACAAAACATCCTCAGCTCCCTTTCCCACTCCTCGCTGTACTATACTGGACAAGACCATCCCATGCTTTACCCTCTCCCGTCCACCTGTCCCTCCTCCTCATCCTCGCGTGATTTCTCCTCCCTGCACCTTCCTTTCCCGCCTTTTCTCAGCCTATACTTTATGCGCATTTTCTATGCATCAGTGGCTCCTCTCCTCTCACCCTCAATTTTTTTACACTACACTGTACAAGGCTACGGTATACTTCATTTCTTTCCCTTCCCCTCTCCCTCCTCACCAGCCTGACTTCCGTTTCCCACCCCGTTGCTATACTACACTGTAGAATGGTATGCGATGACGTACTCCGCCCCCTTCTCCTCTCTTCCGTCCTCAACCTCTCTTCCTCTTTTCCTTTTCTCGCCCCCTTGCTATACTGTACAACGCTATGCTGTGCGATGAAACGCCGCGGTTTCAGCGATCGAACCCGCAACTTCGAGCGGCGCTTCGATTTCTTTCACCACGCACGGTGAACTGCCTCCAGGATCAGCGCACATTTTGTGGCGATGGGTTACTCCTTACACTCAGCTTAAAGAGCTCCGTTCTTGAAAGCTAAGTGGTTCTATGTGCAGGTAAAAACACGGCGTCCACATTGAACTGCGTTCAAGCATTCAGTAGTCCAATTCTCGGCTGTGGCGCCCGGCTCACTCTTGCAGATTGTAACGGTTGACCAAGAGTGAGCCTGCACACAGCCTTTACCGACTGGCTACAATTAGCTAGCCTAAACGTACAATTCGTGGCAATCAGAGAAGTCATTCATTTTCATGCAGCAGGAAGGATCACTCTACACGCCTCATGGTTTCAGGTCATAGAACATATCTCTGCTCACTGTCACTGCCTTTTTGGTTGAAATTCAGTAATATATACTTGTTTGAAACAAAAAGGCTGCGCGAAGAAACACATTTACAAGAGAGGGTACAGGGACAAGCGTATTGCGCTTGTCCCTGTACCCTCTCTTGTGAATGTGTTTCTTCGCGCAACCTTTTTGTTTCAAATATGCCGTACACACTAGGCCACGAACGTGTTTTACTACAATATATACTTGCTTCTTCAGAGTGTCAGATCATCGTGTCTGTAAAGAACGCAGCAGTCAAACCGTAAAAGGCAGCCTCTGAGAAAGGGAAACAGCGAAATAACGGTGCAACACAAGAAAGGGCGTGCAGGATTTTAGCTGAACTGCTCATAAAGCCAAATCGTACCCGGCACAGCAAAAACCACTTACAATACAGTGGTTGCGGCGAGCACGCTCATCGATCGCCGAGAATACCGTCGGGGGGAAAAACCTGCCGCCATCGATGCATGCATCAACGCACATTCAAACCGCGTTGCTATGGTTTGCGTAACTGCGTCTTGCCTTCATGATCATAGATATTTGCATGTCCAATAATAATCTTAGAGGAAATTGCTGCTTATGTTCTCACCCAGGAGTGCCAGAATTCGGTCGAAATCATTCCTGAACTTCTCCAACAATGTAGCGACGCCCTCTTCTCCCTATAAGAGATTAGGGAAATGTGTAGGCAGCAAATAAATTTCTTGTTGGGGATTTCTACCTGCACTTAATTCTTGACAAACGGCCAATACGCTATTCCCCATAAAGATCTCTGTTATAAAATATAACTCGCACAAAGGAAGGAATGAAGGACAGACACGGTGTAGCTTCCAGAATGTAAGAAAGGGCTCCATGCAAGTTTGTGCGAATGTCTAGTTAGGTGCTTGTTGAATTGAGTGTGAACATTGGGCTAAATTGTGCGAGATAAGCCTGGTTTTGAGAAAATGTATGAATTCCTGAAGGCGCGTAAAAGCATCTTATGCTTTACGGCGTGATTCCAAAGACATATCTGCCTTTAAAATGCCTTTAATATGGCGTGACTCATGCGATATGATTTTGGCTTATGGTGCACTCCTCCATCATTCATCCACATTTATTTCCACATCATTCGTCCATGTTATGATCATCATCATAATCGTCATCATCATCATGTATACACCCATCGCAGGGCCAATGCCTCTCCCATAGCTCTCTAATTAACCTGGTCGTGTGACAACTTGGTCACCCTATACCCACTAACTTATTGATCTCATCTGCATACGTAACTTTGTGCCGGCTCCCTCCGAGCTTAGCTTCTCTAGTGATCATACTGGAAAAGAGCGCAAAGCAGAAGAAGGACACAAGGAAGAACTAGACAAGACGAGCGCTACTTTCAAGATAAATTTCATTGATCAAAAACCGTGCTTATATGACTGCAATGAAAGGCCAATGCGGTTGTGAATCTAATTTAAGAAACACTTCTCTATTAGAGCCGTCACAAGACGACCAGAGAGGTCGATGAGGCTTTATATATTTATATGGACGGTTGCACGTGCTTTAGCCAGCAATCCTTATGTCTTCATAGCTGCGAGATGACCTTTCTCAACGCAAAATTAACGCCATTCGCGTCCGCATGCTAAAAACTTCATTTTGAGCATGGGTGAATTTTGTAGTTATCCAGGCTCAGGTTGTCACAGTCCTTTAAGTGTTTGTTTCCTTCTTCTGTTTATTTATGTTTTAATAAATGTTTGGCCTTAACGATATAGGGCGAGGTGACCCTGCTTGATGTGTAATTTTTTTGTGATTTTCGATCACAGATAGAGGGGTATTTCCTCAATAAGGTTACAACTGACGTTG
The DNA here is from genome assembly GCA_013339685.2 of Hyalomma asiaticum. Taxonomy (NCBI): domain Eukaryota; kingdom Metazoa; phylum Arthropoda; class Arachnida; order Ixodida; family Ixodidae; genus Hyalomma; species Hyalomma asiaticum. The sequence continues at coordinate 31,554,408 of CM023482.1, forward strand.
ATCCTGTATAGTTGTTCCTTGTGTCCTCGTTTTGCTTTGCACTCTTTTCCAGTAAGAACTCTTAGAAACTCACAAAAAGTTGTTATTCTCGAGTGATACACTCTGTTAACCTTAATAACGAACGGTTATCTTTCCTTTTCATTACTTGCCCGGCCCATGACAATTTCTTCGTGATATCTATTAAGAAGTCAAGGAATAGAGCGGAGGCGAAGTAGGAGTGTTGCAGCGAATGACGTCGTCTAAATCGATATGACCAACGTGCGTCGAGATTCGGCACGATCCGTTTCACAATAAACACTACTCCTAAACTGTCATAAAGCGTGCCCCACAGTTCCAACATGACTCGTGAGGTACTCACACTGATGCCTCATTCCATCTCACCTTATCCGCCAGTGCCCAGACAATAGGGCGTCCGATGAAGGCGGCCTTGGCGCCCAGTGCGACAGCCTTGACCACGTCTGAAGCCTCTCGCACTCCTCCATCTACGTACACTTCGACTGATGTTCCTCGAAGTGCGGCTGACACATCGCGCAGAGCTTCCAACTGCGCCAAATGCACACATTATAGATATACCCTTGAAGAACTACTTGGAGGGCTAGTTGCATATATCGTTAACAAATATAAATTGTTCTGCTGGATTTCTAGATTCATGTTTTTTTTCCTGCATTGATTCATAATTGAACGTTATTGCCCGACACCTGACCGAAAGCACCAAATAGATTGACACGCTAGCCAGCTTGCGTACTCCATAACCCATTGATTTTCCCCTACTGGCACTGAATTCACAGATGCAATCACAGTACGGATCCTTTGTGTCACCAGTCGACGTACCGTAGCAATTGCTCCATCCAGCTGACGTCCACCGTGGTTGGACACCAACACAGCGGCTGCGCCGTGCTCAGCGGCAAGCAATGCGTCGTCTCCTGCGTTCGGCATTGCACGGAACGCATAACGCAATTTCAATTTTCTGGATTAGCGCCCGTTACTGCACCTGGAAAGCGTGTAAATTCATAGACGAAGAAAGCTTACACCTACCATGCACTCGGGGAGCATTTCACCTTATCATGACGTGTGTAATCCATGTTGCGCTCTTCATCCAGTTGTCTTGAAGCCTTCTAACCACAGGACGAACAAAATGTATTGCCGCCGAGTCGACACGTACAAGAGGCATTTTGTGAATGCGAGGGCTAGTTGGCGATATTTCGAATGGCTGATAAGTAAATTTGCACTCTAACTGGTAAGGAATATTTCGCTGTGAAGAAAAAAAAGAATCATCGTTCACTGCGATGTGTGGCTACGTATCACGGGTTGAACGTGACATGGGAACTTTATTTGTGTTATGGTACAGCCTACCTGCTGTGCAATAAGAGCGAGCGAGCGAAAGAAAGAAAGAGGGAAAGAAAGGAAGAAGCAAGGAAGGAAAGAAGCAAAGAAAGAAAGAAAGAAAGAAAGAAAGAAAGAAAGAAAGAAAGAAAGGAGTGAAAGTTGTAATCCAGCTACGCAGGCTCTCTGCAATTTGTCTGCTGGAGAAGAGCTGGAAATTATTTTTTGAGCACGCGTTGCAATCGGCTTCTTGAAACAGTACTTCTTTCGGTGCATCTCATGGCACGCACAAAATAGCTAAGCTATATCGTGATTAAATAGTGCAATCAATGCTCAATACCCGGGAGTCGCTGCACGTACGTGCAATTAGACCTACAGGTGCTTTTAACGTAAGACCGGAATTCTGCATTGATTACTGACATTCCCGTACTAATCATAATATATGTTCTCACTGGTACATAGGTCTTGGGCGGATGAATAGAAAAGGGGGTGCGCGGGCTTATTTAGAGAGTTGCAATTTTAAGGTCTATGTCTGGACGAAAACCACAAAAGATGCCTGTTGTGTTCCATATCGTGATGATTCCTATCGGGGAATGGGTTTTAAGAATCATACTGGTGATACGCTATTTCAGTGTCTTCTAGGAATCACAATAACATTGAGCATAGAAGGGCAGATAACAAGAACACGCACTTGAACTTAAGCAAAAGGAGGATGACGCCAATGACACGATTTCTTTATTTATGGCGACAGGAGGTTAATGAAAGCATCTTTGAACTTGGTGTTATCGGATGTTCCGACAATAGAGCAGGAAAGGTTAGTCCACTTTGTTGACATGTTGGGGATAAATGAATTAAAGAAAAATGGCTTGATTGATTTCTGGGGTTTCACATCCCAAAACCAGCTGTGATTATGAGAGATTCCGTAGCGGAGGGCTCCGGAAATTTTGACCACCTGGGGTTCTTTAACGTGCACTGACAACGCACAGTACACGGGCCTTAACATTTCGCCTCCATCGAAATGAAGCCGCCGCAGCCGGGATTCGATCCCGCGACCCTCGGATTAGCAGCCGAGTACCATAGTCACTAGACCACTGTGGCGGTTTGTGTAGCATGAAAGAACACCAACCTTAAGACGGTGATCGGTGCGAGCAGAACCGTAGCTAGGGGAGGGGGTTATCAAACGATTTCTAAGAATAGAGTTGTCGTAATATATTTTATGGAACAGGCAAAGGCGAGATATTTTCCTACGTTGTGATAGCGGCGGTACTGGTAAGCTTGCTTTCCTAAGGGTGACGCTGAAAGTGCGGTGACAATTTGAAAGGTTGAAATGAGCTGCCCGGTTCTGGATTAATTCGATTTCATATGTGAGTAGCACCACCTGTGTGATCACCCACTCGCTGGGTATTTGGATGCAGCCGCTGCGGCAGCTAAAGGGCTACGTGTTAGCTTGCGAAGCTCGAGCTGGCGGAATCGAATCTCTACCACGGCTACCGCATTTCGATGAGGGCGAAATGCGAAAGAAAAACAGTGTACTCAGATTTAGGTGCACGTTCAATAACCCCAGGTGGTCCAAATTGGCCAGGAGCCCTCCACTTCGAGACGTGCCTCATAATCATAACCGGTTTTGGCACATAAAATCGCATCAAGTGTTAGTATTATTCAAATGAAGGTTGGAATCGGAAACGTTAGATGTTTCGGATACCTTTAGCTATATATGAGGATGTCATTGCTCAATAAACACGACCCTTTAAGAGACGCCACCGACAATGTTCAGGTGCGTGAACATCAAGCTTCACGTTTTACGGAAACCTTTTTTAGCATTCAACCCACGGAAGACCACCTCCCCTACGTTGTGACCACAAGTGAGCGAAAAAGTCGAGTGAGAAACTTTTTGTTATTGCGTGTTTAGTAGCCATGCCAGTGTTTTTTTGTGTGTCAGTGTCTTTTTTTTTGGGGGGGGGGGGAGGGGGTGTTACAGAACGCTTACAAAAGTTTTATGGAACATGCGAAAGCATCCATTCATCTTGCGTAATTCACACTGCGTGTCTGTGGCTCACATTAGCATGCCTTTTTGTCGAAAAGTAAGAATTCGTTGCTGTAACACGATACAAGGAATAAGTGGTGCAAAGCGCAACCTAACAATTGATGTATTGTTGCTTCGTTCTCTGCAACCGTAACAATATGATGTTGCCGGTATCACTTACCGCGTAGTATTCCTTTTACCACGACGGGCAGAGCTGTGACACTTCGCAGCCACCCGAGGTCTTCCCACGTAGCTCCGGCGTCCCAGAAGGCCGGCCTAGCAGCTTCTAAGCCCCACTCATCGAAGTTGGGGCAGCTGCGAAATAAATTTACGCCACGAGATCTCCCAAAACTGCTTGCAGCGTCTTTGACAAGGAAATGATCTTACTGAGGTAAAATTGAACCCACCTGTTTCAGGTAACCAGCGCACCACTCTGACCAGTGTACCTTACGAATTTTGCACGTTTAACTCGAAGCTTTCTCTGAAAACCCTACTTAATATTCCTAACGATGATGCTAGACGTCATTATGTATCTGAAGTGTCCGCACAAAAAAGTTCGCATGGATAAGAGGCTATGCTGATATTATGACCCTTGAATCTCATCTGTTTTCGCGAGCCCAGGCAATCGTCACTCTCAGAACCACACTTCATAATGATGCCGACTTTCGCATACAGCACGGAAATATCTTTCATTTACTTCATCAATCTCTCACCGTATGCCCCTAGACTCCCAGTCGTCAGCTTCGGTCTCGACGCTGCCGATCACGGGGGAGTCCGCCGTTAAGACGATGGCGCCAAATCCCAGCTGCTCGGCCCGCTCCACTTGAGAACGCGTGATCGCGCGGTTCCTGTAGAGATATACCTGCGTACAAATTTCATCTAGATCCAGATTAAATGCACTATTTTTTGAGGTGTGACGAATCTCGAGAGAAAAAAAAAACAGTAAGCCCAGTTGCCCCCAGTGTGACATCTGCTGAAACAGCAAAGTTTTGGTTCTCCCGTGTTACCGTTGTGATTTCCTTCTTTCCTTTATTTACCTTGGAATAATCATTATCACGTAGCAACGGGCAGAGGAGAAAAGTGACCCAATCACTGCAGTGACCAGTGGGTCGAGGTCAAGGCAGTGATCCGCATGGAGCGTGACATGTTCCCACACCCTACTGACGTCAAGGTCAGTCCTAGAACAGCTGCCCGGCTAAAACAGCGGCATGCCTTTTGTATTTTTGAAGATGCAACTACACGACGTACACTGCCGTTCATTCTGTAATGTCAGGCGCTTGGTATATCCTTCACAAGTAGCCTTAGCGGTATTTCCAGATCTTAGTGTAATTTTTTTACGATGGACTTTAGAAAATGTCAGACGTACTGCTTGCACGTAATGGACATCACACCATCTAAACGTGCTTACAGAAAATATTTGGCGATAAGGTTGATATGAAATCTGGAAGAGCTCGTTCTGTTTAAACGTGCTGTTTGCTTTTTACGCTGCAAGAACATTGCAAAACTTAGCCCTTTCTATGCGTGAGTGCATAACCATCTTCGTTATAGGCCTCTTCAAGAAATAGTGTGCGTGAAATGTAAAGACCAGGTAAATATACCCAGCACATCATCACGCTTCTATTTTTAGCCTACCCAAACGCATAAATGTTTGTTTAGTTTGTACTGATATCAATTATTGTTTCATACAACAATATCAATTATTGTTGCATGCATTCCTGCCCACGTCTTCCAGCAAGTGACGAAGTCAGGCCTCGCACCGGAATACCAGCAAGCTATTTAAAAACTTCACACGCCATCTTGCATCTTGATATGTACATTCATGCCTGTGTTTGTGACATAAAGCAACGGCTTTGTAATAAAACATCCCCGTTTAATGCATCATTTTCAACTCCAAGGTTGACTTTCTTATTCTGTTGTACGAAAAGCCCCGAGGACTCATCCGCTTTTGAAAAAGTGTCGCTGCAAGTGTCATTCTCGTTCGGAATCTGGCTGCACAACTAGAGTACAGTTCCTTAGTTACTTCGAAATTTCGATGCTTCGAAGTTCCCTTCCCGGCATATATGTCATGTACAATGGGACAGTTATGTTTACCAGCGTTTCAGTCCCCTCACTGGGGATTTTGTGCGCGCATTTAGTGCGCTACAAAGTTTTTAACACCCACTATGTTAGTATAATCGTGCAGTGGCCATGCACTCTACGGGTTGGAAGTATCACTTCGTTGACTTTGTTTTGCATGACTTATACTGTCAAGCACATGTAGCACATTCATGAAAGCATTATAACATATAGGTTAGCGTTGAAACATATAACACGGTAACAATAACACAGTCACTGAGAAAGGCGTGTATGAAGCGCAGAGTTTGCCTGTAACTCCCATGGATTGCAATTGGGTTATGATAGCTCCTCTCAAAACGTAGTCATAGGCTTTAAAAATATCCATGAACACTGCAAGTGTTGAGAGGCCGTCTTCTCGGTGGTGTTCAATATGACTTACTAGAGCTAAAACAATGTCTTGAGCGCACAGTCGCTGCCGAAAACCAGTCATGCATAATAAAACATTTGCGCACACAACACGATGCCACAGCCAAGACGTGCACAAGGACTAGCGCAGTACTTCTTCGTTGCGGCTTCGTGTTGTGTGCGCAAAAGTTTCATTATGCAGCAAACAAACTAGCCCGCCTGCCCGTTTTAATGCAGTCATGCATGATGGAAGTTTCCTATTCTGTTCAACGCATGATGACGACTGCAACGCATGATGACGACTGCAATGAAAGCATGATGACGACTGCAATTGTCTAAAGATCGCGAGTCCTGCATCGAGTTCGAAGACCCTACCGTGGGGTGAGCGGCGCGGTTCATTCTATCCTATCCTTTTGAATATCAACCATCCCTTCAACGGCATGTAGCTGCTTAACTTTCTCTTCTCTTGCCCCTAGACTCCCAGTCGTCAGCTTCGGTCTCGACGCTGCCGATCACGGGGGAGTCCGCCGTTAAGACGATGGCGCCAAATCCCAGCTGCTCGGCCCGCTCCACTTGAGAACGCGTGATCGCGCGGTTCCTGTAGAGATATACCTGCGTACAAATTTCATCTAGATCCAGATTAAATGCACTATTTTTTGAGGTGTGACGAATCTCGAGAGAAAAAAAAAAACAGTAAGCCCAGTTGCTCCCAGTGTGACATCTGCTGAAACAGCAAAGTTTTGGTTCTCCCGTGTTACCGTTGTGATTTCCTTCTTTCCTTTCTTTGCCTTGGTATAATCATTATCACGTAGTAACGGGCACAGGGGAAAAGTGACCCAATCACTGCAGTGACCAGCGGGTCGAGGTCAAGGCAATGATCCGCATGGAGCGTGACATGTTACCACACCCTACTGACGTCAAGGTCAGTCCTAGAACAGCTGCCCTGTTAAAACAGCGGCATGTCTTTTGTATTTTTGAAGATGCAACTACACGACGTACACTGCCGTTCATTCTGTAACGTCAGGCGCTTGGTATATCCTTCACAAGTAGCCTTAGTGGTACTTCCAGACCTTAATGTAATTTTTTTACGATAGACTTTAGAAAATGTCAGACGCACTGCTTGCACGTAATGGACATCATACCATCTAAACGTGCTTACAGAAAATATTCGGCGATAAGGTTGATATCAAATCTGGAAGAGCTCGTTCTGTTTAAACGTGCTGTTTGCTTTTTACGCTGCAAGAACATGGCAAAACTTAGCCTTTCTATGCGTGAGTGCATAACCATCTTCGTTACAGGCCTCTTCAAGAAATAGTGTGCGTGAAATGTAAAGACCAGGTAAGTATACCCAGCACATCATCACGCTTCTATTTTTAGCCTACCCAAACGCATAAATGTTTGTTTAGTTTGTACTGATATCAATTATTGTTTCATACAACAATATCAATTATTGTTGCATGCATTCCTGCCCACGTCTTCCAGCAAGTGACGAAGACAGTCAGGCCTCGCACCGGAATACCAGCAAGCTATTTAAAAACTTCACACGCCATCTTGCGTCTTGATATGTACATTCATGCCTGTGTTTGTGACACAAAGCAACGGCTTTGTAATGAAACATCCCCGTTTAATGCATCATTTTCCACTCCAAGGTTGACTTTCTTATTCTGTTGTACGAAAAGCCCCGAGGACTCATCCGCTTTTGAAAAGTGTCGCTGCAAGTGGCATTCTCGTTCGGAATCTGGCTGCACAACTAGAGTACAGTTCCTTAGTTACTTCGAAATTTCGATGCTTTGAAGTTCCCTTGCCGGCATATATGTCATGTACAATGGGACAGTTATGTTTACCAACGTTTCAGTCCTCTCACAGGGGATTTTGTGTGCACATTCAGTGCGCTATAAAGTTTTTAACACCCACTATGTAATATAATCGTGCAGTGGCCATGCACTCTACGGGTTGGAAGTATCACTTCGTTGACTTTGTTTTGCATGACTTGTACTGTCAAGCACATGTAGCACATTCATGAAAGCATTATAACATATAGGTTAGCGTTGTAACATATAACACAGTAACAATAACATGGTCACTGAGAAAGGCGTGTATGAAGCGCAGAGTGTTGCCTGTAACTCCCATGGATTGCAATTGGGTTATGATGGCTCCTCTCAAAATGTAGTCATAGGCTTTAGAAATATCCATGAACACTGCAAGCGTTGAGAGGCCGTCTTCTCGGTGGTGTTCAATATGGCTTACCAGAGCTAAAACAATGTCTTGAGCGCACAGTCGCTGCCGAAAACCAGTCACGCATAATAAAACTTTTGCGCACACAACACGAAGCCACAACCAAGAAGTACACAAGGACTAGCGCAGTACTTCTTCGTTGCGGCTTCGTGTTGTGTGCGCAAAAGTTTCATTATGCAGCCAAACCAACCAGCCCGCCTGTCCGTTTTAATGCAGTCATGCATGATGGAAGTTTCCTATTCTGTTAAACGCATGATGACGACTGCAACGCATGATGACGACTGCAATGAAAGCATGATGACGACTGCAATTGTCTAAAGATCGCGAGTCCTGCATCGAGTTCGAAGACCCTACCGTGGGGTGAGCGGCGCGGTTCATTCTATCCTATCCTTTTGAATATCAACCATCCCTTCAACGGCATGTACCTGCTTAACTTTCTCTTTTCTTCCCCCACGCGTTGATTTTATGTCCACTCGAATTAAACTGGGCGGGAAATACGAAACTGACGGATTCTTAATATCGCAGGCATTTAATAAATATTTTCACAGCGTCTTGACTTCTTCAGGTGCTTCAGCACCCCTACCAGCTATTCTTAACGATGTGGGCATTCCTATTGTCACAAAGGAAGGTGTTTTGATTTTGCTAAGAAAATTGAGCATAAAAAAGAGTGTAGGACCAGACCAAATCCCAAATACATTTTTAAAGCGCTATTCTACACACATAAGCGATTTCTTGGCAGAGGTATTTAATAGATCATTGAGTAGTTGTGAAGTTCCGGACGACTGGAAGATTGCACGTGTCGTGCCTATTCATAAGAAGGGAGATAAATCAATTGTTTCTAATTACAGACCGATTTCTTTAACTTCAGTAAGTTGCAAGTTACTAGAGCACATATTGGCTCATAATATTCAGCGCTTCTTAGCAGATAATAACATATTGTCTCCTTGTCAACATGGATTTCGGAAGGGATTGTCCACAACAACGCAATTGGTTATAACTATCCATGATTTTATGGCAGTTCTAGATCAATAAGGGCAAATTGATATACTTCTACTTGATTTTTCTAAAGCGTTTGATAAGGTGCCGCATAGTAAATTACTTCTGAAATTACATAACATAGGATTGCCGCTTTACCTTATTAAATGGGTTGAATCTTATTTAACTAATAGAAAGCAGTTCGTTGAAAGAAAATCTAGTGTATCTAGGACGATCAATGTAACTTCTGGTGTGCCACAGGGAAGTGTGTTGGGGCCACTATTATTCCTTATATATGCAAATGATTTAGTGCAAGAAATCCCTGACTCAGTGTCTATTAAACTTTTCGCGGATGATTGTGTTCTGTTTAAAGAAATAACTTGTTCTGATGACCATAAGCTATTGCAGCAAACTCTTCGCAATATTGAGTGCTCGTGCGCAGCATGGGTCATGGAATTAAACGTTGATAAAACAGTGCTTATAAATATAACACGGAAAATAAATCCTAGTGTGTTTACCTATAATATTCATGGCTCTCCCATTCAATCAGTAACGCAATATAAGTATTTGGGGATTACTCTTTCAAGTGATATGACGTGGCGGGCACACATTTCGTCAGTGTGCACTTCAGCTTTTCGAAAACTGTGTTTTTTGAAAAGGAAGCTTGCAAAGGCAACTGTGAATGTTAAACTTCAAGCGTATAATTCTATTATCAGACCTAAATTGGTGTATGCGTCCGTTGTATGGGATCCGTACACTAAAAAAGATATACAGAGCTTAGAAGCGCTACAAAAGAAGGCCATTAGATTTATATTCAATAAATACAAACGACTAGATTCACCAACTCAACTCATGAAAGCTCATAACATCCCCACCTTGGCTGTTCGCAGAAAAATTAGTCGACTAAAGTTCTTGCGCAACATTTTGAACGGAAAACTTGGTATATCTACACCTTCATATTTAAAGACCACTACAGCGAGAACTACGCGCAACAATCACAAACACACCCTACAACACATTTTTGCCAAAACGGAGGCATTCAAACAGAGTTTTTTCCCCGCACTGTTTCGGATTGGAACAGTCTACCCGAGTTTGTTTGCGAAGCAGACAATTTTGCCGAAGTCCTTGAAGAACATTTGTAGTATTGATTACTGAATCATTGAAACTGTGTTTTTACTTGTCGTGCGAGTGTTGTTGTAAACTGTTGGCGGTGTTTCTTTTCTTTTTCTTTTTTATTCCTTTGCTAAAATTGTACTAGCGACAGTGGTGTATTGCTTATGCTGCCAGTGTTATTATCAATTATTTCTATACTGTTCCTTTTATCTGTAATTCCACTCCTGCCTGGGCCATGCTGGCCTGCAGTATTGTGAAATAAATAAATAAATAATTTCTTTTCTTTATTTATTGTCTTTACGATTGATATGCACTACGACCGACTTCCGAACAGACGATCGCTCTTATACAAAGTCATAAATTTACATGCCTTGCTGCCCGGCATAAGTGTATCACCTTTTCCTGGACATCTGGATAGCCTGGGCTTGCCCTTGGAGCACGAAGCTTCTGGTGGCCTCCTCCCATTCGGCTTCGCTCGAGAGAAGGTGGTAGGGCAACGCGGGACTTCGCCAGAGCATTTGAGACATATGGGAAAATGCAACCAGGGTCCACGTCCGCATATAAGCTATTGAAGAAGCTCCGGGTGGGGAAAGACCCCATTTGCAGCACACTAAGAGCCGCTGACTGACCTCTGCTTAGCTTCGAATGCGGAAGAGGGTAGGCTCTCCTGCCAGGTTGCTGAAGTTTAGTAATTTCACTGAATGTGAAAACTGGATCGATCTGCCTAGTCCCTTCCTGCCCCACCGGGGCCGCCAGACCGCCGCGGCATGAGAGTTCTCGCTCACGATCGCGGACCAGCTCGTTGATGTTTAGGTGGTTCAGGTGGTTCCCCGCACTCATGAAAACGTTCGCCCTCACGAGTACGGGGAACCACCTGATATAATGAGAGCTGGGGCAAGCCCTCTACTCTAGAATAGAGCATGCCTCTCAAGCGAGGTTACTCAATGCGAATGCTCTATTTGCAAATGTCGAGTCGTCGTAAGCGTAGAAACTCTGTGGGTCACCTCTGGCCAGCGCGACGGCGATTTGTTCTGCTCTACTAGGTGTGGATGTGAGATGTTGGATGTGAGCAATACGCACTCAGGTTGACATCACACTAATCTTCTTGCGCATGAGTATGTTTAATTTGCTCTTTTCCGCCCGTCTAACACCGTCAACGCGAACGTTCTCCAGTTCCCCTACTGCGCAGCACCGACGAAGACCGCAGTCTGTTATCCCTAACTCTCTTCATGATACCTCGCGCGCAGGTTGCCCCGCCACGGTGGTCTAGTGGCTATGGTACTCGACTGCTGATCCGAGGGTCGCGGGATCGAATCCCGGCTGCGACGGCTGCATTTCGACGGAGGCGAAATGTTGAGGCCCGTGTGCTGTGCGATGTCATCATCATCATCATCATCATCATCATCATCATCATCATCATCATCATCCAATTTTATGTCCACTGCAGGACGAAGGCCTCTCCCAATCCTCGCCATCCTTGCCTGTCCTGCGCGAGCTGATTCCATTTGATGCCTGCGAATTTCTTGATTTCGTCCCCCCATCTTACTCTCTGCCGCCCACGGCTGCGCTTACCCTCTCTTGGTATCCATTCCGTCGTTCTAACTGTCCATCGGTTATCTAGCCTTCTCATCACGTGGCCTGCCCATGTCCATTTTTTCTTCTTAATATCGTTCATTATGTCGGCGACCCCCGTTTGTTCTCTGACCCACTCGGCTGTCTTCCTATCCCTTAGTGTAACGCCTATCATTTTCCGTTCCATCGCCCGCTGCGCGGTTCTTAACTTCCTCTCTAGCTTCTTTGTAATTCTCCAGGTTTCTGATCCGTAAGTCAGTACTGGCAGGATGCAGTAGTTATATAGTTTCCGTTTGAGTGATAGTGGTAGGTTTCCGTTCATGAGTTGTGAATGTCTGCCATATGCGCGCCATCCCATGTTTATTCTACGGTGGATTTCTTTTATATGGGTGGGTCCTCCAGTAAGTAGCTGTCCTAGGTACAGATATTCTTCTACGACTTCTAATGTATGGGTTTCGACCTTGAATAGACGTTTTTTCGCCGTGCCACTTACCATTATCTTTGTTTTCTGCATGTTCATCCTTAATCCTACCTTAGCGCTTTCTCGGCTTAAGTCTTCAATCATCTTTTGCAATTCGTCGCCATCATTGCTAAAGAGTACTATGTCATCTGCAAATCGCAGGTTACTCAGATATTCGCCGTTAATCCTGAGCCCTGTCTCTTCCCAGTCTAACCTTTTGAAGATTTCTTCCAAACATGCAGTAAATAGCATGGGAGAAATTGTATCTCCCTGTCTGACACCTTTCTCTATTGGGATTTTTCTGCTTTTCTTATGGAGGAGCAGGGTGGCTGTAGAATCTTTATAGATGTTGGCTATTGTGTTTATATAGCTATCACATATTCCTTGACGACGTAGTGCCTCCAGAACTGCTGGTATCTCTACCGAGTCGAAAGCCTTTTCGTAATCTATGAAAGCCATATAGAGGGGTTTGTTGTATTCCGCGGATTTCTCGATTACTTGATTGACCGCATGCAGGTGGTCCATGGTAGAGTATCCTTTTCTGAACCCTGCTTGCTCTCTGGGTTGATTAAATTCAAGTGTGGCCCTTATTCTGTTTGAGATAACCTTTGTGAATATTTTGTAAAGTGCTGAGAGTAGACTGATCGGCCTGTAGTTCCTCAAGTCTTTAACATCTCCCTTCTTATGTAATAATGGAATATTTGCGTTTTTCCAGCTTTCGGGTACATTTGAAGTTTTGAGGCATTGAGTGTATAGTGTCGCGAGCTTTCCAATAAGGAAGTCTCCGCCATCTTTGATCAAGTCGGTGGTTATGCCGTCATCTCCAGCCGCTTTTCCGCGGGACATGCCCTGCATTGCTTTCCTAACTTCGTCCGCAGTGACGCATGGGATTTCGTAGTCCTGCTCGGCATTTAATACGCTCATGGTGGGGAGACTCCTATTTGAGCTATATAGTTCGGAATAGAAATCCTCGGCCACTTTGGTTATGCCACTAAAGTTAGTAACGATGTTGCCCTGCTTATCTTTCACTGCATGCATTATGTTCTTTCCCGCACAAAGCTTCCTTTTGGTTGTTTTGATGCTGACTCCTTTTCTGACGGCTGCTTCTATTTCTTTCACGTTATGGTTACGTACGTCCCTGAATCTACTTTTACTGATGAGCTTAGATAGCTCGGCGTATTCTATCTTGTCTCTTGAGTTAGTTATTCTCATCTGTTGGCGTTGCTTGATTAGCTTTTTAGTAGACTCCGAGAGTTTACTCACAACATGTCTTGGTGCTTTGCCCCCTACTTCGATTGCTGTTTCGGTGATCAGATTAGTAATGTCTTCGTTCATCTTCTCTATATCCTCATTATCTTCCTGTCCTAGAGCCTCATACTTGTTTTTAAGTGCAATGCTAAATTCTTCTCTTTTCGCCCTGACTCTATCGAGGTTGGCCTGTTTCCGTGTGATTAACTTTGTCCTTGTTCGCTTTAGATTGAGGGATATCTTCGCCCTTATTAGTCTGTGGTCACTAATTCTAATCTTATTAACCACTTCTGTGTCTTGTACTATACCTAGATCAGTGCACATTATGAAATCTATTTCGTTTTTCGTTTCTCCGTTGGGGCTTTTCCACGTCCATTTCCTGTTCCTACGTTTCTTGAAGAAAGTATTCGTTACACGGAGTTGGTTTCTTTCGGCGAATTCTACTAGCATGTCCCCTCTGCTATTCCTATCTCCTTCTCCGTAATTACCGACGGCACGTTCTCCTTTTAGTTTCTTTCCTATTTTCGCGTTGAAGTCCCCCATAACAATCGAATATTGGGTCTGTACCTTGTTCATTGCCGTTTCTACATCCTCGTAGAACTGTTCTACAGCCTCGTCACTGTGGTTGGTCGTTGGTGCGTAACTTTGTACTAGCTTTAGTTTGTATCTCCTATTTAATTGTAATCTGTTCTGAAACACTTCGGCGACCCGACAACCCAGACGACTCGGCCATGCTTTTGTAGTAGACCAAGGGGTCCCGAGTTCGAATCCTTAGGCGTATAAGAAGGTTTTTTTTTTTAGCACTTCTGCCTTTTACCCTTTGATCCTTTATGGTCTCTCTACGATCCTGAGGTATCTTATTTGTACCGACTACTTCTCTTTAATAATCATACCCTGTCCTGATTAACCCACTCACTGCAACACCTCTGAAAGACTCCTCCCCCCGGGGAGCCTTTGGACAAAAGATGCATATGGGCGCCCACCATCACCGTGCTTCATCTACGTAACTCACTTGAGCACCAGAACAGGAACTGGCCCCCCCCCTGGTGCAACACCATGGCCAACACCTCCCAAGTTACCAGACCAACCAAACCCTGGACCTACGACGACGACATCAACAGAGCTTCCAGCCACGGATGCGACCACGCGGGTATTGGAACAAAAGACTCAAAGAGCCTCTGGACTCGGACAGGCCGTCATTGGAAATTAAACGTAGCGACTCTTAACACGCGAACCCTTTCAAGCGAAGCCAGATTAGCTGAACTACTAGAAGAATTAAGGGGTATTATTTGGGATATCATTGGCCTTAGCGAGGTTAGGAAACCAGGAGAAGGGTATTTATCGCTTAATGAGGGACACGTTCTTTGCTACAGAGGACTACCAGAGAAGCGCGAATACGGCGTGGGGTTCCTTATACACAAAGACATAGCAGGCAACATCGAAGAATTCTATAGCATCAACGAAAGGGTAGCAGGGTGCGATGTCAGTGCACGTTAAAGAACCCCAGGTGGTCAAAATTTCCGGAGCCCCCCACTACGGCGTCTGTCATAATCATATGTGGTGCTGGGATGTTAAAGCCCACACAACAACGTGCGCAGGCTTTACGTCTAGCCTCCATATGCAGTGGGTGTACGTTTCGCGGGAAGGGCACCGCCATGTAAATCGGCATCTTTTCCCGTGTCAGTGCTATCTGCCGTTCCTCCATTATTCTAGGAGCCATGCCAGCTTTGTCAAAGATCCGCCTGCCAGCCTTCATCGACGATAGCCTAACCAACCTGCGCCTCTATGATCGCGTCTATGTTATTGTTCATACCGAGTTGATCTAGCCTATCAGAGCTTGTGGTAACTGGCAAGCCTAGCACTCTTTTGATGCTATTGCGTATTAGTGTGTCTAATTTGCTTTCTTCCGTTTTGGTGCATACGTGAGCGGGCGGCATATAGTTAATATGACTGATTAGAAACGCGTGGAACATCTGAAGGATGTCGCTCTCGTTTAACGCCTTCTTCCGATGAGGGTGGCAATGTGGGCTTGGTGATAGAGCATCTTGAGTTTGATGGTAGCGCACGCAGAACACGGACAAAAGGAAGTGTGTATCAATTGTGTCTTCCTTTTGCCCGTGTTCTGCGTGTGCTACCGTCAAACTTACGGATGTCTACCCTTGCGATTAACCTTAGTAAGTTCCCCGTCTTGGCTGCAACGCAGGTAACTTATTCTGGCGTTACATTCCTTCGCATTCATAAGTAGGCCTAGGATCTTGACGGAGTTTACTCTAAGAATTTTGTGGCCATTATTCGCGTATAATGCCACGGGCAGCTAGTCTAGGAGCGTGAGACCCGTAAACGCCTGCCTTGCCATGCACTTGAATTTTGGGCACGCTTAGAATGAAAGAATCCCAGGTGGTCAAGATTATTCCCGAGCTCCACGCTTGGGGGCGTGTCTCCTAATCGAACCGTAGTTTTGGAGCGGAAAAACCCCAACAAATATTGTTATTACACGTATAGCTTAGTGTACTGCGGAATTAATGCGAGTACCAAAGCTGCAATGTGCAATTATGCGCGTCGCGAAGCCAACGCGTTTAACCGAAGGTCAGCTTAACCACGATCCGCAATCACCGCCTAGGATACTAGTCGCTGTCATTGTACTGTTAGTGTTATACTTGATTGCATGTTCTGTGAGTGTTAATTGCTTGTACTGCTCACAAGTTATTCTAATGGAGTGGTATCTTCAGTTTGACTCCTTCATTCTTTATGGCCAGAAACTCCTTCCTATACAGTCACACGTGTTAAAAGCAATCGCGGAGTGCACCTAACCGGTTGACGTTGAGTCCCCTGGCGTCTATGTTGGACAAAATAAAGTTTTTGCACTCACTCACCTGCAGCCATAGCGAGCAGTTGGGAGCCGCTTTCCGCACTTCTTCCATGCTGACTGTGCTGAAGATGCTCAGCACCATAACGGTCCCGGCACGAGCGCACGCTGCGTGTTCAGAACAGAGAAACCGGTCGCACGACTTGGTTGTGGTCTGAAAAGCTTCATAGTTGTTTACTTCCCATAAAGTTTATAATTTTAATGCCTTCAAGGGTGTAAGTGGCATGCCCCATGGGCTACACTACTTTTGACTGCACAGCAAAAATGGGGGTTGTGCTTTGCGACCACACTATGAGAGAAGTGGCATCGGATTTCAACAATATTCCTAGGTGAAAATGTCTCAGTTCTTTTTTTCCAGTTTCATTTGTTCTTTTAGTGGCGCAGTGTCTAATATATTTGACATTGCTGCTCTAAGGTGCCTTTTTTAATTCCAGAATGGGAAGCCGTAGTTGAGCCTCGTGGCCGAAATGAGATACCCTACAAAAAGCATCAGATGGTCATTCCCGGTTGCTTCAAATGTGAAACTAGCAATATCAATGGGAAATATGGTTGACAGTTATGAACCTCTTAGATCAGGAAGGCTGTACGTGCCCAAAGCACATTTGTTTCTTTGGGACGCAAGCGAGCAATTGACATTTCGTGCAAAGTCACTTAGTGATCATGCTGCAGTATTTAATTTTGCTGCGAGCAGAATACGGAGTGTCAGCAAGTCGCGGCAAGTTATCATTATTTTTTCAGTAATTTCAGGGGGAATCCTGCTCTACAACTAACTCCAATATATGCCGAACTTTTCTGTCATTTACGCGAGGCTTGTTATCTCGGAAGTAGGGTGCGTATAGTTTCGACGCGAGGTGTAAAAAATATGCACGCAAGCTACGACGCTGCGACGGTGCCATCTGAACGCCGTCAGCCAGTTGACTTGGTTTGTCTACCTTCGCAGCTAACGTCGGTATCGGCTTGAAAGAAAAAGCTCCACAACTCTGAAACATAGGAAAGTCGGGCAACCCAGCGATTGCCGTTGTTCGCTGGAGAAGCGCAGACGGGAGAAATCGCGACGGTGGCGCCAGGTCCTACGCCTCGCGGGTATCGACGGCGCGTTTAAGGAGCGTTTTTCGTGAAGTTAGTTATTGAATTCGGTTAAATATGGATTCTTGCTGTAAATCATCTGTTTTGGACATTCTCCGTTTATTTTTACCTGGCTTCCAAGCGTGTTATCCTTGTTCTAGACCTTGTTTTGCTACTTTTCTCACCGTCATCATGTGACAGGAGACTGTCCTCGACAAGGTGGGCTCATAAAGTTCTACTCTCTTAAAAACTACAAGATGCCTCTTATTTGTTTTCCTCTTTAGCGCACATAGGCTCTACGGCTGCTCTAATATCTCTGTTGCCTAGGAAGCCCACTGCCCAATATGTTCGACATTGTAGGATACAGAACGTCCATCAAAAAGCTTGGACCATCTCCCCGAAGGGAACCCTGATGGGATGCGAAGCAGCAGCGTTGCGCGCGGGTGGCGTCACGGGTTGAACGGCGCTAACGCGGGTGCTGGAAGAACAGTTTGAAGCGAAACTCGGTGTAGCGTTTACTGGTGTAAACGTTTGTTTGAAACGCAGGCACGGGAGGCGAGCGGGCGTTGGAGCCGGCAGCTGCGGGCGCTCCGGCGGGTGAGGGAGAGAGTGACGTACGCGCGCACCTGCGAGGGAAGCGTGCGAGGGGAGCGTGACGTCAACGCCCAGCTGCGGCGTGACCTACTTGGCACCGCTCCAACACCAGCGCCGAGGAAAGCGCGTTGCCTCGCGCTTGTGCGGACGGAGGGACACAGGCTAGTCAAAGAGCTGCTTCGCATCTAAAAAATGGGGTTGTTCCCTCTGTCATAGGAATCGGTATAACACGAAAGTGAGACTTGTCTTCGCAGATAGGCGGCAACCTGGCGAATCTAGGGGCGGGAAATGGGTTGGGTATTCCGGACTCCCCTTTGCGTGTACACATTAGCGGAACCTCGACACTGTACAGGGATCTTCGACAGTTGCACGGAAAAAAAATTGGGGGACCCTTAAGCTTCGTCTTTAAGAGTTGAACGCGATAGCGAAATCCGGTCCCTAGTGTGCACTTCAACCACTCAGTGCATACTTATTAGTGTGTGTTGTTACACACACACACATGCGCGCGCGCGACATATCTATATAATGGTAGAGGTTTCCGATCTATTTAATAGCACTTTCACTCGTAAATGGTCACATTCTGTCGTCCTTCTTGCGTTAACTATCTGACAGCTGTTCGATTTGTTCTTCTGGAGACCTCTTCCGGCCAACCGCAACAAGCATCACCTTATGGTCGGTGAAACGGCAAACAGCACATTATCTAATGTTTGCTGTTTGCTTGATATGATATTGTCACGTTGACGTGACGGTCTTTCTTGAACACACCAGACGAAGGGACTATGAAAAGAATCAAATTTTATTCGGGCTAACCTGTACCCTCTGGCTAGACTACGGCGGATGATGATGATGATGATGATGATGATTGTGGATTAGTTAAGGGAAACACGCTAAGTTCTGCTACAGTGCCTAGAAATAGTTCTGCAGCCCATGTAGGGAGCTCGGCTAAGCGTCCGTGGGGGAAGGGGAAAGGGAGTGAAAGAGATACAATATGAACGCCGTAGTGAACGTCTCCGGAAATTTAGACCACCTGGGGTTCTTTAACGTGCACTGACAGCGCACGGCACACGAGCCTCTGGCATTTTCGCCTCCATCGAAAATGCGACCGCCGCGGCCGGGATCGAACCCACGTTTTCTTGGGTGGCATCCGAGTACCTTAACCACTACACCACCGCGGCGCCGTGGTGGTCTAGTGGCTATGGTACTCGACTGCTTATCCGAGGGTCGCGGGATCGAATCCCGGCTGCGACGGCTGCATTTCGACGGAGGCGAAATGTTGAGGCCCGTGTGCTGTGCGATGTCAGTGCACGTTAAAGAACCCCAGGTGGTCAAAATTTCCGGAGCCCCCCACTACGGCATCTGTCATAATCATATGTGGTGCTGGGATGTTAAAGCCCACACAACAACGTGCGCAGGCTTTACGTCTAGCCTCCATATGCAGTGGGTGTACGTTTCGAGGGAAAGGCACCGCCATGTAAATCGGCATCTTTTCCCGTGTCAGTGCTATCTGCCGTTCCTCCATTATTCTAGGAGCCATGCCAGCTTTGTCAAAGATCCGCCTGCCAGCCTTCATCGACGATAGCCTAACCAACCTGCGCCTCTATGATCGCGTCTATGTTATTGTTCATACCGAGTTGATCTAGCCTGTCAGAGCTTGTGGTAACTGGCAAGCCTAGCACTCTTTTGATGCTATTGCGTATTAGTGTGTCTAATTTGCTTTCTTCCGTTTTGGTGCATACGTGAGCGGGCGGCATATAGTTAATATGACTGATTAGAAACGCGTGGAACATTTGAAGGATGTCGCTCTCGTTTAACGCCTTCTTCCGATGAGGGTGGCAATGTGGGCTTGGTGATAGAGCATCTTGAGTTTGACGGTAGCGCACGCAGAACACGGACAAAAGGAAGTGTGTGTCAAGTGTGTCTTCCTTTTGCCCGTGTTCTGCGTGTGCTACCGTCAAACTTCCGGATGGCTACCCTTGCGATTAACCTTAGTAAGTTCCCCGTCTTGGCTGCAACGCAGGTAATTTATTCTGGCGTTACATTCCCTCGCATTCATAAGTAGGCCTAGGATCTTGACGGAGTTTACTCTAAGAATTTTGTGGCCATTATTCGCGTATAATGCCACGGGCAGCTAGTCTAGGAGCGTGAGACCCGTAAACGCCTGCCTTGCCATGCACTTGAATTTTGGGCACGCTTAGAATGAAAGAATCCCAGGTGGTCAAGATTATTCCCGAGCTCCACGCTTGGGGGCGTGTCTCCTAATCGAACCGTAGTTTTGGAGCGCAAAAACCCCTACAAATATTGTTATTACACGTATAGCTTAGTGTACTGCGGAATTAATGCGAGTACCAAAGCTGCAATGTGCAATTATGCGCGTCGCGAAGCCAACGCGTTTAACCGAAGGTCAGCTTAACCACGATCCGCAATCACCGCCTAGGATACTAGTCGTTGTCATTGTATTGTTAGTGTTATACTTGATTGCATGTTCTGTGAGTGTTAATTGCTTGTACTGCTCACAAGTTATTCTAATAGAGTGGTATCTTCAGTTTGACTCCTTCATTCTTTATGGCCAGAAACTCCTTCCTATAGTGTCACACGTGTTAAAAGCAATCGCGGAGTGCACCTAACCGGTTGACGTTGAGTCCCCTGGCGTCTATGTTGGACAAAATAAAGTTTTTGCACTCACTCACCTGCAGCCATAGCGAGCAGTTGGGAGCCGCTTTCCGCACTTCTTCCATGCTGACTGTGCTGAAGATGCTCAGCACCATAACGGTCCCGGCACGAGCGCACGCTGCGTGTTCAGAACAGAGAAACCGGTCGCACGACTTGGTTGTGGTCTGAAAAGCTTCATAGTTGTTTACTTCCCGTAAAGTTTATAATTTTAATGCCTTCAAGGGTGTAAGTGGCATGCCCCATGGGCTACACTACTTTTGACTGCACAGAAAAATGGGGGTTGTGCTTTGCGACCACACTATGAGAGAAGTGGCATCGGATTTCAACAATATTCCTAGGTGAAAATGTCTCAGTTCTTTTTTTCCAGTTTCATTTGTTCTTTTAGTGGCGCAGTGTCTAATATATTTGACATTGCTGCTCTAAGGTGCCTTTTTTAATTCCAGAATGGGAAGCCGTAGTTGAGCCTCGTGGCCGAAATGAGATACCCTACAAAAAGCATCAGATGGTCATTCCCGGTTGCTTCAAATGTGAAACTAGCAATATCAATGGGAAATATGGTTGACAGTTATGAACCTCTTAGATCAGGAAGGCTGTACATGCCCAAAGCACATTTGTTTCTTTGGGACGCAAGCGAGCAATTGACATTTCGTGCAAAGTCACTTAGTGATCACGCTGCAGTATTTAATTTGCTGCGAGCAGAATACGGAGTGTCAGCAAGTCGCAGCAATTATCATTATTTTTTCAGTAATTTCAGGGGGAATCCTGCTCTACAACTAACTAATATATGCCGAACTTTTCTGTCATTTACGCGAGGCTTGTTATCTCGGAAGTAGAGTGCGTATAGTTTTGACGCGAGGTGTAAAAAATATGCACGCAAGCTACGACGCTGCGACGGTGCCATCTGAACGCCGTCAGCCAGTTGACTTGGTTTGTCTACCTTCGCAGCTAACGTCGGTATCGGCTTGCAAGAAAAAGCTCCACAACTATGAAACATAGGAAAGTCGGGCAACCCAGCGATTGCCGCTGTTCGCCGGAGAAGCGCAGACGGGAAAAATCGCGACGGTGGCGGCAGCTCCTGCGCCTCGCGGGTATCGACGGCACGTTTAAGGAGCGTTTTTCGCGAAGTTAGTTATTGAATTCGGTTAAATATGGATTCTTGCTGTAAATCATCTGTTTTGGACATTCTCCGTTTATTTTTACCTGGCTTCCAAGCGTGTCATTCTTGTTCTAGACATTGTTTTGCTACTTTTCTCACCGTCATCATGTGAGAGCAGGCTGTCCTCGACAAGGTGGGCTCATAAAGTTCTACTCTCTTAAAAATTACAAGATGCCTCTTATTCGTTTTTTCTTTAGCGCACACAGGCTGCATGGCTACTCTAATATCTCTGTTGCCTAGGAAGCTCACTGCCCAATATGTTCGACATTGTAGGATACAGAACGTCCATAAAAAAAAGGGGTTGTTCCCTCCGTCATAGCAATCGGCATAACACGATAGTGAAACTTGTCTCCGCAGATAAGCGGCAATCTGGCGAATCGGAGGGCGGGAGATGGGTTGGATATTCTGGACTCCCCTTTGCGTGTACACATCAGCGGCACCTCGACACTGCACAGGGATCTTCGACAGTTGCACGAAAAGAATAGAGGAGGCGCTGGTCAGCGGATTGTATCGTGAACGCACACTTCGCCGTGCGAATGACGCGTCATTGGTTTTCTGTGGCCGTCTTTGCGTTCCTGGAGTAAAGCGCGTCACAACGCGACTGGCTATCACATACGTCACACAAGACAAATTATGCAGCGGCCGTGGTTGAAGCAACGTTCCGACAGAACGCCGAAGCATGCTGTCATGGGAGTCGTGCGCGCCTGTGGTGTTTGGTGCTGTGGCGAAGACGCAGTGAAAAAAAAAAGCAGCGACGAAGCGCCGCCGGCTCGGCACGTGAAACAGAAAAAGACAAGCTGTCGCACGAGGCAAGAAAAAGAAGAAAGCGTGGCACGTGGAGCGCGCACGTGGGACCCCATATGGGGGAGAAGCAAGGCGGCGTTCGACCAGCGCGGACGTGGCAGAGGAGCTCTCCGCCAGAGCCACGGTCGCGGCGTAGTCCCGAGTGCCTGGCGGTTGCCAAGAGTCGGGGTGTATGGCTCCGCTTGGCAACGAGCTCCTGACGTCGTCTCCTTCCGACGCCTGGCGTGCCGCCCGAGCTTCCAACAGCACCATCGGGTGTAGGCCCGAGCGCTGCCCCGCCGAACGAGAACCTGTCGAGGAGGTCCACGACCCTCTGCGTCCTGGGCACGTCTCTCTCTTCCTGGTGGACCAGGAGAAGTAGCACTGTCGGGCGTAGGCCCGAGTGCTGCTTCATTTCATCGAGTCACGAGTTGGGGCGTGAGGTTTCCCGTGACTCCGATGCCCGTCGTCTGCGCACCTGGCCGGCATCACACAGACGCCATTGTCGACGCAGCTCCAATCACCGACGAGGTACAGCGATGACCTCTTGCCCACGACGACGCTTCCCCTACTTGGACTTCTCCCGCGCCAGTCGACAACCGGTGAGACTGCTCCGAACTCCGACTATACTCGCGTGTTCTTTCGTGTTTCTCTTTCTGTATGTTCCGAAGTGCTGCGTTTACTTATTCATTTATTACTTTGTTTCGTCCATGTCGTTGTTTGTGATGTGTTTTCATATAAAGTCTTCACAGAAAACAGCCTCGCCGTGTTCCTGAACGCGTTGCCGTCGTCAGACGCAACGTCCGTTCTCTCCTAATTCTCAAAGAACCCCATCACAATGGCGCCCAACGTGGGGCGGGGCTGTTTTCTGTGTGGATCAAAAGATCACAACGACTGCGACATGGATTTAGACGAACTCGCTATTCTCGGCGAGAAAGTTGGTTTATCGGCAGACGCATTTCGGGCATGGCTTGAAGAACAGCGTGCACGCGACAGGGAGGAGCTCGCTGAGGAACGCGAAGCGCTGCGCGAGGAAGCTGCGCGTAAGGAACATGTCGGGGAGGCGGAGTTTACATTAGAACGTAAAAGGCGCGAACAGGCCGAGCGCGAGGCATGTGCCCGTGAGACAGAGCTGACATTAGCGCGTGAAATAGCAGCTATAGAAGAAAGGAACGCGCTGCTTCGCATGCTCTTGTTGAAGCGCAAAACGCTGCAAGAGCTCGCGCGTCCGTTGACGCCAAGAGTATCTCTTTTGTAGAACGAGGGCCTTGGCAGTGCTCAGACAAGCTGAACGAGGCAGACAGGAGCTTCACGAGCGTGAGGCGGAATACTAGTCAGAGCGACATAGACTCTGAAGCCTCTGGGAGGCAAGATACTATTAATGGAGGGGCAGTAGCTCTTTTAGGGAGTTCCACTAAAGGAACAATTCTTTCCTCTTCAGACAACGGTGGCGAACGCCATGAAGAGAAACCTCAAGGGGTTAATGCCGATTCTCCCTCGTGGGTACCGCTGGGTGCACTAAAGAGTGGCCCAGTTGTAGCTGAATGTCATAGTGCGAAATCTGAGGTGGCCCTCTCAGATTCCTCACTAGTGCTGCCCGATGCAGTAACAGGTGACCTAGGCAGTGTAGTGAACCGCAGAGGAAACGTACCTCAAAATCCGGTGATTTTGGGAGACCGTGAATGTTACAGCGTCTCTGACCGAGAGAACGAGCCGACTTATGAAGTAGTTCTCAAAGAATCTAACGAGGATTCGTACGAAAGCACACGTGGCACGTGCGCAAATAATGGCCTCCAATGTGAAGGCGCAGGGTTTGTGCAAGCGTTCCACAGCTGTGAGGTTGATGAGTCACCTGTTCCCTCATGTGGAAAAAGAATCATGTCTCCTCAGATGAATGTATTGCCGACATGTCGCTCGCAGCAAAGTGTTTGGGCATGTCAAGCGTTCGCTAGGACGCCCTACCGTCGAGTCCCATGCTTGCAGGGCCATCCAGTTCAGCATGATGTTCGGGCAGAGTTTGGAATTCGAACCAACAGAGGCAAGCGGTTCGAATGCGCTGAGTCGCCGAATTTTGTCTTGCGGTCGGACCTTCATGCATACCCTTTACCTCTGTTATATAACCATCTAAAATATGGCACTCGTCTGGTTTGGGACGCGATAACCTAAGCGCACAGCTCAAATAACCGGTTGCTCTCTGGATATTGACTATAGACAATGGAATGAGCTTGTAAATATGCGCCGTAGTTGTGTGTTTGCATGGTCTACTGTTCAACCTGTAGCACTGGAGTTTCTGGCCACCTGAGTGAACTCGTTCTTTCCTCTCAATGTGAGATGATGTGTGTGAATATCAGGTGTTTGTATGACATTTCCATGTGCTCCAGTGTTTTAGTGAGGTTGCAACGCGGACGCTAGAATTGTGTGCTGTGAACTGTCTCCTCTGTCTGCCGGACAAGTGTGGTGCATTCAAAGCGCGCACTCAGCCGAAGTTTTTTTTTATTGAAAAAAAAAAAAAAACTTATCGAAAGGGGGGCTCGTGTCATGGGAGTCGTGCGCGCCTGTGGTGTTTGGTGCTGTGGCGAAGACGCAGTGAAAAAAAAAAGCAGCGACGAAGCGCCGCCGGCTCGGCACGTGAAACAGAAAAAGACAAGCTGTCGCACGAGGCAAGAAAAAGAAGAAAGCGTGGCACGTGGAGCGCGCACGTGGGACCCCATATGGGGGAGAAGCAAGGCGGCGTTCGACCAGCGCGGACGTGGCAGAGGAGCTCTCCGCCAGAGCCACGGTCGCGGCGTAGTCCCGAGTGCCTGGCGGTTGCCAAGAGTCGGGGTGTATGGCTCCGCTTGGCAACGAGCTCCTGACGTCGTCTCCTTCCGACGCCTGGCGTGCCGCCCTAGCTTCCAACAGCACCATCGGGTGTAGGCCCGAGCGCTGCCCCGCCGAACGAGAACCTGTCGAGGAGGTCCACGACCCTCTGCGTCCTGGGCACGTCTCTCTCTTCCTGGTGGACCAGGAGAAGTAGCACTGTCGGGCGTAGGCCCGAGTGCTGCTTCATTTCATCGAGTCACGAGTTGGGGCGTGAGGTTTCCCGTGACTCCGATGCCCGTCGTCTGCGCACCTGGCCGGCATCACACAGACGCCATTGTCGACGCAGCTCCAATCACCGACGAGGTACAGCGATGACCTCTTGCCCACGACGACGCTTCCCCTACTTGGACTTCTCCCGCGCCAGTCGACAACCGGTGAGACTGCTCCGAACTCCGACTATACTCGCGTGTTCTTTCGTGTTTCTCTTTCTGTATGTTCCGAAGTGCTGCGTTTACTTATTCATTTATTACTTTGTTTCGTCCATGTCGTTGTTTGTGATGTGTTTTCATATAAAGTCTTCACAGAAAACAGCCTCGCCGTGTTCCTGAACGCGTTGCCGTCGTCAGACGCAACGTCCGTTCTCTCCTAATTCTCAAAGAACCCCATCACACATGCGCAGCGTTCAAGGCGTCGAACTCCTCAAACAGTAACGGTGGGCACGCATACTAACGCGACAATTTAAGACTTCGCCCCATCGTTCCTAGGTGGCGGCATAACCGCTGAGTACCGAGAGTGCAGTCACAGGGAAGCGATGTTAATTTCAGAGCGACCTTGCTTGCCAAGCACGTTTGCTTTAGTCGGACATCAATTAGATGCAGATTGGAAAGCAGCCTAGTAAATACGTAAGGCCCGTATTTTCCTCCACAATACAAGTTTGCCCCGCCACGGTGGTCTAGTGGCTATGGTACTCGGACACTGATCCAAAAGCCGCGGGATCGAATCCCGGCCGCGGCGGCTGCATTTTGATGGAGGTGAAATGTTGAGGCCCGTGTGCTATGCGATGTCAGTGCACGTTAAAGAACCCCAGGAGGTCGAAATTTCCGGAGACCTCCACTACGGTGTCTCTCATAGTCAGAGCTGGTTTTGGGCCGTTAAACCCCACAAATCGATCATTACAAGTTTGTCGGTGGCGTGATTGTAATAAAGAAAAAGATTGTCAGTGGCGTGATCGATAGCGCTTCCAGCTCCTACTGTCACACCCTGGCTGGTTGGGGGTTCGAATCCCATTAGGTGGAATTTTTCAAATACGTATTTCTTTTTCAGACATCTACTTCCGTTACAGGAGTACGTCAGATTTCTTGGTGGACCCCGGCAGAAAACACTTTCTTGTAAAATGGTCAAATTTGTTGCTAAAACAAGTTTAGTCGTGTTATTTGAGTCTCCACGGGCACAAACCTACGAATAAATACCAATTACACGCGAAAAAATTCATATGAATCCACTTCCGTCTTAAACGGCAGCCGGAAAGGGCACTTGTGCTTAGTTCCGCCATTTTCAACGCTCTTGGAAAGCAGTGACAGTGGCAGGTACACAACCTATTAAGCAGCACATGATACGCAATACGCAGAGAAAGAAGAAGTTTGTCTCAGCAGAAAGTTGTTTAGAAAGCTCTTGCATGACATGCTCCTCGCATTCCACAAACTGCCATTCCTGGGTATAGGTAGAATAAACAACGTTGCGTTTCGCTGTCCAAAATGCCAATTTTAAGATTCAGAAGCATAATGGAAATCCCTCTCTAATCCTGCGGGAGTTAACCACGAACCTAGTTTTGCTATCGCGTATCCCTTATTTATATTTGTGATTATATATCAAGCCGATTTTGCGGTACTTCATAACATTCTTAACATTCTACTCATTGCGACGTGTCGCTAATTCACAGTTACTTTTCGAGGTTTGTCATACACGCACTAATGGTACGCAGCTTTGCTAACATTTTTTTTAGAATTAGCAGCAGTACACCTTATCGTTTCATTGACTGACTGTACAGCCACACTTGGTGGTGTGTGGTGCTATATTTTTCATATGTGCCTTGGGGCGTGTGTGTGTGAGGGGGGGGAGGAGGAGTATCAGTCCACTACGGGACATGCCTCCTAATCGAATCATGATTTCGGCACTTGGAACCGCAGCAATTATCATTGGTGAACCCAGAGAGACTTGGGAAATGACTACAATGTCTGCAATCCTATGCAGAAATACAATAATCACCTCTCGCAGTGGCACTTTCTCCTTCTGTATTCACCAGTTTGTGTAGAGCTGTGGGAGCAATACACAGCGGCATGGACACTGGCTTGCCGAGGAGGCACGTCTCCAAGCGCCTCTGCGCTACACCTCTCATCACTCTAGGCCGGAATCGCCACCTGCAGCAGAGTGGCTCGCCATGAGCACACGAGCCCCGACGGCGAGCATATGAACGTTATCGGTCTTTCAGAAATTGGTTGTATTCAGAGAGAACCACAGAGGTGCTGGTAAGGGCGCCAATGTGTATAGCGTAACATTTCAAGTAACATAGTATGACCAAATTTGTCGCAAGATGGATTCAAGTTCTCCAATAATACTAATTGCAGGCATAACAGGCGGATTAGTGCCAGGCGCGATACACGTTTAGGTGAAACTACCCAAATTTAAACTCACTTACTTTTTCTAATCGGAATTTTGCTATTCGGAATTATGCAGTCCTGTTGTCCCATACCAATTTTCGTGTACATCCCATTAACGAAACGGCCAGGAGAGCACCGTAACT
The DNA here is from genome assembly GCA_013339685.2 of Hyalomma asiaticum. Classification (NCBI taxonomy): domain Eukaryota; kingdom Metazoa; phylum Arthropoda; class Arachnida; order Ixodida; family Ixodidae; genus Hyalomma; species Hyalomma asiaticum. The sequence goes on from CM023482.1 coordinate 31,582,553, forward strand.
ATGGCATGTAAATCATGTCGGTCATGACATGCCTGTCATAATGTTCATGTCATGACCTGCCATTTCTGTTTGTCGTGCAGTCATGTTGTGCCATTCCAATTTTCGGGCACATCCAATTAACGAAATGGCCAGGAGAGCACCAAGACCGTGGCATGTAAATCATGTCGTTCATGGCATGCATGTCATGATGTTAACGTTATGACCTGTCATACATGTTCGTCATGCACTCATGTTGTGCCATACCAATTTCCGTATACATCCCGTCAACGAAACGGCCAGGAGAGCACCGTAACCGTGGCATGTAAATCATCAAGGCGCTCACTTGGGCTAGTTGGTTTTGCATGATCCTTGGTGGAAATGCGCTTTGGACGCGGACAGAGAAGAAGACGAAACGCACACAGCGCAACTTTCAACTTTATTGAGAAATGGAGGCAGCATCACTTATATATGTTCATCACACGTGCCATTTGGCATGCGCTCTATGTTCCGTGGACACCCAAAAATTCTAGTTCCTTGTCTGATAGTGCGAGGGAGGCTACGCTTACGCAAGTTTCTGCGATTGCGATAAACTACAGTGGACTGATTAAATATAGGGGTGCACTTGCACTCTTTACAATACTTTGCGAGATGACCATTAGCCTCGTTTTTGACATTATTGTTGTGCTCCCTTAGACAGTCGTCAAGGCATCGGCCGGTTTGGCCTATGCCGAAAGGTATACATAAGTAACTTGTTACCCAACCAATGATCTCGCTTAAACCGACACACCGGATATGGGGCAGTTCCGCGACCACGCACAAGCTATGGTCTTCAAACACTTTCCTACTGTCTTCCCTGAACACTAAATAAATATAAACTACGTGAGGAAAACACGCGTTGTGTTCCTAAGAGCGCATTACTTCAACTGATATTATGAATCGTTATTTTTGCTTTTGTGTTCGTTAAAATTTTGTTTCTTGGTGAATTTTATGACTTTATTTTGCGTATTTACTATTTTAATATTGCAACAAGTGGAAGTTCTTGCCACGTTGCTTCTGTAATTGTACGGGGAGGTGGGACTAGTCAAGCTGCCCATACGCAGATTTTATCCCACCATCCTTGCTGCTTATTATGTTTTGTAAATAAACTTCAAACATTCGCGAAGCTAACGCATGTTCAAGCGTGGCCTGCGTCCAACGAGAGCAGGCGTATCACATTGTGAAAAAAGTGGTCCGATAAAAGAAAGGAAACGAGTATGCGTGTCTATATCTGGAACGCGCGGAATGCTAGTGTTGGAGGTTAATTAGAGCGATGGGCCTTCTAAATTAAGGCAACTCTTTCTGCCACACACAATGAAACAGAAATATCAAGAGAACAGTGAAGCAGAGATCGAACATATATTTGTCGCGCCTGTTACATCAATTTTTCAGTTTTCTCCAAAGACAAGATTATTGATCTACTTCGGGGTAGCATGTGAACTCACCTTTGGAACTGCACCTCGTTTTCACGAACGGTTTGGCCTCGGCCAGATCCCATCTCAAAGTAACGCCTTGCTTTTGGTGGAATCGGAACTCCCGCCTGATGCCCGCCTTCCATTCTTATCGTCTCGTCATCCACCGTTCTCTCGAGCAGGTTTTTCAAAGAAGCTGCGTCAGGGCCGTACGACAGGGTCACAACATATACTCATGAATTTGGCGTGCCGAAACCACATATCTCTTATATATAAGTCCGTAACAGAGAACTGCACGCTGATCCTCGTATTAGTTCTTAGTACAGAACTCCGAACTAATTCACCACAAGTACTCTGGCATTTTAAAGGGACCCCCAATACCTTTTGAATATATACGGAAAGAGGTGCAAATAAGTTGTGCGGGCTCCTATGAACGTGTGAGCCAAATTCCACTGAAAGCAATATAGATTTTCCAGGTTGGTTCCAAATATAGCAAGGAATCTCCTACTCGTCTTTGAACAAATGACGTCACAACAAGGACCACCTAATCTAAGTCACTTGAAATTACTTGGTATTCTGATAAAGATACATTACATTTCAGTTTCTGAAGTAACGGTTCAGAGACTGACGTCACCACGACAGTTGTGTTTCCTGCAGCCTCAACCTAATTTAACTTTACCCTAAAGCTCTCGTTCTCAGTGTGATGACACGATTTTATTGGGGAAGCTTCAAGGTAGACGAGTGTAATGGCGCGTTTCACAATTTTAGACTGCGTATATGTCAAGGTAATAAACCTAGTACACCCAGCAGGTGTGACGTGCATTTAATGATAATTGCAAAACTAGAAACTGTAGTTTGCCGTCCCTTGGGAGTTCATGTGTGAAAGCTGGACCTTTGCCGTTGTCAGAGAACAGAGCTAAAACATCACTTACTGTGGCAGAGCGTTTGGTGTTAGGTTGTTTTATCAAAACAAGAAAATCGTCAGCATATTGAAAAATCTGAACCCTGTCATCGTCTAAAGCCCTCTTAAGAGCTCGGTCAACAAAGGATAAAAATATTACAGCCCAGCCACGGTGGTCTAGTAGCTAAGGTACTCGGCTGCTGATCCGAGGGTCGCGGGATCGAATCCCGCCCTCGGCGACTGCATTTAGATGGAGGCGAAATGTTGAGGCCCGTGTGCTGTGCGATGTCAGTGCACGTTAAATAACCCCAGGTGGTCAAAACTTCCGGAGCCCCCCACTACGGCATCTCTCATAATCATGGCTGGTTTTGGGACTTAGAACCACAGAAACCAATAAAATATATTACAGGGAGTAGGTGCCACACATGAACCAATACACACACCATACTTCTGAATGAAAAGTTTGTTGTCAAAACGGATACAAGTGGCACTATGACAGAGCTCAAGAAGGGACAAGAAGCTTTCTGTGGGCAATCCTGTGGCATTGCGGAAACTTATCTGGCCATTTTCCTCGAATGGGAGTTTTAATGCACAGTTGAATAGGTTGCAGGCTGCGGGTTACCCAAGTGGGGTGGTGACGTCACTCTGAACTATTACTTCAGAAGCTGAAAAGCAAGCAGCATAGAAGGAATTGTGTCACGCACTACAGGCCTGAAATGGTGCCGCACCGCCATAGAGTGGCTCGTTATTTCAAGAATGTGTCTAATAGATACGAAACCCCTATAGTGTTTTCTGCCCCCTTGAAACTCTGAATGCTTTCCAGCCGCATTTCCAAAAGCAAATAAAAAACGCCAATGCGATCAAACCCATTTCAATTGTGTAGACTGCGGAGTGGGTGGGATTTACATGATTCCACTCTGATGTGGAAAAGTGTATGTTGGACAGTAGGGGAGCTGTGTGAATGAGCACCTGAAGAAACATCAGCAGTCGGGGCCCACTGGTACGGGCTCGCATTTAGCTCAGTATTGCAAAAGTTTCAAGTGTCAGTCTTTGTTTCGAAAGTATATCATCTTGAAAAAGAGCCATGGCACCTCCGCCCAAGCATTATCAGGGTCCTATTTATGCAGTAATTGAGTTCTCAGGGCATCAGTGCTCCTAGTTGAGCTCAGAAGTTCTTTTTTTGTTTCTTTTTGAGGGAGGGGGGGGGGGCGGAGGATGGTTCTGTCCTATGATTTCGCTCTGCTGACCATGTTTGCGGTGTTGCGTACAATCTAACCGCGCATGATCTTCAAGGTTCTGTCCTGCATAAATTTGGAGTGAAGCAATAAAATCATGTCAATTGAGAGTAGCGCTGTGTCCTCTCTTCATTCAACCGTCGTAATCGAAGTTTCTGTGTGTGATTGTAAATTTCTTTACAACGTGTGCCAGTTACGATAAGAATTATGAACTGTAATGCAACGTTTTAATGTAAGTTTCACACAGCAGCAGATAAATGTAGAAATCACGACAGTAAGACTGGTTACTCTTTCAGAGATTTCGTGGTCCTCGTATTTATAGTTATAAAACATGTATGAATGTATTCCGTCACCAATGCGAAGAAGTTACGGCCGCGGAAATCAACAGCTCCATGTGAGGTTCACGCTATGCTTCACGTTTATCTCCTGACACAACCTACGTCTCGCTTAGTTGTGTAAATACGAGCAAAAGCTGATGTCTTGGGAATCGTACCCTATTTTATTAAAACTTGGCAGTTCTGTCAATCGGAAAAGCTGGCACGAATGCCAAGTTGGCAGGAAGCTGGCAGGAATGCAATTGCAAGACATGCACGACTTGCAAGACATGCAACCGTTCATGTTTGTTATACACTAATACCACGCCATGACCATGTCGTTGTGTACGAAGTTTACCGGAACGAGCTCGACAGCGCCAAGGTGTTGTCCATTAAATATACATATAGGTGCGGTCAAATTGCGCTGGCATCGCCAAGAAGCGCTTCACATTTAAGAAAAATATTTACGAAACGCTACGAAAACATGCCATTCACTGAAAACGGTGGGTAAATCCCCGTGCATACCTTCCATGGGCGGACGAACAATTTCCTTTACGGCTTGTATGAGGTTGTGCAGTGAAAGCTGCTTGCGAATCGGGAAAGACATACGACAACGCATGGTACACGGATGAGCCTCTTTATAAGAGCAAAAAAGAGCGGAAATTCGAAATCCCATAATAGGCACATGTAAAGTCGGCACTGGAGCATAAAATGTTCAGAACGAAGCACTGACATAAGTACCATGAACGACGCAGGTGCCGCGACAATTGATGCAGGTGCGCCTCAGCGCGTGCTTGACATTATTTGAATTGTATACTTCCTGCTGCAAAGATATACAACACGTATTTTTTTCTCTAATCTCTCTGTTACGTGTCGGACGACGTGTGATCTGTTATCGACGTAACGTTTTCGATTGGTAGGCATTTTATTTGATGAAGATGCAGTCCTAATTCTTTACTGAATATTTAAAGAGCGATCTGCCATGTCGGCCGCATCTGACACCCCGCTTGCGGCTTGCCGCTTGATAGGGATCATTCCACGTCAGCGTTCCTGACTATTAATCCGAAACAAAAACATTAATCTGAAAGCCTATTATTCTGAAAACAAAATAAAAAGCTCCACGTGTGTAGTAATTAGTTGCGGAATACGTCCTAAAAATTTTATTGCGAAAAGATTTCGGCAACTGAAGCTAATTTAATTTTACTATAGGTGGAAAATGTATGCGGAAAAAAAATGACAGATCCCACGTGTAGTGGGAGTCAAGGAAATGAGAAGCACACATCAGGAACGTAACATGCATCTGTATTGTTGTCTCGCTCTACCGATTCTGGTATATATGAAGTTACTGAAACGGCCGCAAGACTGTGGCATGTAAACCATGCCGCTCATGACACGCATGCCATGAATTTTATGTTATGACCTGTTATTTATGTTCGTCATGCAGTCATGTTGCGCCATACAAATTTTCGTATAGATCCCATTTACGAAACGGCCAGGAGAGCACCAAGACCATGGCATATAAATCATGCCGCCCATGACATGCATGTCATGATCTTCATGTTCACTGATTCGACCGCTGACTAACTGACTAGTTGATTCGACCGTGATTGACTAGATGATCTGACCACTGACTAGTTTAAAAATTGACTAATTCGATCGCGCCTACATCGTCTATGTGCTTTCATCTTTACCGGCCGTTTCGTTTTCATCGTAAAAAAAAATCCAGGACAGCTCTTATAAACCTATAAGATCGCTGTAATGGTTGCCTATATATAGCCATGTCTATGATGACAATTTTACAAAACACACGTATGGAAGAAAACATCGAATTCATTTCAGTGGAAGTTATCTGAAGAATATTGGTCTTCGTGTTAATCTCCTTTTAAATTTTCGATGTGTGGAGCGCAAGCTCTAAAATGAAACCTCGAATTAGGAAAAAGACCAGAATTTGGGCCTGTGTTTAGATCTAGCTTTGTAGCAAACTAACGTGGTCGACGAAAAATCAAAAGATAAGGGGATATGATAACGAAACATAGTTGTCACACCATAACATGGTTCCCGGCCCACATGGGGGCCAACGTACACCCCGATGTCCCCAACGCCAATGAGTTTGCTCATGACCGTGCGCGAGGTTTCACTCACCGCGGCGGTCCCGGCGAATTCGCGGGCGGGGATGCCGGCAGGTACAGGGACCCGCTCCTCACTTTTCACGAGATCGTGACTCATTATCATCTCTCTCGGAGGGTCTTTCCACTTCCTCACCCTAAACTCACTCGTCCGCAGTCTTCGGCCTTCAGGATGCTCCAAACGGGGTCTTTCCCTTCGCGAGGCAGGTTTAGTAACTTCTCGCCCAATGTTGAACCGCATTGTCCGAACTGCGGAGAGGCTTACTGCTCACTAGCTCACATGCTCTGGCAATGTCCTGCGTTACGTGACACAGAGTTCAGCAAAGAAGAGGACTGGGAGGAAGCCCTGAGAAGCGGCGACCTTTCGGTTCAACTTCGGGCTGTCCAGAGAGCCTGCGAGAGGGCGGAGGGCCACGGTCTTCCTGTCCCTGCGTGGGAGCGGCCCGCAACTGCTACAGGATCCCCCTAAAAGGGGACGTCCAACTGCAGTTTTTCAGGACAAAAATAAAGTTCTGTGCCTGCCTGCCTACCTGTCGCCGCGCGACAAAGAAATTGCAATTTACGTAAGTTTTGATTTAACAAAAAAAAAGTTTGAAGGTTCAGTCCCACCACAGCAATATCTGCGCTGGCGCTTTGTCTTCAACTCATAGCATGTGGGTGGAAAATGAGGCATTCTTTGCATAAAAATGCAAATAATATGGCACTACAAAAAAAAAAACGAGAGAAAGGATCATATGTGGCCGGATACACGGCGTTCTTTTTTTAGGCAACGAACTCGGTTGGTTTTGTATTTTGCGCCGGCATTCTTTGACGCCTCGTAGAAGTGTGAACGAAAATGTCAGCTGCGAAACTGATGTTCAGTATATTTCCTTTCTGTAAAAAAGAACTACCATGTGTGAAGGTGGTTCGCATCGTGACGTTGCCGCCAGAATTAGGGGTGCACCACCAAACAATTAGTGCTAGAACGCCTTCTCGTACAAAGTTTGCTTAGTACACCAAAGTACTCACAGTAGAGCGCTGGAGGCGATCACTTGCGTTGGTGGCAGAAATGCCCTCTATACGGGTCACAGGCATGCGCTATTTATCCGTCAGTGATCGTACTTTAAATGTACTGCCTGGCGCCGTCATGCTCTCCCGGATGTGTGTGATCATTCGCGTCCGTGTCGCACGTGTTGCCTTACTGGGGCGGCCGTTGTGATTTTGCTACAATGATAATAACAATAAATTTGGGTCTGTAAAGAAAGGTACAGCTGTTTTCTAAAGCCCTTGTGCGGAGCAAGGCGCAGCGTCCGTGGGGGCAGTGGATTTGGAATCACAGAGTAGAAAGGAGAGAAAAGCCGTAGTGGAGGACTCCACCACTTGCAGTTACCGCTCACTGGCGACACACTTACACGGCCGCGGTCGGAGCCAAAAAAAATAAACGTTATTCCGGAGCCGTGCACTACGGTGTCCCCTCCTTTCAACAATTTCATTTTCCTTTCCCTACCACCACCAACGCGGAGCTGGGCTGGTGACAAATACTGAAAAAAGGAGAGTCCCGGCTGGGCCTATTTACGGCAGGCAGGCGTGCTGCTTGCTCAGCTCGTGCCTTTCTTTTTTTTTCGCTAAACGGTAGCTCTTCCGCTATTAAAACTTCCAAAAACGTGTTCACAAATGTTACATGGTCTGATGTCCAAGTTAGAAGACTTGAAGGCGTTTATTTTGGTGCAATTTGTGCGATTCGATCCAGTGCGGTAGTAAGCCTAACGACGACGACTGGATGTCACCCTGAGGCATCCCAGGCAGCACGCAACGTAGGGCCGATATTGGTTTTATGGCGGCAAAGTTCGGCCCATCCACGGCCTAACGTTGCCGACAGCAAGCCAGTATCGGCTAAGCCGCCGTCAATGAATGGCAACGTCGGGCTACTATAGCCGCTGCCCCGCCGATATCGGCAGGCCGTCGACTGTAATCGGCAACATGGGGCTGCATATGCCGTGTTACTGCAGACATCGGCTGAGGCGATGGCTTTCAAAGGCAACTATGGCACCGATTTTGCCTTTCTACAGACAATATGGGCTGGCCGAGGCCATATGTCGGCAACACTGTGCCAAGTATGCCACCTTAGAGCCTCCGTCGGCTGAGCCGATAACTTGCTTCGGCAAATATGGCGCCGATTTTGCCGCTCATCAGCATCGCCTGAGGAATGACGAATTTGGCGCGATATTTGCCTAGAAAGATTATTTCACAGGAAACATTGAACATTTCTGCCATCCTGGAGGCAACGTCGACTACGCCGCAGCCTTTCATGGTTGATATCGGCCGGGCCTCTTTGGAAGCCCGCTGTATATAACAATTGAGATCCGATCGAGACAAGAATGACCGAAATTCACTTGAGAGATTCGACGTAAGAATCAGACGTTGAGCTTCATATATTCATGTATACGCGTGTCAGTGCCGGAACATAGCGCACGTGCGTTTTGAGCAGCATATATGACATTCTGTTCGCGCGCTTTGTTTTTCATAAACAGGGCACACAAAAAACATGCATATAAACTATTGATATATACATCTATAGGCTGTTTTGCGGGATCTTTGCGAAACAGGCTGGCGCAACAGTTAACATTATCCAGAAGGATCGACAAGCATGATGGAAAATTATCTGACAGCGCATGTCAGAAAATTTAAATTCATAGAAATTGAACTAGTTCGTGCATACATCGATGGGCATAACCAGCACTCATATGTTCAAACAAAGATAAACAGTTGCAAGCGGCGCTATACTACTGACATTTAGCAACCTATGGAAGGAAAAGGCATATGGAGGTAACAGCGCAATAGCGAGTGGACAAAAAAAAAGGTCTAGCGCAGACTTTATGGTGCGCTGAAGCGGAGATAAACTCGCCACCGGCGTTATACTACTGACATTTAGCAAAAGAACGGTATACGGAGCTAACAGCGCGACAGCGAGGAGACAATACTGATCTAGTGCTAACTCTATATTGAGAGGACCATGAAATACATAGATCCCTTTGTATTGCACATTCAAATGAAGTGCTCTTGTCAAGACCACGACGTTTGCGAAAAAAGCAAAAACGAAAAATACCAAGCAGTCATATGGCAAGCATTTTTGAGCTCAAAGGTGGCAAACAAATGCACACACCTATAATTGATATAGAGAGAGCTTTTCTGGTGAGTTCTACTAGAGTGTATGTGATCACAGAGTGTTCTTGTGCAGGCGATCTGCGTATCTTATGTTATATAAAAACAGCAAGCATGCACTGAAAAAAATCAGTTGAAAATCAAAGCTCTATTCTGTTCCCAAGTTTCTTCATACGTTTGAGCAGGGTTACAGCATAAACCAGCCGTCCTAAGTCAAGCTGTTGTTGACCACGTGCCCCTCCACTACATTTCATCAGTGCGTTCGCGAAACTAGTGCATTCCTTTCAAAACAGTTCCAGTACAGCGCAACGCATGTATCGCAGCTCGCATAAGCTCAGCAACATAAAATAATTGTCTACTGTTCGGGTAAACGTATACCTCCCTTTTGCACCTTCATGCTCTCTACTACCCCGCAGATATAATAGGCTAATAATTCCTTAATATGTCCACGCCATTGCGTATAATTAATGCTTTTTTTGCTTCTTTGTGTAACGTCCGTTTGTGCGTTCTTTCCATACATATCGAATTCGTTTACACATCGGCCATCGGTTACGTTGTACTGGTTAGATGAGCAGAATATATCGAGCTTGAGTGCATGCTCTGTGCAGTGTGTCGGATTTATCACTGACGTTCGTATGAGACTATGGCGTTGACATAAGCAAACATGTGCGTATTCTGATATTTAGCAATTAATTTATTTATAACCAATAAGGGCAAGACAAGGGCGCGTAGACACTGAGTCATCGCAGTATTTCTTGTCGTGCGGAAAGGCAGCACGTGCATGTCTTTCGTGCGCTGAAGAAAATGGCAGAAACTCAAGCAGAATGGCGGCGCCGTGCGTCCTCGCTACGTTTGTTGCGTGCAGTGCAGCATTTCACTCGCGTTTTTAGCTAGAGCGGGTGGTTCAGCCTCTGCGAAATCCTGGGTTACAAGTAGCTGGCAAGAGAACACATGCGTACCAGCATATGCCACAGGCTGCACTGAGCTGCACTTAACAAATGCAGTCCCGGCGGGTGTCCCCGCCATTGTGCAAAAATGTTTGCCCAGCAGAAATGCTGTCTTCCACGTTTTGTGACAACTACAAAAAAAAAGAGAAAGCAAGAAAAACGAGCGTGCTCTGCCGAGAAGCAACCTAGCACGTGCTAAGCCAGCAGCAACTAAACATAAAAAAAGGGTGTGGGGAGGGGGGCGCGCCTCCCCTTCCGAACTGACCACCATTGTCTCCGTGAACATCCATTGTGCTCATCTGCAGTTTGCAAAGCATGTGGTTCTGAAGCTGCTTTTGCTGGCGTTCGCTGCCTTCGGAGGGGGAAACCACGAGAAACTTTTTCCGCGCTCTCTCGTCGCGGCTGCATTGCTACCAACGTGCAAGGTGTAAGAACGAGTTTCAACGGCTGCACGCAGTCTGTCTACGCGTTTATCGTTTATCATGTGCCGCATTTATCGATCATTCAAGTTGATTGCGCGATTCCTTGGCGAGTGTACCTCCTAAGACAATGCCCATCCCAACTGTGACATTGGTTGTATATGAACACAAGCCTGTGCCTTTTGGTGAGACTACAGTGTCGTCGCCGAATTTGTATTGCGGACTCACAGCTGTAGAGTGCAGAGCGGATGCCAGAATTCGGTAAGTTGCTGGCTAGTTTTCAAAATGGGGCGTGGCACATATTGTTGTGATGTTAAAGCACCGGTTCCACTTTAAATATTATTTGTGTCGTGAGGTGCGTAGGCTCTTTATTTTCGAATAAAGAGCCTACGTACATTGTTCCAAAGCAGTTTTACTTCATGTAGTTAATCCTGTGCTTGTATCAAACACCCTTTGTGTGGTGACTTGCAGTTCTCGTAACATTATCTTTTCTTACCCGTATTTTGAAAGGTAACGTGATACCCAACACGCGCTCCTTGGTGCAGGACACGTGAGGCAGTTCGGCACGCGATGGCATTTTTAAAGTAGCCTTGAAAAGATGCTCCTTCTCTAATATCTGCTTATAATGCACCTTGCACCTATCATTTAAGGACATTTTTTACCTAACGACCCCATCCCTGGGGTGTGTCGTGGTAGCTCACGTCTACATGTTTTCCTTTCCGATGTATGCCAAAAATATTAAATTTATTATAATGCAAAATGCACCTATTTCAAGTAATATGCTGCCTTTAAAGTTGCTTTGCAACAGAACCTTTACTCACGTTTTTTTCCCCTTGGGTATCTAAAGCGACAGGACACCAAGATCTGGGGGTTGGATATTGAACATAGATTCATTATATTTAAAACGACAACTTTGTTTTGTCATTTTCTAAAGTAGTGCCCGATTATGAATGTTTCTGACATTTCTTGAATTTCCGCGTTTGTTCATGAGTCGCACATAAGTTGCATGCAATTATAGTATAGTGCTGATGTGCTCCACAGCTGTGCTAACTATTCACGCCTTTTCCCGCAGGTTCCACCCTTGCCAAAGCTTTTCCACTACGATGGTGCAACACGAGAATGACATATTATCAATGCAGAGTTAACAAAATAAATGAAATAGTGCTTTCCCCTATAAACCTCTCTTGTTGTGTTATTTGTTTTGTTTAGAACGCATTAATAGAAAGTACAGAGGATCCACTTAGCCCCACTTATTGCTGTGTTAATAAAGCTTTCGTGTATGCATGAGAGGCACATTTACACAAACTACTGTTGATCCTTCGAAAATGCGTTCATAGCCCTTCGAAAATGTGAAAACAAAAAATAAAATTATCGCAATCCAAACGGCGCGACACACGTGGGGTAAACTACAAACACCATAGTGGCTGTGAACGGTCGCGCAAGCGGTTTCCCGATGTCGGCGGGGCCGACAACACGCCAAAAAAGCCTGAATGCCCGCAACATCGGCCAATGCTACCTAGCCAAATCCGACCCATTCTGGCTGGCCAAATTTCAGCCATTCTGGCCGGCCAAATTTCGCCCACGCTGGCTGGCCAAATTTCGCCCACTCTGGCTGGCCAAGTTCGACCCATGGTGGCTTCGCCACAGTGGCGCCATTCTGGCTGGTCATCATCGGGCAGATGTGGGTGAAAGTAGCTCGAGCGCGATTTGCCGTCTTAGGCCCGATATCGCTGCCGACTTTGGCCGACTTCACGCCTACATAAGTCCTGTGTTGGCGTGCTACCTGGGATCAGTGCACGTTAAAGAACCCCAGGCAGTGAAAATTTTCGGAGCCCTCCACTACGACGTATGTCATAATCACAGCTCGTTTTGGGACGTAAAACCCCAGAAATCAATCCATCAAGTCACCCCGAGCCACGCCGCTTCCCAAAGGGTTTCTCCCTCACACCTGCACTTGACATTGAGAGTGAAGTAACCACTCCTCGACGACTTCTGCTCTGCACGCTTCAAGGAATTTCCTTCCTGAACGACGAAGTGTCACGGCTGCAGGACGAGAATGAGCGCCATCGAAAGCAGCACGCCCACGGAGCTGAGCCCCAAGTCATCACCTTCCTATGAGTGGATGTTTGTCTTCTGCACGAGGAGCCGATACGCCGAGCGGCCCCCGTGCTAGTGATATCGCTTGCGAAGTTACTAACAGCATTTCGCTCTTCCGTAAAGCCCGATCTCCCTCTCACCGCCGAAGCGGCTTATGACACCGAAGCGCGTCCAGTTATTGCCTCGCCGCCAGCTCCTCCAAGCACTTTGGAGCAACACTTTGCGGATCATACACTTAACTCTTAGACATGTAACTGTGAGTCAGAAAACATATATGAAATGAAAAAAAAAAAACCAGGCCTGCGCGGAGTCACAGGACAGTGACAGTGTAAGCTGGAGGAACGACCTTCTTAGAGGCCATTGTAAATGCTTGGCTGTCTGGCCAAGTGATCGGGCCATCAGGTATATCGAAGAGCCAAGTCAGGTTGTTGTCGGGGTAGCACACGTCGCCTGCCGCATGATGCATGATACGATACGACACAAGTGCTTCACGAGGGAGTGTTTCGTAATAATGATGACGGAAAAGCATAAGGATAGTAGCGCTACTGAACGACTGGACACGAGAAACGCATGCTCGTTCTCGTGTTCCGTCGTTCAGTAGCGCTAGTATCCTTATCACGCTTTACCAACACACCCAGTCTTCCACCTTAGATGACGGAAAAGTTGAAAGAAATTGTTTCATAATGATGATGTGGATGATGCCTCTGTAATGGGTTCAGAGCTACGTAGCATGCCCCCCTGTGTTCTTTAAAATGATTCCTCGAACTCGCTATGCAATCCACCTTCCCCGACGCGTAGCGGCGTATATTTATTCTGCCACGGAACATTACATTTCTTAATGCGATTCCTCGGCAGGCTTTATACCTGTTTAGGCGTTTTAGCGACGATTTTTGAACCACACACGTAGGTGAGTGGCAGAATGCGCGACTGCCACGCAGAAGGATGTGGGTTCGAATCCTCCTCAGTCCTGGTTATTCTTTTCTAAAATTGGCGTGATAATGGTTACGGACACCGGCGGCAGCGGCCAACTACGGCACCAAAAACGGCCCTTGTTGTGATCTCATAACAGCTTACGCTGTAAAACAAAGTCTCATGTATTATGAAAACAAGATAATGCAGCGCAACTTGACGTAAGATAAGAAACTGAGAAGAATAATTCATCAATGCTGCACACGCAGAAACACACTATACACAAGAATATTATAACTGATAAATATACCGCACTACCAGTAGCTAAAGGATTCAGGAATATAAAATACTAAAACAAATAAATAAGAAAAGTTACAGATAATATAAGAAGTGTTCTTATTGCTTTCGAAATGTAGGGCTCGATGTAGTTTCTTCAATGACGTCGATTAATGATGGCTCGTTGAGGAAATTGGGATTCTTCTTGTTTAACAATTTTCTCGTTCTAAAGAGATACTTAGTTGTACGAGTGTATGAAGAAAAGAAGTTGTCACGATTTGTTTGATATATCAGGAAGACCATTCCCGAGAGTCTTTGTTAATATAGATAATTAACGTTTAATACACAATATTGTTTAAAACATGAAGCTGCGTGCACGCTCAGTGACCGATTATTTATTTATTTGTTACATACTGCCGGCCTTCCATGAAGGCAGGAGTGGGGCATAAATAATGAACACGAAACAAGCTCGAAAAAAAAAGTACATGAAGTGATATTTTGCGAAATAGTGACATTGGCAAATATGCAAGAACAACAAAATGAAACAAAATCTGTGGCAGTAAGCGCTCACAAAGCCCAAACCGCCCATATTACAAATACCCACACAGCATAAAGCACATACAAGCACTGATCCCGTACTCACATAGCACAAAAAAAAAAAAGTTTCGGCATCCATCCGAACATCGCAAAGCAAGGAAATACATGACGTCACATGACGTCCCACCAAGCGCAGTAGCGCCTACGGAACCATATCTTTTATCTCATGCAGAAAAGAATCAATGTTGTGGCGTTCTACCGCATCAGGAGGTAAAGCATTCCATTCGACGATTGTCCGAGGAAAGAAAGAGTACATAAGTGTTCGTTCTGCACTTCAGCTCGGCCACTTTTTTTGTGTGAAGGGACCGAGTTAAGCGGCTAATGGCGGGTGCTATGAATTCGGATGGATAAACCTGCAACATTTTGTAATAGAACAAATAGAAAAGCTTTAGCCTGTCGTGATAGCGCCTTGTTTCAAGGTTCTCTAGTTCTGCTTTCTGTAGGAGGTGCGACGGGGATGTTTTCCAACTATAACTGTTATAAATGAACCTAACAGATTTTCTTTGGACACTTTCCAGTTTCCCTTTATTAGAGGCTGTCCAGGGATCCCAGGCCACCGCTGCGTACTCCAATATAGGCCTAACAAACGTCTTGTAGGCTAATAATTTTATTCCCGTTGTTGAATGACCCAGCGTGCGCCGAAGGTATCCTAGTTGTCTGTAGGCTTTTTTAGCAGTAAACGCTACATGTTCATTCCAGCGCAAATCGGAGGCTATAATTACTCCTAAATTCTTATAGCTGTGCACTAAGCTTAAGGGTTGGTTATTGATGAAATATGTGAATTCTAGTGGTTGCTTCTTGCGGGTTATGGTCATTGCTACTGTTTTTTTGCTATTAACTGTCATCTGCCATGTACAACACCAGTTCGCAATTGCACTTAATGCTTGATTTAGTAGGACCTGATCATTAGGGCTAGATACTTCCTGGTATATTACGCAGTCGTCTGCGAACAGCCGAATTTGTAGGCCTATATTCTGAACAATGTCATTGATGAATAGCAGGAAAAATAAAGGACCCAGGACGGAGCCCTGCGGAATACCAGATGCCACCGGAGCTGAAGGAGAAGCCGTGCCATCAATGATTAGACATTGCCGCCTTGATGAGAGGTACGCAGTAATCCAGGCCACAAGGCGATCATTTTTGAGAATGGGCTTCAATTTTAGTATAAGCTGGGAGTGGGATACCGGGTCAAAGGCTTTTTCGAAGTCTAAAAATATTATATCTGCCCCGCCACGGTGGTCTAGTGGCTAAGGTACTCGGCTGCTGATCCGAGGGTCGCGGGATCGAATCCCGGCCGCGGCGGCTGCATTTCGATGGAGGCGAAATGTTGAGGCCCGTGTGTTGTGCGATGTCAGTGCACGTTAAAGAACCCCAGGTGGTCAAAATTTCCGGAGCCCTCCACTACGGCGTCTCTCATAATCAGAGCTGGTTTTGGGACGTTAAACCCCACATAACAACATAACAACAACAAAAATATTATATCTACCTGATTATGTCTGTCTAACGCTAATGCAAGGTCATGTATTGTTAAGACTAGTTGAGTGACTGTAGACACCCCTCTACGGAATCCGTGTTGCCGATCATCAATGAAATTATTGCTCTCAACAAAGGAAGATATGTGACTGAATATAATATGTTCAAGCAGCTTTACTGAAGTGCATAAAATCGATATAGGCATGTATGAAGAAGGTGATGAATGGTCGGCTGATTTAGGTATGGGGACAATTTTAGCAAATCTCCAGTCATCTGGAAGTTCCGCACGAACCAGTGATTTACGATATAGCGGAGTTAAATACTTGGCGCACCACTCAGCATATCGCACTAGGAACGCATTTGGTATTTCATCAATACCAGGAGATTTCTTGGTATCTAAATTAAGAAGCAACGTCAGGACCCCCTCCTCACTAACGAATGTATCACCAATTGGCTGTATTTCTTCGGCAAGCGAAACTTTTGGAGCGCTGGCATTATCTTGAGTGAAGACAGAACAAAAATATGTGTTAAGTATTTGAGCTATTTCAAGTTTGTCGTCGAGTACTGCATCACGGACGGATAGACGCGGCACCGATTTTTTTTTTTTTTTTGCGGTGACAAGTATCGCCAGAACTTATCAGGGGATGAAAGAAGAAAGTTGCTTAGGCTCACGTTCTGGAAGTGCTCTTTTTGCTTTTTTGATGCCGTTTCCTAGCGTAAAGCGCAGCTCGGTAATCTTTTCTGCGTTAGCACTTGTTGGATGACGTTTATGCCTAGTTCACGCCTTTTTAAGTTTACGCCCCATACGAAAAAGGTTCTTCGTCAACCAAGGGTTACAGCTGCGCACAGTCCTTCGTTTTTTGGGTACGAACTGCGTAATGCAACGAAAAAATAATTCCTTAAAGAAACGCCACATTTGTTCAACGGAGCCATCAGTTGATTCGTACAGAGTGCTAAAATCGGAGAACGAACTGCCAAGCAGTACATCGACGTCACTAGCATGTGAGAACAACGGGATTATATTTTCTTTTAATTGGAGTTTCGAAGAAAACTGCATTTCTAAAGTTAAAGATACAATCTTGTGATCAGATATGCCATCGAAAATATCTATTCTTAGATTCCTCCTTAAGAGCTCATTGGAAACAAGAAAAAGGTCCAAAATGGACTCTGCATTTTGTTGAGTGCGTGTGGGTAATTTAACTAATTGGGTTAAATTGTGCAAGATGACGAGGTTAACGAATGGTTGAGACGCGTCAGTAAGAGCTTCTGGGAAATCGTCTGACCAGTTATTCGCGGGTAAGTTGAAATCTCCCGCGAGCAACAGGTTGCAGGAATGAGTCTTGTTCAAACACAAGAACTCGTTGAGGTTTTCAGCAAAGGAACTATCCGAGCTCGGGGGACGATATATTCCCAAAGCAATCAGGTTGGCTTTCTAATAAATTATAGCCAGTTTCGTGCCTCTTAAATATGAGCAAACGGTGGAGATGCTGGAGCCACCACTTGGCGAAAGCGGATTGAGTTCTTCCATCTTCTCGAATATTTCTTTTTTTTTTGTTCTTTTTTCTCTTTCTACATCAGCTTGTGTGTTCTCTCTGTTATCTCTAGGTATTTATATACTGCACTCACTCCTCCTTTCCCGACTGTTCGCCCTCGCTTGTCTATTTTATTCCTTGCTATACTCTATGGCTGTGCCCATGGAGTTTCAAACTAATAGTAAAATACGATTTAGAACAGGGAATGTCGCAGGAGCCAACCTTTCGACAAGTCCGCTTGTCGAAACGTTGGCTCCTGCGACATTACCTATTCTAAATCGTATTTTGCGATCTGTTCGTCGATTCAAGCATCCATGTTCCCCTGAGCTTCTCTTCTAGTTTGAAACTAATAGTAAGAAACTCTATGGGCTGTGCCATTCTTCAGCCCCATTTCCTCCTTTTTATTCCTCCTCACTGACATCATTCCTCGTCACCCTCAATTCTCTTTCCAGCCTCTTTGCTATAACTTGGCAGTAATGCCATTACAAGAAATAGATTACTCTTTGCTGTAATGAGTAATGTAATTAATTACTTTTGAGGGCTGGGAATTTTTTAATGTAATGAATTCTTTCAAGCGAGTTATTTCACGATTATTACCCATTACATTTCCAATTATTTTGAATAAGGTGGAGCACGTTTACTTGCTATAGAACATGAAATATTCACCAAAAGAAGGTAAAATGACGAAGACAAGTTGATCTAATTGCCAAACCTCAAGCGTGAGAACAAGACAGACACACAGAAAAGCCAAATAGATGTGCTGTAAACGTATACGTGCTCTAAACATAGCGTGTATGACCTTTTGCATGAATTTATTCATTTATTCATAATACCTCAAAGGTCCCACATGGGATATTACATGAGGGGTGGGCGAACGAAAAAAAACTGGCGGGTCAGGTTAGGTTTCATGACTTTAAAGATGGTCTTCAATGGCAGCTTTGAATTGAGCGATGTCGGTGATGAGGGCGATATCGGATGGAAGGGCATTCCGTTCTCCGGCAGTGTGCAGGAAAAATGAACGTTGGTAGGTGGTCGTATGTGCACGTGGTAGATACACAGCATTTTGGTGCGAGTGGCGAGAGGAACGATGTGCAGGAATGATGATTTGGTTTCCTGGAGGCAGTGAATGGAAAAACCTAAAAAATGATATTAGACGAGCAGTCTTGCGGCGAGAAGGAAGTGAGGGGAGGCAGAGCTGGGATTTTAAGGCGGATACACTTGACCTGTAGGAATAATCGGAAAGAATGAACCTGGCAGCGCGGTTCTGGACCGATTCAAGGGAATTGTTTATATTAATTGTTTATATTAACCTTTGATTAGGTAATTTCAAGATAATTTCATTGCTTTCCGAAAGTGATAGAATGTAACGTCATTACTTGCGGTCTGCTGTAAGTTGTAATGTAACTTAATTGCAATGTAATTTGTAGTGCACTCTAAACCGACGCTAAATAGCACACTAGAATATCCGCTTGGCGCGCGAAAGGCACTGGTGTTTTTTAGCGTTGCACGCCGGAGCTTTGCCAAGCTTAAACGGCCTCGTCGCTAGTATGCCAGCTTTCTAAGTTGCTTTCAAACGTCATAGCCACTACTAGCAAAAAAAAAAAACAAAAAAAAAAACCCAGTGATGTAAACGAGAATGAATGAAAGAAAAATACAGCTGTTGCTTAAGTTTTTGCGCTAATTATTCATGATATCGATATACTATCACCACACCAAGTCATTAGGCAATATATAGTTCGATAAATTTAATCTGCGATGTCTCCGTGACCTCATGAAAAAAAAAAACACCGAGAACTCATACTCAATAACCATTTCCATCTGGTATAACAATCTTTTCGCCGAGTAACTGTGTCTATGTCAATATTTCTTTTGCTTAGGCTTCATTGTCTGTTGGCTCATTAAGTTATTTCTAACAAATAAAACGAGCCCCTCACACCTTACATTTCCTTATACATCTTCGGTGTAATTGTCTTGTCTACGAGTACTTCTACGAGCATACAGTGTCTATGTCAATGTTCCTTTTGCTTAGGCAGTTCAGCTACTGAGACCTTATTCGGTCCTCCGAAAAGGAACTACATACATTTTCCGGTTGCGGATGTCATAATGGACGGCACCATATTTTTTTTCTATATTCAAAGTTCAAGAAACTTTAAATCATTGCGCTTACGCGGTTCGTGTAATTTCGTGCGACATTGATGCAACGCAGTTCGTGAAAAGGGTGGCGGAGTGGCGCCGGATTTTCGGCATCATCGGAGATGCAATGCATTTCCATTGTAAAACGACACGGTTCACACGTTACGTCTATGTGACCACGGATCGTTCACACACATGTAAACATTCTACGGAGACGTGCCCCATTTACGTGAGCGCGAACGCCGACACGTGCTCAAGTATGCGTCAGCCTCTTCGCCCTCATTCATAAAGCGAGCAACTGACAAATGTGTCCACGTGTGCACGCGTGAAGACGTTCGAAATTTCACGTGTTTGCTTTGTTCTTGAGTCGTGTCCCGCATTGTTCCGCCAACGCTTTCCGCCAGTGTTGTCCACAACAAACAACATAAGAACTCTACGCAAGACTTTCCGCTGTTCTTTGGTCCTCGCCTTGCCGCTTCACTTCACTCGAGAGCGTGCCGAATGTCAGGAACAAGCAACCTTGCATTGTGATGCAAATGAGCGAATTTGCATCTCTTGGTCGCCTGCATGCGCCACAAGTCGCGAGCCACTGTGGCGTGGTTGCGCGTCTCCGTCACAGTAACGTTCTCGTTCATCCGCGAATGCCACGAGCAAAACAATATGCGTCACAGTGGTGCTGTAATACGGGTGCCCCTCATCGTGGAGGTTTAGCCGGGCATCTAGCCTCTTTTCGACCACCGTCGAAGAGACGTGCAGGTTTCTGACGAGAATGAAACACTTACTCCAATGTCTCATTTGATGTATTCCACATGAATTCGCAGCGTTGTACGATGAACAAAACAAGCAATGTTCATGCGAGATGCCCGCGCTGATGAAGCAATAATCTGCAGTTCATTGCAGAATGATGCGACTTGTTTTAGACCGAAGTGCTTCATCTCTCAGAATGCTCTCTGTGGCCGTGTTTGAAAGCGATGGGCGCTCATGTCGCTGCAAATCACGTACTACAAGCGCCGGCGTCCTTGGTGGCAAAAGTCATCCCGAACTAACCCGACCACGCAGGCCATGCCGAAGGTGCGTTAGTGAACAAAATTCATTTCTCAAGGCGAAATCCGCCAGGCGCGCGAAATGCTCTGGGGCTTTTTAGCGTTGCACGCCGGAGCTTTGCCAAGCTTAAACGGCCTCGTTGCTAGTATGCCAGTTTTCTAAGTTGCTTTCAGGCGTCATAACCACTACTATAAAAAAAAACAATGATGTAAACGAGAATGAATGAAAGCGAAATGCAGCTGATGCTTAAGTTTTTACGCTAATTATTCATGATATCGATATCCTAT
Source organism: Hyalomma asiaticum (assembly GCA_013339685.2). NCBI lineage: Eukaryota > Metazoa > Arthropoda > Arachnida > Ixodida > Ixodidae > Hyalomma > Hyalomma asiaticum. The sequence continues at coordinate 31,603,411 of CM023482.1, forward strand.
CACCACACCAAGTCATTAGGCAATATATAGTTCGATAAATTTAATCTGCGATGTCTCCGTCACCTCATGAAAAAAAAAACACCGAGAAACTCGTACTCAATAACCATTTCCATCTGGTATAATAATTTTTTCGCCGAGTAACTGTGTCTATGTCAATATTTTTTTTGCTTAGGATTCATTGTCTGTTGGCTCATTAAGCTATTTCTAACAAACAAAACGAGCCCCTCACACATTCCATTTCGTTATGCATCTTCGGTGTAATTGTCTAGTCTACCAGTACTTCTACGAGTACACAGTGTCTATGTCAATATTCCTTTTGCTTAGGCAGTTCAGCTACTGAGACCTTATTTGGTTCTCCGAAAAGGAACTACATACATTTTCCGGTTGCGGATGTCATAATGGACGGCACCATATTTTTTTTCTATATTCAAAGTTCAAGAAACTTTAATCATTGCGCTTACGCGGTTCGTGTAATTTCGTGCGACATTGATGCAACGCAGTTCGTGAAAGGGTGGCGGAGTGGCGCCGGATTTTCGGCATCATCGGAGATGCAATGCATTTCCATTGTAAAACGACACGGTTCACACGTTACGTCTATGTGACCACGGATCGTTCACACACATGTAAACATTCTACGGAGACGTGCCCCATTTACGTGAGCGCGAACGCCGACACGTGCTCAAGTATGCGTCAGCCTCTTCGCCCTCATTCATAAAGCGAGCAACTGACAAATGTGTCCACGTGTGCACGCGTGAAGACGTTCGAAATTTCACGTGTTTGCTTTGTTCTTGAGTCGTGTCCCGCATTGTTCCGCCAACGCTTTCCGCCAGTGTTGTCCACAACAAACAACATAAGAACTCTACGCAAGACTTTCCGCTGTTCTTTGGTCCTCGCCTTGCCGCTTCACTTCACTCGAGAGCGTGCCGAATGTCAGGAACAAGCAACCTTGCATTGTGATGCAAATGAGCGAATTTGCATCTCTTGGTCGCCTGCATGCGCCACAAGTCGCGAGCCACTGTGGCGTGGTTGCGCGTCTCCGTCACAGTAACGTTCTCGTTCATCCGCGAATGCCACGAGCAAAACAATATGCGTCACAGTGGTGCTGTAATACGGGTGCCCCTCATCGTGGAGGTTTAGCCGGGCATCTAGCCTCTTTTCGACCACCGTCGAAGAGACGTGAGGTTTCTGACGAGAATGAAACACTTACTCCAATGTCTCATTTGATGTATTCCACATGAATTCGCAGCGTTCTACAATGAACAAAACAAGCAATGTTCATGCGGGATGCCCGCGCTCTTGAAGCAATAATCTGCAGTTCATTGCAGAATGATGCGACTTGTTTTAGACCGATGAGCTGCATCTCTCAGAATGCTCTCTGTGGCCGTGTTTGAAAGCGATGGGCGCTCATGTCGCTGCAAATCACGTACTGCAAGCGCCGGCGTCCTTGGTGGCAAAAGTCATCCCGAACCAACCCGACCACGCAGGCCATGTCGAAGGTGCGTTAGTGAACAAATTCATTTCTCAAGGCGAAATCCGTCAGAAAAAAATTGTACTTTGCGACTTCACTGCAACCTGCGCGCACTGCCAGTAGCAGTGCGTCAGTACCACTGCAAACTTAGCCGAGACTTACCGGGTTTGAAAAGCGGAAGCAAGCGTATGCATTTCCATTCTGGTGGATCAAAACCAATAAGTAATGTTGCACTGGCTTAATGACACGCGTCGCGCATTCTCCCCAAGGCGGCGAGTGCTGAGTAGGCAACGAAGCGGGGTCTAAGATCAGAGGAGCGCCAGCACGTTGACCTTGCCTGTTCAGTTAACTCCACCGGGTATTAAAGCTCCATACGAAAGCACGCAGAAGTGACGTATACTGCGCGTGCACATATGAGCTGTGAGCCGACTGGTCTCTCGCGAATCTTCGAGTACCTCAATACCTTTTGGCTTCGGCGCACAGTGATTGTTCACCGAGGCCAAAGGAATATGCATCGGTGCGTACACCTTTGATGTGGGAACGTTGGCACCTACCTCCTGCAGCAGCATCTCTGTGTGATTATCCATCCGGAACGTTTTCTCAATACTTCTGCTCCTTTGTTTTAGCGACGGTTGTTCTAGAGCACAGCACGCCTTTTCCCGCAGGTTCCACCCTTGCCGAAGCTTTTCCACTACGACGGTGCAACACGAGAATAACATATTATTAATGCAGAGTTAACAAAATAAATGAAATAGTGCTTTTCCCTATAAACCTCTCTTGTTGTGTTATTTGTTTTGTTTAGAACGCAGTAATAGAAAGTACAGAGGATCCACTTAGCCCCACTTATTACTGTGTTAATAAAGCTTTCGCGTATGCATGAGAGGCACATTTACACAAACTACTGTTTATCCTTCGAAAATGCGTTCATAGCCCTTCGAAAATGTGAAAACAAAAAATAAAATTATCGCAATCCAAACGGCGCGACACACGTGGGGTAAACTACAAACACCATAGTGGCTGTGAACGGTCGCGCAAGGGTTTTCCCGATGTCGGCGGGGCCGACAACACGCCAAAAAAGCCTGAATGCCCGCAACATCGGCCAATGCTACCTAGCCAAATCCGACCCATTCTGGCTGGCCAAATTTCAGCCATTCTGGCTGGCCAAATTTCGCCCACGCTGGCTGGCCAAATTTCGCCCACTCTGGCTGGCCAAGTGCGACCCATGGTGGCTTCGCCACAGTGGCGCCATTCTGGCTGGTCATCATCGGGTAGATGTGGGTGAAAGTAGCTCGAGCGCGATTTGCCGTCTTAGGCCCGATATCGCTGCCGACTTTGGCCGACTTCACGCCTACATAAGTCCTGTGTTGGCGTGCTACCTGGGATCAGTGCACGTTAAAGAACCCCAGGCAGTGAAAATTTTCGGAGCCCTCCACTACGACGTATGTGATAATCACAGCTCGTTTTGGGACGTAAAACCCCAGAAATCAATCCATCAATCACCCCGAGCCACGCCGCTTCCCAAAGGGTTTCTCCCTCACACCTGCATTTGACATTGAGAGTGAAGTAACCACTCCTCGACGACTTCTGCTCTGCACGCTTCAAGGAATTTCCTTCCTGAACGACGAAGTGTCACGGCTGCAGGACGAGAATGAGCGCCATCGAAAGCAGCACGCCCACGGAGCTGAGCCCCAAGTCATCACCTTCCTATGAGTGGATGTTTGTCTTCTGCACGAGGAGCCGATACGCCGAGCGGCCCCCGTGCTAGTGATATCGCTTGCGAAGTTACTAACAGCATTTCGCTCTTCCGTAAAGCCCGACGTCCCTCTCACCGCCGAAGCGGCTTATGACACCGAAGCGCGTCCAGTTATTGCCTCGCCGCCAGCTCCTCCAAGCACTTTGGAGCAACACTTTGCGGATCATACACTTAACTCTTAGACAGATGTAACTGTGAGTCAGAAAACATATATGAAATGAAAAAAAACCAGGCCTGCGCGGAGTCACAGGACAGTGACAGTGTAAGCTGGAGGAACGACCTTCTTAGAGGCCACTGTAAACGCTTGGCTGTCTGGCCAAGTGATCGGGCCATCAGGTATATCGAAGAGCCAAGTCAGGTTGTTGTCGGGGTAGCACACGTCGCCTGCCGCATGATGCATGGTACGATACGACACAAGTGCTTCACGAGGCAGTGTTTTGTAACAATGATGACGGAAAAGCATAAGGATAGTAGCGCTACTGAACGACTGGACACGATAAACGCATGCTCTTTCTCGTGTTCCGTCGTTCAGTAGCGCTAGTATCCTTATCACGCTTTACCAACACACCCAGTCTTCCACCTTAGATGACGGAAAAGTTGAAAGAAATTGTTTCATAATGATGATGTGGATGATGCCTCTGTAATGGGTTCAGAGCTACGTAGCATGCCCCCCTGTGTTCTTTAAAATGATTCCTCGAACTCGCTATGCAATCCACCTTCCCCGACGCGTAGCGGCGTATATTTATTCTGCCGCGGAACATTACATTTCTTAATGCGATTCCTCGGCAGGCTTTATACCTGTTTAGGCGTTTTAGCGACGATTTTTGAACCACACACGTAGGTCAGTGGCAGAATGCGCGATTGCCACGCAGAAGGATGTGGGTTCGAATCCTCCTCAGTCCTGGTTATTCTTTTCTAAAATTGGCGTGATAATGGTTACGGACACCGGCGGCAGCGGACAACTACGGCACCGAAAACGGCCCTTGTTGTGATCTCATAACAGCTTACGCTGTAAAACAAAGTGTCATGTATTATGAAAACAAGATAATGCAGCTCAACTTGACGTAAGATAAGAAACTAAGGAGAGAAGAATAATTCATCAATGCTGCACACGCAGAAACACACTATACACAAGAATATTATAACTGATAAATATACCGCACTACCAGTAGCTAAAGGATTCAGGAATATCAAAATACTAAAACAAATAAATAAGAAAAGTTACAGACAATATAAGAAGTGTTCTTATTGTTTGCGAAATGTAGGGCTCGATGTAGTTTCTTCAATGACGTCGATTAATGATGGCTTGTTGAGGAAATTGGGATTCTTCTTGTTTAACAATTTTCTCGTTCTAAAGAGATACTTAGTTGTACGAGTGTATGAAGAAAAGAAGTTGTCACGATTTGTTTGATATATCAGGAAGACCATTCCCGAGAGTCTTTGTTAATATAGATAATTAACGTTTAATACACAATCTTGTTTAGAACATGAAGCTGGTTGCGCCGGTTGCGCCGGTGCAACCAGCTTCATGTTTTAAACAAGATTCGTCTGGTTTTAAACAAGATTCGTCTGGTTGCGCCGGTGCCTTTAGGCTTCAAAAATGTTGCACTGGCTTAGTGACACGCGTCGCGCATTGTCCCCCAAGGCGGCGAGTGCTGAGTAGGCAACTAAGATGGGTCTAAGATCAGAGGAGCGCCTGCACGTTGGCCTTGCCTGTTCAATTAACTACACCGGGAGTAAATTTTTTGATCCGGCCTTCTGCGGATTCGGACTGGTTATTGGTGGCGAAGCAACGCCGAGCCCGAGCTTCGCGATGTAGACCGCCGCCGTCTTCGAAAGGTTGCTCCGGAAAGAGACGCCTTCGCCGCTGGACGTTTTAACAATAGGACTTTATACACAGGACTTTGTACAAAATTTACAGCAAAGGGTACGGCCCGCGAAGGGGCCTCAAACAATCGTGCCGGTGTCCAGCCGGCAAGCACTTGTAGCAGCAAAAAGACCCTCGAGCTTGCTCAGGCGCTCCTTTTATCCCCCTCTAAGTAGCTGCCCCGGGTGGTCCGCCCCCGCAGAAACCGGCCCGGCAGCCACCTGGAGGGAGCGGGGGAGTCAATCTTGCCCGACGAATGTGCAAGCCCGGGGGTGACGGTGCACGTTTCCGACTGACAAACATGTCAGTCAAAAGGGGTTGGGTGTCACGGAAAGCGCGACCTTACACCGGGTATTAAAGTTCCATACGAAAGCACGCAGAAGTGACATATAGTGCGCGTACGCATATGAGCTGTGAGCCGACTGGTCTCTCGCGAATCTTCGAGTACCTCAATCTTCCTTTGGCCTCGGCGCACAGTGAATGTTCACCGAGGCCAAAGGAATATGCACTGGTGCATGCACCATTGATTGCGAGAACGTTGGCACTTTACTGCTGCAGCAGCATCTCTGTGTATTATCCGTCACGGAACGTTTTTCTCGATAGTTCCTGCTCCTTTTTTAGCAGCGGTTGTTCTAGAACATAGCATGAGCCTCGTACAGTAAGTGTCGTACTCCTGTGGCTCGTAGCACCGTCTGCGCATACTCTTGTTGTCGCCTACGGCTCGTCTGCAAGGCCATGCACTTCCACCCACAGGTCGTAAATGTGGGCCACTTTCGGTGTGCAGCGTGGCTTTTTGATACCTAAGACTCTGCAGAGTGCAAGAGCGAAATACAGCGATATACCAACTTGGCCGCCGGAAAAATTTCCCTCAGCGCAGTGTTGTGTCTTCGCCAAGGAAACACTCCAACAGCTACTTAGGCTGACAAGCTTGTTTTAACACGAAGATGTTTTATGCCGACGTCCACCAAGACCTCCGACGTCATTTCCTGTAACGGGTATTTCCTGCAACAAAATATACAGGTATAGACAAGGAAGAAGATCCAGCAGGAACTTCGAAGCTTTCAGGTTCAGAAGCCGAGTAGCAATACGTTTCGTAGATTTATAAGGCCGCGAATAAAACCGCCGGTAGACAGTGGCGTGGCGGCGTGATCGGTATGGTGACCGCTTGCTGTGCGTGCGTACACAGATTCAAATTTTGTTTTGTCGGAGTTCATTTTCCAAGTGGTGTACGTTCTTGATTTCCTTGATTCCTGTCTTCTGAGGTGCCCCTGTGATGGCGGGCATTGCCAATTAGTGTTGAAATGTTTACTTTGTCGGTGATATTGACGTGTGATACAAATGTCGTGCGTATCGGAATCGGCTAGGTTCTGCGCATTTGCTGCCCAGCTGGCACACAAGACCAAAAAGACGTCTTATTGGGGGATTGACGTCTCAGTTCGCGTGGTTGACGTTTGAAAGACGTCGCGAGCGGGAGCGACATAAAAGGGACGATGAAGGCATCACCGAAACGTCTTCGCGAGACCGAAAGTAACGTCGAGCAATGCGGCCAGCTTGCCCCCCCCCCCCTCCTCCGCCTCCCTCCCTCCCCACCGGAGGTGCGAACGCAGGGCGCGGCTCAAAGCATCGGGTGGCGTCGGCACAGTGTTCGGCGCCGAGATGTCGCCGGTTGCCATGGGCCCGGGAGAGAGGCGCCAGAATGTCTGGCTCCTTCTCTCTCCGGTTGCCAGGGAGAAGAGGCGAGAGGGCGCAGGCTGGAGCATCGCGAAGCAAAGCCTGCGGAGTTCGTTGGGGGTGATTCCACGTAATATCGAACAACGCATGGCTGGTCACCCTCTTAAATTTATTTCAAAATTTTATATATTGCTGCCCGATGAGTGGAAAGAAGAGATCCGCAGTTGGTTTTGCTAGCAAAAATTTTTTCGAAGCGCCGGGAGTCAACAATGACGAAGAGGTGGAGTGCCGCGCTTACCTGCTCTTCTGTTTTGGACAACTTTGGTTATTAATTACACAAGCTATACTAAGGATAGGAGGCTGAAATTTATTTCAGTAATTATATGCATGCTTTTGCTAGTGTTCAATTATTTTTGCTTTTTGTGGGGAGCGTAGATATGTTCATAAAAATCCTCAAAATCAGCCCCGGAAGCATTATTCTGTCTAATTTGCGGGCTTATATCTCAAAACAGGCTTGTGGCAGAGCGGCGAAAATTTCGCATTGCGTTCTAAGCATACTCGTTTGTCAACCTGCAAAATATTATATTTATATGATTTTTCAATAAAGAGATACGGGCGGGCTAACTTCAAAAAAACACCTAACAATGAGAATATCTGACGACAATTAAAAGAAAAACCCATATTTGATATTTTTTAAACTTTGTACACTTATTCTCCTTCACATCGGCTTTCACAATCACCAAAAAGATGTTGCATAATTTTGTTCCACTAGGAGTTACAGGCCGTCGAATTAGACCCTTACGCAATGATAGGCAAATGTTGATCCGGCTTCTTGCCCGCTGAGTGCATAGAATGAAGAAAGAATTGAATTTCTGGTCCTTAAGAGGCTAGCAGCACCGAAAGAAGATGTTGGTGGCACTGATGGTGTCGAAGCGATTTGGTCACCCGAGCAGCCATGAGCGCGGGGCTAGGAAGCAGGTGCGCGCGCCCCCCAGATGCTCTAAGAGAGGCACAGTCAGAGCTCCTTTTCGCCTCCTCAGACCAAAAGTGTTCCACACACTTCTTGAGTAACCTAAACGCGTGTGGAGTGGAAATTCGCTATCCATTCTGCCTCTTGTTCGCACCGCACTTCGGCGCTGATAACAAGGCGGAGATGGAAGCAAGATCAAAACACTATCAGGTAGCTATGAGCGCTTGCTTCACGCACGCGGTTGACAGCCGCTACCGTCAGAGAAACTGTGCACTGTCGCTTGCGATCAGTAGAACGCACGAACTTGGCACTCCAGTGGCAAAGCAAGGTATAGAACGCCAAAGCAAACAAAAGCAAACCTATTGGTAAACGGATGCGCGCACCTATCTCAGATTAGATTCTACACCTTGCGACCGCGCCGGGTAAAATGTTATCCCCAGCATGATGTGTGTGTTTGTGTCATTTGCGCCAACTATAAGCTTTGCCTTGCCGCTGTTGAGAACATTACTGGCCATAAAATCGATGCTGATGAGCTTCACTCAGCGTTCCTTTGCATTCCGTCACCATCGGAGTGCCTTTTAGGCGAATGCAATCAGTGTCCAAAAGGCAGGTCCCTGACATTGGAGGAACTTAATATCCCAGAAGACGAGGAATTATTACTAGCAATGCGGGAGGCAGGTGACCTTGTGAAAAACGTTTGGGTGCTGACACTTTTATTAATCATCTTCGAGTATTGGCGGAAAGGTGGATCATGCACAACCACTGACACAAAGTAGAGCCATATACGAGGAAAAGCAATGCACGCAGCGTGGGAGCATTGTATTCCTCTTTGACTTTGCCGAAAACTGGACTGTCGTGCTTGCTGATGAAGTTCAGGCATACCACTGGCACAAGCAGCAAGTATCCTTCTTTACATACGTGGTCACAACGAGAAAATCTACGAGGAGTTTCGCTGTTGTTAGTGACGACTTGAGCCACGACTGCGCTCACGCCTGCTTGGCTCTAGCGAAAGAATGGGTGGAAGACAGCCTGCCGGTTTACTCCAACGTGACATGTGAGCGATGGAGCCGCCAGTCATTTCAAAAATAGATATCAGCTTTTCAAGTTCCGAAAGAGCTGTTGTCCCAGTACCCAATGGTTATTCTCAGCAACTGGACACGGGAAAAACGCATGCGATGGAGTCGGAGGTTTGTCAAGCATCAGGCAATGCTCAACAACCCTGAAAGTGCAATTCGGACAGCCAGAGACTTTGTAACCGTTTTATCAGAGAAACTGAAACGTGTGCATCTAATACACCTTGAAGAAAAAGAAGTTGCCTTCCGCAAGTTAAAGAAGGAAGAGTGGATGAGAGTACCCGCGTTCCATGGTCTTCCGCGTTCCGTGCCTTGCAGCTATCCGCGTCAACGAAAGCATATCCTGGCTTGTACTACGTGGCACGAATAGCCGGGTCTGCTTGGAAGGAGTTATGTGTATGTGAATGAAGAAGTCTGAACAGTCTAGTCAATGGAATAAACAATTTCAGCCCAGAAACATGGTTTAATGAAGTGGTTCTTCTTGACCTTCACAAATTTTCCATTTTGCTAAAGATTATTTGGAAAACGCTCTTTGCTTATTGCATTTTTATCCTTTCTTCTTTTCCTTTTTTTTTCCTTTGGGGGGGGGGGGGATATAAGCTACGCATCGAGTTCTTACTGCCTTTTTGCTGAGGTAAAAGTGGAAAATATCTGTCTGCGCTCCGATACCGCAGCGCATCAAAGAACCCCACGCGTACAAAACTGACCCCTAATCATTCATTATTGTGTTGCTCACAACTAATATACAGCGTTCGCACATAAATGACCAGGCATATTATCAAAATTGAAAAGCCGTACACGATCACAAATGTCAGAATAATCAGACGTGCATGGTTCGCTGAGCCTTCCGTAAGGGTCTAATTCGACGGCCTGTAACTCCTAGTGGAACAAAATTATGCAATATATTTTTGGTGACTGCGAAAGCCAATATGAAGGAGAATAAGTGTACAAAGTTTAAAAAATATCAAAAATGGGCTTTTTTTAATTGTCGTCAGAAATTTTCATTGTTCGGTGGTTTTTTTGAAGTTAGCCCGCCCGTATCTCTTTATTCAAAAATCATATAAGTATAATATTTTGCAGGTTGACGAACGGAGTATGCTTAGAACGTAATGCGGAATTGTCGCCGCTCTGCCACAAGCCTTTTTTGAGATATAAGACCGCAAGGTAGACAGAAAAGTGCTTCCTAGGCTGATTTTGCAGGACTTTTATAAAAATATCTACGCTCCCCATAAAAAGAAAAATAATTGAACACAAGCCAAAGCATGCATATAATAACTGAAATAAATTTCAGCCTCCTAACCTTAGTATAGCTTGGGTAATTAATAACCAAAGTTGGCCGAAACAGAAGAGCAGGTAAGCGCGGCACTCCACCTGCCTCGTCATTATTGACTCCCGGCGCTTCGAAAAAATTTTTGCTAGCAAAACCTACTGCGGATCTCTTCTTTCCACTCATCGGGCAGCAATATATAAAATTTTGTAAATAAATTTAAGAGGGTGACCAGCCATGCGTTGTTCGATCTTACGTGGAATCACCTATGGGTGGTTGGCTGTGGAGTCATTCTAGTTAAGATGCTGGCGGCTGGCTCTTCGTTCGTTTGTTTCTGGAGAAAATTCGGTTACCGTGCTCCAACTGCTGTGTGTGCTTGCGTGGTGGCAATTTGTTCTTTCTACTTTTCTCGTTGCGTTAACCCTGGTTCACTCACGGCGCTTTTGTGACTGGATCCTGTAACATCAATGTCTACGTCTCGCCGAAAATAAGTGTAAGTACCACATCTGAATGGCGCAGCAAGATGCCTGTCATATCACACATGTGTTCCGCGGATATGGCAAACGGCCTGTTACAGATACAATAAACATTATTGCTATTAAGCTCTAAGATAGTTGACGCATCAACTTAAACACCAAGCAGCGCAACTGTGGTTTTATTATTCAGATCACCGTGTATGAATGCATTCTGAAACTTTGTTAGGTCTATGTGCGCGTTTAGCCCGATCAGTGAGTAAAGAGCGCATTGGATTCGTTCCCACCATCCTGTCATTTTAGCCGTTACGGGTAGTGAGTACTGCGCCTGTACGACTGTGTGGGATAGTAGTTTACTCGTGTCATCCAGAGATGAACATATGCATGTGATATCGCGTGCTGTAGGGCAACCGCTGCCCCGCGTTCATTCACTGTGGCATCGCAGTCATGAGAGTTTAGTTGAGGGCTGTGAAAGTTACGCGCGCGCTTGAGCAATTGCGCACTATTTATTGTGGCATGTCAGCAGAACTGCCGCAGCAATCAGGGCGTCTTGTGTGGTGGAATGACTTGGCGCATCTCAGCATTCAGATGAGCATGAGTGTCTTGTGCGCGTTCTCGGTCACATTTAAACTTTGTCAGAGGCATGTGACTCTTTTACGAATGTTCGTTATTATTATTTCTCATTGACCACGCTGTTGCAGTTTTCTGCATTTCGGAGTTCGTCATTCTTGCAGACCGCGAATACCAAAACAATTACACGACCTGTTATCTGGTTCCATAGTATTGCTACAGGCACTCTCTTGCGCACAGCGGATTTACGGTATGCAATAAGCTATCCAGTGTTTCACGTGAACGGACTGGGGAGTGATGACTTGTACCAGGTTGCTGGGCTGATAGTGTAGGACAGATGATGACGTGACGAACAACGAACTAAATTAATACGTCGGGCTATGCGTGAGCGGTGTGTTACAGGAGCTAAACACGCACGGTTGAATGCACTTTGTTTATTGTTATATATTACGGGAGCCGCCAGCTTGTCCGATGCAGGGATCTAGCGGTGCATTCCTATACCTGCTCTCGCCAATCAGGTACCTCCAGTGTGTGTGTGTGTGTGTGTGTGTGTGTGTGTGTGTGTGTGTGCGTGTGTGTGTGTGTTTTCTTTTCAATCTGCGCTTTATCATCAAATCAAAGCCACGGTGCTCTTCAACAGTTTTCTGCGGAACGTTTTACACTTTCCTGCTACCCCGCTACATACTCGCTATCCCAGTTGAGCCATCTTTCGTTGCATTGTACGAACTTCACTATTACATTGCCATGGCAGGCGAAATCGAAGCCACAGCGAAAATTTGTTGACACTATGCGCAGTTGTGGTGCGCAGTCTTTGTATAGCGTGCCCGTCGATCGCGCAACCTCCCTTTTACTGAAGGAGCCCTGCAACATTCGGAATGTCTATAAAAAACGCTGCCGAACAGCCGTGGAGGTTATTGTGAATGTGTGAGCCAAATATTATTGGGCTGCGTGCAGTATGGAATTTTTATTTAGTTTCAAACACAACTGTAATTCACCTGCTCTTCTTTCCAACAAACGTCAATAGGCCGCCGACTACTTTGCTCGAGGCACATGTAGCATTGGCTGAACTTACGATCACGGAAAGGTAGTCTGGAATGCTTTATTTCTTCATTTTGAATTAAAGAAAATAAAGGCGATCTGGGTCCCTGTCTTTAAGAAGACCGAGGTGAGCGAAGCGACCTATGGTCGATGGCGGGAGTGACTTTGCTTGTTGAAAGAAGAGCAGACAATTTCGTGCTGTATTTAAAAGAAAACTGCAAATTCACTGCTGCTTGCAGCACATAATATTTGGCTCACACGTTCACAGAAGCCTCAACGACTGATTGGCACCATCTGCTCAGTGCGTTCGAAAAGTGTTGCAGGGTCCATTTCATACTGAGTGCGCCGTGAGCACGTAAGCACGCCTCGAACAGTAGTCCCATCGCCTAGAATGTGTGTCACTCCATTTCTACAAGATGAGTATGTGAATGCATCCAAAATTAACGACGAATGAGTAATGTGTGTACACGAGTGACATAATATTGCGGCAGTGGTAGCATCAGCAGGTGCATCAAGTTTCCGCGGGAGACGGCCCTAACATATTGTAAAGGAAAGAGACATAGACACAGCGCCTGTGCCGCAGGCCAGCTGTTGTATCCTGACTTCTTCTCTGAATTTGCTTCGCTGGGCACCTATCGCGAGTGTGCAAGCTTCAGCGGAGCTCACTGACCTCCGTATATATATACATAGATATATGTGCATACAAACCTGGGAGTGTTAGAATGTGGGTGTATGTCACGTGGTTGTGACACACGCAGCACTTGAGACGAAGCACGCGGGACTCAAGGTGATGTCAGGCGAACTGTTTATTGGGCTTTCCCCTTAAACAAAACAACCGCACGTGTCAATATACTCAATAAAGTGGACGGGGGAACGAGCGCCTTCGTAGCTCGGCGGTAGTGCATCGGACGCGTTATCCGAAGGTCGTGGGTTCGGTTCCCACCGAAAGCAGGTTTGTCTTTTCGTCCGCTTTAATTCTTTCCTACTTATTCCACAATTACAATACCACAATTAGGAACCTCAATAACTTCTCCTATGCTTTCCTAGGCTTCATTGTTTATTGATCCATTACATTTATGTACGTGAGTATGTAGCTGCATTATGAAACTGAGGTTGCATCGATGTAACGTTGCTCGCTGTGATGGATTGTGCTCAGCATTGCGACGTTGCTCATTATAACGATTTTGTTAATATTTCGTGCGCTACTTTCTTTGAAGTTCACTTTCGTCAATATTCATTGTCACTTGATTCATGCTTCTGGTTGTCTTTTAAAACTTGCCTCGTTACATCAGCCGATGTGCTAGACAAATTTTTGTTTCGTATCTGAGTCATATTTGAGTTGTTTTGTTTATATTCATTGATTTTGTGTGGTGAACATACTGCATAACATGATTGAAAGCGGCTATCATACAGTCATCGATTGTTCTGTCTGTGCTCATATAGCAGTATGCACGCTGAAAAGCGCATAGTCGTTTGGCTGTTATTGTGCGACTACTAGTGCTCTTTTTGTAAGCCTCTAGTATTTAATAAGTTCCAAATATGTTTAAATTGTTTCTTCTGCTGTTCCTTTTGACTACTTGTTCTTTTATTTTTCTCGCATATCTCTCTTTTCTTTTTGAACTTGCACAAGTTAGTTTCTCAATAAAAAGTTGATGTAGCAGTGTTTTGACTTCATGATCAGTGGCACAGAGGCCTCCTTGTTAGGCCGCTTGCCAAGAAACTGTCTATACTTCACTGTACAAAGATATGTCGTTACTGTTTTTGATAGCTTTGCTTCATGCTATACAAAGTGCATGCTACATTGATTTTTGTATGCATGAGGACTAACTGCTGCTTCAATGCTAAGATTGATGAAGCCTTTGCAGACCAACTGTGTGTCTACCTTACTGCACTATTATTGCTCTGTAGCACTTAATGCTGATGCTTTGACCCACCAGAAAAAAATAAAGAGTTCCAGGCGAGTGTGACGCCAGGACCTCTTCCTAAGACGTAACTACCAAAGTTTTCCGCTGGCACTACCCCCACTCTGCAGCACCGCAAAGCTTATAGTGCAGCTGGTAACATAGCAGGTCGCAGCTACTACCATAAGGCAGGGACGGCGTCCGGATCGGGGGTACACCCCAAAATTATGATCCCGATGACAACTTCAGAATCTCAGAGTTAATACCTTAGGAGTGCAAGAAAATGCCTTGGATCATTTGAACCCCTAAGGCCTTAGCTGTAAGGTCAGATTTTCATTTATATATTCTGAGGGTGGCAACCAGACCAAAGTTTTGGTGGGCACGCCCCGTTCCCGAGCACGGTTCTTGCTTCTTTTTCAGATTATGGCTAACGTTTCAGGAACAGTTTTTTGATGACGTATTTGGGAAGCCTTTAAACGGATTCAAAAATCCCAGAAGATGGATTATTGGAGTCTCCTCTCAGGCGTTGAAAAGACCAGATTTTGAAGACGTTTCGAAGACGTTAACGAAACGTTTCTGTTATGTGCGACAAGCCGGACATTAGACAAGGTATACGACGCATCCTAGACTAACGCTCCTTACGCGTGGCGTCTCTACGACGTCGTTAATGTCTCGGATATCCGTTTCGAAGACGTCATAAATCATTTGTGTGCTAACTGGGTAGTCATGTCGAGCTTTCTATTATTTTTTGTCATTCGTGTTTTCGAAGCTGCGTTGTTTACGATTGCTTTTTACACATTGACGATTAATGCGAGCGTGCGTGCCGCCATGCCGTACATACGCTGGACCAGCCGCGCCGCATCGCACCGTATGTGTGCTCGGCGCTGTTTCTGTTAGGAAAACAGCTGATAAAGGTATTCTCTAATAAAACGACGTCGAATATTATGTTGTTTTATTTTAACAGGTAGTGAGTGCACTTAATATGCCAAAACGTTGCGAGACGTTCGCACTCATTCTGTCCATACGTATTGCTTAATTACCAGAACACCGCTGTACCCACTGGCAATACAGGGAAAGTCGAGACACTCTCGATGCGTTGTGCAAGGGGTTTTTTACGTTTAACCTTGCTGTGTTGTGTGTACGTTGCGCATGGATGCATGTTTTATATATGTGATCTCTCGTTTAGGCACGTTCTCTTGGCGTATGCGCTGTTGCATGGTGCGATCGAAAGGCTTGGCCACACCATTTTCTCTTCTTTTTTTTCGTTGCGTCCTAGAAAGTGTGCACGAACTCCCGCTGAGAGAGCGACGCTCTCCCCTCTAGGAGAATTACTTCACTCTCCCTCATTCCCCTTGAGCCAGAGCGAAAGAACTGTGCGTGAGAGAGTGTCAGGCACTCCATTGCAGCTAAGAATGCATATGCTCCAGTGGGTATAAATTTGGAGGATATGTGCTTCCCATGATAATATAGGATGGTAAATATACCTATGAATGAAAGACTAATAAACGGAAATCAGCGTATGCTGATTACGGTATTCCTAAATGGCCGTTATTAAGAAAGCGGGCAAACCTAACTTTATAATACGGTGACTCCGGTTGTGATGCAGGAATAGCTCTCATAGTCGGAGGATGAATTGAGACTTAATTTATGACGAATAAATACAAGTGAATCAAAAGACGTTAAAACAGTTATACAGAAAACAACAAACTCAGAAATGAATTGCTATAACGCAGTAAAAAAAAACAGCAGGTATAGCACTCATTGAACGAGAATCGGACACCAAACTACAAAACGTGGTTAATCAGGCAGATGCAGATGCACGCAGGAAGATAACGGAAAACCGTGAGGTTTACGCAATAATACTTGAGAAGAACGTTGTCGTTATGCAGGACAGCAATAAAGAAGCGTAATGCAGTGCAAACACCCCGCGTGCAAATATTAGTGCACTTTGCAGTGGGCTTAAGCAAGTATCACCGAATTCTTTGTTCTTTTGAATACACAAAGATTGACTACGCTTTGCAGGAATTCGAGGAAATCTCGACGGTCACGTACGAACTATACTAATGAGCACATATTGTGTTGCGATTGGAACTATATCTAAATAATATAGTGTCGAGCAAACCTCATCGCTTCATCTAGGACCTGTGTTTCTAACAGTTTGAGACATGTCTGCAGACCAAGTGTAATAACATAACGAAGCACGCCAAAAATAGCAGTAGCATAAATACAAAACCTAAAATGTCCGTGAGAACCGCACGTCGTTGCCGGGCTTGTGACACGCTTCGTTCATTTCCATTGGAAGACTACGGCCAAAATGCGGGACACTCGTTGGCATTGCTCTCGGTGGGCGTTTTGCAGCCGAATGTAGTGCGGAAGTGTTCCGTTTGCGTGACGGCGTTGCACACGTGCGATCGCCGTACGGGTGTGGTCTTGGAGGCAGTGCGTGAGCAACTGATGTAACAGTAGCTCATGTAAAATATGGCGTCGTCCGAAAAATCCTCCAGGCCCTGAAGCCTGATGCCGTGCGCGTGCGCCTGGAGCTTGCTCTTTTGGAACGCCTTGAAAACGACCTCGAACGCCAGCTGCTCCCAAAAGTCAATCTGCACGGAGTTTTATGAAGTCATTACTGCTGGGCTAAGAAGCACTGTATTATACTATTATTCGGGGGCGAAGTTTATGAACAAGTGCCCGAGAAATTTTTCAGCGAACCTCGTTTCGCTGTGAAGAACTACTGTTGCCTACGGGTATGAAATTCACAATAAACAACACGAAAGGATCGCTGAAAAAATTCTTAACAAGCTGAGTTCACGACGAGGCGCCTCGTGTCGATTGATGGCTTTGAGCTCAAGCGGGAGTAGCTCTTTACTGTGTCACTGTGAACGCCTCAAACGCCATTAATTTACCTCTGATGTCCGTATTCAGAGAGAAGCGGAGCCTCTTTAAGAAGCTTATATTGACAGTGCAGAAGCAAGTCTTTCATTCTTGCTAAGCTCTCTGCGCAATCTGAGAATATAACGGAGTATTAAGTAGAACAAATGTAGCAACCTCGCGCCTCTATGACCAGCAAAAGGCGAAGGACAAGTTTACTGTTATTTTATTATTATGTACACACTACGTGTTTGTGTTCGCTGTAGGGTTCCACGCGCCGAGTCGTTCTTTTTAATGCTTGCCAGTGTTCCTTACGACATAAGTTAAATGGGATTGTACTAGTCCGAAGCATTGCTTCGCGTTGGGGTTTTGATATATACAGGTCAATGTATGCATATAAAACAGATTACAAAAACTCGAACATCCTAACTTCAGCGTAACATACTCGTTCAGGGCAATCTTACGTTTTCCAGTTGCTCATCTACAGTACTAACAGCAAAGACAACGGGAAACAGCAGCAAAGCTCTCGCTGTATGATCTGTATAGAGGCGAAAATTTTTGCTAGGAGAAACTTCACGTCCTGCGTAATTTATCTAGCAATAAAATAGTTCCCTGTGCACAGAAAATGGCAGGGAATTAACCAAGGCGTGCCTACTTCGAAACAGCCGGCTGGCCATATGGCAGACGGCAGAGGCCTTCTCGGTCCGGGCAAATACCGCCAATGTGAAGATAGCTATTTGCCAACTAATGTGACATTTAATCTTATTTCTGTTTTTCCAATTAGCCCACTTTAACGTAACTTAAGACCTGCAATAGGAACGTGCAAACTAATGTGGCCGCAGTGTGTGATAGAGCCGCTCTCGTAAGAATATGCTCAGTCCGCAATCACATTTACTATGGGGTAATCTTGTTTTCACGGTGAGCTGCGCTTGTTTTTACTGACATGATATTCAAATGCTGATTAGATATTATCCGCACAAGTTTCTATAGGGCCCTTGTGCCGATTATGGTGGCCGTCTTTTGTATTGCGCTATCATCCCATGCGCATTCACATTCCACAGAAAAAAAAAAGAGAGAGAGAGAGAGAGAGAGAGAGAGAAGGAAACAAAGCGAGAGAGAAAGGAAGAAAGAAAGAGGGAAGGACAGAGAGAAAGAAAAAAAAGGAATGAAATAAAGAGAGAGGGAGAGAAATAAAGAAAGAAAGAGGGAAACAAACAGAAAGAGAGAGAGAAAGAAAAAAATCCACGCATATCCACGCAGTGAATGATGATGAGTGTTCGAAGCTCCGGAGGTTCATCGTAAATCGTGCCGAGTTCCGGATTAATTTAGCCATGCTTCGTGCTGTATGGACAGACAACTGAGTTCTCTAGAACACTGTGGTATTCGTTTCGCATCTTCTACCTTCCAGAAAAGTTGTGGAGAACTACTTAAAACTGGGACTATTGTGATGTAATACGAAACGAAACCGAAACTGAGTGATGCCGGAGTAGACGAAGCGGAACCGGCGTGAACTCGTGACACAAAAGCGCGTGCCAGCGTTCGAGGCGACGAAGAGAAACCGGCGTGAACTCGTGACACAAGAGCGCGTGAACAAGAACAAGAGCGCGTGCCAGCGTTCGATGAAGACGAAATGGCTACGACAGACATGATGATGATGATGATTGTGGTTCGGTTAGGAAAGGACGCTAATTTCTGCAGCCCATGTAGGGAGCACGGCTAAGCGTCCGTGGGGTAGAGGGAAAGGGAGTGAAAGAGATAGAGAGGAGAGAAAGGCCGTAGTGGAGGGCTCCGGAAATTTAGACCACCTGGGGTTCTTTAACGTGCACTGACAACGCACAGTACACGGGCCTCTGGCATTTTCGCCTCCATCGAAAATGCGACCGCCGCAGCCGGGATCGAACCCGCGTATTTTGGGTGGCAGCCGAGTACCGTAACGACTACACCACCGCGGCGGACTAGGACATCTACGGCAGACAAGCCTACGCCTTAAGGAGCTTCGCTCCTAAAAGAGAGAGAGAGAGAGAGAGAAAGAAAGAAGATCCGCAGTTTCCCCAGAATGGAAACGCGACGCTCGTTGAGTGATTGTGCGCGGTGTCAGCCCGAAGACGCGCCGTGACTGACTAGCGCGACTGAGCACTTTGTCGGAGCCGTTGCCGCACGAGAGCTAGTGACTCCACTGGCGGATCCGGAGCAAGTTTCTTTGCTCTGCGGCACAGAATTTGTACTGCACTGATAGATTCGCAGCAAAGTTTGCGTTTTCCACCGGCAGATTTGGAGCAACGCGCTCCGCGATGGAGCGCTCTGCGTTGATCGCTCTCGAAGAGCAGGATTTCGCCGGAACTCCAACGACACAGTGCCGTCACTTCAGGAACAATCGG
Organism: Hyalomma asiaticum; assembly: GCA_013339685.2. NCBI lineage: Eukaryota > Metazoa > Arthropoda > Arachnida > Ixodida > Ixodidae > Hyalomma > Hyalomma asiaticum. The sequence continues at coordinate 31,622,708 of CM023482.1, forward strand.
ATACATTGGTTACTTGCCGCGCTTTTTGAGGCGCTCCTTGCTCCTTTTAACAAATGCGCCCCTTTCTCTTTTTATGAGAGGAGCTCTGTAGGCCAGTCTTCAGGTGGCCACCGTGAACAAAAAAATGCGGGCCGATCGTAGAAACAGTGTGCCGCGCGGGGCGCAAAAAACTTTAGATGCCGCACGAAATTGCAGCTTCGATCTCCGTGGCATTTTATATGTAAATTTAGTGTGCCCTTGATTAACGTACACTGCATGAAATTCAACCACCTGTGGGGGACACCCGTATAGACTGGACGGAGCCTACGGGCATTAGCTACACTTGATTGCAGTATCGTTATCCGCGACGTACATAATGAGTATACCATGCTAGTTAAGCGAAGATCAGTCACTCATGTTCGTCACACATGAGTACCCTAACTCCCAAGTATTGGGGTACACCAGTTGAACGAGACGACCAGGAGAGCACCGAGACGAACGTGGATAGATAGATAGATAGATAGATAGATAGATAGATAGATAGATAGATAGATAGATAGATAGATAGATAGATACGGTCAAACTGAGTGAAGTTCGCTAAGAAAGGCTTTACATTAAAGAAAATGTGTACAGGGAGGGCTTTTTTGAGGTTTAATATAAGACATCTAGACTACCCGTAGAAGCCGCAAATAATTCAACATAAACAAAAATATGCTTTAGTACGGGTGAAAGATTGGAGCTACCTACTTTATACGTTTTGTATAATTGACGACCAAAGCAGGCCAAAACAGCAGAGCCAGGAAACGGGAATTTCCACATCTTCGTAGTTGTTGACTTCGGGTGCATTGAAAAGATATTTACAGAAGTCCCATTTGCGAATTTATTCTTTCAACTCATCAGAAAACAATTCATAATAATTTGTAATAAATTTGAAGGATTGAGCGGCCACCCATTATTCTATCATACGTGGAATGACCCTTCGTTTACGAAATGAATAGCGAAAGTGGCCATTGCATACACTCTATGAAACATGTACACGTACCATACCTTACAGAGCGCGTAGTTTCCACAAATATAAACTGCGTGATAGGATGACATAGAACCGAGAGTACATGCACCAGGTTAACGAACTGTGCAAACCTGGTTACTGGCACTAGAACATTACAAGTCGTTGGTTTGAGCATTTATTTGAGCATTTATTTTTGGTGCTGTCCAAATTCATCCAGGAAATACATTTTCCTTTATATGACCATATTTCTGCAATATATAGGCTGAAGTCAAAGTTGTTCGACTTCCCTTTCATTCGTTAGGTGGAGATGGGAGAGAGCACGTAGAATACGTAATTAACAATGCTAATGGGATGCTGGGATACTTAAAGCGTAACTTTTCCAAAGCACCATCTACGTTAAACGTACAACTGTATAAAACTCTCACACGCTCGAAACTCGAGTATGCGTCCGCAATATGGGACACTAGTCATGCTAACTTTATCAACTCACTTGAACTAGTACAAGGTAACTCTGTTCGATTAATTCTCTTTAACTATAACCGTACTGCGAGTACAACATCAATGAAAAATAGTCTGGCGTTCATCACATTGGCTAACCGACGCAATACTGCCCGTCTTTCAGTTTCGTAAACTTTTCCACCATTCATCACTTCATGATGTCTTTTTACTGCGTCCTAGGTGCATTTGAAACCGTGTTGATCATGGTAATAAGGTAGGAATCGCGTCATGTCAAACTACGTATTCTTTTCAGTCGTTTACTGCCCGTACGTCCCAGGAATGGAACCACCTTCCCACAAGTGTCGCAACCATTAATAACAAAAATTTTTGCGAAGCATTAGCTAACATTCTTTAACCAGGCGAATTATTCTGTCATTCCATGCATACTGCACTGGTTTGTTGACTTTTCAACTAACTTGTTTGTATAATCTGGAAAAGCATTCTAATATTTGAATTCACTGTACTTTTTCTTTCTGTACTTTAGCCAGTCCCCTCTTTAATGTCTTATGACCCTGCGAGTATTACAAATAAATAAATAAATAAATAAATAAATAAATAAATAAATAAATAAATAAATAAATAGCTTCTGCCCTGGGAAGTTAGGCGAGGATAACCGTTCCTTTTATTTGCCGCAACCATAGTATACATAATCCACGATATGTCGCTGTCCGGCAGCTCATAAGGAACGCAATATTGCGACGTGTTACTGTGGGCATGTATTACATGAACTAAAAAAAAAGGCTTACGTAGAATTATCTCGCTATCATTGACGCCGGTATTGGCATATGCCTATAAAATCTTCCCACCATACTCGAACTGTTCATGAGAGACGTGTCCGTACGCCTTCACCTGCGTGATGCGCTGTGAAACGTCATTATTACCGCGATATGAGAAATGCCAGTGTACCATTCCGCTTTTTCTACCAGGTGCTGTTCCTATCGGACACGCTTAATTAAGCAGATATTCACCCACTTCAGCTTAGGGCACTCCGTAGCTCAGGGTAATTAAACGTACGCAGGTAGTAAACAAAAATATTGAAGCTTGCAAGAGTGGTGCAACGCAAGCGAAGCAGCGAAGATCATGGGCACTTCGTCAGTCCGGTTTTGTCTCCGGCAAAGCCAGACTTCGTCCTGGTCTGAGGCTTCGCATAACGCCTCTCAAAGCACTGCGAAGCCCATAGAGAGCTTTTTTTGAACCACGGTGAAAAGAACAGGCGCGCAAAACACGGACACAATCGGGAGAAGGGGACAACACGAACGCCGACCATCAACTGATGCAGTACTCAGAGGCGAAAAAGGAAGAAGACACACAACTTATCTGCGCATGCTCAGGAAAGGTAGCGCTAGCTGTCAAACGGTTACACGTGCCGGTCTAAGCGATAGACAACTCCTAAGGCATTCTGTCCTCTTCTCTGTTTAAGCTAATCGACGGCTGACTCACGCACGCGCTACCGTTAATACTGATATGCCAGGCCTCGACCATTAAACGCGTCTCTTCATACTTATGCCTGTACAGAACCTCGCTTTCGTCTAACATGGGCTTGCAGTTACAGACCTGGCAGTGCAAAGATAGATTTGACGGCGTTCTACCTGATAGCGACCTTCTATGTTCAATTAATCTTTGATTAATACAACTTGCTGTTTGCCCTACATAGAAACGTCCGCAGCTAAAAGGAACATTATAAACCCACCCGTGCGACAGTCGGTAAAATTATTTTTGGCTGTGTGCTTTACCTGACAGATATCTGTCAGGTAAAGCACAGAGCCAAAAATAATTCCATATCTGTGAGGTATACATGAATCGTCCTCACCCTCACCTCCTCTTCCTAGCCCTTTGCTATACTCACCATATAAGGACATGCTATGCTTTGGTATAACCGTTACTTCACTTTTCCACCGCAGCTATATACAAAAGCGTATACAAAAGCGAAGGTGAGCGAGATGTTTAGATGTGGTTTACCTGGCTTTCCTTGGAGAAGAAGCAGTTCACCTTGGCACTGTAGCGTGCCATGGGGCCTTCGGTCATCCAGGAAACGAGTTGCCGCTGCTCGTTGAACTGGACACCCACCGTGTCGATCATTTTGATCTGTAGCTGGGCGTACAGGGCCCCGAGGCCCGCGTAGTTCATAGCCGACGTCCCTTCGTAGACGTACATCGGCTTGAATAAAAGACTCATGGGCACGATGATGCTGTTCAGGTGATATATATAGTGGGACTCGGACGGGTCAGAGTTGGCGCGGTACTCGGCGTAGGCGGTCCGCCTGTCAGACTCGGACGTGGCCGATGAATCGTCGGCGATCAGGCTGAACAGGCGACGGGTCAGCGCCCGCTGGCTCTCTATCCAGTTTGACACGAAGGAGCCGGTCATTACCGGGAAGTACGAGTACAGGGCAGTCAGTTTGCCCGGATACGCACTGATCCCCGTGATCCAAATGGTGCGCTCGATGTCCGATACGCGGATCCTGAAGTCTCCTTTTGATTTGTCGTCCAACCAGGTCGTGTTGTCCGTTAGCCCCAGCATGGCGTCCTGCGGAATCGGCCTTTGCTGTTTGGACATGTACCTTGCTGCTTTGACATACAGAACTGGCACTAACCTGGGGCGCTCCGCAGCCCAACAGTTTAGAAGCGCTGGCATTATCGCTTAAATCTGGTCATAAAGTGGTATGTAACGTAAGAACAATAACGAGCACGTCACAGCGTGTATCAACTAGGAAGAACCCTAAGTGAGATCGTGTTTTATTCGCACTAGCAAATGGTTCGGATATTTAAATGCTTGACGCTTTTCATATAAAAACTTTGAACCCTTCCAATAGAGATAAACGAAACGGCTCACTCTCATGAACGAATCCGAGCGGCTCTGCTTACGGAGAGGTATCAGTTGTGTGGATTGGCTCATCGACACACTTATTCCACGCATTATGGATTGTCCAGTCGAATGGCGCTGACAGAAATGTTGAATTTATTAGCGTAGCAAAGAATAATCACTGGGTCTTTTCAGGGGGCTCACCAAGGCGAGACCCGACAATTTCTTGCCTTCAGCGAAATTTTTATATGAGGTGGTCGAATGTATCTCCAGAAAGGATTAATAGTTTCATTTTGCGAAATGCAGCCCAAATTTTTCGGAAAATATTCACATTTCACTACAGGTGCAAAAGAGCACTTTCGCAAATTACAGATGTTACAAAGTGCAAGGCTTATAATTTTGAAACTAGCGCATTGCACCAGCTGGAAATTTTTGCAGTTGTTCTACTATAGTTGTGCTCTTAGACCAGGCTAATGTGACATTATGTCGTCTACGGTGCGTTTTTGAAAAATCGCCGTACTTTGATTTTGGAGTAACTGCCTCTGTCGGATCCCGATTTCGGAGTATCTTTTGCCGGTTTAACTAAAGTAGTGAAGCTGAATATATACCTAGCGAGTCCCCAAGAGGTGTTCTGCAAGTTAACTGAAAAAAGATATGATTAAACAATATATTCATCTTGTTGAAGAATTGCAACAATGCAAAAATTGCAGAAACCGCGAAAATTGAAAGATTGCAAGTGCTGCTTTAGGAAAGAGTAATCTTTGCAGATATTTATGAAATATTTTTGGAATGCGGGAACATACCACCTAAGATTTTTGCCGCAAAGATATGTAGCATTATTTTGTGCTAAATGAGAGAAGTCAGCCTGTTTTTGGACCTATGTATGGTTACTCAACAATGTGCTGCATGAATCGCTGATATATTTCATTCTTGCCTCACTGCTCTTGATGTGGCAACAACGAGTGACTCAATGCGTGCCTTCCTTATTATTATGAGTAGCTAGATAGTTGATTATAAATCACAGAGCTCCTGCGCCTATTCGTTGACATAGCACACAGGCGAGTGTGTTTACAGGACATCTTTATTTATTTATTTTTAAATGAATTGATCAAGGAAACCTTATTCTCATCCTAATCTTCATTTTCCCCGTCTGTGTGAATTGCTTCTTTGCACAAAAACGACCTGCGAGTCTAGAGCCTAGGGGGAAAATGCGACGGTGCCTCGGCAGCGGATGAACCGAATGGGTACGTCAAATGCGGGCTGTCGCAAAATTCATCCAGAATATTTCCTACTTTCGCTCAAATATAATTGCATTAGTCACACGAAATTTCTAGTCGACGAAACTATGACTTAACTTCGAAACGGCCGGTTCCCATACATAACAAATATTACTGTGGCGAGTTGAAAAATCTCGGCGCTGGATCGGAAAGCGGCGTAATGCTTCAATAGGCGTGGTATAGAAAACAAAGCTCCTAACGTATTAACCATTTTCCTTTACCTCTATGCCAAACTTTCACACGTGCACAAGCAAATGAGATGTCATTCATTGTACAGTTTAGAATGAGTGACGGTGACGGTCCCTTTTATTAATTGAGGGGAAAATCCGGGCTTCTTATATAATTTTCGATGATAGATGTCAGCGTAAGGTAAATGTCCGATTCTTGATGTTCTAAGTGCTTCTGTGAAGCGAATCTTTCAAAACGGCTTCTTTAGACAAAAGTCATCGAGTAATTAAAAGCACACGCATGTGTTATAGTCAAGCAGCATAATCAAAAGATGGTGCTGCCTAGTTCAAGCGCAACAAGGAAACAAAATTTGTCATCTGAACGTCTTTAGCACCATTTTCTGCTGCACCAAATGACACACACTGTCATAATGCTGGGTTGACAGAAACACTGTAAAGACGTTCGGACCGAGAAACTGTAGTACATCACCTTGTCCGACAGATGGGTGTGAGCTTTCAAAGATTTAGCAAAGTTCTACAGGAAATGACTGACAGTAACAGAATTGAATGCGTTGTAGCACCGTCGTCATGCTGCTCTTCGTCCAAATTGGGCATGACCTTTCCTTATCGCTGTCATAGGTAGAAAGCAGGCGTATTTAAAACGCAGTCGCGGTTCCGTTGTGTAAAAGCATTTTACTAATGTAAATGTTCAAGTGAAAATGAGAAACGTTCGGGACGCATTCTGCAACTGCCCGCATTTGGCATACCCATCCGGTTCATCCACTTCGGTGGTATCGTCGCATTTTCCGCCTAGGCTCTAGATTCGCATACCGCTTTTACGCAAAGGAGCAATTCACATAGAAGGGGAAAATGAAGATCATAATCAAAATAAGGTTCGCTCGACGAATTCATTAAAAAAAAAATGCGTCTAATCCCCGCGTCAGAGGAATCGGTGTAACACGAAAGTGGGATGTCTCTTGTTGTTTTGTGGGGTTTAACGTCCCGAAACCAGCTCTGATTATGAGAGACGCCTTAGTGGAGGGCTCCGGAAATTTTGACCACCTGGGGTTCTTTAACGTGCACTGACATCGCACAGCACACGGGCCTCAACATTTCGCGTCCATCGAAATGCAGCCGCCGCAGCCGGGATTCGATCCCGCGACCCTCGGATCAGCAGCCGACTACCATAGCCACTAGAGTATACCGTGGTGGGGCATGAGATGTCTCTTCACGCACGCAGAACGTTTATTGTACATCGAGATTAACTTGCTCGTTTCTACCGCCATTTCGCTGGTACGGCACCGCTCGACGTGGATGAACCCACGTACACGCATCGCCTCCGTAACACTCATGATCAAACCTTTGTGGTAACTGAAGTAGCTTACGCAATAACTGGACACAGTCTATATATATTTACGTAAGTGCCATGCGACAAGTTCATCAATCCTGTTTACCTGCGCTACATTGACCCGCCAACGTCATTGCCGAACTTGGGCACTTAACGCAGCAGTTTTGTTGTTACCATCACGCTCGGAGGGTAGGCCACTGGTAAACACCACCCATGGCGAAAGGTGACCTACGACGCTGCCCCGCGCGCGCGCTTCGAGGCGCGCTTTGGAGTGTATGCCGACCAGGATAGGCGAAGTGAGGCTGCAGTGCTTCACTTCACCTCTCCTGGATTGCAGCACCGTTTCAGACTCGTTTAAGAGTGAATGCGCGCGCACAACGCCTAACGAGCGCATCGTGCTTCACCTCGCCTCTCCTAGATGGCGGCACCGATCCAGGCACATTCCAAAGTGCACCGCACGCGAGCGTCATGGCAGAGGCAAAGAAGTGATAAGAAAGACCATGCGCTGCGTTCGTAGGGATTTGAAGATGTGCATCTATGGGGCAGTGGTAGAGAACATGCCAGCTTTTGTCGTGGAACGGGGGCTGTGCATGTGTTCTCTTCCCAGAGCATTCAAGAAAATGTTTTCTGCGTGTTTCCCTTTGTTGTTCTTGTATGTAAATTTTACTGAGGCAATTATGTTACGGAAATGACGTATTGGGGTCGTGGTGGACCCTCGGCATAAAGCACTTTATTGTTAAAATAAATTAAGACGTGCTATAAGTGGTTTTGCGAGTCTGCTATGTCAACGACAATACGCTCTGTTAATTTAGAGTCAACTATATAGTGACTCATAATAATACCAAAGGCACGCCTTGAGTCATTCGTCATTGCAACATGGAAAACAGTGAGGTAAGCCTGAAAGACATCAGTGACTTGTATTTTATTTTTGAAAGGCAGCACATTGTTGGGTAGCCATACATAGGTCCAAAAACAGGCTTAATTTTCTCATTTAGAACAAAATGATGCCGCATATCCTTGTGGCAGAAATCTTAAGACGCATGTTCCCGCATTCGATAAGTTATTCATAAAAACCTGCGAATATCACTTTTTCCTAAAACAGCACTTGAAATCTTTCAATTTTAGGGGCGAAGCTCCTTAAGGTTTGGGTCTGCCCGTCCGTTGTAGTAGCGCGTTACCTACTAGGAACGCGCTACTATAGGAGGGCGCGTGTGAGAACGTGCTACTAGGAGGGCGCGTGTGGGAAGCGCGCTCTCGGCGCGCGAGCTCTCTCTCTTCCATCTGCTGTCTTGTGTGATAGAGAGAGAGAGAGCGAAAGGTGCGCGTTGACTATGGAAACGCTCTTTCTTCGATGAACGCTCTACCAGCTCGCAAAGAAGGCGAACGCGCCCTCACCCGCGAGAGACAACGTTGACGCAGGCAGCGTCTTCTAGGGAGTTTCTTGATTGAAAAATACCGACTGCTCGCGCTGGAGAACCGTTCACCGGCCACCCATATATATATATATATATATATATATATATATATATATATATATATATATATATATATATATATATATATATATATATATATATATATATATATAGGCACTGGATCTTGACTTGCAATGAAGTGCCGGTGGGAGATTTCACTTGTGCGTAGTTGAACCATAAGGATTCGTAGTGTGCGCGTTAACTAAATTAATCCGGAACTCGGCACGATCTACGATGAACCTCCGGAGCTTCGCCCACTCATCATCATGCACTCCGTGGATATGGTGTGAATTTTTTGCTGTTTCTGCAATTTTTCCATTGTTGGAATTCTTCAACAAAATGAATATTTTGTTTAATCATACCCTGTTCATTTTATCTTGCAGAACACCTCTGGGAGACTCGCCAGAAATATATTGAGCTTCACGGCTTCATTTAAGCCGGCACAGAAGAATACCTCTAGAATTGGGGTCAGCTATGGGTAGTTACTCCAAAATCAAAGTTTAGCGACTTTTCAAAAAAAGAAATGAAAAAAGCGCCGTAAACGACAAAAAGTGAAATCAGCGTTGACCAAAAGTACAGCTAGAATAAACAACTGCAAAAAGTTTCAGCGGGTACGATGCACTAGTTTCAGAATTATAGGCCTTGAAATTTGCAACATATGTAACAAGCAAAAGTGCGCTTTTGCACGTGTAGGGGAATGTGAATCTTTTATCGAGAAATTCGTGCTGAATTTCGCAAAACGAAGGTTGATTCCTTGTTGAGGAGACGTTTCCCCCCGACTCATAAAAATTTTGCTCCGTTTGATACGAAACCCATAAAAACGTGAAGAATTTTCCAGAAATATAACACTAGGACCCCTTGCGGATTATTTTAGTATAGTGTTGCTTGGTTCGGAAGGGGAGCACTAGATAACGCTATTCATTTGTGTCATTGAGTAAAGTTATATAATTTTATATCAGCCACGCGCTGGGAACGGTCGCCGACGCACGAGCACCGTTATTTTGAAACAGCGATAGGAGAAATGCGTATGTCCTGTTTTCTTCAGAGAAACGACCGTCATCAGCACGCTAGAAACATTCGAGCTGTACGGCGCATTTGTATGTAAGTTAGTGCATAAATGTTTATTGAAGCAAGAAGAATGCGGTTGTATTTTGCTGTAACGACGACGAATGAAAACAAACATTACTTTATCATCACAACACGGCGCACAACAAAGTCCTCGTACAGGCAAGATGGAAAGTCTCTTCGCATATAATGATAATTTCTGGTGCTGTATAGGCCAGAACCACGATCACGTGAGAAGATCACGAAAAAAAAAGACAAAATTATGACGAATACCAAAACATACAGGGATTTTCTCTGAGCTAGTGTACAGGGCACAAGGCACAGAGACTGATATCCGTCTGGATCGCTTTATTGAAAGAACTAAGATGGGGATTTCACAAGCCCACCTCTCTCCCGTACTCAGTCATTTCATGGTCCTGATTTTTCATGAGAGAGCAAGCCTAAAAAAATTAACATCATCTTCCCAAAGGGAACCCTGACGGGATGCGAAGCAGCAGCATTGCGCACGGGTGGCGTCACGGGTTGAACGGCGCTAACATGGGTGCTTCGCATCCCATCTGGGTTCCCTTTGGGAAGATGGTGTTAATTTTTTGCGCGTGAACCGACGAGTCGGCGGTGTAGCGAGCGGCGGTCGCGGTAGCGGAGCGAGCGGCGGTAGCGGCAGGCGGCAGCTGCGGGCGCTGCGGCGAGCGCGCGGCAGGCGAGGCGGTAGCGAGCGGCGGTAGCGGCAGGCGGCAGCTGCGGGCGCTGCGGCGAGCGCGCGGCAGGCGAGGGAGAGAGTGACGTCAGCGCGCAGTGCGAGGGGAGCGTGACCTCAACGCGCAGCTGCGGCGTCACCTACTTGGCACCACTACAACACCTGCGGCGAGGGGAGCGCGTTGCGGCGCGTTCGTACGGACGCACGGAGGGCCAGCGTTACACAGGCTAGTCAAAGAGCTGCTTCGCATCTAACACGAACACTACATGAATTAACCAGTTGAACTAGCGATCTTGGAGCTCACTAAGCGAATGGCTAAATCCGTGAGTATCGTGAATCCATCGTGGCGGTGCCACGAACTGCAGAGCTAGAGTGCGCCGAGCCACCGTGTACCAATATATACATACAAATATATATATATATGAAGAAGAAATATGTGAAGAAGTGAAGAAACAAAGGTGGATCTTCAAGATTTTGTGTTGATTATCGACGACTGAATGCCGTAACAAAAAAAAAAAGATGTGTATCCACACCCACGAATTGATGACGCAATTAACTGCCTCCATTCGGCTTCTTACTTTTCCTCAGTAGACTTAAGATCAGGCTTTTGGCAAATCCCGATGCACCTAGAGCACAAAGAAAAGACCGCCTTTGTTACCCCGGATGGGCTGTTTGAATTTAACGTGATGCCGTTTGGACTATGCAACGCTCCGGCAACATTCGAGAGGTTGATGGATACCATCCTGCGTGGCTTGAAGTGGAACATCTGCATGTGCTACCTCAACGACGTTGTCATTTTCGAGCGCGCCTTCAGTGAGCACAACTCTCGGCTCGATATTGTCCTGAACTGCATCAGAAACACCGGCCTCGTTTTAAATGCGAAGAAATGCCACTTCGGTGAACGCAAAAGTCTTGTTCTCGGGCACCTCGTTGATAAGGATGGCATCCACCCTGATCCCCAGAAGACAGCAGCCGTTGAAGCTTTCAGTACACCGCGCTTTGTGAAGGGGCTTCGTTGTTTTCTGGGGCTCTGCTCGTATTTCCGTCGATTCATTCTCAAAGTTGCTGATGTTGCGTATCCGCTGACGTGCCTGGTACGAAAGGATACTCCCTTTGCGTGGACTGCAGACTGCGAGTCTGCCTTTCGTCAATTGAATCTTTTGCGGACGTCACGACCGATTCTTCAGCACTTCAATCCTTCAGCTCCAACAGAAATTCATACGGATGGCAGCGGCATAGGTATCGGGGCCGTTCTTATTCAACGCTACGGGGATGGCGAGCACGTTGTCGCCTATGCAAGTCGCTCACTAAGTAGGCCCGAGCAGAACTACACGGTCACCGAGCAAGAATGCCTCGCAGTTATATTCGCAGTTCAGCGCTTCCGTTGTTATCTCTATGGACGTCATGTCACAGTGGTCACCGACCACCACTCATTGTGTTGGCTCGTAAACCTTCGTGACCCCTGCGGCCGTCTGGCACGCTGGGCACTTTGGCTGCAAGAATACAGCTTCAGTGTCTCGTACAAGGGCAGTGGGCGACACGCCGACGCGAACTGTCTCTCGCGTATGCCGATTAGCTCGACGGACTCCGACGCCGATGACTTCGATCACCTTGTGATCGCCGAAATTTCCAGGCCTGGACAGTTTCAGAGACGAACAGCGAAAGGACTCTACATTAGTCCCGCTTTTCAGCGCTGCGTCCGCCTCTACATCACTACGTGATTTCTGTGTACGCGATGGACTTTTACACAAGAACTATTCGACCACTGGCGCACGTTTTCTTCTTGTGGTGCCGGACAGCCTTCGCACGGCGGTTCTAAGTGCCATGCACGACGATCCTACGTCTGGCCATTTAGGATATACGCGGACGCTCCACCGGATTAAGGAACGTTTCTATTGGCCCGCAATGCGACGGTCTACAGAGACGTACGTGGCGAGCTGCATGCAGTGTCAGCGCCACAAACGTCCGTAAACGTCCGTCTACTGCTCCAGCTGGTCTTCTGCAGCCTGTGCCACCGCCAGGTACGCCTTTCGAACAAGGTGGCATCGATTTCGTGGGTCCATTTCCAAAGTCATTCAGTGGCATTCATTGGATAATTGTTTGTACTGACTACCTCACGCGCTACTGCGAGACTGCGCTGGTGCCCTCCGCAACTGCCACGGACGTCTCAAGGTCACTACTGCGAAACGTTATTCTCCAACATGGTCCACCTCGAGTGATTATCAGCGATCGTGAACGACAGTTCAGAGTGGATGTCGTGGAAGGGGTGCTTAAGTTGTGTGAGTCCCAATTTCTTCACTCGATCCCATACCATCCACAGACAAATGGGCTCACGGAACGCAAGAACAGAACCATAATTAACATGTTATCCATGTACGTTTCATCCGACCACAAGAACTGGGATGACGTACTGCCTTTTTTTACGTACGCGTTCAACACCGCCAAGCACGAGACAACCGGCTGCAGTCCTTTCTTCCTGCTGTACGCTCGCCCACCTCGGCATACAATCGACACTGCTTTCCCTTTTCGCACACATGAAAATTCCACTGTCGCCGAGACCCTTTGCCTCGCTGAGGAGGCGCGTCGGATTGCTCGTTTGCGCACCTTGGCGTCACAAGAGAGATCAAAAGCACGGTACGACAATCGCCACCGTACCGTAACTTATCATGCAGGCGATTTGGTGTGGATGTGCATTCCTGCACGGAAACACGGGTTATGCCAAAAGTTTCTGGCCACATACGAAGGGCCGTTTGTTGTTTTAAACAAACTCACTGAGGTCACTTATATTATAGCTCGCCTCGCAGCGAGTGGCAGACGTGCCGCTGAGACGCAAGTGACCCATGTCGCCCGTCTAAAGTCGTTCACGCCACGAAAGACTGACTGAATCGCCCGATGGGCTCCGTCTGCAGGGAGGGGAATGTTGCACGTATGCGCGAAGAGGACGATTGATGGTTGTGCATGTGCGGTGGTGGTGAAAGAAAGAGGAGAACGACGTTAGCCTTAACCACCAGCTGGCTGCTGTTGATCTTGCTTTCGCGACCTCATTAAAGGACTCCTTCATTGCTCAGAGCGTCGAGTGCCTCCGTTTACTCGTAACAATATATATGACGAAAGAGAAGGGACAACGTCTCGTTTATTTGTTAGAAACGACTTAATCAACGAACGAACAATGAAGCCTAGGAAAGCACAGGGCAATTATTGAAGTTCTGAATTGTACTATTGTAATTGCGGAGTAAGTAGTAAGGTATCGAAGTGGAAGAAAAAACAAACCTGCCTTCGACGGGGACCGAACCCGCGACCTTCGGATAACGCGCCCTATGTTCTACCGCTGAGTACTGAAGGCAGTCGTCCCCCGTCCACGTTATTGTGTATTTATGTACATATAATCTTGGGAGTGTTGTATAATCCTCCTGGGCGCCCGGTATATGTATATACACACACACACCCGGGCACCCCTGGTAGCCCAGAAGCGAGTAGGATGATTTGAGCCGATTACGCGAGCTGCTCCGCGGAAGGAGTGACCCTGTCGGAAAGAGACGGTTTTTCGTCAAGCTCCAAGAGAGGGACTTGCTCCCGAACAGTGCAACTAGCAACAGTGGCCACTAGCATCGCTGGCGAAACACACTCGCAAATGACCGCAACGTGGCCGCGTTTTTCTGAAGGCACTGGCTCTGTTACTAGGTGCTAGATCTTTTGACAACTGGATTGCACTAGGCAAATCCTTGAAGTATTCACACGATCAGGAACAGGACGTCTCCTTTTTTAAGTGCGAATAGCAACGGGAGTCGAGACGCTAAGGACGTCATCCTCTGGTGACGACGGCCCCTATCCCTCTAGCGCAACCGAGCAACAGCAGCTTTGAGTCGCCTCTCGGTCGCCAGTCGCAAATGGTCGCGCAATGCCTGTGCTAGTTGCTGGTGCGAACTGGCGCTTACAGTAAGCGAACGCGATTACCTGGATGGAGGTGAGGAAAGAGCTCACAGCACCCCTGGTGTTCACGTCGATGACCTCGAAGAGGTAACGGCCGCTCATGGCGAAGGCGTACGTGCGCTCCACGAAGTTGGAGCAAGCCACGCGGCGCGCGTCGTTCAGGGCACGCTTTTCCGTCTCGGCAAATCTAATCTCGGCGATCTTATCGTCCAGCGCCCAGCCAAAGAGTTCGACGAATTTCCACGCGATGAAGGTGGTGATGGGCAGGCGGAACTGGTTCACATCTGAGGTGACGACCACGTTCAGCACATCCAGCACGCGCCGGTCTGTGACGAATACCATCGACCTGCTGGTGAAAAATACGTTGTATTCGGCAAAGTGCTTATTGATGGTAGATATCCATCGCTCGGGATCCATGCTCGGCGAGTAAATCTCGATGTCGCTGAAGGGAAACTTGAGCCACGGGTATCTGGTCGTATTTAGGGGCTCGTTGAGAGGGGCAGTCACTTGGGCGATTTCCGCACGGAAGTGTGGGAACAGGGTGATCACGTCAGAAGTGCTCCCGAAGCCCTTGGCCAGGTGGTGCCGTAAGTACTCGGAGAACTGCGCCCCCGTCTGTTCAGAGAGGCTGAAGTACTGCGCCAGCGAGCCGGGGTAGAGCACCAGCATCCACTCTTTCTGGCCCTGCAGACGTGCGACAGCTGTGACTGTGCGGGCGAAGTGGTTACCCATTAAATATTGCTCTTATTTGTTGTTTCTCAGAATTATCGCTAGGATGCGGCTCTAAAGTCCCCATATCGAAGACGATCAAGTAATGCAACAGTTATGGGTCTACCATAGGCTTTTGCCTGAGTAGGAAATTTCTAGCGGTATTATTTATCTTATAACTATAGTTGCTGCAGTAGGGAGTCAATGAAAGCAACGCAAAACAGGTGCTGTCTGATCTGCTAAGGAGTTAGCATATGTTATACACTTGTTATATTTACCCTCCTCTGCCTTGTAATTAAAAAACGATCAATGTTGACTGACACATACATATTGAGAGGTGGTATCTGTTAATCTTGTCGCTCGCAGTGCACAATGCTAGCCATTAATGTGGGATGGGTATGGTCTTAATTTGTGGCATAGCTTGAATACAGTTGCTGTTTGTTCGTCTTTGAACGCCTAGAAAAGATGGGACGTACCAGGCGTTTTCGCGGCAAGAATAAGTCACTGCCAGGCTTTTACCATTTTTCAGTATTGTAAAGGCTTCCCCCGTCCTCCTAACCTCAGTGAGCCCTATAACGTCCCATTTAATGCCCGCTATTTCTTCAAACAGTACCTCTAGACTCCCTTCGCTAGATAAAGTTCTTGCGTGAAACGTTGACAGGGTCAGATTCCAGTGGCGGCCTGTCCGGATCCAGAGATTCTTAGCACCCTCTGCTGCGTCACAGGCCTGATCGCCGCCACGGTCAGTTGCTTCGCAGCCGCTGGGGACTGAGGCCCGAAGGTTAACTGGCGTACTCATGAGAGGTCATGGCCGTTACTGCACCAGCGAGGTCAATCCTGCTCATGTGAGGGAGTGCCTTACCGGCTATAGACGCCGGGGTCTGGCCGCACCCCATGCCTCCTTATGCAATTCAATCAACACGCGGATTTTTTCTAATCCGGTGGAGAATTTTCCCGAACCGGAATTCGAACCACGGTCCTTTTGCACGCGAGGCGGATTCTCTGCCTCCGCGCCGCTGCTGCCCCACCGGAAGAGCGGCTTTTACCAGCCGCTCTTCCGCGTGCCCCAGCAGGAAACTATTCGTTGCTCCGGAGCGCCACTTTGCCGTCCATAGAAGAAAACACAATAGACAGCGGCGTCACGCGGATCCTTTCACAGCCTCTGCAAACCTGCCTGCTCTGATGCTATATACCGCTCCCACTCACGGTTGCCGGACATATTTGCCCACATTGTGGCGGGACTAATCGAGCGCGGCCTAAACCGTAGAGTGTAATACGTAATAGTATTACGTGTTGGTCCTCCCTCCATGGTTGGTAAATTTTGCATTGACATGCAGAGTTCACCAATCTCTGAACAATGTTGAAGACCTAGATTGGCCGTCCCTGGTCAGTACTCCATTACAGGCCAAACTGACCATTCTGGCAGCACCAACAAGTAACATTATTCCATATTCCACAGCACGGCATAGGCCCCGTGTCCGCCAATGTGATAACATAAGCGATTCTGCCACTGGTTACCTAGAGGAACGCGAGAAGTTCTTCACTACGAATGCGTTGTTTAAAAGTGCTGGGAAAGGCCGGGTTGCATGAACAAATGCACTGGCCTGACTTGTGCCGAAAGAACTTTCAATGCGTCATTTGAGCTTGCCCGCAGTTAGTGGGAATATATGGCTCGCCTATCACGTAGTGGTGACCGGGGAGTATGTTTTTACGATTTCCTCTTAAGTTTTCATTGAAGAGGCTTCAAGACTGCCACAAGACGCACTCCCTTTGCGACTTCTTCCATGTTACCTTCTGTGTAAACGCGTGAAACTGATTAGCGATATACCTGTGGCCTGTGTGGTGCCATCTCAAAAATGAAGTTTAGGTTCCAGTTGACGCCCAGGTCCACCAGCTGGTCAAAGGGATCGATACCCAGGTAGTCGGCGGTGATGTACAGGTTGTGCTCTTGCATGAACTGCTTCAGCCTCTTCACGTTGTCGATGGCGTAGGCCGTGTCGTGTGCCTCCACGCACGAGATGTACATGTCGAAAGCCTTACGCGTGCCCTTGGAGCGGCTCTCGGGAGGGTGACGGTTGGCGGTGGCCTGTGCACATGAAGGACGGGCATTGGCTGAATAAAGCCTTACACAGAGTGCTGCACGCACTCGTTTTGTAAACTAAAATGACTGGAATGTGCAGCGACCATACTGAACGGTCAACACGGTGAGATACGGGGGGAACACGGAAAGAGAATTCGTTAATCTCTTTGTCCGCGTACCGAAAGAATACACTCTTATGGGCCGATCCAGAGGGTAGCTAAAACCGTGTGAGCGGTGGAACGCTTCAAGCATTTGAATAATAATAATAAAATAATAATAATAATAATAATAATAATAATAATAATAATAATAATAATAATAATAATAATAATAATAATAATAATAATAACAATAATAATAATAATAATAATAATAATAATAATAATAATAATGTAACGGAAAGAATAGGAGATGGGAGATGAAGAAGAGGACGACGAAGTGGAGTGCGCCATTGTACCATCTCCGTGGCTATCTACCTTGGCGATCCCTCATCCCCGCTGACCGTCACTTGTAAATAAACATCCTTCATCCGTAACAGTTAGTGGTGGAGGCGCTGGGTACCCCGACCACAACGAAACACGGGAAACACGGTTCCCCAACCGCCTGATCTGCGTCGAAGCCGCCGCATTGCTGGATTGCCTCCGTCGCCCCCGGCGTCCGAGATGTCCCACACCGAAGCCAACAGACGGAGCGAGCCAACAGCACCTTCGCCCTCATCGGCGGCTGGTTCTTGGCCACGCCAGCACTTGGTTGAGCCCCGCATGTTCGGAGGAAAGCCCGGTGAGGACGTGTACGAGTGGCTGAACCACTACGAACGGGTGAGCAAGCACTATTGTTGGGACAGCGCAGCGCGGCTCGCAAACGTTGTATTCTTCTTGACCGAGACGGCGCTCATGCTGGTTTGACAATCACGAAGAGACCTTGACAACATGGGACCGTTTCATGTCCGATATTAAGGAGCGCTTCGGTGATTCGGTCGCAAGGAAGAAGCATGCCGAGCAGACGCTTCTTCAAAGAGCTCAGTTGCCAGGCGAGACGTGCACGACTTATATAGAAACCATACTGAAGCTATGCAGAATGGCCAATCCTCGAATGCCGGAAGAAGACAAAGTCGGACATTTGTTGAAGGGAATCGCGGAGGACGTATATAATTTCCTCATCGGCAAGGAGAGCCTTAGCTCAGTGGCCGACGTAATACGTCATTGCCGCACCTTCGAGGCCCTCAAACTGCGCCGCATAACACCGAAGTTTGGCAGGCTGGCAAATGTAACGACTGTTGCTAGCATCGAGGACGACACGTCGCCGGCCGATCTCGCGAACACCATAAGACAGATTGTTAGAGAGGAGTTAAGTCGCTGCACGGAATTGAACAACGACTTCCGTGATGCCCAACAGTCGCACTTTCCGTCACCAGCTCCTCGAGATCTGTCTGTTGCTGCGGCAACTGTCGGAGAGCGGCACCCGAGAAGGCCTGTATGGACGCAACACAACTACCACCGAGAGGAGGATAACGATCGTGCTGCAGGGTATCCCCGTCGAACAGCCTACTTGGAGCCACGGACATACCCGGTCTACGCGAACGTAAGCCGCGAGCCTCCGGTGTGTTACACCTGCGGTATCACGGGGCATATCTCTAGATTCTGTCCCCACCGTCGCCGGTCGCCGCGGTGGTACGAACGCCAACCACAACCAACGTCCTATGGAACCGAACGTCGCAACTATGACCACTCCTGGCCTCCCTGCTCGTTTGCTCCACCGGTGAGTTTCGGCAACAACACTTCACGACAGCATCCCCGCAGTGATTCCCCCGTCTCCGACCGCAGTCTGACTCCGCCGCCTTCACGCCAACGTCGGTCTCCTTCGCCGAGGCGGCGTTCATTCTCACCACCAGCTTCGGGAAACTAGGCTGCGCGACCGATGGGGGTGAGGTCGCCAGACACGATTCGACACAGATACCTCTGCCCGTTACTATGATGCGGAACAAAGTGAAAGTGGTTATTGACGGTGTATGTGCTATGGCCTTGGTGGACACCGGGGCAATGATATCGGTTATGAGCCTGACGTTCAAGAACCGTCTTAGACGTAAAGTGATGTTCTCCCTCGACAAGCCTACTAGATTCCGTGGAGTAGGCGGCGAAATACTGCGCCCCCTTGGTGTTTGTGTTGTGAACGTTCTGTTGGCGGATAAGTGTTATTTGACCGAATTTGTTATTTTGGAACGGTGCACACATGACGTTATCCTGGGCATAGACTTTCTACAAACCTGCGGGGCCTCTGTTAATTGCGGTGCCGGTGAGCTTTCGGTAAACAGCGGGAGTCCAGGAATCGTTGCATGCCCAGAACAGCTACTGCCAGGATTTGTGGACGAACCACATGAAGAACAGAAGACATTTGCTGTAGCTGATGACGTGAGGCTACCTCCATAGTCATTCGCATCGGTATCGGTAGTCGCTTCTTCCTATACTGATGTTTCATTCGACGCCTTTGTGCAACCACTTAGTGATTCTTGTCGGAAGAAAGACCTACTGGTGCCTAGCAGCATTGTATCGGTGATTAATGGCTTCACATCGTTGTGGGCACTAAACTGCTCTGCTGTGCCTGTGCATGTTCCTAAACACATGAAGATTGCCGTATTTGATGACGTCACGAGCAGTTCAACTATGGCCACAGGGTACGAGAAGACTTCCATTAAAGTGCGAGCCACCGGTGCCTTCGAAGAGGAAATTATAGGCATGGTCAGCAAGTCGTTGTCATCTCGTGAACGTAACACCTTAGTACAAGTGCTGTCCAAGCATACTTCTGTGTTTGACTTCTCCCAAGACCCGCGCCGCACGACTATTCCATCCTCGCGTGCCCGTCATCGAATTGACACCGGATCGGCTCATCCCATCCGGCAGAAGCCTTACCGAGTGTCGTCCTCGGAGCGCAAGGTTATCGCGGAGCAAGTACAAGAAATGCTTATGAAAAACGTAATACAAGAGTCGTCAAGTCCGTGGGCCGCACCAGTTATTCTGGTGAAGAAAAAAGATGGCTCATGGAGATTTTGCGTCGACTACAGACGCCTAAATGCGGTAACAAAGAAGGACGTGTACCCGCTCCCGCGAATTGACGATGTGATAGACTGTCTGCACTCTGCCTCCTACTTTTCGTCCCTCGATCTACGTTCCGGATATTGGCAGATCTATGGACCCCGCTGATGAGAAGACTGCTTTCGTTACACCGGATGGTTTATTCGAATTTAACGTTATGCCATTCGGTCTTTGTAATGCCCCTGCTACGTTCGAGAGATTCATGGACACAATTCTTCGCGGACTCAAGTGGGAGATATGCCTTTGTTATCTTGACGACGTCGTTATTTTCGGCCGCACTTTTGAAGAGCATAACGAGCGTCTCAGCCTGGTTCTGGAATGCATGGAGAAAGCTGGTTTGATTCTCAACTCCAGAAAGTGTAAGTTCGGGGAACGACAGACATTAGTTCTAGGTCATCTGGTCGACAAAGACGGAGTCAGACCTGACCCCCGCAAGATTGAAGCGGTCAGCGCATTCAAGCCTCCACAGTCATCTCGAGAGCTCCGTAGTTTCCTGGGCCTTTGCTCTTACTTCAGGCGTTTTGTGCCAAGATTCGCCGATATTGTGGAACCGTTGACGCGTCTGTTGCAGAAGGATGCACAGTTCCAGTGGACACCAGAATGTGAGTCATCGTTCCGTCAACTCAAGTTTCTACTTACGTCAGACCCCATTCTGCGTCACTTCGATCCTTGTTCGCCTACCGAGATCCATACAGACGCAAGCGGGGTAGGCATCGGAGCAGTGCTCGTACAAAAGCGAGATGGCGCCGAACATGTCGTTGCTTACGCGAGTCGCTGCTTGAGTAATTCTGAGCGAAATTACACTGTCACTGAACAGGAGTGTCTCGCAGCTGTTTTCGCTGTTCAGAAATTTCGCTGTTACATCTACGGCCGCCCATTCAAGATAGTCACCGATCATCATTCATTATGCTGGCTTGTCAGTCTCCGAGATCCTTCTGGTCGTCTCGCACGGTGGGCCTTACGACTTCAGGAGTATGACTTCGTGGTGACATATAGGAGCGGCCGCCGCCATGCTGACGCTGATTGTCTTTCCCGCTTACCACTTCCAACGACCCATTCTGAGGAGGACGCTTTCGACGACTGCCTGGGAGCTATTACACCCGAGTTTCCCGATGTGACCGTATTCCGACAGGAGCAGCGTAACGACGTCAGTTTGGAGCCTCTCTTCGTCGCGGCGCGCAATCCGAAAGCCAGTGGTGGTTTTTCCATACGTGACGGCTTGTTGTACAAAGCTAACCGCTCTGCAAGTGGCGCTCGCTTTCTTCTTCTTGTCCCGGAGAGCCTCCATACTGCTGTGTTACGTGCGATGCATGACGACCCAACATCCGGTCATCTTGGGTTCGCCCGCACCCTGCAGCGGGTTCAGGAGCGCTTTTACTGGCCTCGCATGCGTCAGACAACAAAGCAATATGTGGCCAGTTGCGACCAATGCCAACGTCGCAAAAGACCTTCAACCGCTTCCCCAGGCCTTCTGCAACCGCTCATTCCGCCTCATGCACCTTTCGAACAAGTCGGCGTGGACCTGCTGGGCCCATTCCCACGGTCATCAAATAACAACCGATGGATCATCGTTTGTGTGGACCACCTTACACGCTACACAGAGACCGCGGCAGTACCGTCATCTACCGCTGCTTGCGTCGCATCTTTCTTGTTGCGTTATGTCGTCTTACGCCATGGCCCACCTCGCGTGATCATAAGCGACCGTGGTCGTCAGTTCGTGGCAGACACTGTTGAGGAGTTGCTTCGGCTATGTGGAACGCAATTTCGACACTCCACGCCGTATCATCCGCAGAGCAACGGCCTTGTTGTAACGTACGAACCGAACCTTGACGAACATGATAGCCATGTACGTGTCATCGGATCACAAGAACTGGGATGATGTGCTACCATTTATGACATACGCCTACAACACTGCGAAGCATGAGACAACAGACTACAGCCCTTTTTATTTGCTCTACGCCAGGTCACCGCGGAGCTTCCTTGACACTATTCTGCCGTTTTCATTAGAGACAGAAGATTCAGTAGCCAAGACACTTTGCCTTGCCGAGGAAGCCCGTCGAATAGCACGCATCCGAACGTTGGCATCTCAAAGCCGCTCAAAGCAACGATATGACAGCACCCATGAAGAGGTTTCGTTTGAAAAGGGTGATCTAGTGCTGCTATGGACCCCACAGCGCAGGCGTGGCTTGTGCAGCAAGCTTCTATCACATTATGTCGGCCCGTTCGTTGTGCTTGATCGCCTGAGTGATCTCACGTATGTACTTGCGCGGCTTTTGTCTAAAGACAGGCGCTCCAGGAAAACGCAACTCGCTCACGTTGCACGTCTTAAACGTTACTATCCCACCACAGCACAATGACTCACCCGGTGGGCTTCGTCTGCGAAACGGGGATTGTAACGGAAAGAATAGGAGATGGGAGATGAAGAAGAGGACGACGAAGTGGAGTGTGCCATTGTACCATCTCCGTGGCTATCTACCTTGGCGATCCCTCATCCCCGCTGACCGTCACTTGTAAATAAACATCCTTCATCCGTAACAATAATAATAATAAAGTTCTGAGTTGCACTTCTTGCCTTGACTTAACCAATGATGTCATCACCTAACACTGCGTAGTGAGGTATCGTGATAAAAGCAAGGCGTCCATGTGATGATGTCACAACTTGGTCACATGACACGTTATCTTGGTCTCTGTAAACTGGCTTGCAAGAGAAAATAATTAATAACCTAACAAAAAAAGGTGCCAGAACCGTCACAGTTTTATTAGGAAAACTCAAGTTACCACCGTAAAGTTATTCCCGGCGATCCACTTGTGCTTAGAGTGGAGTGTGTAAGCTGCATTTCGATCACCGTGTGTTTCTGTGGACCCTACTCAAAAATGGAGAAGTCCATGCATATGGCTAAGTGGAGAGCGCGGTCTTTTAGGCGTCCTTTGCTAGCTGAGGTATTATAATGTGCACCCTCAAGGCGGTGTCGTTGTCGGTGTGTTTCTCAAGAACCTGTAAAATGTTTTCAATTTGCATTGGCAGCTTCACACAACCTTTCATTTGACTCCAAACACACCTCCGCTATGTCTTTTCATGCGCTTTCTACCCTCAAAGAAAATTAAAGGACAGGGAATAAGAACGGCACAATATAGCTAGAGCGCCGGTGTTAATCCAATTTATATTACAGCGGAGCTGTATACCTCAGCCAACCAAAGAAATTTTCGTCGCGTGGTCAGCAGAAAGTGCCTGACCAGCGCCTCTATTTTTTTCATTGCCTGTGCAAAGGCTCGCTCCTCAATGGTAACCGTCGGTCCAGCTTGGTTTAAGGAGTTGTTGTGCGATGCCACGTAAGGGGTACGGTTGCTTATGTCACACCTGCGTCGGAGAGCGCGTCGCTGTCGTTGCCTTGGAGACGCGGTAGACGCTGCCTTCTGTACAACGCATCTGTGAGATTGCTTCCTTCGCATTTCTTCCGTGGTAGCTTTCTCTGTATGCGCTACGCAGCGCTTTTAGATGCGAAGCAGCTTATGGCGGGGTTCAATCCGGTGGTGGTGTGCGGCGTGACCAGCTTCACTGCTCATGCGCAAACCCTCTCCACACACTTCTCCGAACGGCGCGCGTTGACTATGGAAACACTCTTTCTTCGATGATGATTGTAGTTCAGTAAGGAAAGGCCGCTGATTTCTACAGCCCATGTAGGGAGCGCGTCTAAGCCTCCGTGGGGGGGGGGGGGGGGGTAGGGGAAAGGGAGTGAAAGAGATAGAGAGGAGAGAAAGGCCGTTGTGGAGGGATCCGGAAATTTAGACCACCTGGGGCTCTTTAACGTGCACTGACAACGCACAGTACACGGGCCTCTGGCATTATCGCCTCCACCGAAAATGTGACCGCCGCGGCCGGGATCGAACCCGCGTTTTAAATGCGAAGCATTTCTTAGCGAACGTCGGCGAGTTTGAGCGTATCTATCTATCTATCTATCTATCTATCTATCTATCTATCTATCTATCTATCTATCTATCTATCTATCTATCTATCTATCTATCTATCTATCTATCTATCTAGCCGCCTACGATTTTGTGCTCTCCTGGCCGTTTCGCTAATGGGATGTTTACGAAAACTGGTATGCCAGATCATGATTACATGACGAAATAAATAACAGGTCATGACATCACCATCATGACATGCAGGTCATGAGCGGCATGATTTACATGCCACGGTCTTGGTGCTCTCCTGGCCGTTTCGCTAATGGGATGTATGCGAAAATCGGTATGGCACAACATGACTGCGTGGCGAACATGAATGGCAGGTCATAACATGAAAATCATGACATGCGTGTCATGAGTGACATGATTTACATGCGACGTGTTTCGTTAATGGGATGTATAGAAAATTGGCATGCCACAAAATGACTGCATGACGAACATAAATGACAGGTCATAACATGAAAAGCATAACATGCTTGTCATGGGCGGCATGATTTACATGCCAGGTGTTTCTTTAATGGGATGTATACCAAAATTGCTATGGCGCAACACGACAGCATGAAGAACGTAAATGACAGGTCATAAGATTAGCATCATGACACGCGTGTCATGACCGGCATAATTTACATGCCATGGTCCTGGCGCTATACTGCCGTTTAGTTAATGGGATGTATACGAAAATTGGTTTGACACAATATGACTGCATGACGATCATAAATGACAGGTCATAACATGAAAATCGTGACATGCATGTTATGAGCGGCATGATCTGCATGCCACTCGTTTCCTTAATGGGATGTATACCAAAATTGCTATGGCACAACACCACTGCATTACGAACGTAAATGACAGGTCATAACGTTAGAATCAGGACATGTGTGTATGAGCGGCATGGTTTACATGCCACAGTCATGGTGCTCTTGCGGCGGTTTTCTTAATTTCATATGTACCAAACTCGGTATAGCGAGACAACAATGCAAATGCATTTTACGTTCCTTATGCGTGCTTCGCATTTCCTT
Source organism: Hyalomma asiaticum (assembly GCA_013339685.2). NCBI lineage: Eukaryota > Metazoa > Arthropoda > Arachnida > Ixodida > Ixodidae > Hyalomma > Hyalomma asiaticum. Next base: position 31,647,814 of record CM023482.1, read on the forward strand.
GATTCCCACTGCACGTGAGATCTGCCAATTTTTTTGGATGGCAGCCTAGTTGGCCTAGCACCGTAACTGCTACACCATCGCGGCGGACTTCGACGGACGCTTCACTAGCTCGCAAGGAACGAGAACACGCCCTCGTCCGCGAGAGACAACGCTGACGCAGGCAGCGTCTGCTAGCGTGAAACCTAGAGTTACTCTATATGCTACCGTAGGTAGCAGAGTTGCGCGTAGGTCCGCCATCTTGGCCAGCAAGCAACCAAAGCTATGCGGCGAAGCCACGCCCAGTTTTTGCAGGCGGCATCCCCGACCGAGCATGGGCAGTTTTCCAACGCTCGTAGACCGCTTTGAAGCCTAATAGCAAATGAAACGTAGCGAGAGCTTAGCGACGAGAGATTAAAGGCATTGCCCTTTTTAACACGTGGCGCATAAATAAATATACACCCGGTCATTTTGCGTTCCGACAGAAATGCTGCAGAGCTAATCTTTATCCACTGAGAAAACTGAAAAATAACTTTCTAAGAACTTCGAGTTGTCCCGCAACATGCGCGTGTTGAAATCAATGCTCGGAACGCGCTCCAACGCAGGCAAAGTACAGCTGGATTCGCTTTGAACCTTAGCGGCGAACGCACCGCCCCAGCGAACTGCAGCGGCGGCGCCGAGAAGCACAAAAGTTGGCCTGAACGTCACCTTCTCTACAACACTCGGTTGCTTCGCAGCTGGCGGCGTTTGGAAAACAGACGCGCAACTCTTTATGCTAGCATAAATATACAGTAACTCTAGTGAAACCGACGCAAACGCGGTGTGCACCCCCTGTGCTGCTTCGCATTGCCACATGGTCTCCTTGAGCGGGAGATTGTGTAATTTTTTCCGTTTGCGATAATCTAGAGCGGCACTGAAGGATCGACAGGTTTCTGGCATCGAGGCATCCTACGGTAACTTTATTCGCACTTCGCAGTAGTCGTTCCGCTGACGACTGCTTATCGCTAAACGTATAAAGCGCTGCACATTGTAATGTTCGTGTTTCCAGGCGCCTCGTTGACGAACATCATTTTGCACGTGAAGATGGCGTGGTTCAAATACCAGAACATCTGCCTTCGCTACACCAGAAAAACCTTATCGGTTATCACACACGCTATCGGCTATGACAGGCGTGGCAACAGCAAACGTCGCGTCTCATAAACACACAGTGTGACAGCCTAGCATGGCAATCGAGAGGGTTTCAAAGCGCTGCCCCGCACATATAGGTAGAACTTGTCAAACAATGCTTCTTTCCACAGCGGCCACCAGGCGCCACATAAAGGGCGCCTCTCCCTCTCCCACCGTGAAGCAGGTGCGAGCGCTAGCCGACGGGAAAGAGTAGGAAAGAGTCGACGAAGAGGGTGGTGAACGGACGCATCAGTTTTGCCAGGTGGACAAAGCAATGAATGCGAAAGCAATGTATGATATAATATAAGAATTAAGGCTAGCAGCTTTAGGGACTATCTGAATTGTATTAAACGTGGACTTATTAAGGAAGCATGCAGATGCGTAATTACCATGTGACGGTCAAGCGGCAGAGACGATGGCCCAGCAGAGCTGCGAGCTAAGCTATTTTTTAGGGGCGAAGCTCCTTATGGCGTGGGTCGTTCGTCCCTTGTAGTCGTAACCACCTCGTTCTAGGATTGAGCTCGATAGCTCGCGCGCCGGGAGGCTCGCGCTCGCCCTCGGCGCGTTCCTCCCGGCGCGCGAGCTCTCTCACTCTTCCATCTGCTGTCTTGTGTGAGAGAGACAGAAAGAGAGAGAGAGAGAGCGAAAGACTGTCCGTTTCTAACGATGATGATGGGTTTGTGCTAGCGCGTTACGGTGCGTGTAAGAAGCTGGTGTAAGACGCTGTGGCCTCTCCCCCCTTACTAGAGTGTACTGCATGTTTCTAACGCGTTTGTGCTAGCGTCCCCTTAAAGGGGTCCTGAAGCACCTCTCGGACTTCGCGAAAAAACACGTTCTATCGACAGTGTAGGCTGCAATAAACAGCCCACCCAAATTCTACAGTCGTGCGCGAAGCGTAGAGTTAACAAGGCAAGCACAAAGTTGTCCCTTACCTAGGAGCTCTCGCTTCAAAAAAAGGCCGATTCTCACTCTCTTTTTAATATGCTCTAAGACGAAATAGAGCAGATTGCTGCTATTGGCTGGTAGCCGGCATAAATTAAGAGCGATGTTTGAATCATGTTTGAATCAAATGAACTTGGTTATGCTGTCACTGTGTATAATATCTTTTGCAAGTAAATAAACAAGATGAAGTAAACAACAAATCTATCAACTTCGTTTAAAGTTTTGATGCGAAAGACGCATTTCCGGTAGAAGAAAACTGTCGTCTGCACTACTCGGCGCGCTCGCGCGTCTTTTTGGCACTGCGGAGTTGGTGCTGCGTTTCCCGTGAGTTTCGTCAATAATAAAGAAAAATAACGTTCGCGTACGTACCACAAGCACGCGCTCATGCACCTAGGTTGTCGAAGTTGCGGTTCCTTTTCGACGCCGCGCCCTTTGTAACGCCGCGGCACTATCGCGAACTTTCACTCGAAGGCAGCACGCACAGCCCGTTTCCCACGATCAGATGCAGCGGAAGCGACGTTCAACGTTTAAGGAAACGTGTTATCTATCCTAACCAATTAACCTTTGGTTGCCGCCGGGAGATTCAGCTTGCGTGATAAGATGCACCTGTGCTGTGGACTTTCACCGACGGGATATATCCTCTCGGAGTTGGCGCACAGCCACTGCAGTGGTTTTTCGGCTGCTTCTGTGCGAACCACTCTTCAGATTCGGCCGCGCTTAAACAGCTATGCCGGAGCTGGCTGTCGATTTTTGCGGATGGGCTCAATCTGGCGAATGTGAAACTCTGCACCGCAGTCGGCGTCATCAAGCGAGCGCGCACTGCGCGCACACCTAACCCAGGGAGTAACGAGCAAGGAAACGGTGCCCTGCGCTGCCGTCGGCTGCAAAGTCAGCGACAGGAAAGGCATGAAGTCCTGATATACGCTGGCTCGCGATGACGCCTTGCGGTGTGCATGGCTGCAGCGAGCGTATTGGCCTTCCACCCACGGAGAAGCGAAACGACCTACACTTTTGCGGCAGACACTTCGCCGTATTGCCTCCCTTCACGATCCCGAACTGGCGCAGGGTTAAGGAATCAGTTGGACAAGTTTTCATCTGGAGCCAAACGCCCTGCCTACGTTGTTTCTTCCTGGCATACAGGCAAGTGAAAAGTGCACACTTAACGTTCTTTATTTGTTGCTAACTTTTGTAGCAGTGCGATGGAACACTCGCCAGTTAGCGCCGGGGAAAGTACTGTATATAATATTTTACGTAGTCGGGGATACAAATTTTGTTGCATGGATGGTGCAATCAGCATTCAAATGTGTAGCATGTATTATTTATGCTTACAACACAACACCGTACGTAACAGTAGCTCAGTAGAAGTGACTCTTCTAGGTATTCCTTTTCGGAGCTTACCAATCGTTCAGTGAGGCAGAAAGCCAAATTCTGCTTCAGTTTCTTTTATATAAGGCGCAATACTATTCGTATAAACGTACCAGTATTTGATTTGTTAATGAGCAATATGAGCCGAGTAAACCTTAGAAAATGTTGCAGCTCTGTGAAAAGGTCAATGCTGGTGCGTGCAAGCACAACAAGCATGAATAGATAGCAAGTACCAAATATGCATTTTTAAAGAAAGTGACAAAAAGCAAACTGGCATTCAATGCTTTATTTTTGTCAAGCGCTTTCACTAAGAAAACAGAAGTAAAACTGTACCACGTTATTGTGGCCAATTACATGTTTTCAATTAAACTGACTGCAATGTACACTACTGCAGGCTTTATGTTTCAGTGAATGAACTCACTTTTTCTTTACGTGTTGCATAATGTATTTAATGATTCACTATTTTGAAAAGTGTACTATTGCATTAATCAGCCAGCTGGATTACATGGCAGGCCATAGAACCTGTATGATGTAACACACGTAGTGTTGCCATTCAGTTCAGCACAGGGAGCTATAAAATGTCAAACAACATGCTTAGACTAGTTCACAGTCTGTTGTACTGCTTTATATCATGCTAAACATGCTCTGGGTGGTCCAGTACAGGTATGTTGGTCAGTAAGCACAACTGCAGGTGTGTGCATGTGGGTGCTTATATGTGTGCATGTAGCGTACATACAGAGTGTCAAGATTTCGGGGAACAGGGAGCATTTGAAAACCCTGTCTACACATACACGTTCACTTTGTCTAATAATTTGTCATGTAGTAATTAAACAATCAGTCGTTGGAGGCAAATACCTGAGTGTAGCAGATTGGCATCTTAAACACACGAGCACTATTTCACATTTAGTCATTTATGGCCACATGAAGTGACATTCAATTTGCACGATCAGTGGTCTAATATGATAGTGATACATATTTTCCTATCCCAGTGATCCAGTGCACGAAGAACATAATCGCTACTTCACCAGAACAGCCCCATCTTGCGACACACAGGCTGGAGGTTCACAGGGGGTGAGTAGGTGTACAGAAACTATAATGCCCTTCTACCTAAAACACTTGATTCACAGTCTCAGCATGGCACTGGGTCCAGCAAAGTGCATTCATCTGCAGCTGGCATGGAAGTGTCATGTCAAGTAAGCACCAGATCTCCTCAAGTTTTGTGTGATCCTGTGCTAAAAATGACTTAAAGCTCCATGCAGCTCTCAGTTCAAAGTGTGTAACCTTGCAGATTCAGATCTCTAGATACAGCTGTCGTCCTGTTGTGTGCATTGTTGGCACTCAGACAGCCATCATAAACAAGACAGTTGCTACAGAAACCTCATATAAGGAGGCAGCGACACCATACAAAAACATCACTTGAGCAAGCTACAACTTTTGGATGAGACAACCTTTAGCACAGCAAAGTTGAAATTTGGTAGTTTTTAAATCGTACAGGTACAAGCTTTAGCTGTTTTGAGTGACACAAAGACCAGTGCACTCCAACCACAAGGCCTGTACACCTGTGTAAACACTTCAGTTACCAAAATAAGTGAAAAACAGTGGTGTAAACAGCAAAACACAACCAATAATGTCAAAGTGTGTTGTTAATCTAATGGCCAATTCTTTGTTCAACAGCAAAAATGGATGCTCTGCAGTTTTTCAAAACATTATGTGGGAAATTTTGCAGCCTCAAAAGCCATCCTCAGTGCCTACGCATGTAAAGAAGGAGGTGTGGAAACTGACACATGTGCACATCTGGACGCATCAAGCCAGTGTGAAGCAGTGGGTGCCCCATCACCAACGTGGAGGGTTCAGCCAGCACGCGGTTCACCACCAGTGCCAGACGCAGAGGAAGACGCAGACGCTGCAGAGCTTCCATCCGTCATTCCTGAGGTAGACACAAGCAGCCAGCGTTCCTTTGATGAGAGCTTTGCAAGGTGAATCACAGGCCATAGTACAAAATTAACATCACCCAGCAGTGTGAATGATACACACACGGTGAACAACACTGCAGCGTAATGTTAGGCTCCAGTTTACCACCTGCAAACAAATAACATGGCAAAAAGTGAGGAATTTCTATCATTGTCATTTGCATAGCATTATTCAATTCACCACATAAGCCAGTGCTTTTCAGACAAGTTATTTCACTTTGGCATGGAAATCGAAAATTAGAATGTGAGGCCGTAAAACTATATAATGAAACACGAGGTGCAGAATTTTACTTCTTACCCAGCAGTTTCCTTAAATGTCTTGAGCATTGAGCACACTGCTTGCTTATCTGATAACTCCATAACCGAGATGTTTGTATCCACCTTTGAGTTTTCGATCAGTTTCAACTATTACAATGTTGACATGTTTTTAAACCATTTTTTATGCAATTGTTAATGATTGTATACGTATCACATTCGAACCAAGTGTGTAAAGTGCCATCCCAAAAATCCTTGATACATGCGTCAGATTATACACTTTCGTAATTTGTCAATTTGTCGTATCAGGCACCTGCGTGAACAACCGAATGCTTAATTCAATAATTCTTTGCTATCATTCATAAAAACAAGCCATCGAAGTTCTGGAGCGCCGTCAGTCCACCAAGTCAGAGCTGTCTTTCTTCATTTTTTTTTTCTTTTTGATAAATCATGCTTACATAATCTCAGTGTTACGAAAGCATTTAATGACCACTTTGAATCTGCATTGATTTCTGATGATGGATGCAGTCACTCATTTTCCACTAATTCATCATCACATTTTCCTATTATGCTAATCACTACAGCTGGCATATGCAACCTTATACTCAAAACTGATACAGTGAAAAGTTTAGAGGCGGACAAAACACAATGCGTTTCTGAGACTGCATGCTGAATGCAGCTCAATATTATAATTTTATTTATTGGAAGGCGCAGAGGTTGGCCTTAGTGCACTCTGGCCTGCTCAGGTAGAAAATCTGCACAGGCAGAAAATGAAAAGTGGAGAAGAGGGGGCAAAGAATGATGATAGGGACAGGAAGATGTGATGTGTGTGTACATTCACCACACACAGTGCCTTCAGTGCCTTTTATAAAGTCTATTATTTAGTCTTCTATTCTTGAACAAACCAAGTACTGCCTTTCCATTAGATGGACACAGCACACTGGAAGCCATCAAGTCTAAACCAATTTTTGCAAGAACTGCAACTTTCAAACACAGTTTTCCCATGGACCATTTCTGACTGTAACTTTCTTCCTAAGGCCTCTTTCCAGTTGTCTAGCTTTCTGAAACCTTTAGCATGACATTCCCATGAGTGAATTATGTGTGTGTACATTATGGTTTCATTTTGGTTTCATTCGTTCAATATTTGTTCACTACTACTTCTTGTGTTTCATTGTTCTCTCATGCGTTTCGAAGCCCCTGATGCAAGGGCCAAGAATGTTGCTGTGTACTATCATTAAATAAATAAAGAAACCTTTAAATTGATACTGTAACCTAGTTGTTGACATTCTTTGACGGTGCAATTTCTATACTACATGCGCCTGTCTCTTGAAACACTTTTTACGCCCTGATGGAATTGAGGGAAATAAACCGAACTGTACGTGGTCGTGTCGTTACAGTCTCATTCTTCACACCAGCACAGCGCTACACAAAATCAGAAAGCATCATAAAAAAAAGCACTCCAAGGAGAGACTCCTTGGCACTTCAACAGTGAGTGTTGAAAACCAACTGCATGCACAAGCCGTAATTACCTTATGAAGTTTTATAATTACTTTTATGAGTTGAGCACACTATTAAAATGCTTCTTGTGACTTGTGTAAAGGTAGCTGCACTTACTTTTGCATGGGGTACTGGAAGCCTACATAAGTGGCTGACAGGAGCTCGTTCCTAATCCTGGCAACCATGCAAGCAGGCAGTACCTATTGTACCTTCGAAGCCTTTTCCAAATCCACCTCGTGAACATCCTGCATGCCACAAATCAATATGTTCTGTAAGCAATAAGAAAGCATGTGAAGGCCACATTAACTGTATGCTTTGCAAGAGCATGTATACTTGTGCATTTCTCGCTCGATTTTAGTGCCACTTTGTGTCACCTCCCAGTATACTGCTTCCAAGACGGCCGGGTTTAAACACACACTTGCAAAGTGAGTGTGGCGGATTACGCAGTCACGTTGGAGATGTCCCGGCAGGATACGTTCTCCAGCGCATTCTCGGTTGCCACGCAGTGCCCACAGGTAAACCTGCATGCGTAATCACACAGGAAGATATTTCTTGAAGGCAAGAAATTTAGCAAGCTCGCTTTTCTTTTTATGCTGTTACGGTCCCCGCTATCTACTAGCTCTGCGAGGTGGCCGCGCGAATCAGCTAGTACACAGTTAGGAAGCTAGAATGACATGGCTGCTCTGATCAGCTGTGCGCATCACTTTGGAATAGCGCTCAGACGGTGCTTGGTTCATTTTAAGTTATCACAGTCACACAACACTGCCGTTCACCGCTGCTGCGCCGTACAATTAAAGTATGGCGATCTCACACAAGTCTTCTTGCAGCTAGCACACGATGAACTTTCGCCGAAACGCATGAAAGCAGGTGGCGATCGAGCCCGCTCTAGATAGAGTCTATGACACAGTATGATTTGGCTCGACCCGCATAGAAGGCATGCCTCTTGGTCGCGATCGGAGGCTTGTTATCATAGTTGCAGGCGTACGTTTACAGCCAATTAGAGAAAAGCTTGAATCACTATTGCACACAGAAGAAGGCAGTTTTAAAAAATGAAAGCTTTATATTTGCAATTCTAACAGCATAACAAACAAATTGAAATGCTCCTTTGGGCCGGTCATGGTGCGGAAGAAATCACCCAAACCAATCTGGATCGTCGGACAACGCAGATTTCAGTCAAGATCGGGCTCTATCGCGATAGATGCTGGCTTTACGAGTGTGATCTAGAGAAGCGGACATGATTGTAACTGAACGTTCGTGGCAATTATTACAAATGCTGCAATTCACGCGAAAAAATTAGTCATACATGGGAGCTGTGAACAAATATTGATGCGCGGTAAAGGAAATGTGCAGTGCTGTAAGCTTTCACGTACCAATTCATATCATCGCCGCCGCGTTACGAAGGTCCTGGGAGTTCTGGCACGTCCGATGCTCGAGCTGTGCGTTTTCTTGGTGTGTCGCCGTAAGGGTCGAAGCCAAGCGCTTCAGTCACACGTTCGATCCGAGCTCGCAGCGCAGGATCCATCGCTCACTGTTTTGCCCGGTGCTGACGTACGAGCAAGATCGAAAGGAAGTATATAGCACACGGAGGACGCAAGCGCGCGTGTTTCCGTGCTCGCGCCCGTGTGATGAAGGGAACGGCGGATTCAGGGTCGCTTATAAAGTGCATTCGCACTTAAAAAGCGCGGCGTAGCGCATACAGAGAAAGATACCAAGGAAGAAGTGCGAAGGAATCAATCTCACAGATGCATTGTACAGAAGGGGGACGCAGCGGTAGACGCTGCGTCCCCCTCCTGCGCGGCATCAAGCGAGCGCGTCCCTGACGGCACTCCTAGACTATATATTTCTAGGCACTGTACCTAGACGCATCGCGCGAGCGCTTCTTGGCAGGATGATGACTGTGGTTCCGTCACGGAGGAAGAAACAATTAGGAGGTGAAACTGCGCTCCTTGAGGCGACCAGATAACGTCACATTGCCGGAGAGCCACTTCATGCTGGCGGCGTCTGGCGGCAAAAATGCGAAATGCCCCCGTTTTTGTTTCCGAAGGAACCGGTCGCGCGCGCTCGCTCCAGTTCCACCGCAGTCACGGAGCGTGGAACATTTCTTCCTCCGTGGGTTCCGTTAAGGTAATGACGCTAATTTCTCTAGCCCATGTCGTGAGCACGGCTCAGCTTCAGTGGGTCTTGGGGGAAAGGGAGTAAGAGATATAGAAATGATAGAAAAGCCGTAGTGGAGGGCTCCGGAAATTTTGACAAGCTGCGATTCTTTAACGTGCACTGGCAATGCACAATGCACGGGCCTCTGCCATTTTCCCCTCCATAGAAAATGCGACTGCCGCGACCAGGATCGAACCCGCGTATTTTGGGTGGCAGCCGCGTACCATAACCCCTACACCTCCGCGGCGGACAAGGGCATTCCCGGCGTTGAGGCGCATGGAACGAAGCACGTGATCAAGGCGCTTCTAGCACGTCTGCTGGCGGCCGAGATAGCGCCCACGCACGCGATGGGGACCGCGCGATGTTCACAGTTGCTTCTCGAGCGATCCCCTCCTCCCCTTGCATTTCCTTTCCGCATCGATGCAGTCTTCCCGAGGGGGGTGTGATGTTATCGTATGCGCCCTCCGAGTGACGGAGATTGGCCGAACTCGTTTGATCGCTGCTTCAGCCGCGTTCGTCTACCCCGCTCGCGTGCTTTAATTTGTGCAGGGGGTTGTTATGAATTTGTACTTTATACGGGACATAACGGTGACGACAAAGGCGACGGAAAAAATTCGTGGAGACTGTCCATAACATTGCTATCGCAATAAAAAGGAAGGCCAGCCAGCATTGCGCGGTGGAGAGGAGATTAGGCGCACGGCGAGGGGAGCGCGAAGCGCATGCGCACAGGCGGTCTTACGCCATTCCTCGCCGCTACCGATGAAAAAAATTGCTACGCTGTTTTTTTCATCGGTACAGGCCAGCGATGGCTTTTCCCCGACCTTGTTTCCCCGCGCTCACGCCTAACGCGTGAGCGCGGGGAAACAGGGTCAGGGAAGCAGGATCTATCAACTGTTCCCCCATTCCACACCACATTGTATCTTCATTTTATGTAACACTATAAATATATGCAAACAATGTAAAACTGTGGTGAAGATAAACTTCAACGTCAACGGCAACTCTATCAGTTCGTAGCTGGCTACCATGGGTAGACCACGCAAAGATGCCAGAAGAACAGCGTAAAATCCACAAAACCTATTTGCTCAGTAGTGTGGTAGGCAAAAGCCAGCAACTCTCTCACAAGAACCTCGCCACGTAGACCTAGTGGCTATGGTATTCGGCCGCTGATCGGAGGGTCGCGGGATTGAATCCCGGCGGCGGCATTTTTGTGGAGGCGAAATCTTGAGGCCCGTGTACTGCGCGATGTTAGTACACGTTGAAGAACTCTGGGCTGTCGAAATTTTCGGAGCCCTCCACTGCGGCGTCTCCAATAATCAAATCGTGGTTTTTGGACCTAAAACCACAGAAATCAATCAAACCTCGCAGAAGACGCCCAGTGTATGCATGCCGTTAAAATATATGTGAAATTCAAGCAACGCCGTAAAGGGTAGTCTTCGAGGGTGTAGTTTACAGCTTCGCTGTCCAGCCATTTTGACGGCGTGGATTGGAGCTAAAAAATCCTTCGGAAAGATTATGGGTGTTGTGAACTCCCAATGAGGACGCCCTAACTAAAGTCCCTAGATATTTTTTCCGTTTTTTTTGGAAAAGAAAGATCGAGGGACTTTAGCCCTAACAGGCATCGAAGTATTACATGCGGCATACGCTGCAGCCACTGACTAAAAAGCATGACACACAGGTTATCATTCAGGTAAAAACATTCTTTAATTGGCAAAGCGTTTTAACCACTGCTAATGGATATGTTGTTTTAGTTTTAGACGCAGAAAATTTCAAGCATCAGGTGGCACTTTCCGCAATGGCACTAGCAAAGAGCACGTGTGTCGTTAGAGTGGATGCGCAGTGGTACCGCTTACAATGGTCCGCTAAATGGCCGAAGATCCACCTAAGGCACTCATTTGTACACGACGCCCATTTTACTTTATCGTTTTCAGAGCGTGCGTTTTGGTGAATGTAGCGTTTGCCACATGAGAGGCAGATCCAATATGCAGCCGGGTGCGCAGAGGCCACGGTTAACCTATAATAATGAACACACATGTTCTTAGCAAGTGGAGTTTTTCATCGGATTTCTTCAGCCATGACGCTACGCTGGGATGGCTGCAACGGTTCTCCCATAGCAGGGTGCATTATTGCCCAAAATCATCTATAGATTTGTTGTGAACATACAGGAATAAAAGTGCTGCCTGATCCTGGCAGATTTCTGCGCCCATAAACAAAATAATGAATGCCTGAATGCTGCTTGCATTGCTCAGTCAATGAAAGAGTGTCATTACCAGTGTGATAACTTATCTTTCATGCCTCACTGACCAGTATTTTCAGCGTACGCCACATGTCACAAACCTCGCCTTTAGCAGGGGCTTGTTCATTCACCCTAAATATCGCCACAATTATTTCGTAACGAAAAATCGACTGAATACCAGCATCCTACTTGTCTTGTGCCTATCTTCTCGCCTGTTTATTAAAACTTCTCTAAGCGATGGGAATGCATGAACAGTCGATCTTCCATACAGCCCAGATATCTCCATTAAGTAGTGCCCTTTCTAACACATCCGACCCTTACCTTCCGTCTCTGCTGGCCACTTGGGCTCCGTGATCCTTATCGCTTGAACTTCTTTCACAGTACGTTCCTACACGTTCGGTTTTAAGCACTACGTTGTGCACTCAGGAGTGGAAAGAATCTTGAAGCTATGTACCTCGAACGTCGTTGCGGTCTGTACATCGAACTACGGTCCGTATCTTGCCACTGAGCCTAATACGCCTATGCGCTTCCAGTTCATTGTCAGAGATCTCGGGAATTTCATTAATGAGAAAGAGAAAGGTGCATTTAGAAAGGAGTAAAGGACCCGAAAGAAAACAAACGGGTTCAAAATCCAGCAGACTTGTTAAAAAACACTTCCGTGTTCCTCAAGGATAACAATTTAGCTGTGTTGGGATGCGTAGAGACGTCACTTACAGTGCATCCGGGTGACACGCGCAATACAGTTGAAATCAATTTTGTTTAGGCTTCAGAAGTATGTTTCAATTTCAATTTCTGTTATTCTTCAATTTCAGCCAATCTCTAGCTCCTGGGTGATATCCTGGGCAATATCGAGTTCCGCCATGTTGTAAAATTGACCATCTTCTCAGCTGTGATTGGCACAGAGGGCAGCTACGACCTCCCTGATTTGCCTAAAATACCGTCCAGCTAGGAGCTCCCCTGCTCACAAAAAGGCAGCCTGTGTAGTCGCTCTTTTCTGAACACGAGACCGTGTTAATAACAGAGGTCATCACCCGATGCTGCACTTATGTCGTAATTTTCTGGATGCTATGCTATCGAAAATTAAGTATTTAATTCACAGACGACCTTTCTTCCCTGAACATCTTTCGACACGAATGCTCAAACGGCCACTCAACGGTTACACAGGTGAGTAATCTACGCACTACCATCGTGTCTTGGTAACGATTGCAGGTAAATGAGTTCTTGCTATGGTTAACAAGACATTCGGCCCTGTAGGTAAGAGATCCTTAAAACACTGAACAAGCAGCGAAAGACGCACTAGTTGGTACATGTCTAAAAGCAGATATCAACAGCGTTCAGATTGGGCGAACACACGAAGACATGCAGAAAGGCGCTGGGTCTTTCCTCGTCTTTGACTGCCCTGGTTTACTCTGAGTGCTGTTAAGTCTTTTTATAGACGTTCTAAATGAACTAACATCGTTCGTCGCGGCGTGTTTTAGTCAACGAAAGCACCATGTAGAAATGGGTAGAAAACACTCAACAAGAACTGCTGAAATAAAACCGCGATATCATTATGGGGAGGAGAGGAAACCCTGAATGCTTTTCACTACCCCGGCATCTTTGGCATGCACCTACATCTAAATACACAGGCGTTCGCTTCATCGCTCTCCCGTACCCCACCCCTTTCTCCTAGGTCCAGATGCGTGGCCGTCGTGGCTGCGAATCGGCTTCGTCAGTGCTACACGTAAGTGAACTGAAGCGCTCTTTCAGTGAAATATAGGGTGCTGCAGGTAAGCTTTGCGGACGTTTTGTCTTGTGCTAATGTCATCCAAAACACTGGAGCGGCGCTGCCTAACACTCCCAGGATAATACGTACATAAATACACAATAAAGTGGACGGGGGGACGACAGCCTTTGTAGCTCAGTTGGTAGAGCATCGTACTCGACATCCGAAGGTCGTGGGTTCGGGTCCCACCGAAGGCAGGTTTGTCTTTTCGTCCACTTCAATTCCTTTCTACTTTCTCCACAATTACAATACCACAAGTAACTTCCCCTATGCTTTCCTAGGCTTCATTGTATGTTTGCTCAGTAAGCTGTTTCTAACAAATAAAGAACGAGCCCTTCCCTTTCGTTGGTTCTCTTAGTGACAGATAACTCTATAGCCTATACCCTGCTGGAATGTGTTGAATTTTCTACTCTTAAATGGGAAGCATTTCCGGGCAAATTTAGGCAACTATCGCCGTGTCTGTCTGTATGTCTGGTCTGTCCGCCTTCCGGCTACGTATCGGTGCTCTCCTGGTTCTCACGTTCGCCTGATATACCCGAATATTTGCATGGCAGGGTACAAATGTATGACGTACATAGATGACTGATCTTTACGCCACTAATGTGTCGCACTCGTGGTGCGCCTCACGATTAATGATACTGCAATCATGTGTGACTATTGCTCGGCCTGCGGTATCGAGCCTATGTCAGTCAAGGACCAACTGGAATTTACATCGAACATGTCCTTAGAACAAACTTTAATTTAATAAAGGCACAACGCTTGTCGCAGCTTTCCATTGAAATGTAAATATAGAAAGCGCACAGGCACACGTAACCTACTAAGCTGTAAGTGGCATAGATCCCAGGAGCCAGGGTGCCAAGTGTGCCCGTTACCACTAGCTAGGCTACGGCGGATCCTCCCACACGGTCTGCATATTTACCTCTAGGCTACGGCAGCTCCTGCCACACTGGTATACATAATAAGCATATCTATCACCTGTACCGGCAGCTGTCATGATAGTGCTAGTGTAACGTGAAATGTTGCTCTTCTAATTTGTATTAAGCCGTATAATCGCAAGGTAATGGACAATACATGTCTTACTTTCACTCGGAATGCTTTTCTCCTAGTTTGCTCCATCCCGTAGGAACACTGAACAAATGACACTTGTGATACATCAGCCCACCGTAGCGCGAATTTTAGCTCCACAAAAGAAAGATTTGTGCTGCGCACTGACATGAGTCTCAAAGTTACGTCGTACCGTGAGCTAGCATACAGTCGCCATGGTGCTGTCTACGTTCCTGGTTAGTCCACGTTAAAGGAAGAGTAAATAGCAAAAACGATTTTTCGCAAATTACTGAATGACCCTTTCTAAATACGAACGGCCCCACTCTTGCCGCAGGAAGACGCTTAATTAACGAGAAAACGCGCAAAATGACATTACAGGTGGCGACGCCCCCTTCACGTTCCCGTATCAACCCGCTGTGACGTCATAGATTTTGAAGGCGCCTGCTATGGCGCACATAATTTGCACGCACTAAAAATGAAGCACATTGTGTTGTAGAGGGGGGGGGGGGAAGGGGGTGAGCACCAGATTTAGCGTAGCAAGTTTCATCAAATTTCGGTGAGCTGATGTGGCCAAAATACGAAGGAAACGCTTTGAAATTTGTGACGTCACACTTACGCTCGGGGGTCCAGGTTTGGGGGCGAAACTTTAACCTCCGTTTTTTCTTCTCATACTGAACCTACAGTGGCGAAATCAACGACAGTGGGGTTCTCGTAGAATAATCCACGGGCCTAAACCAATTCATTGTGTCTCTTTAGTGTGCCTTGAAGCATACATGGACTCTTTCGCTATGCCCAGGATCCTTAATCCTACGCGTATGACTTGGCTTAATGTCAAACAATTGGTCGTTGGCAATATCATCGCTAACTACTTCGAATGACAGCGATCCCCACAATGCGTAACATCTGCGGGTTTATTTTTATTTATACTTCGACTACCTAGTCAAGGACCGTCTTGAGCTCGCCGCATGATGGAAATAAGCAATTCAAAGCTAGACAGAAGCAAGGGACTGTGATGCTACAATGCCATAGGGCCTCAGGCAAGCACCCCGGGTTAAGATCGATTACTCTTACTTTAAAGCGTCTACCGCTTACCTGTATAGCACCTGCAATGGTGTCATGCATGTTCTGACCCACTGAGGTCTGGCGGCGGCGTGGCGCTGTCCATGATCCGCACACAAACTGGTAGAAGTTGTCGCACGGACTCACCGACCGTAGCATCGACTGCGGGCGATATATTTTGCCTTAAAGCTCGGTATGACAGCACGCGCGGCTAGAATAATAAAGGGAGACGATATCCTTCAAAGTCTGCAGCCAACAACGGGGCATGCGCTTAGTAATTACACGCACTTTGAGCAACCGGATAATGGCGACACTTGCAATAATATGTCGGAAGCGTAAGCGTTGCGTTCACTGTTCAGTGATTAATTGCCTCGAAGCTAGACATAAACGCAAATATTCGTACAGCGTCAAAGCGCTGGTCTCTGCTGAGTGACCTGGAAGTATCAGCGCATATCACTCATTTGCCGCTTAGGCCATTGCAGAATTGCCGAGAGGAGCATGAATGACAAAATAGAAGAGCCTGGACACAGTAGCGAATCAACTAAATAAGTGCACCGGGTAGCGGAAAAGACAATCGATTAAGGCGACAAACATAGTACGTTCTTAAACGAGAATGCAAGGCACTCGCGGGTAATAAACCCTTATGTAACGGTGTAGAAATGTTAAGCATGGATTAATGATTAAATTAAGCTCGTTGGTCGAATCTTCGAAATAGTCGTGAGAGTGCTGTGTTCCTTCCTTCCGCTGCTCTCTCTATTTCTTTCATAGCTTGTTGCGCGGTACCAGTTTGGAAAAAAGGTGCTGCTAAATGATACAGCTTTGCCATAGAAAAAGTCTTGCAATAGAAAAAGTGCCATAGATACACACACACGGTGTGCTCTCGTGTGTGCTTACGTCTATGGGTTGTCAGTTTGAACTGCTTCTTTTTGTTCGATTTGCTAAGATTCACCAACTCGCCCAACAACGAGTTATTCTAAACAGTCTTCGAAAAAGGTGGTGTCTCAACCTTGGCACACATCTGCCTTTTACGCAAGGTAGAATGTGGGGACATAAAAGACGACGTTTTTAGTATGCACCGTCAGTGCCTCTCGGAAACGCCAACTTGCAGGAAGAATGGCGCCTCTGTTGGTTCTTCAACACCACCGGTACTTAGCAATATTTAGCCAAACGTGTCAAGAATCCTCATATGCAGTTGCGCTAATCAAATATAATACTAATCTTAAGATATGTCGAAGGATTGCTAGTCATTACCACCTGAATCACTGGTCATTTTATAGCAGAAGTGGACAGTCTACGTAATTTTTAAGAGTGACTTCAATGTCGACTAAATTTTTAGAG
Source organism: Hyalomma asiaticum (assembly GCA_013339685.2). NCBI lineage: Eukaryota > Metazoa > Arthropoda > Arachnida > Ixodida > Ixodidae > Hyalomma > Hyalomma asiaticum. The sequence goes on from CM023482.1 coordinate 31,664,579, forward strand.
CTTTCAACAGAGAGTAACGCTCGGATTTCAGATACGTGCGTGAAGTTTTCCGGATGTAAAATGTGTTGGGCATTTGCGAAAGTGGCCGCTAGCGATTGCTTCCATTCCAGGCAGCACACCCCAAACTTGCGAAGCAATTTCATGCTTAGAGCAACAGTAAGACAAGATAGCGGGTAGGCGTTCATATTGCAAGGTAAGATGTACAGACGAGAGCACTAGAGAAGAGAGGCAAACAAGTAGGACAATGACGATCAACTCAAGGGGAGCGCTCGGGCGAAAAGGCGTGCGCCTTGCCCTTAATATTTACATGCCTTAATCGTTACTTTTTTTTCATTTCTTTAAGTACATGACATGTTTTTATTGCAACGTTATGTGAGGGTGTTGTACATTGCAACTCAAACAGCACGGAGCTCTTGTTCGTGAACCTGTATAGAAGTAAGTTGTTCCCTGTGAAAGCAACCACCAACAATTTTTGGCACACTGGGCATTGTAAATTAGTAGCGATGGGGCACGAAATGATTGAAGCAAAGAGCAATAAATGTCTGCCATTGGGTACAGGAGCATATCGACGCAAGTCCTCCAAAATGAAACTAGCAAAGGCAGTACAGTGAATGCAAATTGAAACCATTGAACAATGTCTATATGTCCCGAACTATCACAACGTAAAAAGCACAAATAATCAGAAGAAAAGCGGCGTGAAATTCGAAAAGATGACGAAGTTATTCATACTTCCAAGGGTCACGTATGTCGGAATATCACTCCATCAGCAAGACCATTCCAGTATGCTATGTCACGGCGTAAAGCCGAAGAATTGAAAACCTTTGTTCGCCGCGACAGCTTAAGCTTCGGTATTTACGAAGGAGATCAGAAATTTTGTGATAAGTAAGCGGAAGCGTAGATGGATGCTGGCTGGAAATTATTCCACGAAGGATGTTGATAAACGCCTGTTCCCTCGTGAAAACAGCGTTGAAAGGAAGTGTTCACATCAGACAAGCTGTATTGTCGTGTGCACCCGCTGACGATGAACTAGTTCCGCGATTTAGTATTAATTCGTTGGACTCAAGTAGATATGATTGGTGCGTTGACCATATGGGCGACGCAAATTCAGATTTCGGATGAACAAATGCGGACCAGGCTAATCTTCGTTTACTTGACGGTCAAACGTACCTCATTATTTTACGTGCCAAGCCTTTCTTGGCGAACTTGACTCACTTTGACCTGATCTATCTATCTATCTATCTATCTATCTATCTATCTATCTATCTATCTATCTATCTATCTATCTATCTATCTATCTATCTATCTATCTATCTATCTATCTATCTATCTCGCCGCCTACGTCTCGGTGCTGTCCTGGTTGTCTCGTTGGCCTGATATACGCGAATAATGGAATGGTGGAGTGCAACTCGTATGACGGGCACGTATGACTCAACTTTGCGTCAGCAACATGACACACTCATCACGTACGTCACGATAAGCGCTACTGCAATCATGCATAGCTCGTACTAGCCGTGTTTAGCATGCGTTATGCGGGTACGCGCCACAAGTGTTTCAATTTTATAGAACCTATAGCAATGAAGGGCCAGATAAAATAGACATCTAACATATCATTAGAGCACACGTAAAATACGAGAGGCAGACCTTTCGTCGTAGCTAGCGACTGCAATATAAGGTTAAAAAGCACACACGCCGCCTATCACGGAGTAGGGAGGCATAGAACCCAGGTCACTGAGGTGTATACAGTAAGTGAACAGTAAGTGAACTATACAGGTCTATACAGTAAGTGAACTTGTAACACCGGTAGTTAAGACGATCATGCTGTCGTAATCACATTGTGGTTTTCGGATGTTAAACCCCAGGGATGAAATCAATCATTCGATCGTGCTTGAACTGCGCTTTTAACTTGCGCAGTTTTACTTTCATGTGTGTTTTCTTCTGTATGGTTCTTCTGTAGGGTTCTTCTGTATGTTTTCTTATGTAAGCAGCTTCATTTACATCATTTATGTTGCCAGTGCTTGTGTGCAAACTATTCTTTTCAGGCGTAAATGCCTTTTGTCCTCTCTTTGCTGAGTGTATTTGAACACTTGAATAAAATCAATTTCAATTTTTGCGTCAAACGCCATTAAAAAAAAGGAAATTGATATGTTCTACGATCATTCGGCATGTTCTCCTCCAACTTCGCTCAATCCCGTTGGAAAAATGACGCTTATGATGCGCACCTCAGCGCGCCGTAGCGTGCATTTCGCTTCCACAAAAGAAAGGTGCGTACTGTGCACCGGCATGAGTGTCAACGTTACGTCATACCGTGAGGTAACTAAGAGGTCGCCATGGTGCTGTCGCCGTTCCTGGTTATCTCACGTTAAGCATGCGTCCACTCATGCTCTTCGCACAAAGACCTTAATCCTGCGTGTCAGACGGCTTAATGTCAAAACAGTTCATCGTAGTCAATTCATCGCTGTCGGCTTCGCATGACGCCAATTTCCACAATGCATCGGATCTGCTGAATTCGGTGTTAAATATCCAACAGTACGCGATACCTTTTCCGCTATTTTCTTCAGAAATGGCGGCACCAAGATAATTCTTGCGTTATGACTAGATAACTATATATATACAAATATGTCTCACTTAAGTATTGTCGCCACGCGAATAATAAAACGAAGAGTACGCGCGTTTATATATAAGACCAATATACACTTGTCCGTTATGTCATCTATGAGCATCAGTTAGCCATTACGTCTAAATTTTGTTGTAAGTGGGTCACAATCAATCCAAAATCTTGCTGTAAACAACACTTTCATTCTTGAATTATAGGATATCTCATATAAATCCTTCCGGAAGATTGGTCAAGAAAAAAAAAGATTATGACGAAGCTAAAGTACTTTCCTGCGAAACTCCAGATGTGGCATGACTAAACACGCTGGACTGGCCGCTTGTGAGTGTAAATTGCTTGGAAGATGGTAGGAAATGTCGAACGTGCGGTGGTAATATGTAGATGTAAAGATGATACTTAGGTGTATGGTGGGCATAGGGCACCCGATAATATGCTTTCAAAAAGCCGATGAATACGCTGTCAGACTGAAACTCGTCGTCTATAATGCGTTGTAGTTCCTGAGCAAATTCGATGTCATAAATCTCGCATGAAAGCCCTTGCTTCAAAACATGTTGATTTGCAGCCGCCTAAAGAGGGAGCAGTGTTAGCGTGTATCTTTAAGGGTTATCTGTTAGTGAAATTGTCTTGTAATGAGTAGAGTGTTTATATCCCGTATAGAAACAACAATTGTTATTGCAACCTTGCAGTCATCTGGTGTCTTCCTAGTGGAGAATGATTTTTGCAATATGCGGCACTATGTAGATGGTGCCGGAAATGCGCACAGCGTCTCTTCGGACTCGATAATTATGGTCGTTACGCAACGATACGAATATTTCCCATGTAATATGTATAGTATCCATGTATTTTTACTTTACCTCAGAAAGCAGTGATAACTTGGAATCGTTTCTTGAGAAGACAGAACCACGTAATAGGTATTCAGCATGCTTGAGCAGTCCTGCTGTACAACCTTGTTTTACTCGCCATTAACAATGCTGTGTCATCACAGGTGTTCGGAGGAGCAGTCCGTTGCCGAAGCCGTCCGTGGCTGCAATTGAATCTCCCGCGAGAAAGGAACCGTGCGAAGACGATAGATCGCAAGAGACGACCAGGGATGAATACAACGGCGCGGGCGGCAGCGGGGCTCGTGAGCACGCATTAAAAAGAAGTGTAACAGGCCGACGCGCGTGTAGGTCTCTTTTCTGCAGCAGTTCCTTTTAACGAGGCAGGGAGTATTATCATAGAATCTATATGAACTTAAGTTAGTTGCGTTAAGTCGGCTTTGTACATTGTCCAGGTGTCATTTAGCGGCGAACGCCTTGAAAGAATTATGTATTCGCAACACGTAAGACAGCCCTTGGTTGCTTGATAACCACCTTATTGCTGCTAAATATGCAAGAAATAAGTTTTCATGCTGGTGTTGCGGAAGGGACACTTAACAAGAGAGTGGCGGCCGTGAGCGGAAACAGATTACGGAAGGGCAAAGTTGTGAAAACGTAAGGTAGGCAGCCTGTTTCATACTTTCACGGAAATTCGCACTTCCATGTATGGTTGGCCAAAATGCAAACGTTCATTGATTTCTGCCTTTAGGACGCCGAAAACTAACCTCCGCTGTTTTCTACGAATATCCCCTGTGTAAAACAGCGCACGAATAGCGTTTCGAGAGATACACCCTCTTCCAGTGTGTTTCAACGAGACTCTTATGTAATGTGGCACACTCTCCGTACACTATACCGCGCGTCGCGTCTGCGGCTGGCTAAGGAAACCCTGCACTGTAGTCAACACCACATCTAGGCTATGTTAGTGCGCACTCTCGATAGTGTAACCGCAAAGCTGTCTTCCATAAACTTGACGTTGTATCGAACAGGAAATCAACCCCAACCAATAAAACTATCGTGGCTGCAGCAATATCACGTTCGGGTAAAAACTATGACAGTTCCCATTGATAGCCTTGTACGAGAAACGGCTGACCTTCCGCGACACAAGTGCCGAGGTGGACAGCGCTGTGAGAAGTTGTGCACATGTGCGATATTTTTTTGCAAGTGTTCAGTCCCAATAGGGTTTGCGTAGCAAATTTACCATTCTCTTAAATGTCTCCGCTGTGTTTTTGTGCTTCGCTGTGCTTTTGTGCATAATTCTACACAGATATGCCATGAGGACTGCTCGCTACTGTAAGGAACACGCAAACACTTACGCACATACCACACCTGTGCACTGACAACACGGCTATAGCACTCTTACCAAGAGTTCCTATCCGAACACTCACAGCGTGGTTTTGCGAGGCACGACGGTCCGACATGGACCTCAGAAGGGAATTGGCGACGGTAGCCCTGGCCGTGAAAGCCGCAGATTTACTGATTGATTTGTTTACGTGGTTTTACCTCCCCAAACTGCGATATCATGATGAGAAGCCGCTACGGAAGTCTCCGGAAATTTCGACCGCCTGGGGTTGTTTAACTTGCACTGATATCGCGCGGTAGACGGGCCTCAGCAATTAGCATTCATATAACTGCAGCCACCGCGACCGGGTTGCGATCCCTCGGCCTCCGGATCAGCAGCCGAGTGCCATAGTCACTAGACCACAATGGCAGGGCCGCAATCAAGTTGATCCCTACCTGAAGGCTCCACACAATATTGGGGCATGCAGACTTCGCTATACATATAAAGCCTCCTCTCTTATTTTTTTCACTCTATAACGGACCCGCCGGGGTTGCTTAGCGGCTAGCTGTTTACTTACAAAGCACAATGTCACAGGATCTAATCCTAATGACGGTGGTCGCAATTCGGTAGGGATGGAATGAAAAAAAACAAACGTGTAGTTAGGGTTAAGCTCACATAAAAAAACCCAGCTAATCAAAATTTATGCGGAGCGCGCCACTAGTGGGCGTGGCTCATATTGCAGCTGGTTTTCGCAACACCGCATCAATTACTATGATTTTTCGATAAATAGCGTTTCCGATAATTGACAACGACGTGGCCAAAGCCAGTCTTTTCTCACGCACCTTGTTGAGGTTGTAGGCGTGCTCAATGCACGCGAACGTTGTGCACAGGGAAGGAGGAGGTGTAGTGTGCACAGTGTCTTTGGGTGAGAGGAACACGAGCACGCCGAGGAAGACCAGAATACCGACAGTACCCGACATCCCCACCAGAATGACCAGAATGCGGAATATACCTGGACCCTCGGTCAGATACTCCTCCTCTGAAGGAAGTTCCTGCATGTGGCAATCTTTATTGTCCAAAGGTCTTATGAAAATAGGCGTTGAATTTGCACTGCTGAATCGTTGCAGTCTGATTGACTGAACCGGAATTCAATGTCATTTCAGCCACCACTGAACCTTTACAATTAGACTTCAATAATGTTTCCGGTTGTCTACAGTTTTTCCCTTGTAAAGTCGTTGTCATGCGCTCGAAATCTTTGCTGAGCCATGCTTACGACTATGACTTCTCCCTCAATCCTTCAGTGTTTCCATCACTTAACACTCAAGGCCCAGCAAAGTTGATCGCTTTCTGAATGCTAGGGCTCCGTCGCCTAATGATAAGTTATGCTGAGAATGCTCCTTATTAAATCATATTATACCTTACTTTCATTAGCATTACCGTCATAACCTTACTTGTGCTCATTACCGTCAGTGAGTGTCCCTTCTCGAACGCTTTCGTGGTTTTAAATGCGAAGCCTTTCTTAGCAAACTTCGGCGACCTTGAGCGTATCTATCTATCTATCTATCTATCTATCTATCTATCTATCTATCTATCTATCTATCTATCTATCTATCTATCTATCTATCTATCTATCTATCTATCTATCTATCTATCTATCTATGACTTCGTGCTCATGCGGTCTTGGTGATCTTGCTGGCGTTTCTTTAATGGGATGTACACGAAAACTGGTATGCCGCAACATGACTGCATGACTAAGATAAATGACATGTCATAACATTACAATCATGACATGCGTGTCATGAGCGGCATGGTTTACATGCCACAGTCTTGCTGCTATTCTAGCCTTTTCGTTGACTTTGTATGTACCAAAATAGGTATATCGAGAGAACAGTGCACATCCATTTTACGTTCCTGATGCGTGCTTGGCATTTCCTTGATTCCCACTGCACGTGGGATCTGCGATGTTTCGTTTGTCTACGCGTCAATATGGTCATGTTCATTATTATAACTAAAGCTTGGCGAACTTGGTACTGCATTGCTATTTGTCTTCCTCGTGAAATGACCTATTGAACGTAATGGGGTTTGTAATGACGGTTCTCATGTTAGCGTTTTTTGCACTACATTTAATGCTGTCCTATTGCGAGCACGCGAACACTAATAAAGGCGCTTTAATTACACCACACAATATCATATGCCTTGAATGAAGAGATCTCAGTGGCAAGTTGTCAATACAAAATGAATGGATGCATCTTTCTGAGTGCAATAATGCAAAGTAGACATCTTAGGCAAATGAAACCTTCCCTGAACGATGGAGGCAATTCAGGTGTTCAGTAAGATTCTCCAATCCAACGCAGTAGCGGTTTCTATGTATAATGTACTCGTGGGGCTGTGTTACGGGGTTTCCAGTTCTCGGTTCTGTAGGCACATGTGATTGCATATTACACAAAATGCGTTCCTATCTCTGATCGCATATTCTTCCAAACAACAACGCTCGGTAGCTACCTGGCGGTGAATCCGCGTTCTCCATTCGTCCGTCAACAAAAATACGTAGTTCCACCTTACAGAAGCAACATCAACCTTCACAATGAAATGTAGACACTTCCGCTTTTCTCCACAAGGAAAAAAGGAATGATCCCTTTTACAGCTATAAGAAAGTGAACATTTTAATCGGCATACTCATCTTGCAATTTCGTTCCCTCGTATTGACAAACCATTAGTTCATCTGTGGCTGTCACTGAAAAGGTCCATCGAATAGACGGAACACGGAGTTCTAATGATTATGTGGTGCGCAGTTTTCAATACTCTGCAGCAAGTTGTCAACAGTTCCGCAATCATATTATACCTAAAGGCTTGTTACACGTAATGTATAATAAGACGCCGATAAATTTTCCACAATCACTGAACAACAATTATCATAAGAAAGGCCTCCTAGGCAGAGCTCATAATTATATGTGTGCAAAGAGGTGGATCCGCCGCAGAAATGCCACGCCGAGTCCTTATGTTGCAGTGTATGTTGTATAGGCTGTATAGGCTCGCAACAATGGCTGGTATCGGTGATGATGGTGTCCGCCGCCGTTGTCCGTAACCGCTATCAGTCTCAATGAGGAAGACACTCCTGGCTTGTGCTGGTTTGAACCCAGCATAGGAGCGGCGCAACCACACCCTTGACAGCGCATCAACATTTGGATGGGCACATACATTCTCATGGACGACACTTGTATGGAAGGACGTGTATTGGCACCCATCCCAGACTTCGGCACAGTCGGCATGGTCTTGTACAGTATAGCATAGCAAGGAAGGGAAATAGAGGTGAGTGCGAATAGGGAAAGGAGGAGCGGCGTGTAAGTAAGGTGAGAACAAGGAGGAAACATGTGAGGGTAAGGAAGCGGAAAAGTAGGAGGGGAGAAGTTAGTACGTAGCTTAGTTTTGTACAGTATGTTGGAGTTTTGTACAGTATGTTGTAGCAAGGAGTGGTAAAGAAATGTGCAGGTGAGGGGAAGGACGATGGATTGGACAAGAGAGCGAGGAAGAATGGCGTAAGCATGAAGGAAAGGAGCAAACGAGAGAAAAGAGCATAGCGCAGTCTTGTACAGTCGTTTTGCAAGGACAGGCAAAGGGACATGAGAGTCAGGACGAGCGAAAGCAGAAGGTAGGGCATAGTGACACGCGCGTTAGTTTTGGTTTGTTTCATCTCTCTTCAGCGCCTGCCGTCAAACATACAGGCCATCCTCAGGTTCAGCCATATCTACTGCTGGACCAGCTCGCCCAGATCGCGGACCGAGTCGCCGAACTCGCTGTACCATCGCCACCACTCACCGTCCATGCCCTCGGCGCCCAACAGCCCATCCTCGAGCTGGCGCGCCGAATCGACGACATCAGCCGTCAATTTCAGGAGGTCCTATTTCAGTTTGTAACTACGGGACCTCCTTCTGTATATACTTACCATGTATTTTTCTTCTTCCTTGACGTCAAATAAAATAATTCTGAAATTCTGAAATTCTGAATTGGACTCGATTCAAAGGTAACTAGTTCATAGCCCACAGTAACGTCCACGCAATCGCTCCAAAAGGCACGACCGCAACGCCGACTCATCGTACAGCACCGATAACAGCCGCTGCTACTAATGTCCACACTTCGGTGACAAGGCTCGCAAATGTCAACCACTCTGTTCGACGTCAAGGAAACTTTAACGGCAGCCCGTACAGACGGCCACGAGCTGCCAACTTGGAGGCCTTCGCATTTGCGTTACCGGCCAAGTCACTAAGCAGCGGTTCCTCCCCGACTGTGGGTCCGAGATCTGCTGCATTCCACAAGCCTTCCTTCACGACAAACACCCTGTACTGCGACATGTCCACCGGTCGAATGAGACCATATGTGCCCTCGCTCTATCGCCGTAGCCTCGTCAACAAGTTACACAACCTAAAACATCCCGGCATTCAAGTTTCTATGCGCCTTGTGGCTGACCGTTACGTTTGGTCCTCAACGCAGCGTGACTGCCGTACTTGGGCGCTCTCATCCATCCACTGCCAACGCGCCAAAATCACTCGAAACGTCACTTCGCCGCTCGGCACATTTCCCCTGCCGTAAGAACGGCTCCAACTGTGGGTGGAATAGGCCCACATTGACATGTTGGTCCTCTTCCACCAGCCAGACATTGCCACTACTGCCTCACCGCCATCGACAGTTGCACCCGGTGGCCCGAGGTATGGCCCCTCGAGAGGATTACGTCAGAGGACAACGCTTCAACCTTCTGCTCCGGCTTGATTTCCCGCTTCGGCACTTTTCCTCGCTTCAAAACCAAACAAGGACTGCAATTTGAGATTGACCTCTTCATGCTTCTCGGGCTCTCCAACGGGTTCGCACGCTTGCGAGCCGCCAGTCACACACCTTGCGCCAACGAGATGATCCAGCGCTTCAATCAACAGCTCAAGGCATCCGTCATGTGCCACCCTAACTCATCCTGGCTCGAGGTTCTCCTAGCCATCGCTCTCGGTCAGCGCAGCACCTTCAAACCAGACATTCAGGCCACGCCTGCAGAGCTGCTCTACGGGAAACCGCTTCAGCTACACGGGGAATTTCTCTCCGATTAAACTCCCGGCATCCCCAGCTCCAACACTACAAACTTCGTCGCCCGGCTGCGTCGCACGATGGGCGCCTTGTGCCCATCGCCAGCAGCACATCACACCAAGCCGATATCGTTCGTATACAAAGACTTGGCAACATGCTCGCATGCCTTCCTCCGCGACGACACTGTTCGCGCCTTTCAGACCACCTTACAGCGAACTCTACCTAGTCGCAGTCGACAACGCGACGAGAAAAGCTTCATCCTGCGTTTTAACGGGAACGACGTCGCAGTCTAATGAAAGGCTGAAGTCAGCATACGTCGGTTCCGACGAACGATGTGCGGTGCGGTGTCTATCCATAACACCGGACATCGCTGCCTGGCCCAGCCACGATTCGCTACGGATGTCGAGTACGCGTTACGCTTTTCAAGGCCTGGCGGCTCTCCATTGCGTACGGGGGAGGGAGGTGTCTCGACACAGTCTGCAAATATTTCCGCGCAGCCGTATGATCCAGCCCAGCGGAACTTGGCTACACGCAGCAATGTGTGTCCGATAAATCGCAGTCCTACCACAGCTTCAACTGATGTGGTCATCACCGGGGGTTGCTACAAAAGCAAGCTGTCCAGATTGGAAAGCGTTCTTCTTGCCTTTGGCTACCCAGACGAGCGCAGCGTCGGCACGCTCGTCTGCTGCACTCTCTCAGTTGTTACGTGTTAGATGCGGAACACCTTAGGGGCTGTCTTTGTCGGCGTGTCCTGCTGCTGTCGTCACGGTGGGCCCATCCTGGAGGCAACGCAGTGAGACAGTGTGTGTGTATTTGTCGGCCGATCCTAGGGGCAGTGCACCGAAAGGACGTGTTGGGCTGTCGTGTGAGAAGTGATTCTAACGAGTTTCTGCTAATGCACCCAGCCTGCCAGCGTCTACCGTCGTCGTCGTGGCCACGGTAAAGCGAGCCCGTTAGCAGCGACTGGCGTTTCCTGTGGGCTTCGCACGTTCCAAGGTTTCACGTTGGTGCAGCTGCGTATCGTGCACTGCGTGATGCAGGAAAACGCTGCGTCTTGCTGCGTGAACAGGGCTGTTCATGAGTCGTTTTTTTATGTGGGATTTGTCCTTCAGTAGGCTCGACACCCCACAATGTAGAACCTTCTAAAAAATTTGCATGCCTGACGGGCACATTGCACTGCCTTCTAGAATCTCAGCGATAGTGCCAGAACGCGCTGTGACGAGTGTGTGAAAGCCGACGCATTTGCCGAGGCGTTGAAAGGTTACCGATGCAACGCCGGTGAAGCACCGGCGTTGCATCGCATATATAGAATGGGGGGCTCGGTGGGATTCGTCGGCACATATGGAAAGTGAGTCAGAGAGGCTGAAAAAATCCAGGCTTCGTCGTCGGATCGAAACCGAGAGGAGGCAGCGAGCCGAGGAGACGAAGGAAGAACGAGCCGCACGCCTCGAGAAGCGTCGTAAGTACGAAGCATCTAGGCGTGTGCACTCAGATGAGGATGGTTCATCGTCTAATTCGGAACCTCGTGCAAGGGCCGCGGATCAACGTCGGAAGAAAAACAGGAGGAGGCAAGGAGCTGCGGATACAAAAGGAGAACGTGTTTGACATATCGAACACCATTAGCAAGCAGCCATTGAGACGGTTGCTAGCTACTTCAATGATCATCGGGCCGTTTTTGTGGCACTTACGAAACAAGATTAAGACTTTCAAAGTAAACGCGTTACACTTTAAATAAAAATGTCTAGTCTTTAACCTAACCATAACTTAACGAGAGATAACCAAACGTAGAGACTCACCCGTACGAAGCTAAACGATAACGACGTAAATGTACAGAGAACCAAGATAAACAATCAGATTAACCGCACGTTGCACTACGCACACACAGGCATAACCGATTTAAGCAACAGCCAAATTTTTTGCCGTCGACCGACAGCTGTTCACGCCGCTATCGTCTCGCGGTGTGATTTGCTTTGCTTTGCTAGGGGCAGGATAGCCCAATAAACAGTTTGCCTGACAACGCCTCGATTTCTACTTCATCCATCACCGTCACGACGACGGGACAATACCACAGTAGTCTTGTGCAGTATAGTGTAGCAAGCAGCGCGAAAACAAGGTGAGGGAAAGTGGGACGGGATAAAGTGGGAGGCGATATTGAGGACGAATGATGTAAGGGTGAGGAGCGAAAGGAAGAAAACGGAGTAGATATAGCCTAGTCTTGTATTGTACAGTGTAGCAAAAAGTGGGAAAGGGTGGTGGGGGTAAGAAAGAACGATGTGAGAGTAAGGCGTATGGAGGTAGAAGGTAGAGCATAGCTTGTTACTGTTCAGTGCAATGTAGTAACCGTTGGAACCGGGAAGTGGGTGCGAAGAGGGATAGGAGGAGCGAAGTAGGGGGATGAGGAGGAGGGAACAGCATAGCATAATACTGCGTAGCTTAGTGTGGGAAGGAATAGGAAAGAGAGGTGAGGGCGAGGAGGAATGCCAATGGGGACAGGGCAGGAAAAGAAGCTGAGAGTGAGGAAGAATGTTGCGAGGATGAGGATGAGGAAAATGAGTAAAAGAGAGAGTAGAACATAGCATAGTCTAGTGCAGTATAGTGCAGCTAGCAGCGGAAATTGGTGAGAAGGAATTATCTGAGGGTGAGGTGGGAAACGAGGATGGGAGAGGGTATGGGAGAGCATATTCTTGCATAGTAAGGTCTAGCAAGGAGTGTGAAAGGAAAGTGAATGGGAAGAGGGAAGGGGGAGGGGAGAAGGTAGAGTATAGCTTAGTAAAGCATAGTATACTGGAGCAAGGAGTGGAAAAGGGAAGTGAGAATGAGGAGGAGAGATTACGTAGTGAGAAAGAGACATGAGGGTAAAGGAAGTAAAGGAGACGAGAGCGTAGAGCATGGCATAGTCTTGTACAGTATATTGCAGCAAGGCTTCGGAAAGGGAGGTGTGGGTGAGCACGAAGGAAAGGAGGGCGGGTTGGAAAGGGAGGTGACCGTGAGGGAGAGGACGAGGGAAAGAAGGAATGAGGAATGAATTGTACAGTATAGTGTAGCAAGGAGGGAGAAAATGAGGTGAAGGGGAGGAGATTAGAATGGAGGAGGGGTAGGGGTTGAGCATAGCATGCTCTTCAAGACCACGGAGGCGAGCCTGAGGAGTAGGTGTGGGAAAGAGAGGCCAGGGCAAACAAGAATGGCTTGAAGGTGAGGAGGAGACAGAGGGTCGAGCATAGCTTTATCTTGTACAGTACAGTTTAGTAAGGAATGCACAAGGCAAGTAAGGTGATGAGGAGGAAAAGGAGGAAGGGCTTGGTAACGAGGGGAGAGCAATGATGCTGTGAGTATGAGGAGGACCGAAAAGAGGAAGGGAGAAGGTAGAGCACATACCATTGTACAGTATACTGTAGCAAGGAGTGTGAAAGAGAGGTGAGGGTGACGAGTAGTGATATGATGGTGAGGAGGACGGAAAGGAGGAGGGGAGAGACACAACAGTTTGGAGAGGGGTGAAAATGAAAGTGAGCAGGAGGGGAGAATGTAGACCATCGCATAATCTTGTACAGTGTAGTGTAGCAAGGAGTCGGAAGCGGAAGTGAGTACGCGGAAGAGAGGGAAAGGTGGAGGGGAACGCCACCATGTGTGCTGCTTCCTCAACCTTGTCTAACTTCAAAATTTCAAATCGACCAGCTTCGCTGTGTTTAAGCCTCGCGCGACAAAGCGCAAGCTTCGCACTTTTTCTCGGCTAACTCACCTTTCTTATTGCTTGTAGATGTTAAGAATCGTTCGCAGAAGCAACGATTATCTAAATGTGCATTGGTAATTGTGCGTAACGTGGACAAAATACTCAAAGAAATATGAACGGAATACTAGTCGACGTTCATTGAATGGATTCCGCCCTTCTCTTTGCTTAGATAGGCTCACTGGGAGTGTTCACTTACGCATTTTGCTCGCTGCGCTGCTAATGAGTGGAGGAAGCCTTGAAAACGAACGAAGCCATGGCGGAGTTTTGCACGCCTAAAACCCAGCCATGAGAGTTGTAGATAATTATTTACTGCCGCTCTTTGCTCGCTTGCAAGCAAATCATCTCCCGTCCTGGGTCGACAGGAGACACAAACGTGAAGTATTGTTTGAACATGCAGCTCTGCTTTGATTTTCCCTCGTCCTTTCTTTTGCTATTGATATTACAGTACTCATTCATTCAAATAATATTAGTAATAATAATAATAATAATTCCCGCGGTTTTATCTCCGACAACCACGCTATAATTATGATAGATGCCTTGGTGAACTGCTCCGTAAATTTCGACCACCTGCGTGGTTCTTTAACCTACACTCGCATCGCACAGCACACGGGCCTCAACATTTTCGCCTCCGTCGAAATGCAGCAGCGGTGGCGGCAAGAAGTGTAATAATTATTAGCGCGTCTACAAACAGTGTCATGAAGTGTGACAATAATTCCTTTGACATTATGTTGCGAAATTTACTGTTGTAACTATTGTTCACTCCTGTATGGGCCTGTTTAAGCTCACAGTGTCCAAGAAATATAGAAATCAAGAAAATAATAAATAAATAAATAAATCCCGTGACCTTTGCTTCAGCAGCCGAGTATCATAGCCACTAGACCACCATGGCGGGTCTGAATCATGAAATGGCTTCTGTATTAATCAAGAGACACTCCAACTGTACAGGAAGTATTCTAACGCTGTTTCTAGAGCAATGTCATTACTGCGATCACTGCATGCAAGACCGCTGTAAAATGTCGTATGTTCACAAGACATATAACCAGTTCAGCATTTTCGAAATTGAAGCAGTCCACAAGTTGACATGTCCTGCGGAAGCGCGCAACTGCCAGTCCCCCTTTCAACCCAGGAGAAGTACGAGGCGTATTAAGACTCACGACCAGACATCTCACACCGGGCCGAGGGCTCTACAGGCTGCCGTTAGTATTCACCTGGTAGTTCCCGAGTGCGCCTAACCGGATGACTTGGAGTTTACTACCCTCTATTATCGACCGAATAAAGTTGTTTGGCTCACTAACTAACTTTACAAGTAGCGTAAGCTAACAATGTGCTTACGGGCTCGACTTCCTTGGGCGTCGGCTCCTTCTTGGGCAACGAAGGCTTTGGAGGAGAAGGCGCATTTTGGGGTGTCGCTGATTCAGGCTGGTCCGAGCGAGATGACTTCGGCGGGGTAACTGACATCGGGCTCGTTGCAGCCGTAAGGTTCCGAGGGCCCTACATGGCGAAAAATATTCAATTTAGAATGTATGCTATGTGCTTGTTTCGTTTGGAACAGACGTAAGCACGATATAAATAAACGGGTTTCTTTCTTTCATTTTTTTTGTGCGCAGCGGCAAAATGTATAGAAAGTGCGGTTTATTTAAGACATTGAAGTGCTATAGATCAGCGCACCAACTAATTGAACGCAGTGTTCCATCATAATGCGAGTATTTAAGTTGTTTGATATCTGCGACGTGACAACTCAGCGGAATCGCATTGTAGACACCCTTCTTGAGCAAGTTACATTTATTTTAGTATAACAGGTAAGTGAGTGCTGCTGCTTCACGAAAATCTTAAGTTAATATTTCTACTATAAAGTGATCACCGCAGGGTTCGATGCCGCATTTTCCGTTACTGATAGTTATTCATGTGGCGAAAAAATTTTTCGGACTGCAGAGAAAATGAGCGACATCGCATTTAGTAGTACCATAATTATTAGGTTGCTACTGTAGGGGTGTAATGACCGATGAACGATGGATATTCCCCACAGAGAGAAATTATAGGAACAGGCCAGAAGCTAAAGCAATATGACCATTCCACGCCAGACGTAATAGCTCCTGATCGCATTGAACTATATCGTAAAGTATGGTTGTTTTGGAGCACACTGCTACCACATCGATCCTCGAAGTCTACGTTGAGGAGAAAAATACATATTTTTTACCTGGAATCAATATAGAGTGGGCACGAGAGCGACAGAGGCAACATGTCTCACCTGCCTTACGTTTACCTTCCACAGGTTTACGTAATGCCGTTCCTGATTGCTGTCCTTCTGGGCGTTCTCCTACTGCCGGATGTATCGCCAACTTCACAGCATTTGCTCTAGCTACGCCCCACCACAAGAATTCCCGCTGAAGAAAGAAGACAGCAGTTTCTGGGATTTGCTGCCCTTGGTGTGCCACGGTTTCAACTGCCAAGCCATATCGTCTACGTCATCATTTCTTGAAAACGGAATACCCTGCCTGCGGCAACCAGCGACTTTCAGTGGGTACGAGTACGACAGCGGCAACGTGCCTCACCTGCCTTACGTTTACGTTCCACAGGTGTGTTCGCGTTATTCTTTATACACTAGAAAAAGCCATGACCGTTTTCTTATTTTGCTCCCGTGCCCACAATTGCCTTGTGACATTGCTTGCGAGTGCGTTTTAATGATTTTCTTACTGCTAACCTGTGGTGACATTGAAACTAAATTGGGACCTGGTACTAGACAGTGTGCTCTGTTAGAACTGGATAAACTGCCTGAAGATCCTACCGAGGAGATGACCGTCGTTTTTCACTTACTCAAAGTTTTACAAGCGCCTGCAATGCAGTCCGCGAAGGGTCATGCTGAATTAGCAGCGGACGTCAAAGCTATTAAGGCTAGCCGAAAAAACACTGAAATAAAGATAGCTTCCATTGAAAAAAAATTGACAGCCTACAAGATAAAACCAAATCACTGGATGATGTTCAAGGCAGGATTACGAACACAATGAACGTTTTCGCTACTGAAATTGCTTCACTAAATGCTCGAGTCGATGAACTATAATACCCCTGTCACACTAGACGTTTTAACGTCATTCTATTCGAATGACATTCGGTGCAGCGAATGTCATTCGACCCGCGGTTGTGCTACACACGAAGAAGTAATGTCATTCGTTTACGATATCAGTGACGATAGTTCCAAAGGAACTGGACCTAAAAGCTGCAGAGCGTAAGTGCAGAGTGGCTGAAAAGTCGTCCTATTTTATTTAAAATAAACGCAGGGCTTTGCTTCACTGAATTACACCAACAGAATAATTTGCAGCTGATACGGCAGCGCTCAAAGGGGGCGCTGACTTGCAGCAGGCGAACCATTCACTTACTGTTTTTGCAAGCAAAGCGCGTTAACGAGAAACACAGACGCTAAATTAAGACGCAGTGTAATAAGCGCTGCCTGCGCTCAAGCAAACGGCGTTGCATCCTGTGGCGAAATACCGAAGCCTGTCAGACGCCGCTGATGTCGAGAGTAAACACATTTTGTTACGGCTTGCCTGGCTGTTTTGTTTTTAAAATGATGAATATCGGCAAACACGCTAAAGTAATACCATTTTTCACATGACGTTTCACAAATTAGGAATGCTCAGTGCCGAACGTTTACGTTGTCTCTGGGGTAGAGAGTACACATTCGGTCCCAGTGCGAATGCGAATGAGTTGCTCGAACTCATTCGATTTCAGAAGTCATTCGATTCGAATGATGTTAAATGTCGCCGTGTAGCAGCGGAATAATGTCATTCGATGCGAATGTCATTGCGTTCGAATGACATTAAAACGTCCAGTGTGACAGGGGTATAAGACAGATCCCGGTGTGAAAATCTGCTCCGATGTTTGCCCGATTCTCATGAATCTTGGGCGGACACCGAGGTACGCGTAATGGACTCCCTTGTTGACATTCTTGAAAATGCTCCAGTTAATGTTATCGAAATTGCTGATCAGTAAGGGCGTTTTCCTCCTGATAAATTCCGTCCTGTCATGGTTAAATCCTCGAGCTATAAAATAAAAGCAACAGTGCCTGCCAGGCGTCGTAAACTAAAAGACAAAGGCAATGTCGTCAGCGAGGATTTTTCTCCCGTAACACGAAATATCAGGAGTAAACTAGCGGAATTCGCAAAAAGACAACCTGGTATGCCGTCCTTTAATCTTCGTTAGAAGAAGATGCCCCTTAATAAAAGGAGTATGTGTACGATGCCACTACTGACACTGTGATTGAGCATGTGCAGAGTGGTGCATCTCACAGTGGCCATGCTAATGGCTTGACACGTGCACATACCTAGGAACACGTGAGAGGCGGGACCCGCGATCTTTCTCCGCTTCATGTTTTATTTTGTAATATCCGGAGCATAACTAACAAGCGCGAACTTCTTAGTTCAGCTATTGATACCTGTTATTCTGACATAATTGTACTCACAGAAACTTGGCTACACTCAGAAATAAATGACAGCGAACTGTAATGGGAAGTTTTCTCTTTATCGTTGTGATCGTTCCACGCAAAAAGGTGGCGGGGTTCTGCTTGGAATTTCGGAGATACTGGCGTCTCAGCGCATTCAGGTTTCAAGGGAACTTCACAACAGTCTGGACCATTGGTAAAATAAAAGGACATCGCATTATTATCGGAGCATGTTACATCTAGTTGTGTTTCTAGTCCTCCTGCATATACCGAAGGCTTTGTGAATGCACTGCATGACGTCACTAGCATGATTGCTTCCCGATACCCCTGGCTACCGCTGTTTCTGCTCGGAGATTTTAATGTTCCTAGTAACATGGGACTGCGATCCACCCAGTATGAATCCTTCATCCATACTTGCACAAGGGTTCATAGATTTCTGTGGTGTTTTCTTTTTTTTCACTACTTGTTACAGAACCTTCCAGAACATTAACTACCGCCAATATTCTCGACCTAGTAACCGCAACCCATCCCATTCTTGCATCTGATTTAACAGTGCTACAGGGTTTGAGCGATAATTTCATTGTAACTTCCGAACTTAAAACTTTCCCGACCTAAATACAAAAAATGAACGCAAAACAATTCGTGACTTCAGGCTCGATGCAATAACCAGTGAACTGTGCAGTTTTGTTGACACGTTTCTGGTCGGCTTCGACAGTCGTAGCGTTCAAAATAACTGTGATTTGTTTGCGAACGATGCGAAAACCTTCCTTGATAAATATTTACCCATTCGCTCATTAACCTCCAGAAAATCAGCGCCATGGTTCAACACTCACCCAACACAGCATTCACACTGCGCATGCGCAACTCTCCTCCTTCCCTCTCTCCAACAGCTACGCGTTACTCTCTCCACTTCTCTCCTACCACCTGCTTGCGCTTCTCCTGCGTTCTTGCTTCTGTCCCGCGGATGATGATGATGATTGTGGTTCGGTTAGGAAAGGACGCTAATTTCTGCAGCCCATGTAGGGAGCACGGCTAAGCGTCCGTGGGGGTGGGGGAAAGGGAGTGAAAGAGATAGAGAGGAGAGAAAGGCCGTAGTGGAGGGCTCCGGAAATTTAGACCACCTGGGGTTCTTTAACGTGCACTGACTCGTTGAGTTCCTGGACGAGACGGGTATTGAAGCCTACCACTGAGTACGGGACCCTCGCCGCCTCTACCCCTGCCGACAGGCTGCTGACCGCAATGCGACGTCCGGGCCTCTGCCCTTGTTAAAACTTCTATCCTCTCTTTTCCTCCCACTTCTCCCTTCCCCTAAGGCGCTTAGCCGTGTCCCCAGTATGGGAGACAGAAATTAGCGTCTCTTCCTTCCTAACGAACCCCCCCCCCCCCCCCCCCCCGCGGCGTCGGCGTCCACACCTGCACTGCGCATGAACATCCTCCTCCCACTCCTCTCGTTGTCTCATTTTCTCTCCACTCGGCATTCCTCCTCTCCGAACGGCGCGCGTCCACTATGGAAACGCTCTTTCTTCGATGAACGCTTTACCAGCTCGCAAGGAACGAGAACGCGCCCTCGCCCTCAAGAGACAACGCTGACGAAGGTAGCGTCTGCTGGCGTCAAATCGATGCAAACGCGACACCTAGTCAAACCGATGCAAACGCGTCGCGCACCCCCAGTGCTGCTTCGCATCGCCTCATGGTCCCCTTTAGCGGGAGATGGTGTAATTTTTTTTTCATGCCCTCCCGATACAGCTTTTGTAAAACTTATTCATACGAAACACAACTTATATCGTTCCCACAGAAATTACACGTAATCCTTGATCGTCCCCCTTTTGCTGACTGCATATATCTAGATTTTTTTAAAGGATTTCATAAAGTCTTTCATTATCTACTCATCTATAAACTACGCTCACTTATTCTACATCCCGATCTTCTTTCTCGGCTAGACTGCTTCCTGTTCAGTCGTTCGCAATATATTCCTGTTAATAACTTTGACTCCTCTTCCACAAACACTGTATTGTTTTTAATCTATATTAAGGACTTACTTTCTTCTGTTCTCTGGAAGGGCCTTCTCTTGAATATGCCTCCATCATTTGGCACCCGCATCATGCTTACTTGTCTAACCTACTCGAATTAGTACTAGTTAATTAAACACGTCCAAATAGAAGCTTGCTTACACTAAAATTGTTCATATCAGCTAAATTATGCTTCGCATAATTAGTCCTATCCCTACTAGACTTGGTTTAATTGGTATCGTGGCTTAATTAACGGTAACTAATTAGTATACGCTTAATTAGTGTCACTTACTTGTCATAGCTTAATTAAGCTTGACTTAGTTCAGTTTAACTTGGTTTGACTTAGATGGATTAGTCCTGTCTGAACTAGGCTTTAATTAATTATTTCTAATTAGGCTCCATTGAATTAGACTTAGCCTTACCTAACTAGTCCTAGAAAGCTTTGTCTTTACTACAGCATGGCATTGTCATGCTAGCATTACATAGCTTAGCGGAGTTTTCTGCAAATTTCCCAGTTTCACCAATAGCTCAAACAGTTTCACTGTTAAAATTGACTAGTGTATTCACACATTAAATTAATCCATCCTTCTTTCCCCATGTCAACGCAGCTTATTCCACATTAATCTGTCGGCAGGGGTTCGAGTTGTGAAGATCTTCCTTTCGAGTCATAGTAGTCACACGTTCGAGCCCGACAGGATGATTAACCCGTCTACAATCACTAATCAACAATTAACTAACTTGGGGTTATGCATGACAAGGTGGAGCAGCATTGATAGTGGCGCTGTTTGTCCTGACGCCGTCTTATGCGCAATATCGACGACAAGCAGCGCACTGACAAAGTAAGTGCGCACACCTGCTAGCCTAAACGTGTGTGACGAACGAAAACAAAGCTTCGGAGGATCGAAAAAAATGCGGTGATCGCGGGGGCACGTGACCGAGCCCAGACGGAGCGAGCAGGCGGTCACAAGCGCGCTGCGGACAAACAGCCCCCGGTAGTCGCGCGCTTTTCGTCAGCCACTCTGACATGTCGCTGAAGTCTGGTGACGTAATGCAGTGGGCGGGGCACCTCCTTCGACACCGCCCTAAGGAGCTCTGTACCCTCTATTCCGCAGAGTTGAGACGGGACTGGAAAGGGAGGTTTTCCGGTCGCAATATCTTCGCTCCTAACAAACCGTTTTGAAAAATTCTTTCGGCTGTGAATTTCTGAGAGGCCTTCAATACACACCCAGCCGTTTTGAAAACCAAGCCCGAGTGGTGGTTCAGGACCCCTTTAACTACCGCCAATATTCTCGACCTAGTAACCGCAACCCATCCCGATCTTCCATCTGATTTAACAGTGCTACCGGGTTTGAGCGATAATTTCATTGTAACTTTCGAACTTAAAACTTTCGCGACCTAAATACAAAAAATGAGCGCAAAACCATTCGTGACTTTAGGCTCGATGCAATAACCAGTGAACTGTGCAGTTTTGTTGACACGTTCCTGATCGGCTTCGACAGTCGTAGCGTTCAAAATAACTGTGGTTTGCTTTCGAACGAGGCTAAAACCTTACTTGATAAATATTTACCCATTCGCTCATTAACCTCTAGAAAATCAACGCCATGGTTCAACAGCCACATCTAACGATTGTCAAATAAAAAGAAGCGTGTCTACAGATCAGCCAAACGTTGTCCTCGTGCCAGTCGTTGGAGCGCACATTTCAGATGAGTACATCGCTGCCCTTCGTAGCGCAAAAGAAAGCCTTTTAAAAAGCACACTGCCTACCATGCTCGTAACTGACACTAAAAATTCTGGCGCGTCATTAACCAAGAATATACAGCTTCATAAGCCTTGTAGATAAGGCTGGAGACGTTATACCCTCTGAACAGTGCGCGTCAGTACTTAACATTGTTTTAGTTTCATATTTTTCACCGATAACAAATGATTTACCGCCAATCACGCACTGTCCTGATCCCTCACCAAGGCACCCGATTTTGGTACATCCGAGTGGTATTGAGCGCCTGATCAATAAAATTAAACTTCTTCACCGCTTCGTTACGACGCCATTGGCCCAACGTTTCTGAAAAGCACGCGTGTTTATAGCTCTATCATACTAACGAAAATCTTTCAGCAGTCGCTTGATACAGCTCCTATCCCTGCGGAATTGAAGACAGGAAAGGTGATTCCACTTCATAAAGCAGGTAATAAGCACTCTTCACATATTTACCGCCCCATATCACTCACCGGAATTCCATGCAAGACTCTTGAACATATTTTGTTTTCCAATCTTGCGAACTATCTGGAGTCTCCTTTTAAATGCGAAGCATTTCTTTGCGGTGGCATGTCTCGCGGCGTCGGCGTCCGCACTCACACTGCGCATGCGCAACTCGCCTCCTTCCTTCTCTCCAACAGCTGCGCGTTACTCTCTCCACTTCTCTCCTACCACCTGCTTGCGCTTCTCCTGCGTTCTCGCTTCTGCCCGCGGCTTCGGCATCCACACCCGCACTGGGCATGCGCATCCTCCTCCCACTCCTCTCCTTGTCTCATTTTCTCTCCACTCGGCATTCCTCCTCTCCCAACGGCGCGCGTCGATTATGGAAACGCTCTTTCTTCGATGAAAGCTTTACCAGCTAGCAACGAACGACAACGCGCCCTCACCCGCAAGAGACAACGCTGACGTAGGTAGCGTCTGCTAGCGTTCAATCGATGCAAACGCGACACCTAGTCAAACCGATGCAAACGCGGTGTGCACCCCAGTGCTGCTTCGCATCGCCTCATGGTCCCCTTTAGCGGGAGATGGTGTAATTTTTAGGGGCGAAGCTCCTTAAAGCGGCACCCGTTCGTCCCTCGTCGTAGTCGTAGTAGTGCGTAACCAGTCTTACGCCTTGACCTCCAAGGTGGTGCCGGTAGGAGATTTCTCCTGTGCGTTGTTGAACAATAAAAAATTCGCAGCGTGCGCGTTAACTAAAAGCCGAATTCTTCTGTCTCTCATTCCCCATTAGCAGCCATTTCGTGCGTCCCCGATGTATGTAGTAGTACTAGTAGTAGTTAGTAGTAGGTAGCCACCGGCGCGTGCCTGCTGGAGCGCACGCACGCGCCGAGGGCGAGCGCGTGGCACCTGGCGCTCGCCCTCGCCGCGAGCGCCGGGAGCCACGCGCTCCCCGGCAAACTCGACACTGCCCCGGCAAACGCGAGAGACAACGTTGGCGCAGGCAGCGTCTCCTAGCGAGTTTCTTGATTGAGAAATACCGACTGCTCGCGTTGGAGAAGCGTTCACCGGCAAAACCCATATATATATATATATATATATATATATATATATATATATATATATATATATATATATATATATATATATATATACACTGGATCTTGACTTGCAATGAAGTGCCGGTGGGAGATTTCACTTGTGCATGTGCATAGTTCAACCGTGAGGATTCGTAGCATGCGCGTTAACTAAATTAATCCGGAACTCGGCACGATCTACGATGCACATCCCGAGCTTCGCCCACTCATCATCATTCACTCCGTGGATATGCTGTATTTCTTTTTCGGTGGTGTTTACGGACACCCGCCGCGCTTGAACTTTCCACTGAACTTAGCTTCGGATATTCCATCTCTTCGGATGCCCCTGCGATTGCCTCGTCCTTTTTTTCATGCCCTCCCGATACGGCTTTTGCAAAACTTATTCATACGAAACACAACGTTTATCGTTCCCACACAAATTGCACGTAATCCTTGATCGTTCCCCTTTTGCTGACTGCATATATCTAGATCTTTCTAAGGGATCTGATAAAGTATTTCATTATCTACTCATGTATAAACTACGCTCGATTATTCTAGATCCCGATCTTCTTTCTTGGCTTGACTGCTTCCTGTTCAGTCGTTCGCAATATATTCCAGTTAATAACTTTGACTCCTCTTCCAGCATGGTATCTTCGGACGTTCCACAAACACTCTATTGTTTTTAATCTATATTAATGACTTACTTTCTTCTGTTCTCTGGAAGGGCCTTCTCTTGAATATGCCTCCATCATTTGGCACCCGCATCATGCTTACTTGTCTAACCTACTCGAATCAGTACAAAATAAAGCAGCCTGGTTCACCTTGTTTTGATATTCTCGTCACCAAAGTGTATCCGCCTTAAAGAAATCACTAAATCTTGCGCAGAAAATTTACGCCGTTGTCCTTTTTTCATAATCTCTATCATGGTAAAACCCCATTTGCTCGAGCTAATCTTCTGCCTGCTCCCGATGTATCAACTCAGCGAGACCACGTTCATAAAATAAAACCTATATTTGCCCGAACCAACATTTATCAAAATTTGCCGTTAGTATTATCGATTGCAGAATTGAACTCTCTACTCTCATCTGTCGTGTCACTTACAGAATCATCGCCATTCCAAGCTGCCCTAATAGCGTTTTTAGAAGAACACCATCCGTAGCCTAAACGTATCCGCATATTTCGTAAAAACACATTTTCCACATTAAAGCTGTATAACGCAACATCATCATCACAGTTGTGCTTTGCTTTGTGTATCATTTTCGGTCTTCTCTGGATTGTTCTTCATCCTTTACACTTTATCTTATGTATCTCTGCTTGACGAGAATGATGACACTAGAAATTGTATAGCTCTAAAGATATGTCATTTAAATAACGTTGCGGTTTCTATGTTGATTCTTACCTGTATATTTTCGCACCCCTTTTGTACGCACACTTGTATCCCCCCCCCTATGCAATGCCCTTTTTGGGCCCTTAGGCTACTCGTATAAATAAATAAAAATTAAAATACTAACCGGTTTAAAGAAACATTACGCGACATTTTTTCCTAAGTTCATTTGATTGTCGTTTGTCAGCGTTTGTTGAAGTGAGCACCATGATCACTTGAATAAATTTAGTCTTTTTCCCACCCAATTATGTATATTTCGCTACTGATAATCAGTTCTATGTATTCTCGTTTTGTGCCTCTTGTTTTGCTTAACTACTTGTAATCTAGTTTTTCCGCTAACATTATGTAATCTCTTGGTTCTTGACTCATCTGTATTGTTATATGACCATTTCCACCACACCACTCTGTAATGTCATTAGCTCTGAGGCTATTTTTAAATAAATAAATAAAGTAATAAATAAATATGAGTGTGCAGCAGGGGTCAAAAATGATGCGGCATAAAATATTCATCCTAAATGTACTAGTGTAAAGGCCGCAACAATAAACCCAGATTTGCTAAAAAAAGGAACCCGCGACATCATCAAGGAAACGCGTTCCTCATTACACTTCACTGACAGCTTTCATCATTGTGAGCACAGCGTTCTCGGTAAAGCTCAGTGACAATCCGGAGAATTTTGACATGATAAAAGTTTTTTTGCGTGTCACAAGGTTACTACAGCACCAACTATGTTTATATCGCTGGCCGAACGCGTTGCGAAAACGTGAAGTCCATGAGGGTGCCGTTTGCAAGTGGCGAAATCATCAGCATTAAAAGCACGCTAAAACATCGTTAAATTGTAAAAATGTATTTCTCTCCTAAAAATTACTTCGATTAACCTTTCGTAATATTTTCGCTCCCTACAGCTTTTCAAATGTACACTGTAGGCAAACATTAGCCGAGATGGGAGCTTTTACGGGCGTGTCAACCGCACTCTCATGTGCCAACCATTTACTCCATCATAGCAGAGTGAATATGGCATGTGTCATCGATTTAGCGCTGTTAAGTGACGGAGTATACAAACGACATGACCTTAATATACTACCCACGGGGTTTCAGGTCAAGTGGTGACACCCTCCCCATCGGAGTTTATAACAACCATCTTCGGTAGTGACGCGCTTGCGTAGGTGTGAAGTGTGTGTGCGCGCGCGCGCCCTAGCGCATCTGTTCAGTACTTCTGTGTGATGCTCCAGTGCATCGGTTGGTTCGACGAATCGTCGGTGGGTAATTTGATCTTTGCGTGCTCGCGCGCGTGTTTAGTGCGTCCGAGTGAAGCACCACCTCATTTTTTGAAACAACGAATCGTGAGTGGGAAGAGAGTTTGCAACGGCCAATAAGTGTCCTTTGTAAACGTGCCAACGCTCTTCCCATTGGTGAACCGCAATGGACCGCTCCGCCAGCCAGAAGCCGAATGCCGCACATCGAACAGACGACCACAGTGATGTGCGAATCGGAAATATTTTTTATGAAGTGGCTGGGGCACAACAACCCAGCGAGTGTTGACGTGGTTTTAGGCTTCCGAGATTATCAAGATTTTAAGCGGACAAACCAGGATTATCGTAAAGCAAACGTGAAGACTATCGACCGGAAGAAGAAAGGACCAAAAGGATACCGAATACCCAGGTAGACCAAATGTTAATAAAATTATACAAGAAATTGTCCCCGACCACGCCTAGGCTGAGCTGGCTTCAGCAAAAGCTCCCGCATCGATGTAAACATACACTCCCATAGGTACCCAGAAAAGCTCCTCGGTGGATGTAAACATTACTCCCAACAAATCCACCCAAAAGCTCCGGTCAATCGTAGTAAGCCTTTTACTCCGCATTACCGCAGTATATAAAACTCTTATCGGGGAATGCGCTAGAGGAGAAGTCATTTACTCCCATCTCGGCTAAATTTTGTTTACAGTGTAGTCTAGGATACATCTCTTACTTTGAGCGCTTCGATACGCTATAACTGCCTGACAACGAACGAATCTTAGGACATTAGGATCTCACGTTATGTAATCGGAGATGATCCAGGGAGGTGTCCGAGGCGTTTGTCGCAGAAGGACACGAGGTATGTTGCTAAGACCTGCAATAAGCGACGAACACATTGTTACTTTTTTTCATGATAGAGCAATATCTAAAGGCATTACTTCCTAGTTCTTTATGCCGTCCGCAGCAGCAAGGACATGACGGAGCGGGAACACTTCATATTCAATACACGTCCAAAGACCCCTTCATTGTTTCGATATGCAGTGTATGACCGTGAAAGTCAAAGATATTCTACGCGATCCATCACCGTTTCTGGGCACCTATTTGTGCATGCGGTAGCACTGATTATTCATTCTTAGTTGGCTGAGCGCGCCACTCTCGCTGCACTCAGGTGTCTAACCAAGTGGCACTCTTTAAAAAGACTATGGCAACGTAGTTGGTTGAGTGAGCCGGTACAGGTTCATTTATCATGTTCGAGAGGTTGCCTTTGCAGCATACCGTGCTTAATTACATAATAGCGGAAGGGGAGGTTAATAGTTAAAGGAACCGACCGTTTTCGTGTGTCAAGTCTAATGAGTCTAGGTAGAGTCATGGGGGCGACGGCAGCGGCTTATGTAACTCAAGACATAGGCCTGGACACAATGTAGACAGAGTACGCGCGCTGCTCATGTGTTCATACCAATCTCGTTTCCGTAGTTTCAGTTGAGCGCGGTATGTCTAAAGCCAGTTCACTGTCTTTTTTGTCCTTGATTTCTCTTGTGTCGTTCGTGAAAGGCGAAAAAAAGACTCAGCGACCTTATTTTGAAGACCGAAGCATTTAGGTTCACATTAGCTCTTATTCTACAAGGAAGTCATTCCGATATTTTGTAGCAGGCTAGCCAACATTCTGTAGGAGAATTGCAGTTTCAAGTAGTGCCTCAGAAAATTATGTTTTAACAGAAGCAGCTATTTACTCTACCTTTCAGAGAAAACCTCGGAGAAGCTCTAGACCGCACTGGCTGAACGTTGGCTCCATTTCAATGGTGTTCTCATAAACATATGGATGCTTCGAACAAGTTACCTCAAGCACCTTGCAGAGAATGAAAAAACGACAGAGGTGCCTTGAACAAAGATTAGTTATCGGCACGATTCTCACGTCGCAATGGCGTTTCGAGACGACAGAAAGTGGTCCCCTACAATAACATATTATAACAATAATATAGCTGGGGACCGTAACGTATACCTGGAGCCCTACACGAGCTGAATCTCCACTAAAGGTCGCGGCCTGCTGTCCCTGAGGAGCTGTCTGGCGGCATGCTTGGCTGAAGTGTCCTACCTGCTGCTAAAAAGCGGTTGTCTTCCAAAGAGATCGCAGCTTGCCGAAGCCTTGCTCGCCTATTCTTCTTATTCTTCTTCTTTTCCCTATTCTTCCGGCTCGCATTGAAGAGTGGCAATTTGCCAAGAAGGCTCACCGGAATCCTTCTTATATGATCAGAATTTGAGTCGCTAATGCCACAAATGTTTACCTTTATATTGCAAACCACCAGTTAGTCAACTAAGTTTAAGTTTAACGTCCATAAAGATAAGTCGTGTATTTTTTGTGCTTTGTAATAAATTGCGTCGGTACGGAAGGCATCATGCATGTCGCTTTGTCCAGTAGTACAAGATCCTAAACAAAGGAATGACCAACCAGTTTTATTTATTCCAGGACTTGAAGAGCCGGTTCTGGAATTATTGTCTTCTAAGCAGTGAAGCGGCGACAATGTAGTACACAGAACCGGTGAGTCGCTTTTCCGTGGTTATGGAAAGTGCAGGGAGGCCAGTGAAACTGGACCTGTGTTTATTTGCTTGCGCCTCGGTTAATGGCGTTTACACGCTCCGGTATATTCAGTTATATGTTGGCGAATAACACCATCTGATATTTTCAATATGAAAGTGCTAGGTGACGGACGATTTTCTCACGCTTAACAAAAAGGTCACTATATTTGTACTGAATGATCCATACCTCATTTTGTTCAGAGGAGCAAAATTTAGCGGCAGCAAGGTTAAGTATATTGAATGTTTCAAGAACTTTTTCAAGGACAGCTGAAATTATATAACAGAGCCTTCTTTCTTCTCTTCCAGAAACTCTCAGACGGGTATGCCGACATCCGAGTTACTGAATGTAATGAAGAAGCCTCGAAGAAATTAGTGTGGTAGTGATAGAAGAGGCCAGCAGTAACCTCGGAGCAACGGCGCTTTATGATCGTCAGAATGATCATGATCGCGATGGTGGTAGTGGTGCTCTTAAGGAATTCTACCTACTTGTAGATGTTTATCCTTTCAACTGCTGGCTGACTGTTAATCTGAAGGGCTAGTCAAGGCTCGGGTAATAAAAATAACCATATATTTAGTGTAGAGGACAATATTCATCAGTACAACGCACACAAAAACAAGAAAGGTACACCGTTTCTCGTAGCTCATGATTGAAATGTCCACTTAAAAGCGCACAGACTGACACGTACGTTGCGTGGAGGTAGTGGGGTACGGAAACCATGCTACCGAGGTGTCAACGCTACCACTAGGCTTCGTTGGCTCAGCCCACACGGCACATATGGTAAGTGAACCTGTTGCACCAGCAGTTGTAATCATGAGACTTGTGTCACGACAATGACACTTCTATGTGCGATAAGTGCTATCATAACAATGTAATAGACAATGCATATGTTCTGACAGCACTAGGAATGCTTTTGTCCAACCTTGCTCTAAGGGCAGGGAGGCCAGGGAAGCAGAACCTGTGTTTATTTGCTTGCGCCTCGGCTAATGACGTCTACACACTACGGTACATTCAGTTATATGCAGGAATACCTGTGTGCTAATAACACCGTACATTACCACGTGCGTAACCGCTACGTTGCGATAAATGTGCAGTTAATCACGCTTATGATAGAATATCAATGCACCGTATAGCGATTTTTGTTATTGCACAAAGTAAACGCTTAAACTTTATACTAACGTGAGTGCCAACGTTACGTCGTACCATAAGCTATTATTTAGCCGTTATGGTGCTGACGATATTCCTGGTTAGGCCACGTTAGGCATATATGCAGCCTCACATGCGATTTGCACAAAGACACCGGTGTTATGTTCAGCGGTAGATCGGCGGGGAAGAGCAGGCGACGGCAGCCTAGCGCATGGCTTTTCCGCAGAAACGTCGTGGCATGCACTCTGTACGTAGTAAAAGTGGCAGCTTTGTTCCCGCGACGCACGCGGTCAGTAATTGCTGTGACATACATAGCTGCACAGCAGAGGGGACATGACGGGTGACAGGACTCTTCACTGCGGCATTGTAGAGCATTTTTGGAGGAAACGGGGCGTCCGACAAAGGGACAACAGGGGGGGAGTCGCTTGCAAGAACAGCGGGGGCTCCCTGTCAAAGTAATCCCTTGACCTTTTGGCGCGGTCGACTTGTCGCCAAGGGTCGCCCGTTCGGGGGAGATGACCCCGCCGTGGAAATGTACGGAAGTGCTTTTGGGTACAATAGACCTGTCTAGCAGTTCTCTTGAAGCAGCGGCTTGGTTGCATGCCGCCGGGTAGAGTGGCAATGGGGGCCTGCTGCAGAGTTCTGCTAACTGATCACGGGATTAGTGGCCGATGATATCTTTCGGAGAAGCTCGGTGCAGCAAGCGGGTCAAAGCGTGGGAACGCGAAGGCGTAACCATAGGCTGTCGTGGAGAGAGGAACACGAGTTTTATTGGTGAAGTGCTGCATATGGGTTGGTCCCGGAAGGCGGTCGCAGAAACGATCAGGTGTATTTAACCGAGAAGAGATAAGAGAGGAGGAGGAGAGCTTAGCGCTAACTCGGGTCGCAGACGCGGCAAGGTGGTCAGAGGTCGAGCTTGGCGCTGCCTCTGACAAGATATGATGAAGTTTTTAAGCTTAGTGCTTATTCACGTTTGAGTGCTAACGTTAAGGGCACAGAAATGAACAGCTTGGCGTGGTTTGAGCCCATTTGTGTTTTGATGTCTGTGACAGTACTGGCCGCCCCGGCCAAGTTTTGTAAATAATGTAAATAAACCTGAGTGTTTTGCTGTGAAGACATCTTGCTCCAGATTCTGTCCTTCAACGTGTCGCCGCGGCCATCGGAACCATCGAGGGCGAAGATCACATCACCAAATTTAACTACTGGTGCTACTTTTAACACTTGGCCGAGTGCAAAAAAATTCACCATGGATAATTTACACTCTTACTGCTTCACATGACACCGATTCCCAAAATGCGTGGGGTGTACACGAACATGTTTGTGTTAAGAACATGCTCATTTTTTAATTTGCACATTTATTAGTGTTGTCGAATTGCTTGCATGTATGAAGGAGGGTCTGGTTCCCGTCAAAAGGCAAACATCACTTTTCTCCCGAGCCCGCCCTCATCCTTGAGATGAACTAAAATTGAATTGAATTGAATTACCAATAGGAAGTCAGCTTGAGAGTTTTGCGAGTCCAGGACATGCTTCTTGAATAAAGCTGAAAAAATGCGGAACATACAGTGTTGTAAGAATTTGGTAGTACAAAAGAAAACCTTGCGTAAAAACCTTCTTAAAACGGATGATTTTAACAGACGGTTGTTTGAGGGTGTCTTGAAGGCCCAATAGCTGATGTGCCCAGTTACAACACACCGAGAACGTCAGTCCCCAAGTGCTTATTGCTATTTGTATGATCGTGATCATTGCAATCTGGATATCTCAAGAGGGCTTTCTTTTCTGGAACAAACAGGCTGTGTAGCGAGAGAAAAATACCTGTATGGCTCGCCCTGTGTTTGGAAACGTACTTCGACATCTCAGCGATCGCTGGAAGGCATATAACGTTTAGTGTTAGAAAGACTTCCTGCACCTATTTTCATACGTAAATGTTATTCAGTTGAGATAATCGCACAAGTGCCGTAATACCAGTGCTACCAAGTTCAGTTTCACTTTATTATTCTTTCAAGATACGCAAATTGGTTGTTAGTAGTATGTCGCCGAAGGTCACAAAGCGTAATGAGTGCAACGAGCGGAGACAATGACTATATTTACACAGTAAAAGAAATAAAACTTTGTAAAATATACACCGAGAGCTCGGCCTTTCACTATTTCTTAGAACAGAACTATTCATTAGCTACAATAGCGTTTATTTAACCACCAACCACAAAGTAACCGCATTCACCCGATTGCGGCAGCGCCTCGTGCTTAACCGCTCTTAAGTGTAAACCACGCATTCTTATGCCTACGTGCGACTCCTTCAACTGCGTTATTAATTCTTGCAATGGTTTTCTTATCACCGTACGTCCTACAAGCTGATCCAAGGAATATTGACGGGAGTAAAGGACGTTGGCCTTTTGAGGTTATAACTATGTTGCCGCAACCATTCCTCAATTTAACGATCAACGGGAAGGGGACAATTCTTAGCCTCACAGCAGTTGCTCTTCTGGTCAACACTTCGTCCCTCCAGTCGCTCTCTGGTGGGCAATATCTAATCATTTGTTACCCACGGGGGATCTCCACTGTGGCTAAAGAAATGATTAAGCTATTGCACATCTTTTGCGGTCTGAGGATTAACGATGGCCTAGCGACGCACATATTGCCATACTTGTGAATACAAAACGCCTCATCTATCCCTCGTGCTTTCCTATCGTTATGCCGGGACACTAGCAACTTGCATCAACTACTTCTCACCAACCAGAGATTATATTTCACCGCCAATCTCCAGTCGTACAGGTGGTTTTTCTATCATGTTCTTTTTATATGTGTTTTTCTTCAAAAAACTTTCAGCTGCTAGTCCGCGCATGTGCGCATGTGCGTATGTGCGCCACCGTCTTATATTTTAACTATGCACCAACTAGCCCAGCAACAAATTTTATTGGTCTTCCTTTGATCTGTTTATTCCGCGCCGTTCTTCTTTGACATGGATTACCAATTGGCCCAGCGTTCAAACCTTCTGCAACACTTCGTCTTTATATGTGTTTCTCTAACCAATCCGGGCTCTCATTTTTTCCACAGTGCCCTTAACATATTCTACCCTCATAACACTGTGTGTGTCACTACGAGACTATGCAAGGTACGCACCCAGCGAACTCACCTCCAACCAAGTCCAGGATGTTTAAAAGCTCCGAATAAGCTCTCTTCTCTCGCGTCGCAAAGCGCACGGTGTAGCGATACTGCGGCAATTGTGCCTCGAGGCCATTTCGCAGCATCCGACGCACCGCAGGGCGCTGCATTCTCTCAAACTTTCATCCCGGCTTTCAGTCGTTCAACCTGGATGAAAGGCACCGGCGGCACAGAAATTCCCAGGAGGCCAGAGGGCGCCGCGTTTTCCTGTGGGGAGCTGGACCATGACTAGAGAGCAAAACATCCCGTGACTCGAAGATACGCAGTATTACACGCACTCCGAATCCACATAAAACAAGGTGGCGCGCTCTCCTTTTCGTCTGAAGACTACCCCTCTACTTCCGCTCGCAGACACGAGCGAAAACATCACAGTCACCGATCTTTGTCAGGTGCTCGAAAGTATTTAATTCAGGAATGCACAAGACGCCCATAAGCAAAATGTTAGAAACGTGCCACATTTCTGAACCAACGTCATCTGGGACATCCCCCTATCCGTGTGCCTAGCAGGCAGAGCCTGGTTGAAACTACTGCGATGAACAATACGTCTTTACTGAAATGAAAGCAGGCAAATGAAACCAGAAGATATTATCTTCTTATTTCCCATCGTCATATGCTTTTGTCGTTACCACTGATGTTATCAAGTAGGAAGTGCCACGAACAGATTTCTGACATCCTAATAAAACAGCTGGCAGTGTGACTCATCTTGTATCTTTCCTTGTTGTGCTCCTCAAATTACGCTCCGCGTCCTTCTTTAAATGCATGCACTTACAGCCAATCAATGTACACTATGGAATCAGCCATTTTTTCTGATTCATGCAGTGTCCCCATTTTTACTGAAAAGAGGACAGTTCCGAGAAGGAAAGGCTGTGCATAACGCACGCCATGCGAGACGAGGGCACTTTCGCAAACTTGCAAGTATTTATTTCCGTGTGATACGAGTGAATACATAGCGCACAAAGACGTCAAAAGCCACAGAGGATGCACCCCACATGTGCGAAGTAATAAAAATACAAAATAACGTTGTTTTCCTAGTGTCAAGGCATATAAACAGCTGTAATAACGTGAAACCCGGGAAGGTGCGCAGCACGCGGTGATGAGCCGGTGCTTTCCACTGGAATAGTCAATCGCTGCTAATGAGCTTCCTTTACGTTGCCACGGCGACGACCTTAGACGACAACAGCCCAGGCACATTAGCAGAAACTCGTTAGAATGGCTTCTCACACGAAATCCCTACACATGCGCTGTCTGGCTGCACGCCTTCAGGATGGCCCCACCGTGACGACAGCAGCAGGAGACGCCGACAAACCCAGCCCCTACGGTGCTCTGCACAAAAAAAAAAAACCAGGCAACTAAAAGGCGTGTTTCAATACGCTGCTCCTAAAAACGCAGATTCACATATATCAATTACAATTGAAGGGCTGCTTATGCAACATCTACGACTTCTATAGGCGCAGAATACCTCGATCACCTCACTCCCTGCTCTATATTTAGGAATGATAAAAAAATCATGTAAAAAATGACATGTGACACGTTTCCGCCAGAATCACTTAACATAATGTTACGTCACTTGTTCTCGCCAAAATCACGCAGCGGAATGTCAAATGGTTTGTTGGCACTTCACTATCAAGTGATCCATTCTAGTAAAATATCGACCAGCTTCGCTGTTATTTGGCCTAGAGCGACCTAGCGGAAGCTGCGCACTTTTTTTTTGAAATTTTGTGTTTTACAGGTCATGTGTAGGAACTTAAAGGGACTGTCTACCACTCAGAAAATTTTTAAGATTGTGGTAAAATTGGCCAGATCGTGCGCCACATTTACGGGAACGAGCACGCTTTCACCCCACAAAAAAGTAATTAAGTTTTTAATTTTGCTCCACAAATTAGAGTAGGTATGGAGTACGGAGCTGCACGAAGCCTGTGAAACGAGGTTAATGTCACTGGATCTAACTTAAGCCATCGGGACGCAACTTCGTTCTGCCGTGCTCTATTAGCTACAGCGTATGTGCTCTACAAGCCTCCAGTATCATAAAAAACAAGAAAAAACTTACAGCATATCCACGGAGTGAATGATGATGAGTGGGCGAAGCTCGGGAAGTTCATCGTAGATCGTGCCGAGTTCCGGATTAACTTAATTAACGCGCACGCTACGAATCCTCATGGTTCAACTATGCACAAATGAAATCTTCCACCGGCACTTCATTGCAAGTCAAGATCCAGTGCCTATATATATATTTGGGTGCCGGTGAACAGTTCTCTAAGGCGAGCAGTCGGTATTTCTCAATCAAGAAACCGCTAGGAGACGCTGCCTGCGCCAACGTTGTCTCTTGCGGGTGAGGGCGCGTTCTCCTTCTTTGCGAGCTGGTAGAGCGTTCATCTAAGAAAGAGCGTTTCCATAGTCAACGCGCGCCTTTCGCTCTCTCTCTCTCTCTCACAAGACAGCAGATGGAAGAGTGAGAGAGTGAGAGACACGCGCCGGAAGGCACGCGTCGGGAGATAGAGAGGGAGATGCAAGTGCCGTGAGGCACGTGCCGAGGGCAAGCGTGTGCCTCCCGGCAAGTCGGTTACGCCTGACGCCTGACGCAGGACAAGGTTAGACTAAGAGGAGCTTCGCCCCTAAAATTTCACCGCGTATTTTCTTACTTCGCTGCAAATGTCGTCGAAAGACAACAGCCTTCTGCCGGCCGTACTACGCTGCGTTAAAACGCTGCGTGAGATATGGACGCCATCTGGCAGCCCCATCGGGAAATGTGAGCTTGTGCAGAATCCCTTGGTAACTGTCAGGTGGCAGCGCCAGATCGTCGGCCTAGGCCTTTTTCGTGCATAGCGTCGCATATTACAGCGCAGCCTATGAAACACTAGGGTCTTTAAACACTAGTGTTTTTAGGATTACGTACCTATGTATTTTCTAGTAAAGGAACACACCACCGCTAGTACAGATAAATGCCACGTGCATTTATCTGTGCTAGCGTTGGTGTTCCAGTGACAGTTTCTTTCGGCTGCCACTTTGCACCGACGCCGTGTTGGAGGCGCGTCGCTATAGCGTTGGAGGCGCGTTTGTTAAAACAGTGGCTCATGTTCTGTTTCACCGTGTCACGAGAGTGCCGGACTGGTGAGAGCGCGGCCATTATTGCCGCCGACGCTCGACTGCGCATGTTGTTTTTCACCGCCGCCGTAGTCTAGCCAGAGCTTGTGTGTGGGCACAGGTTCGCCCAAATAAAATTTGATTACTTTCATAGTCCCTTCGTCTATGTGTTCAAGAAAGACCGTCACGTCAACGTGACATTTGGTGGAGGTGCTTATGATTGGAACACTCCCGTCAAGCCGAGAAACCAGCCCAACTCGCGCAGACGATCGCCCCGAAGTTACGAAGGAAGGAAACGCGGCAGAAATCCGAACCAGCCGGAGACGCCGGATACTTCCCCCGTAGTACGGGCCGTTGCCTGATCTTGAACGTCGCGTGCCAGCCCATCGCTACAGCCATGGCGAACGCTGCTGCTACCGCTACGTTCACATTTAAACAGCCGAAGGAACCTCCGAAGTTTAGTAGGTCCGCTTGCGAAGACTCACAACAATGGCTGCACAGGTTCGAGAGGGTAGCGTCGTACACCAAGTGGTCAGAGGAAGATAAACTTCAGAACGCCTTTTTCTCGCTCGAAGAATCCGCAAGCACATGGTTAGAGAACCAAGAAGGCACTCTAACGACTTGGGAACTGTTTAAGAGTCGACTGACATCAACTTTTCTGAGCATCCTGCGAAAAGAGCGAGCTGAGGCCTTCAAACCCGGCAACAGCACCACAACGAACCCGTGGCGGTATTTGTTGAAGAAATGCAAAGGCTCTTCCGACACGTGGACGCCGCTATGACTGAGGAAAAGAAGTTGCAGTATCTGATGCGGGCTGTGAAAGAGCAGCTGTTTGTCGGCCTCATTCGTAACCCGCCAGCAACAGTCACGGAGTTTGCAAAGGAGGCGGCTACTATTGAAAAAACGCTTCACCTGGGAGCCCAGCATTCCAGCCGTGATTTTCAAGTTGTCCGCACCAGAAAACGCAGACTCAAACGCTCTCGAAACTGATAGCCTGCGCGCCACTATTCGGGCTATGATCCGAGAAGAACTCCAAAAGCTCCCTGCTGCCCCACCTCAGGCCGTGACTCTTAGGCAAATCCAAACAAATTCATATCTGACACTGTCCGCCTTCAGTAGGTACACAGAGGTTCCCCTCTTTGTCCCGACTGCGGTGGGATTAGTGATTTTAAGCACATGCTCTGGGAGTGCCCCTCTTTACAGTGCCACACTTCACTTCACTTCACTTTATTTTCCTTAAAGACCTCACACTGGAGGTATTACATAAGGGGTGGGGTTTTGCACAATTTTACATCAAATAATGGCTACATACATTCATTGAATCATGGCAGATTTTAGTTTATCAGAAAATGATGATGAGCAGGTGGTTTCGACAATATGGCGGGGGAGGCTGTTCCAGTCCGCTGATGATCGACAAAAGAAAGATGCAGAAAAAGTGGTAGCGCGGCTGCGTGGTCAAGTCACTTGCAAGTGGTGGCCTGTGCGCAGTGATGTGCGCGGAGGCGGGGCCAATATATATGGGGCATGATGAAGCGAGCTGTAGAAAAGCTTATGAAAAAGGATTAATGAATCAATGCGACGGCGGGATGATAGCGTGTTTAAACCAATCTGTGCTTTTAGCAGTGATACGCTGGTGTTATAAGAATATGATGATTGAATGAACCTTGCTGCGCGATTCTGAATGGCTTCTAGGGCACTGATAAGGCATGTTTGATGAGGTGACCAGATGGGAGAAGCGTATTCTAGCTTCGGGAGCACGAGTGACTTATGTGCTAGAAGTTTTACGTGACGTGGTGCGTGACGCAGATGGCGTTTTAGGAATTCAAGTGTTTGGTTCGCGGAGGCAGTAACGCGTGTTATATGAGGCGACCAATTTAAGTTATGTGAAAGGGTAACACCAAGGTACTTAAATGTGTCGACTCTTTCTAATGAAGTGTTTCCTATAGTGTAGGATGTGTGTAATGGCTGAAGACGGCGAGTGAAACATATTACCTTGCATTTGTTGGCGTTGAGGGACATCAGCCATTCGTTGCACCAATCTTGAACATTGTTAAGGTCATGTTGCAAAGAAGCGTGATCAGCATTGTTAGAGATTGTACGGTAGATGACACAATCGTCTGCGAACATTGGGATTTGAGAAGCAACATGTAGAGGCAGGTCATTAATATAAACGAGAAATAACAGTGGGCCTAAGACGCTACCTTGCGGAACGCCAGATGTTACAGGGAGGGGAGCGGAAATGGAATTGTTGACATGTACTGACTGTGATCGGCTAGCAACGGATTCTTCAATCCAGTGGAAAATGTCGGGATGCAGATTCAACTGTGAGAGCTTAAGTAACAGTCGTTGGTGAGGTAACTTATCAAATGCTTTTGCGTAATCGAGAAAAATGGCATCTACCTGCTGGTTAGTATCGAAGTTGATGTGTAAATCGTGGAGGAAGACTCTACTTAAGACGGGTTGACGCCAGGTTGACACTGACGACGGGTTGACGCCGGGAATATTTTATTCATTGGTCAAGAGCCACGATTGGCTTGAGCAACTCCGGGCAGTCCAGAAGGCCCACGATGCGGCGATAAGGCTTGGCCTTCCCGTCCCAACGTGGGAGCGGCCCGCTGTCTTGCCCCTATAACAACGGGGAAGATACTTCCGGACCACAATAAAGTTTATTATCTATCTATCACACTTTAAATGCCTTGTCAGGAGAGTACCCTCCCGTACGCCATGCCAAACCCCAAACAAACTAAGCGTGAAGCTGTAATTCTGCATTCAATATTTTCAAATAATTTGCTGTTGAAGGGTCATGGCACGCCAGCTGACGGTATTCCGCAACGACATGAAAACTTAGTGATGTAACCTCGGCTAGAGGGCACTTGTTTGACCTGCACAAACTATTATTCATGGTGAAAACAGTGCCAGTAAACACGGAAGACAAGTCATATGAATAGGCCAACAGGGATGGTAGCTAGGCGGATGAGGTGACTGGGCCATTGCAGCATATACAAAAGGTAGCGCCATCGAGACGCTGTTACTATTAACAAACAAATCTTGAGAGAGAAAAAAGGACGCACAATATTTAAAATAGAATTTGTAGTCCATGCAAAAAAGAACAGTAATAGGTGGATATCGAAAAGAAAACGCTCAGAAGAGAAACAATTTTTCTCCTATTTTGTGCCTTCTGAATATCGTTATGACTCGAGCACTGTCTCTCCTTTTCACAGCAAAGCGCTCGGTTAATTTCGACGTGGCTTGCGTGCCTCTCTTCAGAATAAATCTGCCATTATCATGGAAAACGACTACTTACAAAATAACTTTAAAAATCCGTCTAGTACGACGCCATCGAAGCCGTCGCGACACCCAAGTTCTCCTTTTATCGTTAATTGTGACGTAACTGGCACGGGTTTTACGCGTTGACCTATCATTTACGTTAGTCATGTCAATGTCTGCTCTACGAGATGCCTACGACGTCGCTCTGTTTCCCATTGGGGCGAAGGTTCCTCTTAGTTCAGTGTATTTATTGACCACGAGGCAGCGCTCGCACACGACACCAGCCTGCGGAGAAGTGAAATCTTATACCTGTTAAATCACCTTCAATTATACAGATTTCAGAGTTGACTGACAATGCAATTGATCTTAAGCGCAAAGAAACGTTCTTTTGCGGAGACTTCAACGCTCACCATTCGCTGTGGGGTGACAAGATGGTCGACACATGTGGAAGATAAATCGTTGACGCTATGGATGCAGAGAACCTCTGCGTGGCAAACAACAAGAAACCAATGTTCTTCAGACCCCCAAATTCCATCAGCGTCATTGACCTCGTAAAACACTCTGCAGATGTTACGGTTTCATCGACGACCGCTCTGGATCGAATGGACAGCGACCATTTTCCCCATATATACCAATGTTGCTGGATATCAAAAGAGTAACCAAAGGTATTCCCCTGTCACACGATGGGACACCTATCGCGAAGTCCTAGAAGAGTCTACTGGAGCCCTATTTGCCAACATGCTAAGAACCAAGAAGGCGGCTACTAAATCGACGAAACTGCCAGACCAATTTCCTGCTCGGGACCTAAAGCTTTGGAATCTTTGTGCCGCACGGAGAAGAGCATAACGTGTGCTCCTGTGAAAAGAGGGCGATCCTACGCTGAAAACTGCGCTTAACCGCATCAATGCAGTCATTCGTAGCTACACTAAACAGTTAAGGCGACAACAATGGGCTGCTTTTTGCGCGAGCTTATCTGTGTTTATACCCCTAGCGAAAGTTCGGGGAATTATCGGTACGTTGGCTGGAAAAACTTCCCCCAAAAGACATTTTGAAGTTCTTGCCTTGAAGCACGGGAAAGCACTTGGAAAATTAGCGGAACACTTTGCGGATGCCTATTCCTCCCACACTTCGTCACAACCCATGGTTCCCATGCCACCTTTTTCATATTCCTTGATGGATGCCCCTTTTGCGTTCCGTGAATTTGATTCAGCGCTCAGCGGTTTGTGACAACATTGTGCAGTCGGCCCTGAATCTTATCAGCAATCAGATGATCGCGAACCTGCCGAGGCCACGGAAACAAGAAATCCTCTCCACCTTCATTGCCGTGTGGAGCACAGGAGCTGTTCCGAAAAGCTGGAAAGTTGCATGGGTGGTGCCCATTCTAAAACCCAAGAAAGATGCTATTCTCTTCGACGCGTATCGTCCGGTGTCACTGATATCCTGTGCAGCGAAATTCATGGAAAAACTACTCCAGAGCAGCCTGAATTGGTTTGTGAAATAGAATAGGAATCTTCCATCATGCATGACTGGATTCGGCAGCGACTGCGCGCTGAAGACAGTGTTTTAGATCTGGTAAGGCCATATTGAACACCACCGAAAAGACGGCCTCTCAACACTTGCAGTGTTCATGGATATCTCTAAGGCCTATGACTACGTGTTTTGAGAGGAGGCATCATCACCCATTTGCAATCAATGGCAGTTACAGGCAACACTCTGCGCTTCATACACGCCTTTCTCAGTGACCGTGTTATTCGTGTTCGCCTTGGAGACACTGTTAGCGAGGAAAGACTCGTTTCTCGTTGTGTACCACAGGGATGCGTTCTCTCTCCCCTCCTCTTCAATATTGGTCTGGGAAATCTCCCTAACTCAGCTATCTGCGCACTTCCATCAGAATGTCAATATATGCGGACGACATCTGCATTTGGGTTACGGGATACTGCCACAAACGACTGGCACGTATAGCACAAAGAGCGATTTCTTTTATACAGAACCACCTGTCAACGCTTCGCCTGTCAATTTCAACGGAGAATTCATGCTTTATTCTTTTTCCGGGACGACAGCGAAAAGCCACGCGGTTGCATCTCAACTTGGGAAGCCAGCCAATACGACAGGCTACAAGTGTTCGTTTCCTGGGTGTGATATTGTACAGCAAGCTCTCATGGCGGAAGGCTGTGGACTATGTCTTTGACACATCAATGCAGCGACTTCATGCCCTCAAGCGAGTCGCCGGCATGCACTAGGGTAGTCACCCAAAGTCTATGCTCGCTCTACACTCCGCCCTTGTTACCAGTCAGATACTTTACCAGCTGCCGTTGATACGTCCATGAGAGACCCAATATGAACGCCTAGAGGTGCTAAATCGAAAAGGTATTCGCTTGGCCTTAGGAGTCCCACAGGTGGCCGCAAACAAGAAAGTGTTATTCGAGAATCAATATCTACCATTACGCCTTTTGGCCTCTCAAACCCTTTTGACACAACACTTCACACTGAGTGAGTCCTTACCTGGGAAAACCCTAATCAGAAGACTCAGAAATAGGCACAGGTTTCACTTCTATGCCGCTCTCAGTACTCTGGAGGTGCTTAGTGTCAAGAGTCCCAAACGAAGGCAATGAAGTGACCCTCCTCAGATGTTCGAAGACGTCTCCTACGAACTGTGCATTCCTGGACTGAAATCGAAGCGATCAACCCCTCCCTCCTCAAGCATGCTACCGGGTGCTTGAGTATTTGTATGCTAAATACAAAGGCTATATACATATACAGGGTGTTTTTTTTTAGCTGCGACACATTTTTTAAATTCGTAAAACATAAATCGCGGGAATGTCTTGTGTACCATTCGAGTGTACGGGTTGGCGGCCTCTAGATACAGAACAATTTCCGCACTTGTATGCATAATTAGCGAAATTACGTTAATTAACTCTTTAATTATCAGCAATTGGTGGCTATAGTAAGTGAGTACTTTGGAGCCCGTCCTCGACACTACCTATCCCAACGATCAAATTTTGAATAGCGTAGTGCATGTCGGAGGTACGCGAACAATTATTTCCCCGTGGCAGGCTCCTTGAAACCGAAATCGGCCGGGAAAAAAGCGTCTGTGACGTCGATGTCACCGCCCCCACGGCTTTCGTCACTCGCCCGCGGCGACCAACGCCGCAGATAAGAAGGAGATAACGCAAGCTGCTTGCGCGGCCGGAGCGGCGGTGACCACGGGCGAGTGGCGAGTGACGAAAGCCGTGGGGGCGGTGACGTCGACGTCACAGACGCTTTTTTCCCGGCCGATTTCGGTTTCAAGGAGCCTGCCACGGGGAAATAATTGTTCGCGTACCTCCGACATGCACTACGCTATTCAAAATTTGATCGTTGGGATAGGTAGTGTCGAGGACGGGCTCCAAAGTACTCACTTACTATAGCCACCAATTGCTGATAATTAAAGAGTTAATTAACGTAATTTCGCTAATTATGCATACAAGTGCGGAAATTGTTCTGTATCTAGAGGCCGCCAACCCGTACACTCGAATGGTACACAAGACATTCCCGCGATTTATGTTTTTCTAATTCAAAAAATGTGTTGCAGCTAAAAAAAACACCCTGTATACACGGATGGATCTGTTAGTATGGACACAAACAGCTGCTCTGCGGCATGCAAGAACGTTAGAATACGCTAGAATATGCCAGCGCGGTGTGGGACCCGTTCCAATCGGGGTTGATAAATAGTGTTCAAAAGATTCAAAGAAAAGCCGCAAGTTTTATTTTATCTCGTACTCTCGAGATGACTCCGTTTCCGAAATGCTTCGGTTGCTTGAATTGTCAACGCTGGCTCAACGCCGGAAACTTGCTAGCCTTAAATTTCTTTTTTTGTTATCAAAAGACCATCTTAATATTGAAACCAGAACTTATCTTGTTCCGAGGCAAACCAGCAACGTCAATCAAATCAAGCAATCAATTTTTGTTTTGTACACGGTCCCAAAATCCTATCTTGGTGTGTACGCGCGCTCCTTTTTTCCCCGAATGATAAATGAGTGGAACGATTTGCCAGTATCTGTACTGAGTTCAATGACCACTGGAAGTTTTGAAGAGCGCATTAAAAATCT
The DNA here is from genome assembly GCA_013339685.2 of Hyalomma asiaticum. NCBI lineage: Eukaryota > Metazoa > Arthropoda > Arachnida > Ixodida > Ixodidae > Hyalomma > Hyalomma asiaticum. The sequence goes on from CM023482.1 coordinate 31,707,761, forward strand.
ATTATAAAATTGATTATTGCTACTGTTGTATGTACACTCTCATGATGTTCGAAGGTTCATGCTGTAGTTACTCGTCCCGCATATTATAGCACCGTCAAAATGTCTGTATTTATGTAGTTTTTTTCTTTTCTTCTACAGCTTCGTACATTGTACTTGAATTATGTATACTTTGCTCTTTTGTTTTCACATTATCGTACTTTATTTTTGTCATTTGTAAATTCACTGTACCCACCCTGTTACGGCCATGATGGCCAACAGTATTTGGAAATAAATAAATAAATAAATAAATAAATAAATAAATAAATAAATAAATACTGGATTCCATCTGTTTGTTATGCATGGTCTGGACGTTTGAACAACCTAGTCTCTTCAACGGTTGCAGAGAGTGCTGCTATTGCTGCTGCATTACGCAAACTGAAGAATGGACCCACAAAACAAGCCGTCATTCTCTCAGATTCCAAGTCGGCAATACAACCACTCTCTCGTGGAACTCCTCGAAACAAGATCTGCCGAAAATTATTGATATCACTGAAAAAAGCGACCCAAAAATAAATTCGGATAACTTTACAGTGGATACCTTCGCATGTTGGTATCAACGGCAACGACAGAGCAGATGCCCTGGCCAACGCCGCGCTTTCAAGACAACCGACGATAAGAGCCCCTGCTAATCGGATATTAGCAAAACAATAAATTCATGATCATTTCCGTTCTTTGTGGAAGCCACCACACAAGCCTTATGTCACAAATGGCAGCCGCAGCAAATCAACTCTGCTGTGCAGGGTCAGAACGCGGTCAGCATGCACTCCCGCATGGTCTTTTAAAGTTAGGGACGCTGCCCAAACCTACATCATCGCGGCGGGGCTTCCCTCAATCAGAAACGACGCTTATAATACTGAGGTCTTTGGCTATGGCACTCGGATGCTAATCCGAGGGTTGCGGGATCGAATTCCGGCCGCGGCGGCTGCATTTCGATGGAGACGAAATGTTTAGGCCCTTATACTGTGCTCTATGAGTGCACGATAATGGACTCCAGGTCGTCGAAATTTCCGTAGCCCTCCACTACGGCGTCTCTCATAAAGATAGCGTAGTTTTGAAACACAAAGCCCCAGAAATGGATCAATCATTTCATCTCAATATTATAAAAAATAGAGAGGAAATTAGTTAGGTTTATGTTTAATAAGTACACCTGGGAGGCATCAGTCACATCTCTTCTAGAAACGGCTGAGCTCGAGAAATTCGCAATTTGGCGATACCGCGAGCGAATGAAACTCTTTTATCTCATTTATCATGGGCAGCTAGGCATCAAAAAGGATACATATCTAAAAGACGCTCACGGGCCGGCTCATCGGTCCCATCATACTAAAAAAGTAGCGGAATTTTCTAATCACACCAACATGTTCCAGTATTCTTTTTTCCCGAAAACTGCAACCAATTGCAATTCCCTCCCTCTACTGTGGTGGAATGCCAGTCGCTATCATCCTGTCTACAGGCCCTTCAATCCATAAGAAATAGCTCTGACGTAGTTTTACATGAACCCTGGCGCTCTTTTTAAAGACGATAGTCTTTCTTGGGATACTTCAACGCAGAAATTTTGGTCTGTCTGTCTGCCTGTGTGTGTGTGTCTTTCCTGCTGCGAAAGGTAAACCCCTCCCTCAACGACCACCCAGCTTGAACTGGTGGCTACCTCCATACTTCTGAACACAGTCGGCCAAAAAGCAAATATTACGCATATCTGAGGCGCAACATCAATACGTATGTATTGGACGGTGTGTCCCTTTAGTAGAAAATACATAGATGCGTAATTCGAAAGACCCTAGTGCTTGTTAGGATGCGCAAAAGCGGACGTTTCCTGTACTAGGCAAGCTTCTTGCGTTTCCCGTAACCATGGCCAGATGGCGCCCTTATCTCGCGCTCGTGCCGAACGGAAGGCAGGGAACGGCCGCCCGCCACTCCGGCCGGTCCCTTTCTCTCCTCGCGTCTCTTCGTTTTCCCTCTCGCTTGCGCAACTCCTCGGGGGAAACACGCGAAACGGGACTCATGTAGTACGGCCGGTGGAAGGCTATCGTCTTTCGACGGCATTTGCAGCGAAGCACGGAGATACGCGGCCAATTTTTTGTCCAAATGTCTTTGCCTGAGACTCAGTTTTTCCATATGCTTATGCTTTATGCATCCATGTTTTCACTAGTTAAATATCTTGCTGCGTTGTTTGTATGAGTTTGCTGTATATATTTTCCCTATTCTTATTATTATTATTATTATTATTATTATTACCTATTATGGTTTTATTGATGTTCACTTGTGGCATTTCTCTTTCTGTGTTCGCTAACAGAGGTTTTGTTATTATTGCCGCAATGCCTCATATGTGTTTATTGTAACCATTTCTTTTTGTATTTACTTGTACCCACTCCTGCCTAAGGTCTGAAGATCAGACCGCCAGTATTTTAATAAATAAATAAATAAAATAATAACATCATATCAGTGCGTCATCGCGTGCATTTTTCTTCAAGAAAAAGGACATCTTTGCTCTGCACTAACGCGAGTACCAACGTTCCTTCACATCATGAGCTACCATTTGGTCGCCACGGCGCTGTCAACGTCCCGTAAGCCAGCACACATTCATACACTTCGCACAAACTCCTTGATCCCTTAAAGCTTAACTAAATGATGAACAAATCCTCGTAGGCAATTTCCTCGATGACCACTTCGCGTGACAGCGATTCCCACACTCCGTAGGATCTGCAAGATCTTTATTTTTTTTTTTCATTTTCGTGTAACACCCATTTATACCAGCTTACTACACCCTCCATATGTTTCAGGAATAACGCTTTAAACCCAATCTTTCCCGCACTCCTTTGCGCAATGCTGATTTCTCTCTTCTTTACAGCGAAAGCTGCATATGTCCCGGCGAAACGAAAATCCGTTTCTCTCCTTGTTTCGAGAAACTTCTCCATTCGCTGCGCGGTCAATTACGTCGTTCTCTACGTCACACACAAGCGCGCGCGCCATTGTCAGCGCCGTCAGTAAGCGTCGTGAAGCCTAGCAGAGGTGAGGTAGAGAGGACAAGTGAAGCAGGCCTTAACGGGGCGCGTACAGCTGCTGCCGATGCCGACCGTGTTCACCGACGCTCACGCTTAATGCGCCCGATGTCCGTGACTCTAGCGGCGGCTCGGGCGCTTGCTAGAGCAGAGACCGGCCGCGGCGATCGCATTTTCGATGAAGGAGAAAATGCCAGAGGCCCATGTACTGTGCGTTGTCAGTGCACGTTAAAGAACTCCAGGTGGTCTAAATTTCCGGAGCCCTCCACTACGGCTTTTCTCTCCTTTCTATATCTTTCCCTCCCTTTCCCCCACCCCCACGGACACTTAGCCGTGCTCCCTACATGGGCTACAGAAATTAGCGTCCTTTCCCAACCGAACCACAATGAATTAATCAATCAATCAATCAACTCATTCAGTTCATTGCAGGCTACCATGCCTAGACCACGCAAAGGAAAAATGCGAGAACAGCGTGAATATACCGCCCCACGTAAAAAACAAAACTGACTTGCCCAGCAGCGTCTTAGGCAAAACCCAGCAGCTCTTGCACAAGACGCTGAGGGTATGCCTACCGTTACAATGCACGTCAAATACAAGCGATGCCGAAATGGTTGTTGCTGTAGTTCACAGCGTCGCTTTCCAAGCACCTTCCCAGCGTGGATCGGAGCTGTGTAATTGAGAAAAGCTTCACTGCAAAGCTCGGGATACACCCGCTTCTAAGCACCAGGGCGGCACGTTGCAGCTTCAATAGTTAGCTGTTGTATCGGCGCGGCCGTGAAAGACGCCGACGCCGGCCGGAACAAAGAACCGGCGTGCCGCAGGGGCCGGCCTACGAGGCAAACACAACACGGACCCCAGTGGGAAAGCTGTTTATTCAGGGGTAATGCATTATAAAGAGCTGTACAGTGCCCCCTGGGGCACTGTACAGCTCTTTATAATGCATTACCCTGTGACCACGTTAGATTTAATGAGCCGCTACACAAACGGTAGCACGTTTGATTTAGCTCGGTCCAGGCTGGCGCCCATTATTGTTAAATTCGCAATATGCATCGCCTATGTCGTGCGCGACAAAATCGCCAAGCCGTTCAAACTTCATCACAATGGACCCCTATTTGTCCTAAATTTTGCGCATATCCCATCTCAATCCGTACAGCATGTAAATGGAGATGTGAGCGCTATCGGAAATTATTTGTTGTCAATACAGCAGATTTACCAGCTAGGGAAAGTATTTTTTTTTCAAGTTGAAGTGCTTTATATTTCTTCACATGAACATGATTACGCAGATATCTGGACCGATAGCCAGGGAAGGCTAGTGTCCGGTCCAGTGTCAAAATATAACAGACAGGTCAGGGGCCGCATACACAAAGCTTTCTCTTACGCACGATATTCTTAGCTACGAAATCTCTTAGCGACAAGGCATGCGATAGGAATGGTGCGCATTTAACCCATTCGACACTACTGAGGGCAAGGAGGAAACGCGAAAGCAGACTGAACGACAACAAAAGGAAGATGTGTGGTCACATGATAACCTCACAGCAATCAAAGCGTCCGGCGTCGAGTTTATGTTACAATCGCGAATCGCTCCTCGGCTGCGCCTCATCTTCCTGCTCCGGGCGTCTGCTGCGGTGCCTATGCACGTCGCGCCGCAGCGGACGTCCGCATGCTCAGCGTTAAGCCGTGCGCTAGCGTTTCATCAACGACGACAGCTCGAAGAAAAAAAAAAGAATTACGCCCTTCATGAAATCGGCAGGTGCCGCCGAACAATAGGACCGCAATCATGAAGCCGCAATCAAGGTAAAATATTAAAAGTGGACGGATGTCACTCAAGCTTTGCTCCTTTGACAACCATTTCAGGTACATTTTGATGAATATGCATTGCCTGACAGTTGATTCGGGTCATTCGGACGCAGTACATTTATTTGCATGATAATGTCTTGTAGCTCGACGTAAATTGTTGCTTCGTAAAAAATCTTAGAACAAACATCGATGCAGCTTATGAGGCCATATAGAAGTTGTTCGGCTTTATAAACAAGTTCCGAAAACGCATCCTACACGTGATGTGTCAAATTCAAGTCCCCATGGACGGATTTCAATAAATCCGACATACCGAAAGATACATATGCTTATAAATAGGCCCACTTTGAATAAACTAGTAATCAGTTTTTTGGATACTACTTATATTCTCATGACACACTAAGCAAATTCGGTAATTTAGGTATTGTTTGCATCTTTAATACGTTAGTAAGTGCTGCTTTTGCAAATCACGGCGTATGCAGTTAAGAGGTAACAAAAAGGAGTCGTCAGCCCCGCCACGGTGGTCCAGTGGCTATGACACTCGGCTGCTCGTTCGAGGGTCACGGGATCGAATCCCGGCCGCAGCGGCTGCATTTCGATGGAGGCGAAATGTTGAGGCCCGTGTGCTGTGCGATTTCAGTGCACGTTGAAGAACCCCGGGTGGTCGAAATTTCAGGAAACCTCCACTACGGCGTCTACCATAATCGTAGCGTGGTTTTAGGAAGTTAAACCCCAGAAATCATCAAAAACGAGACGTCACTTCTTTTTCCTTTCTGCGCATGCGCAGAAAGAGTCTTCCATAGCTTCCTTTCGTTACACAATTTCTTTTACTTCTTTGTTATTACGTTACGCCGGACATTGAGTGCTAGGCGCCTTAAGAGGGAGGGAGCGTTCATCGTCAGGGACGTGAGAGCTGCATTGGCCAACTGCTATTGTAAGCGCCTCAACAGCCGAAGCGAAATTTTTCGTGCATGCGCGAAATTCAGACGCCTCTGACATACCCGATTGCTGTTTAGCCATCGCCATGTCGAAAGCGCGGAAGCCGAATTTTTCCGCCACCGAAGTGGTCGCGGTTTTGACAGTGTCAGAAAATAAATCGTAGATGCTCCGTCGTAAGCTGAGTGATGCGACAACTGAGGTAAAGCTTCTAGCATATGAGACTACAATTTTGCCATTGCTGGAGTACGCATGTCCGATACGGAAAGAACACACACGCAGAAACATTGGTAAATGTGAACGCGTTCAAAATAGGGCTTTACTATATGTTTTTAACTTATGCCGTCGAACGCAGTCGGTAACGGCGTTAAAAACGCTAGCATAAATTCCTAATGTGCAGCAAAGAATGAGCTTAAACAGCCTGAATGTTTGCTTTCCAGATATTGTATTGAAAATATGAAACCGAAAGAGCCAAAACTGTAATTATTGACACGCCACTTTCGCGCACTGGCCACACGAATTACGTACATCCTTTGAGACACAACACACATTCTTTACAAAACTTCTTTATTGTGTAGGCTATCGATGCGTGCAGCAGGTTACCGCATGATGTTGCCACGTGCAATGATGTTAAAGTACTTGAAAGGGCATTGCTGAGCGATTTTACCGATTGCACTTAATGTCGTTTACTAGTGTCGCAATAACAATTTATGTATCCGAGTGCATTTTCTTGTCGACGAGTGCTCTGCTGAGCAAGTTGATATGTGTGTCGCATAATAGCATTTTGTGCATTTCTTTCATTACGTTTTCTTTCTGAATTTTTATGGCTTTTTAAGTTCTCTGAAAGGAAATAAAACCTCTTTGCATTTTTTATTAACAAGTGTATTTGTTCCCAATATAGCAACTCCTGTTTTTGCCTGTACGCTAACAGTATGAATAAATAAATTTTAAAAAATGTTGAGCAGAACGTATCGGCGTGTCATTTCAGGTTCCTCACATTACCCGCTAACGCAACGAAAGGCACAGAGTAGAAGGGGCAAAAGACCAAGCGTAGCGTAGTCGCCAAATATTTTACCTGTTGCACTGCTTCCACACGGTCTCTGCCTCTTCAAAAGACTTCGAAGTGTTGACACAGCACCTATGCACACGCCTAGGTCGTTTCTTTCTAAACACGGAGTTATCCACGAAGTAACGCGCCCAAGCACAGTCGATGCGAAATGGCGTACGTCACAAAAGCAAACGACCACAAAGCAAGGCATACGAACTGACCGGTCTTCAAACACACAATGCAGGATTCCTAAATGCGAGTTCACGGCGGCACAGTGGCCACGGTTCCCTGTTGACGAGCATAAAGGCAGAGGCTTCAACACGGTTCACCGCTGAACTGGAGACACTGGAGATGGTTTTCACAAAACTTTCATGCACCGAAAAAGCGACGGAATTAACCCATCCCATCGAATCATAAAGGTGTCCAAGCAAGAAACGTTACTACGAAACAGCACCCGCACACTATGTTTACGTCGCCATGGTGTTATTTTCGCCTTAAGAGAGCTCTTAAGAAACACTTACGCGTTCTTTACGGTGATATGAAAAATTCTGTTATATGCGAGGGCGATAATGTGACGACCACCACAGAAATGCGCGATGAAAGAAGTGAGTGACCATTTCAGTGACGTCATAAAATAGCTTGCTGTAGAGAGTACCCGTTCTAACCAGTCACATGCTTCGCCTCTCGCTCAAACCGTCGTTTGCTGTCGTCGTCTGCTACGATATGATGCCTGGCGTAGGCTTGGATGTGTGATGCACGACGTATGACTACGCGATAACTTCGATTAGGTTAACCTTCCTGCCACATACACACTTCCGGGGACTAAGCGGCCTTTTGTCGGAACTCTCCCGTTCAGTTAAAAAAAAGTAATTGTCAGCGCGAGTAAGCGGCCTTTTGTCGGAACTCTCCCGTTCAGTTAAAAAAAAAGTAATTGTCAAAGGCGCGAGTGCAGTCGAGGTGATAATACACTGCATTAGCATAGTCCTTCGCATGCATTTTAGGCGCATGCATTCAGTCCTAAGTATTTGCCATAGCGAAACATTTCCATTTTCTTTTTCGGGCAGTGAATGTCTATTAAACTCAATTTATTTCTTAGTTTATGCACAAAATCACGCAGCTCTTGTATGTGCGGTTATTTTGAAGCAATCTTGTTACGCACAAATAAGGCTATATACAATTGTATTTACAGGCTCCACCACAACCGTGCACAGCAAGAATAGCCAGCGTTCGGTTATCACTTTGTCGTCTTCTTCTTTAGACCAACCATGAAAATACACTCGCGTATGTGCCGTAGCATGACCCCCGGCGGTAGAAGCTCCGTCCCGGAGCGGCTAAAAAGTGTCCTCAGAAACTGAGTTGTAGGGTTTCAGCCGGGAGACATGGACGACGTCTCTGGATGAATTGGGATCGGCCGTCGTGGTCGAGACGGGAGCAATTTCGTAGGTGACTGGAGTCACTTGGCGCAAGCGGGAAAGAAGCTTAGCGGGAAAGGAGCATAGCGGGAAAGGAGCTTTTCGGATAATCCGACACGGCGGGATGGGGTCCAGAGGAGCACAAGTTCACCTAGCGAAAAATATAGCTCTCGATGTCGAGCATCGTAGCGACGCTGTTGGTCAACTGCTTTGTGACGCCATAAGTCGAACACGGGCAAGCTGGCGAGCGTGATCTGCGCGTGCAATGGCTTCATGGGCATATTCAGTGGTAGCAGTGGTCGATGGAGGGAGCATGGTATCTAGGGGTAACGCCGGCTCTCGTCCGTACAACAAGTAGAAAGGCGAAAATCCAGCAATATCATGGCGAGAGGAGTTGTAGGCAAATGTTATGTAAGGAAGCACCACGTCCCAATCGCGATGATCGTCGGAAACGTACATAGCTATCATGTCTGTAAAGGTGCGATTTAGGCGCTTGGGGAGGCCGTTGGTATGTGGGTGGTGCGAAGTGGTCAGTTTATGTTGAGTTGAAGAAGAACGGAGGATGTCGGCGATTACCTGGGACAAAAAGTTACGGCCACGGTCAGTAAGTAGCTGCCGCGGAGCACCGTGAGGGAGGATCACGTCACGCAGGAGGAAATCCGCAACATCAGTGGCAAAGCTGGTCGGTAGAGCGCGAGTGATCGCATAGCGCGTGACGTAATCTGTCGCCACTGCGACCCACTTGTTGCCGGAGGCTGATGTTGGGAAAGGGCCTGGAAGGTCGAGGCCGACGCGAAAGAAGGGTTCTGCGGGGATGTAAATCGACTGAAGGTGACCGGCAGGTGGAAGGGGGGCCGTTTGCGTCGTTGACGCGACTCGCAGGCAGCCACGTAACGGCGGACAGAGCGTGCAAGTCCTTGCCAAAAGAAACGGCGGCGGACACGGTCGTACGTGCGGGATATACCGAGGTGTCCGGCAGTGGGTGCGTCATGATGTTCCTCGAGTATGCTCCGGCGTAGGTGTCTCGGCACGACTATGAGCAGGTCAGGTCCTTCGGGCCAAAAATTACATCGGTAGAAGACGCCATTGTGGACGAGAAATCTTCTGACGGAGGCACCATTGGGCGATGCTTGTATGTGTTCGATGATCGCTCGCAAGGAAGGGTCCCGATTTTGTTCGTCGCCAAGGTTAGCGAGGACGCACATTGAGAAGATACAGTGGACTATGTTCTCATCGTCGTCGTGAGGGTTGTCGACAGGACAGCGAGACAAGCAATCTGCATCGCGATGCAAGCGGCCAGATTTGTATACGACTGAATATGAATACTCTAGAAAACGCAACGCCCAGCGCCCGAGCCGTCCTGAAGGATCTTTAAGAGTAGACAACCAACAGAGTGTGTGGTGATCAGTAACTACAGAAAATAGGCGACCATACAAATAGGGTCGAAACTTCGCTACCGCCCAAAGAAGAGCCAAGCACTCACGCTCTGTGATAGAGTATAGTTTCTCTCAGCGGCCCGATAGGAGGCGGCTAGCGTAGGCAATGACACGATCGTGACCACGCTGACGTTGGGCTAATACTGCACCGAGTCCGTAGCTACTTGCGTCAGTGGGGACTTCTGTGTGAGCAGATGGGTCAAAGTGGGCGAGGATCGGGGGCGTCGTGAGCAGGGTGATGCGGCGAGAGAATGTGGACGTTCCTTGCTGGCTCCAAGAAAAGGAGACGTCTTGCCTCAAAAGCTCCGTTAGTGGCTTCGCTATGGTCGCAAAATCCTTCACAAAACGGCGAAAGTATGAACATAGCCCGTGGAAGCTGCGGGCATCCTTGATGGACTGTGGGACAGGGAAGTTCTTGACGGCGGATATTTTTCCTGGGTCTGGTTGCACGCCGTTGGCATCGACTAAATGGCCAAGGACCGTGATTTGGCGGCGGCCAAAATGACACTTGGACGAGTTGAGCTGGAGCCCGGCCTGACGCAAAACGTCCAGAATGGTCGAGAGACGATCAATGTGAGTTTCGAATGTTGGTGAAAACACGATAACCTGGTCTAAGTAGCGCAAACATGTGGACCATTTAAAACCTCTCAGGAAGGAGTCCATCATGCGTTCAAAGGTGGCAGGGGCATTACAAAGGCCGAAAGGCATGACCTTGAATTGATAAAGGCCGTCCGGTTGTATAAAGGCTGTCTTTTCACGGTCCATATTGTCGACATCAATTTGGCAATACCCGGAACGTAGATCAATGGATGGAAAGTACCGAGCTCCGTGTAGGCAGTCAAGAGCGTCATCTATGCGTGGTATCGCGTCATCATCATCATCATCACATCATCATCATCATCATCATAAGCCGACTACGCCCACTGCAGGGCAAAGGCCTCTCCCATACACGTCCTTTTTTGTAATTCGGTTAAGGTGCCGATAGCCGACGCAAAATCGCGAAGAACCGTCTTTCTTTCGTACCAAAACGACAGGTGATGCCCACGGACTCGAGGATTGCTCGACGATGCTCTTTGCGAGCATCTTGTCAACTTCGCTTTGAATTATTTTGACGTTCAGCCGCGGATACACGATAGGCACGTCGGTGGATAGGAAGAGCATCGCCAGTATTTATGCGATAGGTCACTTGCGTAGCTTGGCCTAAAGGACGACCGCCGGTGTCAGAAATGTCACTGTGTGCAAGCAAAAGGCGACGTAGTTCGTCAGTTTGCTGAGGGGTTAGATCTGCGGCAATCATCGATGTAATGGCATTATCAGAGGAACAGGCATAGGGCTGCTGCGTAAGTGAATCTGGTGAAGCGGTCACTGTGAAGGCCTGCACTTCGCCTGCGTCGAGTGGGCTAAGCAGGGCGAGGGAGATACCACGTGGCAGAACTTGGGGCGTCAAATTGAAATTGGCTACAGGCAGGCAGGCGCAGTTGGCCACAACAGAGAGAACTGCATAAGGTAGTGTGATGCCTTTGTCGAGTAACACGTCGGTTACTGGCGTCAAAAGGTAGTCCCCATCAGGTACTGGAGAGGAGGACACGAGATCCACGTAAGTGTTTGAGGCGGCAAGCGAACGTAGGCGGCGGCAGTGAGGCGACTGGGGCGTTGGTCGACGGAGTCCACTAGAGGAAGATCGAGGCGTAGAGTACTGGCCGAACAGTCTATTAGAGCTGAGTGGGCGGAGAGGAAGTCGAGACGAAGGATGACGTCGTGCTGGCATTGGGCTAGAACAGTGAAGAGAACAACGGCATGGCGATCGGCGATGCTAACACGGGCAGTACACATTCCAATAACAACAGCGGTTCCACCATCGGCGACCCGTACAGCCTTAGTGGTTACTGGCGTGATGATTTTTCTTAATCTGCGAGGAAATTGAGGACTCATGATTGATTAGTGCGCTCCAGTATCGATGAGTGCGGTCACATGGACGAGGTCAACGTATACGTCAAGTAGGTTTTGTTTGGTCGAAATCGTCAACAGAGGATTTTGTGCCATGTCCAACAATGCAGCGCCACCTCCAGGAGGTGGAGTGCCAAGTTTTCCGGCTGGGAGCGGCGAAAGATGGTCGGGGAGCATGGTCGTCGAGGTTGAGGCGAGCGAGCTTGGCGGCGTTGGGGCGAAGGTGTGCGCGCTTAGTGAGGCTGAGCAGGGAATTCTTGAGGGGACACGTGTGCGGAGCTAGGCGGATGCGGACGAGGGCGGCGTGATGGTGCAAAATAATTGGGAAAAGAGTACCAGGATGGAGTCCAGCGGCTTTGGCAGTAGCGGGAAATGTGTCCGACGCGGTGACAGTGAAAACAAATTGGTTTGTCGTCAGCAGTTCGCCCTTCAGCTGGATTCCAATACCGGGAAGGGGTGAAGCTTGATACGGGGCGGGATGGGGTCGCGAAGTTAAGGCGGACATCGGAGCGTGGAGGCAAGGACACCGCATGAATATCCCTCTTAGTAATCTGCTCGCGAACTACGGCTTGTATGAGCGAAACCGGTACTGCAGGTGGCGAGAAGGTCCTCACTTTGGTGCTATTAGGACAGGCGGCCTCTATCTCATGCCGGACGATGCGTGTAACATTGTCATAGTTAGTGGACGCGTGGGAAACGTCCTCACATGACGACGTCGCTGCAGTATTGGGCAAGCGGGCGAAGTGATGGACGATTCGCCGGGTTTTAGCCTATTCCAAGCGAAGGCATTCTTTCATAACGTCGTCTACAGTGGAGACATTATTGAAGACGAGCAGGTTGAATGCGTCGTCAGCGATGCCTTTTAGAATGTGGGCTACCTTGTCTGTCTCGGACATCTTGACGTCGGCTTTGTGACATAGAGCCAAGATGTCCAGAATATAGGGGACGTAAGGTTCAGTAAATGTTTGGACCCGCGTAGACAGCTCCTTCTTAGCAGCCAGCTGCCGACAGTACGGGTTCCCAAACACGTCGCGCAGTTTCTGCTTGAAACTGTCCCAGCTTGTGATGTCGGATTCGTCAGTTTCGAACCGCGCTCGCGATGGTCCGTCAAGGAAGAATAGTGCATTTGCAAGCTGGAGAGTGGGATCCCACCAGTTAGTGGTGCTTACACGTTCTTACCGAGTAAGCCAGTCCTCCACGTCTACGCCTTCGCTGCCCGAGAACACGCCGGGACCTCGCGGCGTGGTAACGGTGGCGTACGTTGTCGCAGACGGATTGGCGGGTGGTGGCGCCGGTTCGTCGGAAGCCATCGTGGGAGCTTCAGGAAAGCGGCCGCTGCGAAGCTCCGTGGCGAGGTCAGGGATCGCACACCTCCACCACGATTTTACGCACAAATAAGGCTCCTAAGGTTGTGGGTAAAACCGAACCCACGACCTTCGGATGTTGTCTTTTGGTCCACTTTAATTCCTTTCTACTTTCTCCACAATTACAATACCACAAGTAACTTCCCCTATGCTTTCCTAAGCTTCATTGTCTGTTTGGTCATTAAGTCAATGCGTAAAAGAGAATTGCAACAGCAACCTCAAGGCTGTGAGCCTTGCATATACGCGGCAATCATCAGCCGGCTCACATAGCCATAATTCTTTTTTTGCTGCACCCAAATACCCGCCGCGGTTGCCCTTTTCAAGGCCACCATGTTGTTCGTAAGAGCGCTCCGGACCACTCTTAGGATTTCATCTTAGCTACACAGTTTTGGGGAAGATTTCAGCTTTGTGAATCCACTTACGAGCCTTTTTCGCCTACGTCGCAGATGCATCACCATCGCTGATATATTAATCGGCAACTGCAGCGCTCGCTACAGCAGCGGCCGACGTGAGAACCGCGTCCTCTTACGACGTCCTTTCCGCTTCGTGAATCCACCTGGGCAGAAAAATTTCTCTTACGCGAAAAGTTGTTCGTAAGCGAGTTTTGTGAATCCGGCCCCAGGCGCACAATTTAACAGCAGAATACAAGAACATGTCTTGATTTATTGTTCAACAAGCCTTGCTGCTCGGTGACATGGTACATACTCGGAATTAAATATTACTTGCATGCAAACTTGACTAGGACACAGGAAAGAGACACAGAGAAGCGCAAACTACTAACTATATGTTTCGTCGCTGTCAATATATATGCACATGTTAAATGACGTGGCCACAAAGGTAAAACATTGTCACTGCAGATCACAACAGACGGCGCAAGATATTCATTCTACTGCCCAGTAAAACAACTGAAGTCTGGCCTACACAGGCACCCACTCTCAACGCGATATAAAATGCTTCCAACATTTCAAGGGCCGTATTATCATGGCTTTTACCCAATACTTTGATATCTCGGAAAATCGGAGCATACGTGCAACGCCGGACATGCCCAGGCAAATGCGCATTTTCTTTATTAATTATCGACAGCTCATGTTCCCTTGCGCGAACGCTGATGCACCGCCCGGTTTCCCCTACATAAGACTTACCGCGTGAAATCGGTATCTCGTATACAACGCCAACCGCGCAGTTTACAAAAGGCAGCTCATGATTTGTGCCACATCCTCCCGCTTCCTTCTTGTTGGAAGTTACTTTCGGACAGAGCCGTGCCAGGTTACGCGGAGCAGAAAGAGAACAATCGACACATTATGCCTACTCGCATCCTTCTTCAAATTATGAGAGGTGCGGTGCAAGTAAGGCAACACTCCAGGGCGGCCTATAGATTGCAGCCTTGGGTTCCCACAGGTAGGGGTGCTTTAGTTTCACACAGAAGGACCTCTGCGACTGCCGTAACGATCGTGCAAGGATACCCGACATCGGAAACTCGCTTCACTTGCAGGTTAAAACTATCCTGCATTCCATGTGGGCGCGACATTCTGAGCGCTCATCCCAAGCATAGCTTGACCATACCTCGCTTGACTACTTTTGACTGCGGAGAGTCATAAGGCAACAGTGATTTCTACGCCTGGGGGCTATAAGACCAACCAACAAACATGGTCACTTAAAAATAGTTGTAAAATCTAAAAGCTGCAGCGGATCATTAAAAGCGATTTCAAGGGTCACGGTCGAGCCCTTCCCACTGCGCCGAAAATCGTCCACGATAAAATTAACCGACGTTTCTAAACAAAAACCAGGGGATTTCTTTAAAGGTATTAAAAATTCGTCAACATATCTAAAAACTTTGACAACATTGATTTGCTCTAGGATACTTAACAAACAACTATCCACGTCCGCAAATAAAATATGTTGCGCAAAGCAGGCGCCACCTAGGACCCAACACAAATCCCTTGTCGCTGCAGATAAAAACTGCTCTCAAAAGAGACAAAGGTAGACAGAAGATAACATTAATTTAAAGCCACATAATCATTCACCGACATGGCAGCAGTATTTTGAAAAGAGATAGCCCCACTGGATTCGATACAGTTGCCTACAGCCACAAATAACTGCCGATGAGTAATTTAAAAAAAAACAAATCTTCGATATCGACCGAAAACAAATACTCGGTAGAATTTTCCCCTCGATAAAATCGCACAACATCGTCGTAGCTCATGGCATAAAAGGGATCGTTAGCTTCTTCAGCAAGAAATGGCTAACTAGGTGCTGGAATGATCCCTTCTCACTTATAATTCTGCGAAACAGGTCTTCCTGTGTGTGCGTCTTTGTATTGAAGAAAACACCGAGTGAATTGCCTTTACAGGCCATAATACCTCTAGCCAGGGTTGCACGGAACGTCGTTCCAAGGAACGACGTTCCTGGAACGAGTTCCTTTTGGGAGGAAAGAAGGAACGCCATCGTTCCATTTAGGATCGGTGGAACTGTAACGGGAACGCGTTACATTTACGAAGGAGCGGCAAAGCGAACGGCGTTCCTTCTTATACAGTTCCACTCACGACGATCGCACGTACGCAGCACATCATGCAGGGCGGATATGCTGGGCTACAGCAAGCCCTCCCTCGATTCCCCGTTTTCCGGCCCCCACGATCGCTCCCTCACAGAAAATTACGAACGAAAACGCCATTCTATTGCGGTTTCGATGATTCGACCAGGGTGAAGCTTCCCCTTCACTGCGGCCGCACGACGTCACGGTATCCCGCTACTTCTTGGTGGTGGCCGCTTACTATAGCCGCGGGACAAGTAGTTTCCGGCAGTCACCCAGCCCTGCATTTCGTTCTTTCGTCCCATACGATCCCACCGCCAGGGCTCCCTCCGAACCATGGCCGTAACCGCGGTTCAGAGAAGGCGGTTACGGCCATGGTTGACCATACTTGTAACACAGTCTGCACGTCGATTTCTTCAAGATATTTTCGTTGAACTCAACAACAGCTCTGTGAGCTCGGAAAAGGCAGAAACGAAAGGCATTTCGAAAGCATATATACACGTGTTAACGCGAACGTATGCTGAACATGCTTACGTGCGTGCGTGCGTGTTTGTAATGCTGAGCGTCGACACATCGCCCTAACCCGGACTTGGTTAATTATGTTTGGTTAGGTCCAGTTTGTTTTTAATAAAAACTAGTTTCATGCTGCCATTAGTACGCGACCAAAAGGTTAGCTGCACAAGAATAACCAATCATTTTAACGCACCGCACCCCGTCCCCTTTACTGTTCAGCCTCGTTTGCTGTGTACCATTGTCCTGTCAATTATGCTTGTGTGGTGTGGGTAATTTTTGGTTGGCGTCCCGCCAAATTGTGCGTGTGAGGTTATTTACTTTTCTATTTATTTCCTGCACCACAACGCCATTTCATCCTTCCCTTAATGTCGGTGTGCCTGCGAACTGAACAGGCAAATAATGTTTATTCCTAATACCACGGAAAGGAGCAAACAGTCCCGCGTTATTTAATTAATTCGGTGGAAAACGTACAAGATAGCAATACAAGAGTTCCTCACATCGACATATATTCAACGCAGCCATAATTAACAATAAAGTACAATATATCATAACTACTTTAAAATGATGAGAACTATGTAAAAGGAATATATCCAAAACTGCCAATTAGTTTATTAAAATGCTACAAGGGCTTCCAAAATTTTGAGCAAAATCGTTTAGAATGGGGAATGCTGACGACATCGGGGAATCTTTTTCCGGTATTTGCGCACAATTCCGTTATATACTCTCCTAAATGAAAAGGTCTATCACTAGCTTTTAGTCTCAGATGCACCGCTGTGACACGCATTTGTGCATGCGAGTAACTACCCGTTTGCACATTGGAAGCGCAGTGGAAGCGCGTTGGAACTGAAGTGCAAAGTGCCATATGTGTCGCACTCGTAACAGACTAGCACGAAAGTTGCAGTGATGTTGTCCGTTGTATCTTCGATGTCCCTTGAATATATTTGCCTGGGAGCGTGTCTCTATTTCTGTTTTTTTCAGATAATAGGCGACCGGTGACGTTGAAATTCGTGAAACATACATAGGTCCATGCGAGATTTAATAGACAGACAGACAGACAGACAGACAGACAGACAGACAGACAATAAACTTTACTAATATAGTCCTGAGGAGCACCGCAGCCGTCCAGGGCGGCAGCACCGCGGGCCGCTTCCAGGTGGGGACGGGGAGGCTAAGCCTTACCGCCGCGTCGTGGGCCCGCTGGTGTAGTAGTCAGAGCTCCCTAACTACGAGCACCACTCCTCTTCAGTGACGCGTTGAGGGCCCCGTAAGGAAGGACACTGCCAGAGCATGTGATCTATTTTGCTTCGCTCGCCACAATCGGGGCAGTCCGGTTCAAATGTATCCGTGTAAGAGCTTAGAGATTTAATATGTTCACTATGTAGCTGGAACGCGTTCCTTTTCTATTAAAGGAACTGTAGCGAAGAGTGGCGCACCCTGTGGACGCATTATCATCACCATCTCACCGACGAAGAGGTGTTCGCGCTCTCGGTGTCTGACGCTCGCCTGAGACGATCGCCTTTCCTGCTTCGGCAATAAACCGCCTTACATATTTGGTGGAGCTGTGCTGGGTCTTTCCCCCAAACCCTGGAACTACACACTCGGAGGCTGCCAGCCATCATGCCCGACGACGCCAGCCAAACACCACCCCCGGCATCGCCAACATTGATTTGCCCTGGCTCCATGCGTCAGCGAGATCCTCCCATCTTTAGTGGCTCCGACCAATACGACGTCGAAGATTGGCTGTCATTGTACGAGCGGGTGAGTGCGCACAATAAGTGGGACGATCCTCAGAAGCTCAGCTACGTCAACTTCTACCTTACGGGTGTTGCTAGCGTGTGGTATAACAACCACGAATCTGAGCTTCAAAACTGACCAAACTTCAAGGTGCGCATTGCGCAAGTCTTCGGTCGCCCCGCGGTAAGGAAGCTGCGTGCCGAAGAGCGCTTGCGCAGCCGTTCGCAGCTACCAGGAGAAAGCTTCACCAACTACATTGAAGACATCGTGGACCTTTGCAAGCGCGTTGATCCATCCATGACAGAGTCCGACAAGATCCGCCATGTCATGAAGGGCATTGAAGACGACGCTTTTCAAATGCTCCTCTCTAAAAACCCACGGACCGTCGTCGAAGTTGCTGAGCTTTGTCAGAGCTATGACGAACTCAAGAGGCAGCGTCATCTTACTCGATGTCCTCCCACGCATGAGGCACCTGTCTCAAGTTTGGCAGCTACAACTAGCCACGAACGCCTTCTCGGCGAAATCAAGGACTTCATACGCGCTGAAGTCGCCCGGCAGCTGTCTCTCCTGAGTGCCGTCCCAGGGCCCACACCATCGCTGGCTCCTAGTTTCCGCCAGGTGCTTCAAGAGCAAGTGGCGGAAACCTTATTATGACCCTCTCGTCCTAACTACGCCTTAAGTCGCCAGGATGGCTCCTTCTTCTCCAGGGGGCAGTTGTAGCGAAGAGTGGCGCACCCTGTGGACGCACTATCATCACCATCTCACCGACGAAGAGGTGCTCGCGCTCTCGGTGTCTGACGCTCGCCTGAGACGATCGCCTTTCCTGCTTCGGCAATAAACCGCCTTACAGAACTTGTAACGAGAACGCGTTACAAATTTGTGAAGGAACGAGGAACGAGTTTTCGTTCGTGTTTTGGAGGTACGTGTACAACACTGGGAAAAACACAGAGAAACAAAAACGTAGTTAAAAAGAGGAGCACACAAAAAACACAAAGCTTGACAATAATGTCTACACGGTATGTTGTACAGCGTCTGTACAGCAAGAGTTCAAAAGAGTTCAAACGCTCAAGGCGCTCACGCGTTCCGGCTCGTCGACACAGCGTCCGTCAGAGGGTTCTTGGGAACGGCGAGGCAGGCACTAGAAGTGTTGTGGACGAAGGGTCGGTGAAGACTCCTAGTCGTCTGCTGGGCGTCCGGAGCAGGAGACGTAGGAGACGTGTCTATTTCGAGGTCTCTCGGGCGTTGGCGCTCGACTGGGTCCTTCCGACAAATGTTGGACCCTGAAGCATAATCAACGACTCGGGCACTCTTTAATAGTAGCCCTAGCAGACGATTCAGCGACTGCGCCCCGATGATCATGGCGGAATCACCCAGTGGTACCGGTGCACAATGCATTACGATTATTGAAGGTCCGCCGCGGTGGTGTAGTGGTTACGGTACTCGGCTGCCACCCAAAAAACGAGGGTTCGATCCCGGCCGCGGCGGTCGCACTTTCGATGGAGGCGAAAATGCCAGAGGCCCTTGTGTTGTGCGTTGTCAGTGCACGTTAAAGAACCCCAGGCGGTCTATATTTCCGCAGCCCTCCACTAAGGCCTTTCTCTCTTCTCTATCTCTTTCAGTCCCTTTCCCTTTCCCCCACGGACGCTTAGCCGTGCTCCCTACATGGGCTGCAGAAATTAGTGTCCTTTCCAAACCGAACCACAATCATCATCATCATCATTATTGAAAGCCTGAAGACGACCAGATGAGACAACGCCGGCAGATCCGTTTAATCTGTAGGCACTCGCCAGCTTCAAGCACGAAAAAGGGCAGGGATGGTGATGGTCACCTATACACAAGAACGATAAAGCACGTTAAAAGTGCTTTCCCTCCCTCTTCGAAGCGGCCAACCTGGCCGAATTTTGCACATCGTCTGTCCGGCGAATAAAATGCTTCATGCAGAAGGCGTGAACAATTTCTGTGCTGCGACGACGGTGTTCGGTGACGCAGTGAAGTTGGGTTACGAGATAGTTCAATGGAGAAGTTTGTTAAAGGGATACGGACACGACATCTGAAAATTTTACGAAAGTGCTGAAAATGAATTCTGAGTGTGCGACTGCACTGAAAGGAAGTAGTCACTTCGATCATTTTTTAGCGGATGGCTTTATTTTGGGCGTTTTTGTGAGCGCGCGCCACACCGCCCGACTCGAGTGGGATGGAAGGCGCGACGTCACGGCACCCTCGTCGAGTACCGAGCCCGCCGGCCGCCGTCATTCGAAGAGCGCCGACGCCGCCATTGCGAGCATGGTGTCTAGTTCTGGTGCCTCTACCAGCGATGAGTACACGCCTGAAGACGAGGACCACTCCAAAGTGGCAAGAAGTATAACCGCTAACCGTTTCGAGCCTTCCGCGTCAAGCGGGCGGCCGTGTACGTGCCGGTCAGGCAGCCCGGGCTATCAACGTGGTAAGGTTTTTCTCAGACTTAATGTGCAGCGGCAGCAGCTAGTAAAGTGATGTTACGTAGGATGTAAAATGCCTAGTTTCGTGAGCTACGTTGAGGTAGAGAGAGCTCTTACGGATGAATCGTAGGTAGCATCGTAGCTCGTTGCTTTTCGTTTACCTACGCGGTCGGCTTTCCACCGCTGCGCAGTTCGTTCTGGCGCGACGAGGCAGCGCATGTGTGAAATGCTGCGGCCGATTCATAGCCCTATGTTTACGGCTATTGTCACATCCATGACATTAGAAGCGATTCACTGCCTGAATTCGTGATTCGTAGCTTTGTGTAATTAAGTATTATTATTATTATTATTATTATTATTATTATTATTATTATTATTATTATTATTATTATTATTATTATCAAAATATGGGCGGGCGCGCTAGCGACCCGTCGGCCACATCACTTAGCTACCTCGAATCTTTGGCCATGGGCAAACACTGGCTGCGGTATTTACTAAGGAAATGCATCGCCAACAATCAATTCATGAAACCTGACGCATAATCATGCAGAGACCTATGAAAGCCTGTCGTTTTCTGCTTTAAGGTTGAAAACAAACGAGTGAAACAAGAACGCAGATAAACGTGCTGTGCGTTTTAGACCACTACACATGCATGCTATAGTGTGGGGTTAATCCACTGGTTGTGTTTTTGTTTTATTATATATTATTAAATAAAACAGCGCTGATAAGCTTTCACTCGATGTCAGACGCAGCGAAAGTGTACAAAATATGACAATTGCGTTTTGTGACAAAATCAAGCATTCGCAGTGTGAGCAACTTCTGTCACAACCCGAGAATATGTGTTCTTACACAGCCAATGAAAGGGAAATTTCTCTCCTTTCAACAGGTTCTCCTGCGGTCACCGGTGCGAGGGCACGCCTACACGGAGAGAGAAAGGTGTTGCAGAGAGCAACAAAAGGTGGAAGGTGGCGAACACAGCTGAACGGCGTACCGAGGCTTTTCAGCACAGCCGCGCTGGTCACGTAGTCGTCGTCGACGAAGTGGTCCGCGCAAAAGACTGGGACAATTTGTCAGACGGACCACGTGCAAACAAGCGCGCCACCACAATCGGAAAACAGCGACGACTGCGGCCGACCTTGGCCGCGCGCGCGGGTGTGATGACGTCAAAATTGAGTTTCTGCCGGCGGCAGCTTGGAGGCAACCGCAACTGAAAATCGCAAGAAAGGACGTTTCTCGTCCATTTTTTTTCAAAGCAGCTTGTATTCATCATTCCGAACAGTTCAACTGCTTTACTGACGCAGAAACATCCTCCAACTTTTGCGTGCGTATTCCTTTAAAGGATGACGTATGAGCCAATATGCCGGTGAAGAAATTGGTCGCTTAGTCCTTAGGATCGAACAGGGGCACACAATAGAAGTTGATCTCCAGCACAGAAAGCGATGTCGCGGCGTATACGTTGCAGTGACGCTTACGTTGTTTCTGAGCCGCATCCGCACCACGATGAGGAATTTCATGGCAATGGACGACTCAAGCTGGAGCTTTTCTGGCATTGATGCGTGAAGGGATGCAGGAGCGAAAATGAATTGTTTATCGAAAACGGATGAGGCAGTGCATCCATACACAAGGAAATAATGGCTGTAGCAGGTATTTGGTTTTATCGCAGTATTATGAGTGAAAAGGACGATGGGTAAAATACTATCCCATTTCCTGTGATGGAAATCATGTCAGCGAGCGTTCGGTGGTATTATTCAATGAGACCGCTTGCTTGCGAGTCGAATCGCGGCAGCGGCGGGCACAGTACGATTGCAGCGAAATGCAAGTGCATTCTCAGAAAAAAAAAAAGTCTACGTGGTCCATATTTCTGGAGACCTCGACGAAGGCATGTCACGTAATCATACGTGGTTTGGCGACGGAAAACCCCGATATTGATATTAATGCCATCTCAGATATCAGTTACTCTCCCCTCACGGCATACCCCTTTCCCTCTTTCTTCATTCCTGGCCGTTCCCACGAATTAAATCTCAGTCATTCTTCCATAGTGGGTACCAGCGTGACACCGCGGCTCATTCATTGAAGCGTACAAGCCTTCTGTAGTGGGCAAATATCATTGCGTCTGAACAAGAACAGCGTCATCTGGTCGCTCAGCCATTATGTGCATTCTTGCGGCGCCTGCGGTGCGTGTGGCTGCAGTGCGTGTGGCTGCAGTGCTGGGGCTTCTTTGTGCAAGCTGGCAGGGCTTGAAGGTTATCAGCGCAAAGTACCCAGGCATTACTTTCCGCAATGATTCAAAGATTTTTTCCCCGCGAAGTGGCGATGATTGGAAGACTGACAGCACATACGCCATAATTACCGCCATGACGAATTTAACGCCTGTCGGTAAGTCTAATTTTATTCGTGGCGAGGTCTCTCGGCTGGATGGATTTTAAATGCGAAGCATTTCTTAGCGAAGTCCGGCGAGTTTGAGCGTATCTATCTATCTATCTATCTATCTATCTATCTATCTATCTATCTATCTATCTATCTATCTATCTATCTATCTATCTATCTATCTAGCCGCCTACGATTTTGTGCTCTCCAGGCTGTTTCGCTAATGGGATGTTTACGAAAATTGGTATGCCACAACATGACTGCCTGACGAATATAAATGAGAGGTCATAACATGAAAATCATGACATGCATGTCATGAGCGGCATGATTAACATGCCACGGTCTTGGTGCTCTTCTGGCAGTTCGTTAGTGAGATGTATACGAAAATTGGTATGCCACAACATAACTACATGACGAACATAAATGACAGGTCATAACATGAAAATCATGACATGCATGTCATGAGCGACATGATTTACATGCCACGCGTTTCGTCAACGGGCTGTATACGAAAATTGGTATGCCGCAACATGACTGCATCACGAACATGACAGGTCATAACATGAAAATCATGACATGAATGTCATGGGCGACATGATTTACATGCCACTGTCTTGGTGCTCTCCTGGCAGTTTCCTTAATGAGATGTATATGAAATAGGTGTGCCACAACATGACTGCATGACGAACATAAATGACAGGTCATAACATAAAAACCATGACACGCATGTCATGAGTGGCATGATTTACATGCCACGGTCTTGATGCTCTCCTGGCCGTTTCGCCAACGGGATGTATGCGAAAATTGGTATGCCACAACATGACTGCATGACGAACATAAATGACAAGTCATAACATTAAAATCATGACATGCATGTCATGAGCGGCATGATTTCCATGCCATGGCCTTGGTGCTCTCCTGGCCGTTTCGTTAACGGGATGTATACGAAAAGTGCTATGCCACAACACGACTGCATGACGAAAATAAATGACAGGTTATTACATGAAATGCATGACATGCATGTCATGGGTGCCATGATTTACATGCCACGGTCCTGGCGCTGTACTGCCGTTTCGTTAATGGGATGCATACGAAAATTGCTGTGACACAACAGTGCATGACGATCATAAATGGCAGGTCATCACATGAAAATCGTGACATGCATATCATGAGCGGCATGATTTACATGCCACGCGTTTCGTTAATGGGATGTATATCAAAGTTGCTAAGGCACAACACGACTGCATGACGAACGTAAATGGCAGGTCGTAACATTAGAATCATGATATGCGTGTCATGAGCGGCATGGTTTACGTGCCACAGTCTTGGTGGTCTTGCGGCCATTTCGTTAACTTCATATGTACCAAACCCGGTATAGCGAAACAACAATGCAAATCCATTTTACGTTCCTGATGCGTGCTTCGCATTTCCTTCATTCCCACTGCACGTGAGATCTGCGAATTTTTTTCTTAGGCGTGCGCAATATCTGAATATTCCAATATTCAATTTAACAGTGTCCTTTTCCATTACATCTTCGAATGGAATGGCTGTTCATCATAAGATCATATTTATTGCAAATGTTCTACCAATATATGTAATGTATAATTAATCAAAATACACGCATAATTGGTGCAAAACAACGAGACATTTGATCCTAGCTGTCATATTAAAGCCATAAAGCGTGGAACATTATCTCTCAGCACTCGCGGACAGTAACTTAAGCGGCCATAGAAAGACAATTTAAGAACCCTTCCAATTTTCAGAATACCAATGGTATGCTTCTTTTGTCTAGGTTCTCCTTTTGTACTTTGAATGCTATAGTTATGAATATGGCGACGCGAACTTCGAAATAGACTAATTGCGACTATTCTGTATTCGAGAATCATCGTCTTAGATAACGATTAGATATTCCACTCGATTAATCCAGCATTCGAGTCGTGTCCGATCGGACTGAGTCTCAAAAAATAGTCATTCCCGTTCCGGTAATTTCTACGCACACTTGTTTCAGTATATGAAGCGGTCTTTTATTGTTACCCATTTCATTCAACATCTGTTCCCACTTCCGAAACAAACGTGAAGAGCCTTGAATTCGGGCGCTTAGGCTATGCTGGAGGTATTCAGGGGCCTTAGTTGGGTCACCTTGGGTTAAGATTTAACGGAAAATAACTCGGTACACCGCGTCCCGGTGATGAAGATGACTTGCCTAGTAACTCGGGGGGCCAGATGAAAAGCGTGATTTATATAGTCAGTGTTGGGTTTGACATCTATCATGAAAAATAAAGTAGTGTAGTTGTAGAGTTCAAGAAAACAGCAATTTACGATAGGCAGCGAGGCGCTCAAAAAGAAACAGCTTTCCCTAGTCAACAGCAGAGGCGTGCAAGACACGGACGCAAGGGGAGAAGTGAACAACACGAACGCCGTTGTTCACTTCTCCCCTTGTGTCCGTGTCTTGCACGCCTCTTCTTTTGACTATGGACCCTTACCAACTCGCTCAACTTTCTGTCCTTTTGAGCCTTCCTTAGCAGGCTGTTACCGCAGCTCTCAACCATAAAACTGATGTAAAATGAAAATGAAAGCGCATCGGTGTGCATTCGTCAGATGTATAGGATTATGAACAGATTGCTACTATTTCTCAAGATGAAGGTATGTAACAGCGGAACCTCACAGTAGTTGCTTAGAGAGAAGGAACGTGGAAGTTCATTGAAATTGTTCAATGTAAATTAGAGAACAATTAGGGAGCCATTGTGCAAAAAAGCGTAACGGAAGCAGTATGAAGAGGCAAGAAAACTAAGAGTGGGTCAGGGGCGAGTATAAATGAGCTTTGAAGACATCATCGCAGAAATGAAAACGAAAGTGGCATGGTCATAAGATGTAACGAAGAGGTAAGATGAACGTTGGCCATTAAGAGGGTTCTGCAGGGGGCTTAAGCAAGCTGCTGCTGCTGCTGCTGCCGATGATGGTGATGAGCACGTTTAAAAGCGAGTAAACGAATTTTCGCATTAAGGGGAAGTAGACTTAAGAACGTGTACATATTCAGCGGTATAACGCTGCATGGTTTCCTAGTGCCACTTCCATAAATTACTGAGCCAGCTGATGTACTAATGTGACGACACTTACTACAATTGTTTTTTACCCACACCGAGGGTTCGTAAATATTGTGCTTTCAGTCAAGTGAGCTTCAAAATTTAGGTGTAGACACATAGAAAAATGCATAGGCCCAGCTCTCATATATAAATGTTAGAGTTATGCCTCTCGCAAGTGGCTTCATTGATGACCTAGTGGATTGTCAGTTTCTCGTAGCACTTTGCACCAGCCACTAAGATTTCCCTAGACGCACCCTTTACGTTAATTGCTCACTTGGCTTCATCACGCACTTGTCTACCTTGAATGCTTTCTTCAAATCACTGGAAATCTTCATCACTGCGCATCTTGTTTACCACCGAATCTAGGGCGTTATTTAAAAGAAACATGGCTCCTGCTTGGCCGAACAGCGGACATGCTCCCACAAATGAAACTTGGAGGCTGGCTTCAGAGATGTGCGCACGCGTTGACATTGCATGAGTGGGTCTCGGACAAGCATTTTCTCCACACTGCTTTGTTTGTTTCTTCACTATTCGTCGTGGCAACTGCTTACAGGTAATCCACTCCCATATTACGATGTTGTCTTGTGTGTCCAGCCTTTAAATTCGAAAAAGGAACACTGTTTTCTTTTAGGTATACATAAAATCTCCTGTGTATTTACTTGTGCATTTGCTTACATTATTTTCCTTCGTAATCATTAGTTTCATCTAAAATGTGTATTATGGAATTCTTAGTGCGAGCGCGGTGCTTTTATCGTGCCTGTATTCCAAATGAGTCGCCATCCCGACATAGTCCGGCCACGGTGGTCTAGTGGCCGTGCCCGTATGATCGCGAGATCGAGTCCAGGCCGCGGCGACTACATTTCGATGAGGAGAACTGTTGAAGCCTGTGCGCTGTGCCATGTCTATGCACGATAAGGAACCTTACGGGGCCGACACTTCCGGAGCGCTCCACTAAGGCGTCTCTCGAAATCAGGGCTGGTTTTAGGATAGAAGACCCCAGATATCAGTCATCAATTCGTCGTAGCATAACGCAGCCTTGTATATTGTCGAAAAGTGGGCACGCTTTTTTTCACTATGTTTCATTCACTATGTTCACTATTTCACGTCCCCACTAGCCTTCTTCTGTAGAGCTTTGTGCGTTGCAGCGCAAAGCATATTAACTATCTAGTTAATGTGGGAGAATGAGAAACTTCTCGTGTGTTTTAGTAAATCTTTTTTGCACAAGGTAACATATCGGTTACAGTGCAATGTCATATGTCAGTAGAAAAATAAGCGAACGCACTTTCGAAATGCGTCAGTTTAAAAAAACTGAAGTACAAACTAAAGTCCAAAGTAACACGAAAGAAAAAAAACCTTTCTATGCAACATTTCTTGGAAATCTTGCAGAGCATTTGTAATTGTGAAGCGACTACATAAAAGTACAAAAACTGAAAAATATTCCGAATCATACAAATTGTTCGCGTAGAAGTTGCCAACGGTAGAGAAGATTCAATGTACTATCGCAAAAAAGTCTATGATTTGCACTTTTTTTCATGCCTAGTACAAACAGTCCTGCTCGACCAGGTAGCACATATTTATATGGAGAGATTTGCTTGCAAAAAGTGTTAAATGCGAAAATATAGAAATTCCTGACAGTCCTCGTTGGTTCTAGTCTTTGTCTTCGTCGTGCGAACTAAACAGCGCTGCCTCGCAATCATTGTTTGAGTCTCGGCTGCTAGAAACAGCCAAATCGTAGCTTCCAGATGCAACAGACGCGCCCGAAAGTCAATAATGTAGGGGCTATTGCAACGCGACAGCTCCCCGCGACCGAATCGCCTGCCGTTCTCGTAAACAAAGGAAACGGATCGCACGCCTTAAGCCGCCGTTAAAAATCACCCCCGCAAGGAAAAAATGCAAACCACACAGGATATTAGAGATGGGTCACCGGTGGCCCATAATGAACACCCTCTATAACGAAAGATTTAAGTGTATTGAGATGGAGCGTACGAATGCCATACATCCATAGTGCACACTTGCAGTTTATCGGACCGATGTGCGTGTGGTAAGAGTGAAAAGGGGCACGCGGGCGATAACGACACTCCGGCGGCGTGCCCCGCACAGTTAGCGTGCAAGCACCAACGAGACCAGGTGTTTCTGGGCACGCGGTTCCGATGATGCGCTACAGTTCTCGCTCTGATTCGTCGGATATCCTCCTTGTGGTTTGACGCGTACAACACATTTGATTGTTATAGAACATGGAGAGCAGAAGCCAAATGCATGGACCTATTGAGTGGATGAATGACTGCGGAAATTTGGATTATTGAAGTAATCGAAAATGACTCGGCAGGAGTTGTACATAAGAATTTCCGCGCATATGAGCGCGCGTTTTGTGTACGTGTGTTTGTGTGTATGCGTTGCGTAACATCTC
Source organism: Hyalomma asiaticum (assembly GCA_013339685.2). Classification (NCBI taxonomy): domain Eukaryota; kingdom Metazoa; phylum Arthropoda; class Arachnida; order Ixodida; family Ixodidae; genus Hyalomma; species Hyalomma asiaticum. Next base: position 31,735,805 of record CM023482.1, read on the forward strand.
ACCATGGCAAATATTTTGCTTCCTTCCGATGAACCCACGGACAGGTGGTACAAAAACAGGAACAAAAAGTACAAGGTCGTGTATAATGCGGCGATGGCACCATCTCGCATCCTGCCTCCATTTACGGCATCCGGGAGGACATCGCCTTCCAGCAATACCCGGCGCAATCAAAGTACAATGTGGAATGAAGGCGATGACGACGATAACTTCCCCATGCGTGAGCATTCCACTTTTTTTACTTGAGAAACTCTAGAGGGTCTTAAAGACGCTTATAATAGCAGCACGGAAGCGCGTCTATCTTGAATGAATGTATTTTTGTGTCACAGGGACACAATTTACAAATTAAGATTATTCCGTAATGTGCACTGTTTGCGAAGAAGTGTTGGCACCTATAATATTAGGACGTGATATATATATACATATATATATATATATATATATATATATATATATATATATATATATATATATATATATATATATATATATATATATATATATGCGGAAATTGAAGTTTGTATGGATCCGGTGAAGTATAAAGGCAGGACGATCGACTCACGGTGAAAAAGTAACTTTATTTGACGTTTCGACCAGGGTCTGGCATTCGTCAGAATCAGGGTCTGGTCTTCGTCTGACGAAGACCAGACCCTGATTCTGACGAATACCAGACCCTGGTCGAAACGTCAAATAAAGTTACTTTTTCACCGTGAGGCGATCGTCCTGCCTTTGTATATATATATATATATATATATATATATATATATATATATATATATATATATATATATTACGGTCAGTTTGGCACTTGAACCCACGGCCTGTGACGTCATCGGTTGAACTTGTCGAATACCAGTCTGTAATGCCTCTTTGATTGTGTATATTTATGTATGCATGGTTTATTTATTTTTTTAGCTTCGTTGCTTAATCGCCGTTGTCACTTGTCGGATTCTAGTCTGTAATGCCTGTGTGATTGTGTATATCTATGTGTCCATGATTTATATTTAGTTGCGTTCATTAATCGCCACTGTCACCATGCGAATAAGCGCGGGACCGTGTTTCACCACGCACGTGCCAATAAAAAGCCCTGACTACTCATTCCCATCGCAATAACTGAGCTGTGTATATCGTACAAGAGAGCTGTATACATCGTGCATCAAGCTGTGTATGTCCTATAGCGTATAATCTGGCTGCGCTGTCATGCAGCGCTCTGATATGGTCATGTTTCCATTGTAACTATCGATCACGTGTTCTTGCATCGTCACGCTGTGTGCGCGAAGAGTAATGATTTCTGTACTTTTTTCTTTTTTTTTTCTTCCGCATGATATCTAACTGTACCGTCATGAGCACTGCACGCAATGAATCATGTAATCGCTGGACTACGTCGCCCACACTCTCTCATGTATATAGTATATAAAGAATCGCGTTGACATGTACATGTTACTTTGACAAAGGCTGGTCCACCAGCCGAAACGTCAGTAAATATACTGTGCAAAAACCAACGTGCGTCGTACTCCCTTTTGTTCCTTATTGTACCGGGGCCAACGTGATTTCCTTGCTGCAACTGTTCACCCACAATGGCCCCCGCAACGACGCCGTTGAAGCACATTAGCCTGAAGTTTCCAAGGACAGAAACCTCCACAGTCGTCATCGGCGATTCCCAATCTAAGTACTTGCATCAGTACTTTGATCCCGGCTCTCAAGGGACGCCGGCTTTCATTTCGCAAATTGGAGCCAAGATTGATGACGTCCGGTCACTTATAAATTTTGTGCCAGAAACGGCCAACACCCTCATGCTTCTGGTTGGGACCAACGACATGGCATCAATTACAGCAGAAGCTGCATTTGACAAGTATCGATCTATGCTTGATTATGTCATGAAGATGACGCCGAACATCTCCAAGATTTATGCAACACTCATCCTTCCTCGTTGCACAAACCGTCGACGTGGTAACAGCAACCTTTCTTTCGTCCGACGCTGCAACAGGGAAGCAAGCTACTTCAATCGACTGCTGCGTGGATTCTGCAGTCGCTCAAGAAAAGTCTTCTTCCTGGACCACGGCTTCCAACACCTGCCCCCGGGCCGTGTACTGGCTGCCGACGGTCTTCATCCGAGTTTCGAAGGTGTCGCTGTCATGGCCAGCCACATTCGTGAACTTTGCTGCAAGCGCGCCGACAACAAAGTGTCACTGTGGTGTGAATTCGTGTCGTGCTACCCAACACATGGTGCTACGCAGAGTTCTCCGAGGAGGTGCTACTCTCAACCTTCCCCAGACGCCAAAGGCAAGTCCCCAGTTCCTAGCCGCCGGAATCTTCGCGAGGAAAGTGCACAGACCACTCCGTCCTTGGGCCGTCGCTACCCTTCCCGAAAGAACCCCGCTCGCGACAACGCTACCAACTGACTACCAGTCCCTGGTAAATCTGTTATGCATGATCCTTCTAGAACATTTATGAAATCTAGAAAGATTGCCGAGAAACGCATTCGTTCTGAGCTGCATGTCACTGCATTGTCGACATACTTAAGAGCTTCTAAAGTTCCGAAAGGTTTACAGCTAAGGTTGAAACCGGCCACTTGCGATCTTTCTGCTTTCCACAAAGCCAAGTGGCAACAGGTCCTAAGTGACGCCTCTGTGGAATTACTACGTATAGTTATGGATCACTACAAATCACGTACGATTCACCTTCATAGCGAGGAAGCCCGCCTCACTGCTCAGTTGGGGTCTCGCGAATCGGAATGCCTGGAAGTCTTTAAGCACAAGAAGAAGCTTAACTTAAGCGAACTCAAACGCAATAAATTCATTCGCGACGGCGTGCACACCTCTGCATGTAACGCTTACACAAATAATGCTCCTATTAAACCGTCAGTCAGGAGCGTGTCCACTGAACCAAGCAACAATGTTGTAAACCTATCGGCTATTACTCTTTCTGGTTCTCAAATAGCTGCCTTATCGAAGGGTCTTACTTTTTGCCCCGCCTCAGGTGGATTTAGTGAATTTCGGCTTTTAAAAGATCTGGACAACTTCGCCCGAAACATGCGCCTGAGGGAATACTTTCATGGTCGCGAAAATTCCAACAATACTACAGTACATTTGCCCTCGCACAAGAGATGGACACCACCACCGCAACGAAACCAATGTCTTGATATGTACATCAGTGCTGTACAACGCGACGTCCTTGAGGCATACAAGACCCGCGTTCCTTACCGACACAACTTGACAAAGAATGAAAAAGCAGCGCTTGAACAACTATCGAATAATCCTGATATTGTCATTAAACCTGCCGATAAGGGAGGAGCAATCGTTGTTCTTAATAGGAAGGATTATATAGCGGAAGCTTCCCGACAGCTCTCGGATGACAGTTTCTACAGAGCCCTCCCGACCGATCCAACAGATAACTTTAAGTCCATCTTGCAGGATAAGCTTATGACACTAGTAAAGGAGAAGAAACTAGAGGAAAAAACTGTTCGATCACTGATACCGCTGAGTCCCGTGGCCGGCAGATTTTACATGCTCCCGAAGATTCATAAGCAGGGTAACCCTGGCCGACCGATAATCTCTGGTATAAACACTGCAACCGAAAACTTGTCGCGCTATGTTGACGCCGTTATTAAACATATTCCCGAGACATTTCCTTCATTTGTCATGGACACTATTAATTTTCTTCAAGACATATTAGGTCTTACCATCCCGCAAAGTGCAATACTTGTGACACTGGACGTCGCCTCACTTTATACTAACATACCGCATGCCGATGGAATTGCCGCAGTACTTAAGGCTTATGAGGATTCTTGTTTCGAGAGACCTATCGATAAGGAAGCACTCCAGTTGCTATTAAAGCTGATCCTCGAACTCAATAACTTTGAGTTTAACAACTGTCATTACGTTCAGATCAGCGGCACGTCAATGGGAACTCGAATAGGCCCTACTTATGCAAACATTTTCATGGGTATTCTAGAGAATGATTTTCTGTCTAGCACCGACCTGCAACCTTTCTTTTATAGACGGTTTATAGATGACATATTCTTGATTTGGACATATGGGGAGGAGACCCTTTTAAAGTTTATAGAAGGATTTAATAACTTTCATCCGTCGATCAAGCTTTCGCACAATTATTCGCCATGTTCGCTTAACTTCCTGGATGTCACTGTCAAGCTTTCCGAAGGAAAATTGGTCACAAAACTATACCGCAAGCCTACTGATAGCAACCAGCTTCTACACTTCCAGAGCAGCCATGTGCGACATTGCAAAACTGGTATACCTTATAGTCAGGCTCATCGTTTTAAGCGATTGTGTTCCGACCGCAAAGATCTCGTATCAAATTGCGAACAACTGAAAAGCGCTCTCATCAAACGACGGTACCCGACTGACTTGGTTGATGACGCTATAAGCCGAGCAGACCAATTGAATAGAGCCGACCTTCTTAGCGGAAACCTTTTGCCGGAGCGCCGTACTGATACTAACCTCGTATTGACTTACTCGGCATCAGTTCCAAAGGTTCTTTCTATACTGAAACGTCACCACAATATCCTTGCCCAAAGTGAACATCTGAAACATATCTTTCCCGAACCACCTCGTGTGGTCTACCGGCGCTCGAAGAATCTCCGCGACATGTTAACATCGTCAAAATTAAATGAACCTATAATATCTGGTTGTGCACCTTGCAACAAGCCACGCTGCAAGGTATGTCTACATATGCAAACCACCCAGAAAGTCATTAGTACGTCTTCAAACTTCACCCTTAAAGTTCACGGCTCATTTAATTGTAATAGCTCTGACGTCGTATATATGCTCGAATGCGCCGTCTGCCAAAAACAGTATATTGGCCAAACAGAAACGTCGTTCCGGATACGCTTTAACAACCACAGATCGCATGCCACTGCGTTACCTAACCTACCGCTTTCAAAACATGTTCGCTTGCCAGGGCATTCATTCGAAAAAATCAGGGCCACTATACTTGAATCAGGCTTTCATTCTCATCACGATCGTGAAATCCGAGAATCTTATCTCATCTATAAATTCAACACCGTATCATCAGGTATAAACGAAAGTACAGGAACTCTTTCTAGCGTGCCCACCAAGCATCATCAACCTTAATTGTGACAATTAACTAATTACGGTCAGTTTGGCACTTGAACCCACGGCCTGTGACGTCATCGGTTGAACTTGTCGAATACCAGTCTGTAATCCCTCTTTGATTGTGTATATTTATGTATGCATGGTTTATTTATTTTTTTAGCTGCGTTGCTTAATCGCCGTTGTCACTTGTCGGATTCTAGTCTGTAATGCCTGTGTGATTGTGTATATCTATGTGTCCATGATTTATATTTAGTTGCGTTCATTAATCGCCACTGTCACCATGCGAATAAGCGCGGGACCGTGTTTCACCACGCACGTGCCAATAAAAAGCCCTGACTACTCATTCCCATCGCAATAACTGAGCTGTGTATATCGTACAAGAGAGCTGTATACATCGTGCATCAAGCTGTGTATGTCCTATAGCGTATAATCTGGCTGCGCTGTCATGCAGCGCTCTGATATGGTCATGTTTCCATTGTAACTATCGATCACGTGTTCTTGCATCGTCACGCTGTGTGCGCGAAGAGTAATGATTTCTGTACTTTTTTCTTTTTTTTTTTTCTTCCGCATGATATCTAACTGTACCGTCATGAGCACTGCACGCAATGAATCATGTAATCGCTGGACTACGTCGCCCACACTCTCTCATGTATATAGTATATAAAGAATCGCGTTGACATGTACATGTTACTTTGACAAAGGCTGGTACACCAGCCGAAACGTCAGTAAATATACTGTGCAAAAACCAACGTGCGTCGTACTCCCTTTTGTTCCTTATATATATATATATATATATATATATATATATATATATATATATATATATATATATATATATATATATATATATATTGTGCGCATTTAATATGCACTACTTCCTCATCTGTACATAATCATCATCATCCTGCTGTGGTTGAGCTTCATCTTCGGTGCCTCGGCATCATTATTATCGTGTGTGGGCCTTGGCTGGTTCGCTGCTGATTGTGCAGTCCTAATAAACGTCGTCGCTACCGAGACGTCATACTTGGTGGAGGTGGTTCTTCGATCCTCAGTCCTCTGTCCAGTCAGTCTCCCACCTGGAGCTTCGCTCGGGTCGCCGCTTGCGCTCACTGTCCGCCAGCATGGATCACGACACCCCACCCTCCACTTCTGCCGCTACCGCTTCTGTGACACGTCAAGCCACACCTTACGTTTTCAGCAGCCACCAGCGTGACCCCCACCTCTTCGCTGGTCTTCGTGGGGAAGATGTCGAGGACTGGCTGGACGACTACGAGCGAGTCAGTTCTGCTAATCATTGGGACAACCCTACATATATACAGACATACATATATATGATTTCTGAATTTAAGCCGTACAAAACATATAGAATTTATGACTTTAAACCGTAACACACGTAAATAATGACTCATTGTTGGGGAAGCGGACCACACGCATCTCTATGCATGTTTTACACTCACGCACGCGCTTGAATGTGTATATATAGATGTGTGTGTTTGTATGTGTTTCTGTGCATGTAGTGTATGTACATATGTAACACTGTTTTCCTCCTGACGGCCTTATTAAACAGGGAACCCCTTCCATTTTGTGCGAAGGGAAGGAATATATTTTCTTCTTTTCTTTCCCTTTTTTTCTTCCTTTTTCCGGCTACGTTATTTTTCTATCTTTCTTTTCCGAGCATATGGACAGCCATAACAGCAGTGCACGTGAGGGCCGTCTCCGTTGCATACGCGTCGTGGGGACAAGGAACTTCACTGGTTCCCAGACATGAACTAAAGAGACAGAGGAGAAAAAATTTTCCCCTTATTGCCTAGAGGGCTCGCGGCGCAGACGACATCCAACAAAGCACAGCAACCTTTTGTGGGTGCCCTAACCTGCGAGCACTGCAGTATCTTAGAAACCCACATTTGCACCCATTCTGCACTGTCTGCTTCCACTCTGAGTTGCTAGCAGCCCACTTCTCTCCTCCGTCCCGGACAACCCCCTCTCCAGCACCCATAACACCCACCTCCAGAATGCCTTGTGAACCTGCAAGTACCGCCCTCTCTCTCTTCTTCTTCTGATCAGCTTCGGAGCTAGCACTTCACTTCTCTCTATGCCTTGAGAAAGACCGGACCCCGCGGTCGGAACTGTTGGCAATAAACGATAACCGCGAAGTCGTGTCTACCGTTCTACTATATGTATTGTATGAGAAGGAGATTCCGAAAGGGATCAAGAACTAGGGGCATTTCTAAGCCCTGCACCTTAAACGCGTTGCTTCGAAGGACAGACGGTGCACGACGCCGGTGCTTAATCCCTATTGTGATCCTTTATGAGAACTGCAGGACTGAGTTGGGTTATAGCAATGGTGATGCATGAACAACACACCAACAGTTCTTGCTCTTAGTACAAGCATGGGAAGCTGAAGTGCTACGCCAAAAGGGCGACACTGCTGTGTTTCATGTTTCATGTTCAGCACACGTGGCTTAATCATACAGCTCAAGCGACGCACAAGACTGCTCATATTGTAAGGTGCACGCGACATGCCACGTACGATTTGGTATCGAAATAAGCAAGCACTAAGAGAGGCACCTTCCAATGCTAATTCACATCAACTTGACAGGTTTAGACTGTCTGAATTAGAGCAAAAAAGATGCCTATGATCTCCTGTTGATAAATTATAGATAATAGGACAAGCCGTCGCCTTCCGTGGACATAAGATAGGACTGTGTTCATGTACATGATAAATTTACATAAGTTCGACTAGGTATTGCTCGCTTTGTAATTCTTGGAAGGTTGGGCCTAGCGCATAGTTGTGAACGCAATAATTTCGGCGCAGAATTCTACATTAGGTCTTACATGAAAGAGCACTTTTGCATTAACTTATACGATAGGTCATACATCACGTTATACGTTGTTTCTGATGACTTCGCAGATGTGCAGCAGGCTCTTACACCATGGAAAACCACGTGTGGTGCGCAAGCGCGTGTCATAAGCTACAATTATTCAAACATGAGCCGCAAGCGTTCCGGTCTATGCCATTACTGCGAGTAGCCAGCTGCCTCGTTGTATTGCAACAGAACTTAATATTTCTAATTTTATTGACATTCTAAAAATTATCCTATGTGTTGCCTTCGTTGTTTTTCTTGTATCCGTTAAAGCGTAATTATAATTTCTCGCGGTGTCATATTAGCTTGCATGTTGCATTATGCTTAGGTCAGTCCTGTTATTTGATATTTTTCGATGATTGCCTTGTCTCTTTTTCCCTACGACCTTTTGTTTTCCTACCACCCGTATGTGTAAACTCCCCGTGTGGGCTTTCACAAATTTCTTGAAATGAATGTGCGGTTCCAGGAGCTTTTTGCATCTCTCGTGCATCAACGGGCATTCAGTCCCCCCTGAGCGAGGTTTTCGAGGATGTCACATTTAGAGAGCAGTATTGGTATTGTCCACAAGGGCGAGCGATAAAAAATGGTGCAGCTATAAAGGAGCAATATGCGAATATATATATATATATATATATATATATATATATATATATATATATATATATATATGTGTGTGTGTGTGTGTGTGTGTGTGTGTCTTTCATGCGCTATAGGCCTCCCGCTGTCATAAAGCCAAGCCCAACGGAGCTTGCCTTTCTGCAAGCATAGCTACAAATTTACATAACTATCGATGCTCACGTAAAAGCGGATCAGCATAATGCTGTTCAATTAGAACTCCGAAAATGAAGGCCGCTCATGTGTCTTATTGAGCGCGTTCGCTAGTGTCCCTTATGGCTTTCCTACCTGCTTTTAGTGCTCGAATAGGCTTTTGTCATACCCACTCACAAACACTTCTTTTATATCGTTTGTGTTGGCTAGGGCCTCGGACCTTACATGACATCATGATCCCCGTAAGGTGGCCAGACGGTGAACCCTACATTGGTGGGGTGCGTGAAGGCGAAACGGCTTCATCTTCATCAAGTAAGCATTAATGGGCGTCAAGCGGAGTTAGAAAAATAACGGCTGTTAAACCTTAAATAAGGTTTCCCTCCAAACTCAATCAATCTGGTGCGCGAATCGCCCGTAGAAATGATCATACAACGTTTTTTCATGATACTGCAGCTATTATGAAGTGATATAGGTTTCGAGGTCTTCTTGGATTGACACCCATTGCAGATTTCTCAACATGGTCAGGCCTTGTAGACAATTTGCGTGATTGTCGTGGCTGTTTTTGCCCCGCATATTAAAAACACATTGATTCCAGAGACATGAGAAAAACGTTGGGTATCCAACCCAAGTTTCATAGAGTTGTGACCTGCCCAGATTGGTGTACAATTACTGTTTAGCAAATTGCCATTTGCATTTATGTGTGCTAGCGTTGGTGTTCCAGTGGCAGTTTCTCTATGCTCCAACTCAGAAGTACCTTGCAGCATTGTGGAAGCTGCAGGGATTCTTAGCCAATGGAAAACGCGAAAGCCCCTCAAGATGTAATCATCCGCGTCGCGTCGTCTACTCGTCGTCTGCTGGGCCTCTCTTGGCGTGGGCTCGCCTGCAACTTTCGCCGTCGCCGTAGCTTAGGCAGAGCTTGCACATGGCCACAGGTTCGCCCGAATAAAATTTAATTATTTTCGTAGTATCTTCGTGTGTGTGTGCAAGGAAGACCGTGCCGTCAACGTGAAAATATTAGATTTAAAATGGGCATTGTTCTTTCGAATTACGCCATTACATCAACATTCCGTGCTTGCTGTCTGAAATGTTGAAGAGATAAGGATTATAATCAAAGTGTTCCATGGGTCGGTTATATTGCTCGCAGGCACCGACTCGTTGAGAAGCGACCAGTTGCCATCTGAGCTTTCGTTTCAAATGACTCAAGAAGACGCGGAAGCGCCAAGCGCCGAACATACTACAGGTTAGTAATGTGTGTTGTGCAGATGCATTGCACGAGAACTACGCGTATGTGCTTTTAATGCCAGCACCATGCCTTTGAGTTAGCAATAGAAATGCTCTTGCCCTGTATGAGGTCTTATGCAACTCTAGGATAAACTTTCAAAAGATTCTACACCAGTGCTGCACACGACGCACACATCTTCAGCACGTAAGTTCCGATACGCTACTTCACATCCTGTGCATAATTTTTTAACGTAGCAGCAGCAAAACACCCCAGCTTAGCGGACAATAAGAGATGAAGGATAAGCGCCATATCTATCTATCTATCTATCTATCTATCTATCTATCTATCTATCTATCTATCTATCTATCTATCTATCTATCTATCTATCTATCTATCTATCTATCTATCTATCTGTCTATCTATCTATCTATCTATCTATCTATCTATCTATCTATTGATTAATTTGTGGGGTTTAACGTCCCGAAACCAGCTCTGATTATGAGAGACGCCGTAGTGGAGGGCTCCGGAAATTTTGACCACCTGGGGTTCTTTAACGTGCACTGACATCGCACAGCACACGGGCCTCAACATTTCGCCTCCATCGAAATGCAGCCGCCGCGGCCGGGATCTATCTATCTATTGATTGATTGTTCCATTGATGTTTATTAATATTCGGTATAGACTAAAATTGGCACGAGTTTACCAGAAATATGACTGTTGGGCTACGACATCAACAACACATATATTTCTCACGCCAAGATTCACAGCAATGCGACCACGTGGTGCGCATACCCGCCTTCCTTCGATCGGGCCATGAGTGTATAGGTAACATGTGATCTAAAGTTATCGTTTCGAATAGAACCTCAGGTGAAGAGGGAGGCTTGAATCGATGAAGAGATCGCTAAAATGATTTAGAACAGGGAATGTCGCAGGAGCCAACGTTTCGAAAAACGAACTTGTCTTCTTCAGGACGGTGACTGCCTTCTCCAGCGTTCGTTTATGTACTTGTCGAAAGTTTCGCTCCTGCGAAATCCCATTTTCTTAATCGTTTTTAGCGATCTGTGGAATGTTATTGTTTACAACGTATGTGAAACAAACACAGGTAATGATTACATGGCAAATTTTATAAGAACACACTTTGTGTGGGTTCATAATTTCTAGGGTTTTGCATTTCAATCGAAAATATGGTGTCTTTGGACGCCATAATTGCTGGTAAATCAATATTTCGCGTATTCAGTTATAGATACAGCTAATGGCCAGCTAATGGTCTTAGCTAATGGCCTTAGCTGTGTTTTGACGACGCTCTATCGGAATGTCTACACTTCTTCACTAACGTTGCGCAAGGGCTCTTGTTCATCATCACCATCATCATCATCATCACCACCATCATCATCATCGGCCTGTATACACCCAATGGAGGGCAAAGCCTTCTCCCATAGATCTCCAATTATCCTGTGCTAACTACGACAGTTTATCACCGCTAGCTTCTTGATCTCATCTGCCCACCTGACTTTCTGTCGCGCCCTGGCACGCTTGCCTTCTCTAGATATACAATCTGTTACCCTTAATGACCACCGGCTGTCTTGTTTTCGCACTACATGCCTCGCCCACGTCCATTTCTTCTTAGTGTTTATTATTATTGCTACGCATATGCTGCATTTTAGGAGCTTGACGATGTGCGCGGGCAGCATTGCCCAAGAGAAGAAGACGAAACTCGCATTTGGCTCGGGCTCTTGGCAGGAGCAGTATTCCACGAGCTTCGGCACTTGTTATAGTGACTAATTCGCTTTCGGCATGTACATCACCAGCATCAGCTTCTCCTCCCGAGTCTTCTGCTCTAAACGCATTCACGTTATTGGTTCCTCCCCACGGGCGTGAAGTGCGAATGGTGTGTGCGCCAGGCCACCGTGGCACGTTTCGAAATGAGATGGCTGATACTCTCGCCAGGTGGTCCCAGATGGGCCGGCAATGTCCGTGGCGCCTACTACTGCCTTCTTTCTTACTATGTCTAGATAACGCAAATATTCAATACTTCAATACTCCTGGACAGTGAGGTTACCTTTTGAAGAATATGGGCATGTTTGTTTTGTTTGGGATAATAAGTGGTGTCCCACTCGTAAACTGGAAGTGACCTATACAAAATGTCGCTGTCGTGTCCATTCACTGAATATTTATTTACATAGGTCTGCTCTGGCGCCATCTCCACTATGCTGTTATTCTCAGGAGACTGAAAATATTGATCATTTTATATGCCCGTGAGCATTATATTAGAAAAAAAAAAGAATTTTCGCTATTCTATTCAGCCATTTAAAAATTCCCCTGAAATCTCAGTATATTCTTTCCTTTGGGGCATTCTCACTAGTCTACACCAACAGGAGCGTCTGCTTAGCCATGTGCAATTGCATTCGTGAAACAAGAGGAATTCATTGGTAATCATCACCGTTGAACCAAATCGGCTTACGGGCGTCTATTTCCACACAGGGCGTCAGCTGATGCTCAAACGCGAGCTTCTTGGCAAACCTACGAGACACACGAGAAACATCTTAGCGGTCTATCTCGAGAAATCATTCGACTGCGTAAAGCACTCGCACATTGTTGTCTCTATTAGGGAGGCCTGATGTGAACACGTTTCTATAACTGTTAGCTCCTTTCTTCGAGACCGGAAAGCTACCTTGCAACTAGGCTTATTGAACTAACGGCAATTCAATTTAGGACCGAGAGGCACACCCCAAGGGGGCTTTAATATCTCCGTTCCTATTCAACTTTTCCATGTGCCAACTTTCGCGGCAGCTCTCACAAATCGACGACATCAGGCATGCCTCCTACGCCGACGACATTACACTCTGGTGTACGGGGAGCAATTGATTGATTTGTGGGGTTTAACGTCCCAAAACTAGTTCTGATTATGAGAGACGCCGTAGTGAAGGGCTCCGGAAATTTCCACCACCTGGGGTTCTTTAACGTGCACTGACATCGCACAGCACACGGGCCTCAACATTTCGCCTCCATCGAAATGCAGCCGCCGTGGCCGGGATTCGATCCCGCGACCCTCGGATCTGCAGCCGAGTACCATAGCCACTAGACCACCGTGGCGGGGCGTACGGGGAGCAACGATGGCCGCATCGAAGAAGGACTGCAAGGCGCCGTAAACATGGTACAAGCGTTTATTCGGCAGGCCGCTCTCTCCACAGCTAGCACACAAAGGATTTATGACGTCTTCGAAACGAACATCCGAGATGTTAACGACGTCGCAGACACGGCACGCGTAAGAAGCTTTAGTCTAGGATGCGACGTACATCTCGTCTAATGTCCGGCTTGTTGCACATAAAAGAGACGTTTCCTTAGCCTCTTCGCAACGTCTTCAAAAAGCTGGTCTTTTCGACCGTTTAGAGGAGACTCCAAGAATCCCATTTCCCGGGATTCTGAATCCGTTTAAACTTGCCAAAGACCTCATCAAAAAGCTGTTCTTGAAATGTTAGACGTAAGTGAAAAATGAGCAGGAATCATGCTCGGAACTGGGCGCGCCCACCAAAATTTTGATCTGATTGCCACCCTCAGAATATATAAATGAAAATCTGACTTTAGAGCCTTAGGGGTTCAAATGACGCCAAGGTATTTTTGACACCCCTACGGCATTAACTGTGTGGTTCTGAAGCTGTCAACGGGATCATAATTTTGGTGGCAACCCCGATCCGCGGTCGCCGTCGCAGCCTTATGGCAGTAGCTGCGACCTGTTATGGTACCAGCTGCACCATAAGCTTTTCGCTGCTGCAGAGTGGGGAGTAGTGCCAGCTGAATACTTCCGTAGTTACGTCCTAGGAAGAAGTCCTGGCGTTGCACTTGCCTGAAGCTCTTTTTTCGGTGAAAAGCATCAGCCCTGAGTGCAGCAGAGCAAAAATAGTGCCGTAAGGTAGGCACACAGTTGTCTGCAAAGGCTTCATCAGTCTTAGCATTTAAGTCACAATTAGTTGCCATGAATACAAAAATAAATCTAGCATGTACTTTGTAGAGTACGAAGGAAATGTACCAAAAATAGTAGTTGCATATCTTTCTACAGTGGAGGACCGACGGTTTCTCGGTGTGACGGGGTAACGGCAAGTTTCTCCCCGAGCGTGCAGGTTCATTTACCTTTGAGATGTCCGAGGCGTCGCCTCAAGACACTCAAAGAAGGACGAGGCCGTTTGCACACCACAATTAATATACACACTAAAAACACACAACATAAGCACACACCGAAAGACACATCCTATATAGATTCAAAACTGAAAGGCTTGACAAGATTGTACAGAACGGCTTAAGTTAATTAAAGTCCTAAGGCACGACCGCTCGTCTCACCAAGGTCAGCGCTCGTAGGCAGGCCTTGGCATGAATCGTGGCAGCTGCTGAGGAACGCCGCAACAGTCGGCGTCCACAAGCACGAGGGCCGATGGTAGCTCGGGCAGCAGGGAAGAAGACGGTTCACCGGCGTTGAAGGTGCGTCCCGGCCGGACATCCACGCCTGAGTTCGCGCAATAAGCTCGACAGCTCAGGCCTGTCCACGGGCACGGGAACGTCTTGCAAGGGCAGCAGTTTGCGGAGTCTCGGCCTTGATGAGATGGCTGTCCCTAGGTCTCGCAGGCCTATGGCGGGCACCGTGGCTAGGGCCCGTAACCCGACAGCCCAGTAGCGTGACTGCTCCTCTCCGCTGGTCTCTCTCTGGTCTCTGCCCCCCGCCAGTTCGCTTGGCGCTTTTGATCGCCCATCTACGTCGTGGACCTTTGCTATTGGTGTCCATGTGCCTCCGTTTGAGTTCTGATTGTTCCGAGCTATATTTGTGGCCTTCTCAGATTAGTGCTGATTTTCTTCATTATTACGGGCGAAGCTCCTTACGCCACGGGTCGTTCCATCCTCTGTTGCCCCTCGTAGCCACCTCGTCTAGTTCGTGAAGTGCTCACTAGACGGCGTGATGGCGCTGCGGTGCTCGCTTCATTCAGATGTATGGCAACGCGTAGTATGGGAGCGCATGGCGCACGAGACCGCTAGGTCTCGTGCTCGCTCTTGAATGCGCTCGCTCTTGCATGATCTCAGAATTATCACGAGATGGCGCTTCGGTGCTGCTTAACTAGTACGTGAATTGATCAATACATGCGCGGCACCACACGCTGTTTAGTTGTCGCATCGTAGCAACACCCTCTAGAAAAATATGAAGGCCTTAGCTCTCTTCGCGTGACGTCACACGATGGGGCGGATTGAAAAAGAAAGATATGGAACAGCGAAGAGATGTACTACACACGCGCCGGGGAACGAGTTTCTGGAGACGCGCGATCAACGCGCACCAGCGCGATCCGGACGCGCGGTGCGTCGTGTCGCGGCGACGGGCAAAACCGCAAAACGCGCTCGCCGGCTCATATGCGTCCGCCCCATCTGCTGACGTAGCGCGAGTGGAAAGGGAAAAGAACTAAGGCCTTCATATTTTTCTAGAGGGTGTTGGTCGTAGCCACGCTCGAGCTCGCCCGAGGTACGTGCCTCCCGGCGCGCGAGCTCTCTCGCTCTTCCTTCTGCTGTCTTGTGAGAGAGAGAGAGAGACAGAGAGAGAGAGAGCGAAAGGCGCGCGTTGACTATGGAAACGCTCTTTCTTGATGATGATGATGATGATTGTGGTTCGGTTAGGAAAGGACGCTAATTTCTGCAGCCCATATAGGGAGCACGGCTAAGCGTCCGTGGGGGTAGGGGAAAGGGAGTGAAAGCGACAGAAAGTGGAGAAAAGCCGTAGTGGAGGGCTCCGGAAAATTTAGACCACCTGGGGTTCTTTAACGTGCAATGACAACGCCAAGGAGGTTACACATTACTTTTAATGGAACCTCCTTGGACAACGCACAGTACACGGGCCTCTGGCATTTTCGCCTCCATCGAAAATGCCACCGCCGCGGCCGGGATCGAACCCGAGTATTTTGGGTGGCAGCCGAATACCGTAACCACTAAACCACCGCGGCGGACGCTCTTTCTTCGATGAACGGTCCACCAGCTCGCAAAGAAGAACGCGCCCTCACCCGCGAGAGACAACGTTAAGGCAGGCAGCGTCTTCTGGCGAGTTTCCTGATAGAAAAATGCCGACGGCTCGCGTTGCAGCCCGCCACCCATATATATATATATATATATATATATATATATATATATATATATATATATATATATATATATATATATAGGCACTGGATCTTGACTTGCAATGAAGTGCTGGTGGGAGATTTCACTTGTGCGTAGTTGAACCATAAGGATTCGTAGCGTGCGCGTTGACTAAATTAATCCGGAACTCGGTACGATCTACGATGAACATCCGGAGCTTCGCCCACTCATCATCATTCACACCGTGGATATTTTATTTTTTAGGGGGAAGCTCCTGAGCGCATAGGCTAGTCCGGCGGCGTTGTCGTTGTGATTGCCGTAGCCACCTCTAGGTCTCAGAATGATCACGAGATGGTGCTGCGGTGCCTCGCGCCGGGAGGCTCGCGCTCGCCCTCGGCGCGTGCCTCCCGGCGCGCGAGCTTTCTCGCTCTTCCATCTGCTGTCTTGTGAGAGATAGAGAGAGAGAGAGAGCGAAAGGCGCGCATATACTATGGAAACGCTCTTTCTTCGATGAACGCTCTACCAGCTCATAAAGAAGGAGAACGCGCCCTCACCCGCGAGAGAGAACGCTGACGCAGGCAGCGTCTTCTAGCGAGTTTCTTGATTGAAAAATACCGACTGCTCGCGCTGGAGAACCGTTCACCGGCCACCCGTATATATATATATAGGCATTGGATCTTGACTTGCAATGATGTGCCGGTGGGAGATTTCACTTGTGTGTAGTTGAACCATAAGGATTCGTAGCGTGCGCCTTGACTAAATCCGGAAGTCGGCACGATCTACGACGTGGGAGCGCAGGAATCTCATAAAGATCAGGAGCATAAATGACATCGCGTGTGTGACAAGTATGATTGGGAAATTTGTTGCAAATATACACACAGTGTTTGTCACGTCATTGATGATGTACTGGACAAGCTTCACGGAAGATACACGGTTTTTACCGATGAACATCCGGAGCTTCGCCCACTCATCATCATTCACTCCGTGGATATGCGTGCATTTTTTTTCTAGCGCTCGTGCCAACTTGGTCTTCGACCATTCATTTTTAAAGCGCGCACTCTTAAAGGGCCCCTAAACCACCAAGAGGTCGAAATTTAGTTGTGGTGTTGCTTTTATGCCGGTGTCCGCAACAAATACGTAGCGGCAAGCATTTTTCGAAACGGTGCCGAAATAGCCGAGTTACACGCGTTTGATTATCAAAACGCGGCGCTTGCTTGTTTCGCTCTCTCCTGCGCCCACCGGCCGCTTCCCGGTGCCACCTCCTCGCCAAGTGCTCCTCCGAATGTCACGTGACATACACCGCCGATGACGCGCATCCGGTTGACGCGCCTCCGCCGGGATCCCGCGTTCGCGCAAGTGTTCTGTTGGTGCTGTGTCAACGCTCTCTGTTAGCGCTATCCGTCGTGTTCTAGGAGGCGTTGGTCGTGTTCTGAGAGTTGCTGCAGTTTCTAGTCGGCTGTACGTCACTTGCACTTGCGTAGCGTAGTGCATTTGCGAATTCACACGCGAACACTGCACGAACGACACACGACGAGGAAAACAAACAGGCAGGGAGCGCGTGCATTTGCTAGCAGACTAACCGGAAGTCGACGATCTCCTTCGACCAATCAGCGTAGCTCGGACTCTTCTGACGTCACCAAAAACCACAATGTCGTCACGGCTAACTTTGGCATGCCGGAAATGGCCGGAGAGGCGCACGGCAATGTTTTTCGAATTTGTGGCGCGGCCGCTGCGCGTAGCGCTGCCGCATTTGACATCGTTCATCGCGACGGCATTTTCAACTTGATGCGCGTGTTAACTTGAAATGTGAAAAAAATGTCGGTGGTGGTTTAGGGGCCCTTTAATAAAAATTGGCAGATACCAGGCGCAGTGGGAATCAAGGAAATGCGAAGCATGCATCAGGAACGTAAAATGGATTTGCATTGTTGTCTCGCTATACAGAGTTTGGTACATATGAAGTTAACGAAACGGCTGCAAAAGCACCATGACTGTGGTACGTAAACCATGCCGCTAATACACGCACGTCATAATTCTAACATTATGACCTGTCATTTACGTTCGTCATGCAGTCGTGTTGTGCCATAGCAATTTTGGTATGCATCCCATTAACGAAACGAGTGGCATGTAGATCATGCCGCTCATGGCATGCATGTCATAATTTTCATGTTATGACCTGTCATTTATGATCGCCATGCAATCATGTTGTGCCAGACCAATTTTTGTGTACATCCCTTTAACGAAACACCCAGGAGAGCACCCAGACCGTGGCATGAAAATCATGTCACTCATGACATGCATGTCATGATTTTCGTGTTATGACCTGTCATTTATGTTTGTCATGCAGTCATGTTATGGCATGCCAGTTTCCGTATACGTCCCATTAACGAAACGCGTGGCATGTAAATCATGTCGGTCATGACGTGCGTGTCATGATTTTCGTGTTATGACCTGTCATTTATGTTTGTCATGCAGTCATGTTATGGCATGCCAGTTTCCGTATACGTCCCATTAACGAAACGCGTGGCATGTAAATCATGTCGGTCATGACGTGCGTGTCATGATTTTCATGTTATGAGCTGTCATTTATGTTTGCCATGTAGTCATATTGTGGCATACCAATTTTCGCATACATCACTTTAGCGTAACGGCCAGGAGAGCACCAAGACCGTGGCATGTAAATTATGCCGCTCATGACATACATGTCATGATTTTCATGTTATGACCTGTCATTTATGTTTGTCATGTAGTCGTGTTGTGGCATACCAACTTTCGCATAAATCCCATTAGCGAAACGGCCTGGAGAGAACGAAGACCGTGGCATGTAAATCATGCCGCTCATGACATGCATATCATGATTTTCATGTTATGACCTGCCATTTATGTTCGTCAGGCAGTGATGTTGTGCCATGCCAATTTTCGCATACATCCCATTAGCGAAACGGCCATTAGAGCAACAACACCGTGGCATGTAAATCATGGCGCTCACGAGATACATGTCATGATTTTTCATGTTATGACCTGTCATTTATGTTCGCCAGGTAGTCATTTTGTGGCATATCAATTTTCGCATACATCCCATTAGCGGAACGTCCAGGAGAGCACCAAGACCGTGGCATGTAAATCATATCGCTCATGACATACATGTCGTGATTTTCATGTTATGGCCTGTCATTTATGTTCGTCATGTAGTCATGTTGTGGCATACCGATTTTCGTAAACATCCCATTAGCGAAACGGCCAGGAGAGCACAAAATCGCAGGCGGCTCGATAGATAGATAGATAGATAGATAGATAGATAGATAGATAGATAGATAGATAGATAGATAGATAGATAGATAGATAGATAGATAGATACGCTCAAAGTCGCCGAAGTTCGCTAAGAAATGCTTCGCATTTAATACGCGCACTCCACTCATCACACTTGGCAAGCGGCCTAAGCTGTGCCAATGATCATGAAGTCGAAGCACTGCTAGATCAAAATTTTATTGAGAAACTAGCTTGTGCAAGTTTAAAAGAAAGACACATGCGAGGGAAATGAAACCGCTAATATTCAAAAGGAACTGCAGAAGAAACAATTTAAATATATTTGGAACTTACTAACGACTAGAGGCTTACAGAAAGAGCACGTGTACTCACACAATAATCAACAGCCAAACGACTATGCGCTTTTCAATATGAGAGCAGCGCATCATCTTATATGAGCACAGACAGAACAATGGACGACTGTGTGATAGCCGCTTTCAACCATGTTATGCAGTATCTTCACCCCATCAAAGTAAATGAATATAATAAAAGAACTCAAATATTGCGCAGATATGAAGCCGAAAATTTGCCTAGGGTATGAGCTGATATAACGAGGCAAGCTTTAAAGACAACCAAGAGCCTGAATCAAGTAACAATTAATATTGACCAAAAAGACGACCACAGAAAGTAGCGCATGAATTGTTAACAAAGTCGGCATTATGAGCAAGATCACAGCGCAGTGCACAATCTGTCACAGCGAGGAACCTTACATCGAAGCAACCTTTGTTTCATAATGAAGCCACATACTCACGTATTTGAAGTCGAATACACTGGAGACAGTGTTGGGGCGACCAAAAAAGAGAGTATTCTCACTTACACGCAGAAAATACAAATATTGCTCTCTACGAAGCACTGTATTACGCGCATCTATGCAAATGTGGCATGAACGCTTCTCAGACTAGCAAGCGTCATTTGGAAACCAAAAAAGACAAAAAAAGATTTCGGCGCATAAAGCTACTCCTAAAAAGGACTTCAAATAACCAGCAGGTATACATGTGCATCACCAAGCTGAGAGTCTACGAATTTTACCCCGTTTCACATTAAACAATACTCATACTATACCTAGCCATTAACCAAAACACCTCGAATGGCCAACTCCATTGAGCATGCAACCTCTATTAGACGCCCAACTAGTTCCCGTTCACAGTAATCAAAAACTAGTTGTAGTGTCCAGGTTTAGTGCAGCTGATGAATACAATCCTACTGGCATCATATGACACGCTGAAACCGCCGTCGCGGTTTCAGCGTGTCAATGCAGAACCGCAGTCGTGCCGTGGTAGAATGCATTTGGTGCACTTGATCATGTTATCCATGCGACTGATTCAACCGCATGTATTCCTGCAAAGCAAAAAAAATTGTGCCATTATTTCCTATAAAGCTACTCTGCAGGCGCCTCAGTAGCACAAGATTCTGGCACTGCACAAGCTGGTGGCGTCCGTAATACATAATAAAAAGTAAACAAAATACGTTCAAACGTGCATATATACGTCCCCGTAACACATCGCTCACCCATAGCTCGACGTATTAATTAAGTTCGTTGTTCGTCACCTTATCATCTCTGTCCTGGACTATCAGCCTAGCGACCTGGTTCAAGTCTTCGCTCCCCAATCGGTACCACGTGAAACACTGGATGGCATACCATAAATCCATTGTGCACAACAGCGTCGCTGTAACAGTGCTATGGAACCAGGTAACATATCGTGTAGTTGTTTTGGTATTCGCGGTCTGCAAGAATTACGCACCTCGAAAAGCAGAATACCGCAACAGCATGGTCAATGAGAAATAACAATAAGGAACATTTGCAAAAGAGTCACATGCATCTGACAAAGTTTAAATGTGACTGAGAATGCGCTCATCTGAGTGCTGAGCTGCTATAAGTTATTTCACCGACACAAGACATCACGATTGCCTGCGGCACAACAAATAGTGCGCAATCGCTCAAGCATGCACGTAAATTTAACGGCCCTGAACTGAAATCAAATCATTGCGATTTCAATGTCAGTGAACGCGAGGCAACGGTTTCCCTACAACACGCGATAGCACATGCATGTACTCATCTCTGTAACACACGAGTAAATTACTATTATGCCACACAGTTGTACAGGCGCTGTGCTCGCTACCCGTAACGGCCACTTGACAGGATGGTGGGAATGAAGCCAATGCACGCCTTACTCCCTAATGAGGCTAAACACGCACATAGACCTAACAAAGTTTCAGAATGCATTCATACACGGTGATCTCAACAATGACCCCACAGTTGCGCTGCTTGGCTTTTAAGTTGATGCGTCCACTATCTTATAGATTACCTAGCATTAATGCTCATTGTATCTGTTACAGACGGCTTTGATATATCCGAGGAACACATGAGTGATCTCTCAGGCATCCTGCTACGCTATTCAGATGTGGTACTTGCATTTATTTTCGGCGAGACGTGGACATTGATGTTACAGAAATCAGTCACAGAAGCGCCGGGAGTGAACCACGGTTAACGCAAGGAAGAAAGTAGAAAGAACAAAATGCCATCACACAAACGCACGCAGCAGTTCCAGCACGGTAACCGAATTTTCTCCAGAAACAAAGGAACAGCCAGCCGCCAACAATTACACTGACTCCACCTCCAACCACCCAAACGAGCTTCGCTGACTTTGCATCTCCGCCTGTCTGCGCTAGCCTGCGCCCTCTCGCCTCTTCTCCACGGCGACCGGCGAGAGGAGCCAGACATTCTGGCAACTCTCTCCCGGGCCCATGCCTGCCGGCGACATCTCGGCTCCGAGCACTATGCCGACGCCCGCCGAAGCTTTGACCCATGCCCTGCGTTTTTATCTCCGGTGGAGAAGGAGGGGGCGGCAGTATTCTTCCACGTTTTCTTTCGGTCTCGCAAAGAAGTTTCGGAGACGGCTTCATCGTCCCTTTGATGTCGCTCCCGCTTACTCTGCGTGGCTGACGTCTTTGGGACGTCAACCACGTGAACTAAAACGTCAATCCGCCGATAAGACGTCTTTTTGGTCTTGTGTGCTAGCTGGGATCCCTATGGGCAGAGGAATAGGAGCTACTACTTTACCGCACCAAATACAAGGCACATAAGGACGTTTACTCAGAAATTAGGGGTGTGCGAATATTCGAAAATTGCGAATAACGAATCGAATACTGTTCTATTCGATTCGGCACTCGAATCGAATAGTGCATATTCGAAATACCGAATAATTTTCGAATAGTTTTCGAATAGTTTTCGAATAATTTTCGAGTAATCAGCGCCTACGACAAAACACCAAAGGAACGAAACGATGAAACATCGAGAGGTGATTTTTCTTGTTTAATTCGCTAAGATGCATGCAGCTGTAGTTTTTACGAGTCTATCGGCGTCATATTGATCACCAGATGGAGCCGCTTTTGCTTAACATTCCAGTGCCGCCAAAGCGTAGAAGCGAAAGAGTCATAAATCCGCTATCATCATTATCATCATCATCATAAGAGCGGTGGTTTTGTTTGCCGTGCTCTTAGCCATACATCGCGGTCATCTCTCACGTGCTCTTGTTAGAGCGCTTTCGCGCTATACTCTCTTTTTCACCGTAAAGCGAAGCGCCATTGCTCATTTGTGTTGTTTTCGGCGGACAACGCTTGCTATTTGCGTTCAAGTTGCTGCTTCGTACCGTGGCGCACCATGAATAGCGAACATGAGACGAGCCCGAGGAAGCAACGAAGTTCAGTATGGAGCTTTTTTGACCGAACTGGGACTGGATCGTCAAAGTGTCGCACTTGTGGCTGCATTTTGAAGACACCGACCAACACTACCACGCCGTTGATAAACCACCTGAAGCGCCATCCAGCTGCCCACAAAGAGTATAGCAGTCGCATCGCAGCCACCACAACGACGCCGGCATCAAAAAATGCCGGTAGGAGGCAAACGGCGAGTCTATGCACAGGTTTTCTTCCGCAGCTAAGCGCCAACAGTACTCGCTCCCGGGAGCTCACCATGAAAATTGGTTCATTTATTGCGTCTGGTCTGCACAGTTTTTCAATAGTGGAAGAACGAGGCTTTATTGCACTCATGAAGTGCGCAGTTCCGAATTTCACAGTTTCTTGCCACACAACGTTTTCGCGGAGTGTCGTGCCAGAATTGTACTCTGCAACAAGACATGCGGTGCACGAGAAGTTGCAAAGCATCTTGAAGACTTGCGCGGCATCCATTGCAATTACGACGGATGGGTGGACATCACGCGCCGGGGACAGTTTTGTAGCTGTGACTTGTCATGTACTTAGCGAGGAATTTGAGCCACATGACTTCGTGCTTGCGTGCCGGTCACTCCGTGAGAGCCACACAGCAAACAACTTGCGTTCCCTGCTTCAAGGAATTTTCATGGACTGGGGTATCAGTGACAACCTTCCATGTTTTGTTGTCACTGACAACGCGAGAAATTTTGTTTCCGCTATTCAGCAGGATCCGTGGGTTCGCATTTCATGTTTCGCACATACTCTACAACTTTGTGTTCAAGATGCCAAGAAAGAAACTATTGGCTTCGCCAACATGTGTGCCAAAGCGCGGACCATCGTCGGCTACTACAAGCGGAGCAGCACTGCGAGGGCAAGACTGCAGGACATACAGAAGTAGCTTTCCGTTGACCCTCCACTTGAGCTCGTCCAAGATGTTCCAACGCGATGGAACAGCGAATTTGCGATGCTAGCTCGTCTGCTCAAGCTGAAGACTGCCGTGACGATCGACCTGACCGAAAATGATTCGGTTGAAAACTTGACAAATGGAGAGTGGCGTCAAGTGTCGGCCTTTGTGACAGTTCTTCAGCCAGTGGAAGAGGCTACAACAGCTGCGTGTGCCGAGTCTTACCCGACGCTATCTTTGGTCGTGCCCCTCGTTCACTGCATGAAGCTGTTGCTTTGCGACAAAACAAGCGACTGTGATGAGTACGCCTTTGCGCAGAACCTTCTGAAATCGATAAACGCTAGGTTTCCGGCTGTAAGCACTGCTGCGCCCAATTGTCTTGCCACATTGCTTGATCCACGTTTCAAAGATGTATGCTACGGTGACGAAGAAAAAGTGGAAGTGCGAGCTCTGGTGCATTCAGTGCTCAAAGAAATGTCTGGCAGTTCAGCAGATGTGGAGATGCCTGCAGACTGTAGTGCCAACCAAAGTGGACAAGCCAGTGAGTGTTCTCCATTGTGGAAAATTTTCAGTAGCTTCGCTGCAGGACAAAAAGAGGGTGCTGATCTATTAATGCAGGAATTGTCAGGTTATCTTGAAGCTCCGCTGCTGCCACGCCAAGACAACCCTTTTCAATGGTGGCAGAACGTAGGTAAGGCAAAGTACAAAAATCTGGTGACGGCAGCAAAGCGCTACCTTGGTATTCCTGCAGCCCAAGTGCCTAGTGAGAGGCTTTTCTCAGCCTGCTCTAATACAGTTACCAGCAGAAGAGAGTCGCTGAGTTCGAAACACGTTGAGGAACTTGTGTTCTTGCACGGGAACTACCGATATTGTCCTAAAGCGCTCTGAGAAACAGAATTGCTTTGTGACGCTTTCAGCTTGACCAGCACGAGTTTGTGTAAGTAAATTTAGCACAAGGCAGATTTCACAATACCGAAGTTCGTGGAAGATCCACACATAGCCAGTGTTATTTATCATGTGAGTAGTTTGCATTATGTAGGTGGCCTACTTGAAGTTATTTTGTTTCGTGCTTTGTAAATATAAGTCCTTGCGTGTTGCTCCGTGTAATTTTATTATCACTGCTGTATACAAAATTACCTCAATATACGTAATTGTGGTGTTTTTGTTGGTTAAATAGAATTGTCATGTGCCTTGTTAACGTTTGTGAATCTCGTTTTAAATAGAACTTGCAATTCTAGGGTGATTTTCAAAACCTGAATGAAGTTTATCTATTCCTTTCCATTCAAAATTGCTGCCTTACTATTCGAAAACTATTCGAATAATATTCGATTCGTATTCGTATTCGATTCGGTTTCATCACTATTCGATTCGTATTCGATTCGGTTCTGAAATCCACTATTCGCACACCCCTATCAGAAATCAACCTCCTTACTGCAGACGGCTCGCTTATCCCCACGGTAGGAAAAGTAGGGATTTTGGGCATGATGGTAGAAGCCAATGGAAGTAATGCCCCCAACGTAATACGCATCTTGGAAAAGGCCGAAGCAATGGCAAAGCTAATCAGCAGAGTGACCAACAACCGCGGAACACTGAGGATAATCTCCGAAGGCTCTTGCACGCTTTCCTCATGAGCCATATCAACTACGTGGCCCCCTCCCACCTGTGGTAGATAGGGGACGAGAACCGTCTCGACGTGATCAATTGCCTGTGTGTCAATCAGATCCTCGGGTTACCAGGCAAAACACCCGCACGGAAAAGTCAATGAGCTAGGTATACACGACAACTTCTGCTAAATTGCTGAAGCACAGAAATTATCCCAACTTGTAAGGCTGTCTCCCACTGTGGCTGGGCGACGATTATTGGCACACGTCGGGCTCAGATCTCCCGTTAAATCGTCAGTGCCAGCTCCCCGCGCTAAATAAACAGTATCCCCGATACCCCGAAACATGCACCCTAGGATAATGTGGGGAGAAGGTAGGCACGGGCGCGAGCCCTGCTCAGTACCACAGCCGCTATGGAGCATAACGTGGCCTTCGTAGACGCAGTGCAGTACGGTTACTGGGATAACTCTGTATAAATAGTCGCCACACTTAAAGGTGACCATTTGTCGTGACTGACTTTATTAGGCGCGAACACATCTCGCGCTGAACAGGTCGCAGTAGCACTCGCTCTTGCTACTACCAACCCTACAGCTATTTACAAAGACTGACCAGCAACCACCCGAGCCTTCATGATGGCTTCGGTATATCGGGAAGCCGCTCGAATTCTCTCTACTGCCAATTTGACAAACAAAAAGCACATCGTCTGGTTCCCGGCACACTTTGGCTAGCACGTACAGGGAACCATCCTTAATGCCAACGAGTTGGCACACTCCCGGGCGCGAGGTCTAACATTCCACGTCGGGGAGAACCACTCGGAGGCTGAGGACGCAACCTGGTACTACCGAGATCCCCTCCTAACCTTTCATGACATTTGCAAGCACTATTACTTGGAATGGCGGAACTTCCCCCACCCCATGCACATCTAAACAGAGCGCAATCTATCACTTTACGTCCTTCCTCTACGGAGGAGGACTGACGATATCTTCTCACTAGTAACAAGAAAGGCTATCCAAGGAGCCGACGACATGGCCGAGGAAATGTATCTCCCCCTCCCGTCGTGGGTGCGGCCCGCCGATGTCGCCCCCTAAGGGGGGATGAGCATCATCTCCAGATCAAATTAGAGTTATTTGCCCACCTGCCTGCCCTCCCGACCTCTTCTTCTGATGGACTTTCTTTCAGCGCATTCTGCCCTGATCGTCTGTTTAGCTGGTACTCTTTCCCTCGAACTTCCTCCTTTTCCCGATACTCGCCCAGAATTTCCCAACGCACTCGGTTCTACAGCATCTTTTGCCTACTCCCTAAGGCCCTTACGTTTGTCGAACTGGCTTCAACATTACCCTTGCCTTATAAAGACTACAACACCACACCTATTCTAGATGTCCTCCTGGCGCGCAACATCACTGTGTCGCACTCAGTTATAACCCTGACCGGTGGACGCGCGTGCCTCCTATTATTAATTTTGGATTGGCAGAACAAGTTCAGCGACAATGCATATCTATGGCCACAATCCTTTTGCTAACAAACGGCCTACATTTGCTGCCGATGTCTGCTTAGATCCCCCAGCGCGCCTAAAGGACACCATCTGCGCCGATAAAACGTTTCGTCCTATGATAGCGCTGGATGTCACACCTGAACAAGCAGCCATCCTATCCCACCTTTTGATTTCCTGCCGCGACATATTCGGCACTGATAATCAACCACTGGGTCAGATCTCACTTGTTAAGCACCGTATAAGCAATGGCGATGCTGTTTCCTTTCACCGCGCACCGTATCGGATATCCACAGCGGAGTGTCAAGTGATACAGAAGAAGGTAAACAAGATGGTTGCCAAAGGCATTGTTGAGCCCTGATCGAGCCTTTCGGCGTCGCCCGTTGACCTTGTTAAAAAGAAAGATGGCAATTGGCGTTTCTGCGTTGATTAGCGCCATTTAAACCGAATCACAAGAAAAGACGTTTGCCCTCCACGTCGGATGGATGACACTCTTGATTGTGTCCACGGTGCCTACCACTTCTCCTCAATAGGCATTCGATACGGTTATTCGCAGATTTCCTTCGATGAGCAAGACCTAAAAAAGACCACGTTAGTCGCTCCAGATGGGCTCTACCAATTCAAGGTTATCCTGTTTGGGTTGTACAATGCTCCAGCCACGTTTTAACGAATGATGGACTCCCGATTCCAAGGTTTCAAATGGTCCACATGCCTCTCTTATCTAGGTGACGTACTGGTATTTTCGCCTACATTCGATACGCATCCTGAGTGCATAGCTGCTGTTCTTGACATTTTCTACAAATCTGGGCACCAATTAAACTGATCGAAGTGTCACTTCAGACGCCGACACATTACAGTACTGGGCCACCTCGTTGATGCTACCGGTGTGCAACGATACCCTGGCGAAATTCCTGCAGTAAGGGCTTTTCTTCTACCTCAGTGTATAAAAGACGTGCGTAGTTTTGTGGGGCTCTCTTTTTATTTCAGACGCTTCGTGAAAAAGTTTGCAGCAGTCGTGCAAGAACTCACTGAATTCCTCAAAAATGACGTCCCTTCTACATAGGGACCCATGCCAACTGCTGTGTTCTCCCACCTTATATCGCTCCAAACCACTCCACTTATACTTGCCCACTTTGACACGTCCGCCCCTACAGAAGTCCGAACCGATGCCAGTGGTCACGGAATCGGCACCGTCTTAGCACAACGTCAAGATAGGCACGACCTTGTTATAGCCTATGCAAGCCGGCTTCTAACAAGTGCAGAACGAAACTTAGGTTACAGAGCACAACTGCCTTGCTCTTATCTGGGCAGCTTATAAGTTCCACCCATATTTATATGGCAAGCCGTTCTCTGTAATAACAGACCACCATGCGCTCTGTTGGCTTTCATCGCTGGAGGATCCTATTGGCGGGCTCGGTCGCTGGGCAGTTCGATTACAGCAATATACCTACGCAGTGACATAAAAGTCGGGACACCACACCAGGATGCCGACTTGCTCTCTCGCTTCCCTGTAAAAGAACCGGCCTATATCTGACACTGATACCGACACGTGCGTCTTTTCTGTTTCCCAACTGCTCCGTGCCGCTGACGAGCACCGCCGTGATCCTGCCTTGCGTACAATCATTGATTGCCTGAAGTCGTCAGCTTCCGACACTTCCCTTCGCTTATTCGTCCTTCAGAATGGGGCTTTCTACCGCCCCAACGTTCGCCCAGAGAGCCTATCCTTACTACTCGAGATCCCCAAACACCTTCGCTCTTCACAAACTCCATCAGATTCTCACCGCTGGACAACTGGGTGCGCCACGTGCCTACGCCCGGATCCGCCGACGCTACATTTGGCCAGGGCTTGCTCGCTCCGTTCGTCGATACGTAGCAGCGTGCAAAAAATGTCAGCTCCACATGACGCCATCGACGCTCCCAGCCGGGTACTTCGACCCGCTCGACGTTCCTGCGGAGCCATTCTTTCGCGTTGGCTTGGGCTTACTTAGCCCTTTTCCATTATCTGCTCCTGGGAACACATCGATCGCAGTGGCATGGCCTCACGGAGCGTCTGAATCGCACTCTGACCGATATGCTTGCCAAAAATATGTTTCGTCAGACCATCCTCACTGAGACCTCACCCAGCCGTATGTTACATCTGCTTATAATTCCTGGCGCCCCGACACCGCCGGATATTCTTCGTTTTTTGCTTCAGTACGGCCGAGAACCAGCACTTCCCTCGATGCGTTGATCCCTGCTGTCACGGCGCCCGCCTGACAATATGCCGTTCATGCTATCGACCGAGCTGCCTATGCAAGAGAAACTGCCCGTCACCGCCTTTCGACCTCCCTAGAGAGCCAACGGCGTTTGTACGAACGGAGACATCGAGACGTGCACTTTCTTCCTGGTTGGTTGGTCCTTCTGTGGTCTCCGACAGCCTACGTGGGCCTGTCAGAAAAACTGTTGTCACGTCACACAGGCGCATGCAGATTCTTTTGTGCGGTCACCCCCGTGACCTACGCCCTTACCGCCCAAGCTGCTTCGCCTACTTCACAAATACATAATATCGTGCACGTAACATGGTTGTAGACTTGTCAGTCTCCCGTTTTTCCGGCGTTGGCACGACTTGCAGGAAGCGACGTAACGGCGCACATAGCGGTAGGGACCGGGCCAGAAAAAGCACCGTCGCACACGGTCATTGGTCCTGGCAACACCATGGTGGCCTCCTGTGGGAGTTGGTGGAGCACGAAGTCATGGAGCTGCTGGAGCACGGTAGAGCGAAGATTAGTGGGAAGTACAAGTAATAGTTCCGATCCCACGGGGAGCATGTTCCGGCGATATAAGATGCCGTCTACGATAACGAACCTGCGAAGCCAACTGCCCAGCAAGTCAGAATGCAGGCGACTGATGTCTCGCAGAGCCGCGTCACGCCGCTGCTCCTCACCCATGTTGGTGAAAACGGAGAGCGGGAAAATACAAGTTGACGCATCGTGCGCTGCAGTATTCGGAGCGTCGACGGGGTACCGGGAGAGGCATTCGGCGTCTTGATGTGGTCGGCTGGCCGTGTATACTACAGTGTACGTGAATTCCTGAAGACATTGAGCCCAACGACCCAGGGGGCCTGTCGGATCCTTGAACCTAGACAGCCAGCATCGGGCGTGATGGTCGGTGGTAACGGTGAAAGGCCGTCCATGTAAATAAGGGCGGAATCTATTGACTGCCCATACAAGTGCAAGACACTCGCGCTCGGTAACATAGTAATTATGCTCAGCTGGGGAAAGGAGCCTGCTGGCGTAAGCAAGAACTCTATCATGACCGGCTTGAAGTTCGGATAAAACTGCGCCAATTCCGTAGGCAATCACATCGGTGCGGGCCTCTGTAGGGGCGAGAACTGACGGAGTGGTGAGAACTGACGAAGTGGACGAGAACTGACGGAGTGGTAAGCAACGTAATGAGTCGTGAGAAGGCGAAGGCTTGCTCAGATACCCAAAAAGAAATGTTTTTCTTCAGGAGATCAGTCAGACGGCGAGAAATGTCAGCGAAGTTCTTCACAAATCGTGGAAAATATTAACATAACCGTACAAAGCTTCTCACGTCCTTGACGCACGTCAGTAAAGTAAAGTCGAGGACAGCACGAACTTTGTCCGGATCAGGGCGGACACCAGAAGAGCCAACAAGGTGGCCGAGGATGGTAACTTGGCGGCATCCGAAGCGGCACTTCGGCGACTTGAGTTGTAGACCAGCCGCACGAAACACTGAAAGAATGGACGAAAGTAGCTCGAGATGAGTGTTAAAGGTTGGCAAGAATACAATCCTGTCGTCCAGGTAAAATAGGCAGATGGACCAGTTAAAGCTGTGCAGACGGGTGTGTATAATTTGCTCAAACGTGGCTGGAGCATAGTACAATCTAAACGACATCACCTTGAACTGATAGAGGCCGTCAGGTGTAACAACCGTGGTGTTCTCGCGGTCCACGTTGTCTACGGTGATTTGCCAATAACCGGAGGGCAGGTCTATTGAAGAGAAATCGGTCGCGCCATAGAGGCAGTCGAGAGCATCATCTATGCGCGGGAGTGGATAGGCGTCTTTTTTGGTGATTTTGTTTAGGTGCCAATAGTCTGCACAGAACTACCAAGTATTGTCTTTCTTCCTAACTAGGACCACAGGTGAAGCCGACGGACTCGACGAGCACTCAATAATGCCTTTTGTGAGCATCATGTCGACCTCTTGTCGAAAACTTGGCGCTGTGATGGTGACACGTGGTAAGGCCGCCTGTGAATGTATGCTGTGCTTGACGTGGGATGTTTGACCTAAGGGCACACCTTCAAAGTCAAGTATGTCAGAGTATGTGACAAGCAGACCACAGAGGCCGTTGACGTGGGAAGGCAAATGATCTGGGGCAATCATCTTCTTTACGCGCTGTTCCAGTGAAGATGACTGCACTCTGTTGGCACTATGTGGAGCACAGAAATCGGCAACAGCCATTCTGGTAAAAACGGTGATATCTCGCAGTCATGCGATGGCGACGAAGTGCTGAGAGGAATGCCTTGAGGTATAACTTGAGGGCTGCTACCGAAGTTTAATGGAGGAAGGCGTGGTTTTGTTTGCCCTTACGGTGACAACAGTGTATGGAAAAGATACGTTGTGCGACAGCAAAACACTACGGTAGGGAGAGACCACATAGTTACCACAGTGGGGCACGGCTCAGCGGCGGTACGGAATAGTGCTTCTGCTGGCAGGCGGACAAATTTGGCCCACGAAAGCTTGCTCGGGACTGTGTCAGGGGCGTCGGAAAAATCGGGCAGGCCGAGCTGTACAACACCGGCTGAGCAATCGATGATGGCTGAATGGTCAGATAAAAAAATCCAGACCGAGAATGACGTCATGAGGACATTGTGGAAGAACAGAGAACAGGAAAGCAGTGTGTCGGTCGGCCACGCGCACACGTGCCTTGCACATTCCTAGCACGGCGAGAGTTCCTCCGTTAGCGACGCGTACAAATTGGCTCTCGGTCAGCATTAGGGCCTTGTTTCGCCTTGCACGGATGTTCGAGCTCATAATAGAAATGTGTGCGCCGAACAAGGGCAATAAAAGGTAGGCCGTCCACTTCCACAGCAAGTCGGAGTGAGGAGAGGGTATTCAGGTCTGGGGTCGAATGCGGCGTTATCTCCGGGAGCTGCATCGGTCAGTTTTCAGATAGGGAGCATAGAGATGGGCGAGGGGATGTGTAGCGACGGGGCAGAGGTGAGAAGGAGCGATGGTCGTGATTATGCCGGGACGGCGAACGGCTGGACCGTCGGACTGATGTAGTAGCTTCACCAGACGGTCCATTGTCACGAGTTGCGAACTGCATAGGCCGGTTGTCTTAACGCCAATATGCGCCGAAAAAGTGAGACGGAAATACTTGATTGCGACAGTACCAGGAGATATGTCTAACACATTGACAACGGAAGGAGATCGGTTTTTTGCCAGGCATCCTCCACTAGGCGGAGTCACGATAGCGACGAAATGTTGCCGCTGTTCGCGAAGGGTATGGTATAGGACTAACACGCGGCAGCAATGGCGAACACACAGGCTGCAGTTTTACGTTAGCAAGCTCCTCTCGTACAACACTTCGAATTAACGAAATAGTTGGTCGAGGGTCCTCGGAAGGGCGCGTCAGGAAGGATGGCGGGGACGCCGTCTCGATTTCGCTTCCCACAATGCGGACTATGCTGTCGGGCGGAGGCTGAACGACTACGCAAGATGATGTCGCAGCAGTGTTCGGAAGCCGGACGAATTGCTGAGCGATGCGGCGAGTCTTCAGTTCTTCAAAACGCCGCCTTTGGACACCAGACACCGCCGCCTTTGCACACCAGTCTTTGGACACCAGAAAATTGAAAGCGTCACCTGCATTGCCTTTGAGCACATGGCTCACATTGGCTGCCTCAGTCATGTTGGCATCGACCCTATGGCAAAGGGCAAGAACATCAAGTGGGTATGACACATACGATTCGGTTGAAGTTTGTGCACGGCAGGAGACATCTTTAGAAGCGGCGCGCTGGCGGCCGGCAGATCTGCCAAACAGGTCACGAAACTTCTTGCACGCGTCCCAGCTGGTAAGATCTTCCTCGTGAGACTGAAACCAGACGCCCGCTGTGCCGCAGAAGTAGAAGGCGGCATTGGCGAGCATCATTGTGGTGTCCCACCAATGTTGCACTGCAACACGCTCGTACCTCGAAATCCAGTCATCAGCGTCAACACCATCGGTACCACAGAAGTTACCAGGGTAGCGCGGCTGCCTCAAGACGACAAGCTGTGCCTGACTTGTCGGGCTCGCGGTTGGCGCACAGGACGCAGCGTCTCCTTCACTTGACATGAAGGAGCTGTTCAGGACACGTCCACTGCGAAGTTTCGTCTTGCGTCGTACCCGGCACTTCCACCAGTGTGGTACAAATATTTACAAACTATTTAGAGAAGGAGAATAGCCAAGCTTCCAGTGTGGTGGTGGTTCCTCGAAGCGCACTTCGTCGACTTCTACACAGATACTATCTTCTTCTTCTTTGGCGTTCTAACACCGTAACAATATTTAGACGCTCTGAGACGTCGCTTCTGCCACCGGTGGATCATGCTACCCACATGCTGCATTTTAGGAGCTTGGACGATGCGCCTGGGCACCACCGACCAAGAGAAGAAGAGGAAGCTCGGATTTGGCTCGGGCTCTTAGCAGGATCGGTCCGCTCTGTAACCGCTGCTGTAAATATAGCTTGTACGTAGCTTCGAATCCTAGTGCCTCGTCACTTGTCGTTCGTGTAACAATATGTTCTAAGCACGCGTTTATTCTTTAACCCACCCCGCTCTCTTTTTGTTCCTTAAGGTTACACTTACCATTTCCGTTCCATGTAAACATCCTGTTGATAATAGAAAAGCAATTGTGTCCCCTTGAGTAGGTATTGTCCCCTCGTGTAGATTGTGTCGCCCTTCTTTATAGGTATTTTACTGGTCTCCTTACGGAGGACTATGTTGGCTGTGGACGTGTTCTAGATATCTTCCAGTATTCTGACGTGATGCTAGTTCACTTACTGCTTCCGCAATGCCTGCACGACTGCTGAGGTACCGACCAAGTCAAATGCTCTTTGGGAGCTGCCTAATTGCAACTGTATTTAGCTTATCGATCTTAGAAATTTTGTTTCCAGAAGGTGTACATGCATGTTGGTTGCGCAATCGAAGGGCGAAAAAGTATGGCATACCTTTTATTAGTATCGCATGCTTAACATCGATACAAGGAGGCATAGCTAACACACGCCGACATGATGCCTTTTAGTCATATGTTCATCAGATTAAGAAGAATGTGCTGGCCATGCACACATATTGTAGCGCTTGCTCATGGCAATGTCGGTAGTTGTAAATAAGACATTGCTCCAAAAATAAAACCAGGAAATAACTGTCCCACCAAAAACTCTGACAAAACTCATGGACATGTAATCCGATATCTACTTAATGTTTCATATCATTTGTAAGTGTTCGCAAACCGGTATAATCATCATCGTCAGCAGCAGCAGCCTGTTTAGGTCCACTGCAGGACGAAGGCCTCTCCCAACGATTTCTAATCCACCCTATCCTGAGCGAGTTGGTTCCACTTTATGCCCGCAAACTTTTTAATTTCATCGCTCCATCTAACCTTTTGCCTGCCTTTGTTGCGTTTTCTCTCTCTTGGTATCCATTCCGTCGCTCTTACAGTCCACCTGTTAGCTTTCCTCCACATGACATGTCCTGCCCAGGTCACTTTCTTTTAATTGGTATAATAATATCCTCTACTCCTTTCTGTTCTCTGATCCATTCCGCTCGCTTTTTATCTCTTAGCGTTACCCCTATCACTTTTCTTTCCATTGCACGTTCATAATATCAGATAATAATCAGGCATAATAATCAGGCATATCAGGCATAATATCAGATTGTTTTCTCCAGCGTCTTGAAAACTGATTGCAGTGAGTCATACTCAAAAACACCCTAGACGGGTGCAATGTGAAACGCGATAGCGGGACATTCTGCAGGAATATATATCTTCAAAACCTGCGTATAAGATGCGCATGTATATTTAGAAAACGTGCCAGTGCTTCGCTGAATGAACAGAGAGCATGGTAGCGGCAAGAAGAAAGGATACGGAAGCCACTTTTCTGAAAAGTGCTAGGAGAAAACATGCATCCCCTTGTTTACTTGCCCTACATTCCTGAGTAAAGAACAGCACAGGCAGCGCTCGAAATACTTGAAGCGTATTGAAAAGAGCAGGTGAGATGTGTGGCTGCTCTCCGTCTTGTACGACCTTTTAAGTCACGATGCTCGACGGTCCTCTAGTGCGTAGAGCATAAGCTCTCCGAACCTTTCAAACAGATGTTAGTTCGAAGTCAGGGCGCGTCCTTTTGCGCGTGTACGTTTGTCTTTGTCCTTTGAGGGTTCCATGAAGACAATGGAGGTTAGGGGCAACTCCTCTGCAATAGGGTATTGTTATTTATTCGAAGGAAAATAGCGCAAAATAAAAAGGACTAGACAGAAGTAACCCACCTTAGGCAAGACAGGCACCACTTCTAACTCTTTTGTTTTGGTCTGTGTATTTATTTGTAGCTACTACGTTTTCTTTGCACTGAACAGTTAGATTACGAAGTACGAACAAACTTGGCCAGCGACAAGTATTGATAAAGCATCTTCTTATCCAAGCTTGATGTACACTGTATCGCATCACATAATTCACACTTTCTTAGATCGAGAGGCCGCGGTGGATCATTTGCGGACTCAGTTGGCCGCAGCCCGAGTCATCCAAGACTGGGCGAGAACCAGGCTGCTGCCGTGGCTACGACATCGTAGACCTCGCTCGACAGGTGGTTCGTTGCGGGTCGCACCAGAAAACTCGCTGGACGAGGACTTCGGGGTGGTCTTCCCAACAATCGTCGAGAGCTCCGAAATTGCTGCTGGAAGCATGTGGCCCTCTGGCCATGGGTCCTCTGAGGTCGACCTTTCAAGAGGGCTGTCGGCGACGGATGCATTACTTGACACAGTCGAAGCTAAACAGCAGGTGGAGCAGAGGAACCTGGATGCCAGAAAAGATCGATTGGGTAATGCTGATACTGAGTCGGCGAACCGACCAGATTCGGGTGAGTTATGCATGAAAAATAGGATAACGGCACTCGTACTCACTATCATTGATCAGTGATCAATGGCGATCAACAATTCTGTACTGTGTGTCTTCTCTTGATTTGGAACAATTAAGATGGAAGAAGCGTGGACAGACTACAGTTGGTAAAGTGTTCGTCTGCAATATATATATACACGTATATTTCCAAAATAGGAGTGTCACGTAGCTTTTCAAAAATTTCCGACTTAGTTAATATTTGGTACAAACGAATCAATGTGGCCAGAACAAGTGTGCGAATAACACGGATACAGGAAGGTGTACTCGAATAAAACATCTTGTCTAAGCACGTAAGTTCAGGCTATACCGCATGCTCTGTACTTGGCTAAGCTATGCCACAGTATTGAAGACTCGGCTGCCGTGCGTGTGAAAAAACATGTAGCTATTATTGCATCAAACACTCTTTCTGTTGGCCCGCTCGGTCATGGCAGTTAAGTTCACATCTTATTTGATAATTTGTTTTCATAAGGACGCTCTTAGAATTGAGCACATTTGGCGTACTCTTTGTCACTGTCACGTCTTCTACCCTAACTTGCGGCCCTCCGTTTAATCCGCAACAACCGCAGTAATTCTCAGGAGTATAATAAGGATTTTCCATTTCAGTGTTACCGTTTCTTTATACAAAAGCTCACTGCAATGAAAAATGGGCACTAGCTGTGTTAGCCCAGCCCGTCGCCCGCGTAGTCTTTTGCCAACACCTACCGCGCCCTTGCGATGCGCATGTACCACTTGCTTGCTTTAAAAGCAGCAGCCGAAGTACGGCCAGGACTGTCGGCGGTGGACGAGCGTGAAGAGCGTACGGAGGCTGCGGGCGGCAGGCTTGCCGTGCGGGGCAAGTGTCCAAGTGCGCGGCTTGTGTGCGCCCGGCGCGGTCAAATCGAGGTTAGGGGCAAGTGAACACGCCCGCGAATATTTGTTTAATTGTTTACTGTTCCATGTGCTCAGTTATCGTACTGTTCTGAGTCATGTCAATCGTAGTGGTCCGAGTTTTGTGGCGGCTCCACGCTTTATCCTTGGGACCAAGACGGACCGAACCCCTACACAGGTCAATAACAATGCTTCAGTCTCCAGCATTGCAAGACATATACAAATTGTAGCGTGAAGAGTTTCGCCGAGAATTGCACATGAAATTGCTTATGATGAAATGAATGCAATGAAATGTCACTGTTATTGATGTACAGTCTTGCAACTGGACACTAGCCTTAGTACAGCGATTACGCTATGTATTACACACTTTGACATCTGCGAAGTATTGCGGTTTACACCTGCAGTGTACTAATCCAACCATATTTTGCGGTTGTACGACTTACTAGAGAATCTTCAGAAACTGTGAAAAAACCCAGCTTCGCTGTTTATTTCAGTAGCTTCTAGCGCGATATTTGCAGTTCGGCTGCTCGACAAATCTAAGCCTAAACCACGCTCAGGAAAGTCTACAGCGCCACTTTAACTGCACCCCAAGCGGTCGCCGCTCTTTTTGACGGCGTCTTTCGCATGGGTTACTACAACAACGAGCGCCGCACAAGCTAGCAGACGACTGCGTGTTGATCACGTGTAGAACGTCGTGATGCTGACAGACGAGAAGGCATTGAAGATGGGCTTATGGCTAGCCGTCAGCGTCTTGACGACGACGACGTTGTTGCGCCTCAGCTGCTCCGCACGTTCGAACTGAGCGCGACAGCGGCAGTAATGACAGCGTCTGTTGTCGCACATAAACAAATATGTGGGCACGGAAACGCCTCACGTCTCCCCAGAAGCTCGTCTGACTGGACAGACCTTGAAGAATGCGAGCTTCTGCGAAGAAGCGAGGCCCTGCATGTTGCTGCTACACGGCCTAAACTAATCCGAATAGTTTGGCGCTGACGGCCACCAACTGCGATCTAGGTGCGATCGGGTGCGATCGCGATTAAATGTGACCGTGCAGCATCACGTAACCCGGATCGAACTTATTACCGATCTGCGTTGATCGCAGTTAAGACCGGCATGTCCAACGGGCGTCACTGGTGTCACTGGATTAGTAACGCTGCGTTCAGCCTCAGTAGGAGATGCTCAGGCTTGCGGAACTGAGTCCGGCCACAGTCGAATTCGCTTCATGGAGCATTGAGTATCGGCGTCGTCGTGCCTGAATGCGCTCTTGCTAAAATGCAGCGAGCATACTCGACGCGTTCCATCGGCCACAGGGCCAAGAGCCTCCAGCAACATCTGTTGTCGATCACTCGCAGTAGGAGATGTATGAAACGACATTCCCCTACTTTCCTTGCTACTTGCGCAGCCGGATACAGCACACTTATATTTAACCGTGATGGGCACTTTTACGCGCGAAAGAATACAGTTGAAAGTAAATTGAAAATACCGACACTTGAACGTGAAATGACGTGTCCTCAGAGAAGGCGGATGCCGTGGGAGTTTCATAATAGAAAGATGTGATTACGCTGCTGAACAGACTGTATTGATGAAGGGTTCGCTTTCTTAGGGTGGTGTACAGCGTTCCTTGTGCCAGTTGCGCACATGATAAAATTGTAGTCCATAAAATTGAGTTTTTATTAGTTCTAGTAATCATAAAACATGTTCTCAATTTAAGATTTCTTATATTCGATGCATTTTAAGCATGTGTGATGCATATTTTTATTCCCTATCGCTTTCGGCGAATCAAAACCTGCAGCTGAGCCAGCATGGTGATGTCATATCCGCTTGGAGAAACTGTTAATGTATGGTGCTGCACTCAGCGCGGCAACCGATTTCAGGTATAGATTAAAGTATAATAAAGTTCGATTTTGCCGCTTACACTGATGTTTCGGCCATCATCAA
This sequence comes from Hyalomma asiaticum, assembly GCA_013339685.2. Taxonomy (NCBI): domain Eukaryota; kingdom Metazoa; phylum Arthropoda; class Arachnida; order Ixodida; family Ixodidae; genus Hyalomma; species Hyalomma asiaticum. The sequence goes on from CM023482.1 coordinate 31,774,794, forward strand.
GTCCCACACAAAGCAAAGGTACAATAAAATAAATGTGCGTAAAATGCGTTTCAGAGCTCCTCTAACAAGCCTTGCTACCCACCTGAAAAGATATGGAAATTTCTGATCTTCCATAGCTTCAGGGAATTTTGGCTTTGATGACGTACCTTATTGTGAGTAAAGGTGGAGATGGAGGGCTTCAAGGAAACGAAACATAAGTCCTAGGACTTGCGCCCACAGCCCCCTGTGAAGCCCAGAGCGCAAGGACGCCAAAATTTATTAAAATTTATTGACACCACAGGGCAACTCAACTCACTTGACAGCTCGCATGGGAAAGCGTGTAAGATGGTAGGTGGCGCTATCTGCACGTGGAAATTCATTTACCCCGGGTTTATAACGAACGTGTCAAGTCACTAACTTCTGAATTACTATTACAAGTGACTAAACTATACATTACCTCGTTTTTCTACTTCAAGACACATTTTTCCTCATACAACGAGTGCAGAAGGCGTCACCTTTTCTTCGCCGAATTACAATGCCGCGGATATAGGAGGCGCTGCATGATCAAGCTCCACCGCTGATCTTTGGACGGCGCAGAGGGGAATCAAGCCCTGCTCTTGTCCGTCCCGCACACTGTAGTAAGTTCGATGGCGATCGAACGCGACAATCGGTGTCGCCTGCCCCTGTCGGTGCACATACATGACTTCAAACCAAATGACACGTATTCAAAGCTGGCCGCGGCGGTCGCATTTTCGATGGAGGCGATTATGCTAGAGGACCGTGTACTGTATGTTAGTGCACGTTCAAGAAGCTCGGATCGTCAAATTTCGAGAGCCCGCAATTATGGCGTTTGGCTCCCTTCTGCTGTTTCACTCCGTTTCCCGGCCCCGTGGACGCTCAGCCGTGCTCCCTCAAGTGCGGAGCAAGATAGCATCCTTTCATCACCCAAATCACCATCATTCAGGCGAAGAAAGTATATTAAAGCAGATAGCTTTATACGCAACTTTGCGCCATCATTATTTCAAATGAATCGTGCCCTGTGCGGCAGGCGTAAGAATCGGCTAGTGAGCGCACGGGGGACCGTCGTAGGTGGGGCGCTGTCACAGAAGTTTGTCATTTCTCCTCGCAAGCTGGTTCATTGCGATAGAAATGATATGGTCATATAATATGCTAATTCCCCGTTGCAGCTGCCGTGATATGTTTATTTACAGAGTCAATGAATGTTGTTCCTATGACGCCCGAATGTGCCAGTGACCTGTGCGTTCTTCAGCGTCAGGTCAAAAAGGCGAATTAGGCAGCATCCGCCATCTGTGTCGCGGTAACGGTCACACAGATGGCGATATTACGAGATTCGTCTTCGTAGCGATAATAAGAGATTCGTCTTGGTAAAACGCATGTAGTGAAGGAACTTTGTTGCTTCTTTTATACATCGTGGGGACGTCTCAATTACGGCGACACTCGATTGAAGCCGGGGCCCTGTTTCTTGGTGTTACTACAGCAAAGAAACAACAATGAATATGGGCGTGCTATACTGCGAACCCAGGTATAGCGGCATGGCCAATCAATGACGGACAGGGGTCCGTCCTCTTTGAACACTTCTTTGAAAATAATAAATCATTTGTGAGAAAGAAAAGTAGTAACATTGAACAACCTGTTTCAGGAGCTCCACGACAAGGGGTCATCCATCTCAGTGTCTTGTGTCTAATTTAAGCGCGCTAAATAACGCTTCTCTTCCTTGCAGGACACTCCCAAACTGAAGCTGCTTCGTTATCTGATGATACAACGTACGCTCGGCTTCCTTCTGGGCCGAATTCCAAGGTTGATACTCCCCGGTCTTTATCACCGAGAAGCAGGAGCAACATCGACGTGAACGACGCTGTTTCCACGCAGCAGCTTTTTGTGCAACTTCCGGAACCTCTGCCACGTAAGCCAGTCCACCAGCTTCTTCCTGGATCATCGTCCGAAAAAATATTCGGCGAGCTTCTGCGGGACTGCAAGTATCGTGTGCCTCTCACGTTTGATGCGACGCTCGAGGACATGTGAGTGCTGCTCAACGTACTCCGCCTCTCTAAGAGCACTCTTTTACATAGCGTTGCGTCGACGACTTTTAATTGGGTCATCATACAATCTACGCCGCATAAAGTGACAGGTGAAACAAACTCGTCTCACCTCACGTTTCGGAGCGCTATCATTGATTCGTGGCACAATGGCACATCAGCATCTGACAAGGTGTGGAGTGGTAGAAATGTTGGCAGGTGTACTAAACAGGAGCAATCCTGTCATTTACATAGATGTTCTATTCGATGGGCACATCCATGCTGTACGTACAATCGCTTCCCTATACACTCAAACTGCACATTTGCGAGCGCACTGTAAGCACAGTAGTGCTTACAGTGCGCTCTCTAACATAAGAAGTCAGCCACCGAAACTCTGTGATCACTGGCTCCTTTCGCACACACTTCGCTGTTTGTTCAAATCAACGCTTATGCCAGGACAACATACTGCACTAGAGATTACCATGCGTTTGGTGTAGAATCTGTTTGAACTCGAAAGTGTTTTATGCCGGGGTCGACCAAGAAGTCACGGATGTACCTATGTCACGAAAGCCGATGTCTGGAAAAACGAACGCACATTTATGATGAAAAAGTACCACCCGATCGAATTCAAACCCACATTCACTCGTCATAGGATGATAGGAGCTGAGAGCTTTCCCCATACACCACAGCTGTTCTTTCTACCTTTATTGTGGCACATTGAATCTATAGAGAACAGACGAGATTTATATCTTCACTACACTTCCTTACAATTTGCGTCTAGCTATTTTCCGGTTAAAGCAAAGGTGTTTAGCAAGAAAAAAATAGTCTTAAAGTTGCACGCCTTTATTCCACTCCTCGTTCTCAACGGTGGTACCGCCATCCAGGAACGGTGGAGTGTAGCATGTGTTCGTGATAGTGCACGCCAGGAGTTAGCACTTTTGTAGAATTCCTGTTTCGATCGTAGCTTCGCGGTGTCGTAGTTTCTTGCCGGTGTGTTGCTTAGGCAATGTACGGTACAACCATGACCGCTACGTAATTTATCTTGTGTGGCTAGTTGTGTTAAGACGCTCTCGGTTTCCAGAACGCAAAGACGGCTGTCAACAAGAAAATGATGCTGCTTTCACTATATAGCGGAATTTGTGTTCGCAAAACGATCCGCTGAGAACCCGTTTGGTTTCGCTTGCAAGGTTTCGCCGTTTGCGGACGCTTCTGGTTTACGGCAGATATTGCCCAGGAACCCGGCCCGTGCAATTCAGTGTCTCCGGAGAAATGTGAGTCGTTTGAGAACTTTTCCTTGGAGCAACTGTTGAGAACCCCTGTGCAATGCCGCCGTACCGCTGATGTCCACTCCCATCGGACTCACATGTCCGGAGCCTCAACCCATCTCCCTCGCCTAGATTCGCCATTAGCGGGAAAATTCGGGATGGTTTGTGTAAAGGTCGTCGTAGTTAGACGGAAGTTACGGTAGTCCCGATATGGTGGAGTCTGCGCCGGCGAAGGTGCACAGCCACGTGGTGGACATGCAGGGAAGACGGCGACCATTGTTAAAATTCGTTGTGCAGTGATGGAAGCCCGACAGCCGACAATTGCGAACCGGTTTGACGGGTGTTTGACAGCCCCGGCGAAACGTATAGCTCGGTAACCGGCCAGCTTGTCGAGGAATGTTTGTTTCCACCAGCCGGACCCGCCGCTGGGCCAGTAGCCATAGACGTGACATGGATTTGCTTGTTAAAATGCGTTTGGTGTCAGCATTCCATCGCCATGGAGCGTTCCTTGTTAGGAGCACGTGCGAGCGAGGGGCAGTGGAGGCCAATGTTGTTGTTCACGGGTTGAAGCCAGCGGGCATGTTCGTTTCTGTATGTTCTTTTAGTTGCCTGTGTGGGTGGTTGTTTCTGTATGTTTCCACGTCCGTTTCCGTGTGTTTCTTTCAGTTGACAGTTTGGATGGTGGGTTCTGCATGTTTTTATGTCTGTATGTTGCTTTTGATGATTGCATGTTGCAGCGCTTTCGGCACTGACCTCTCTCTCTCCTCCCGCCAAGTGTGCAATAAAAGGAGAGGGGGAGGTAAGAGGGCCCAGGGTGAAAACAGTTGTGATTTGCTGTCAGCGATTTAGGGGCGGAGCCACCAGTGGTTTAAAAGCTGCCCCTCGTCCCTGTCAGGAGGGTTGGAAGGTTGGTGAGGTCGGAGCGTATAGTGCTTGAGAGGACATCTAGTACGAGTCCGGGTGGAGATTCTTGTCGCAGGAGCGGTGTTGTGCACTGGTCGGCTCTGCCGAATTGAAGCGACGGTCCAATCTAAGTCCTGCCAACCGAGCCGCTGTCTGTAAATATGTATATACCATCTTTTATATGAAGTCAAGTTGTGTTTGTGGGAGAAAAAGGCTGGTATCCATCCTTCAAGTTGAGACAACACAACCAACGACGGACAGGCAGCAGGGAAAAGACTTCCACCCATCACACCTTCACAGTGGCTTCCACCTTCACAGTGGCAACGTCAGGTGGGGGAGCTCGGCTCTACTATAAAGAAGTAGGAGGAAAGAGAAGGTGGGAACCGAGTGCAAGTCCACCACCCCAAACCACCTTCCCTTTCCAAAAATACTGTTTGTTCCTGATAATTTGTAAGGAAAAGGCAGCAATCCAAGACACGCACTATAAAAGCCACACACGCAGACACACCGTCGCCAGATTGACAACCAATTGATTGTGGCATCCACGTGCTTAACCCACGCTAGCCTCTAAGCCTGCCCGGATAAGTGTTTATATGCCTAAGATTCGCCAGATTGCTGTTTGTGCATTCCACTAGTTCAATAACGCAGGCTTCACTGTCGTGTTATATCAATTGCTGTGACAGAGGGATCAACCACATGTCGTTTTCTTAGCTGATGAAGACGCCTTATCAGTTGCTCAACTATAGCGTGCTAGAATTACCGTGCAAGGCATTGCCTTGAGTGTACCCAGCTGTGAGTAACCAGCAGCAGGCACTGTAGTCATTGCATAAATGATGTTTCAATAATTTCTCCTCGGATGTTGACGCTGGTGACTGTCACGCAGTGGTGCAGAAGGTTGCGTGAAGCTTTGCGAGGGCGGCGTCTACACGGAGGTGTTCCGAACATGCGGGAAAAGGGGCGGTGCCATTCTCAAGGTGTACCACCCATCCTACCTTGTCAGGCACCTTCCCCTGCTGCTCACCGAAGTGCGCATAGCAAGGCACGTGCATTGTTGCCTTGTGGAATTTTTTATTCGCTGATATAAGCAGAAGCGCAACACGGTAACTGGTACCTAAGTCATCGCCTTGAGGGGCTCGGCAAATGGGGGCGCGAAAGTGAGCAGGCCAAATATTAGAAACCCGCGATTGCTGCTGAGCATTTCAATAGCTGGCTCGCGAAGGTCACGGTCGCAGGATTGAGTCCCCGCTACGGCGGCTGCATTTCCACTGTAGGAAAATGCAAGAACACCCTTATTCTTAGATTTAGAGCCATGGTAATGAGCCCTGGGTTGCCGAAATTACTCGGAGCTCACAATGCGGGGCATGCCTCATAATCATAGCGTGGTTTGGCCCATAAAAGCGAATGAACGATAATTATAAAAGATTAGAATTTCACTTCTCTCGATTAGTATTTTGTTCCCGTAAGCCTGAGCACAAGCAGTAGTTTCTGGGGCTAGAAATACGGTGGCATAATGGCGGTAACCGCACAGCTGACATACTTGCCCGTGTCATAGGGCCGTGTATTTACCATGCTAACTACAAAAGGTGCGATGCTGTCAACGCCATGACGTCGACGACTGCACGGCCACAGAATAGATAGAATACGCCGCGGTCTGCTCACCTAGGCGCGCGAAAAATAAGGTTCGACGGCCGATATGACCACATTCAAACTGCAGTTTCTTACTTTGCGCAGTGAAGTAACGAGGACGTTGCAGCAGTGTCCTCACGGGGTGTTCACACCCGCGCACAGTTTGCCTTCTTTAACCTCATCCTCGTGCTATAATTAAGTTTGATCTCACGTGTGCACTGCCAAAGAACGTCGCCTTTATTCAAAATGCAGTTGCGTGATCTTCACCAAGTCTAAAGATGTATATTTCTTGTTAGCCTGTTGCTCTGCATATTTCGTTTCTTTGGAGTGGATTGGCTGCTACGAGCAATAAGCGTAGCAAATCATTGTGGTTTACTTAGTGGCCTAACGCTTCAGCACTTGAAACAGGCAGATACCTTAATTTGATCATTAAGACCGTAACAAAAGCGAGTTGAGGACAATATCAGTTTTGGATCCCCTTTGGATGACAAAACCGCGACGAAATGTACAACGCGTCGTGTTTTTCGTTTGTCGTGTACATTGTCGGAGGAAATGACTGCATATAAAAAAGGACGATTTAGAAAATAAGTAAAGGTTACAGATCACATTACATATTGGCAGAACCTATCTACTACTAATGGGCCACGCATGTGGAACACAGATAATAAGAATACGCTACGGAAATGCACTCGTCACCGACCTAGTCATGGGAAGAGGGAGGCTTGAATCGATCAACAGGTCGCTAAAAACGATAGAGAACAAAGAATATCGCTGGAGCCGACGTTTCCACAACAGGACGTTTTTTATTAGGAAGGCAACTGCTAAGTGTCACTGACAACTGAGGCAGAGAATTTCTTGAGCTAGCACAAAGCGTAGACGTGTTACTTGCTTTTCTGTGTACTTGTTTCCAGTGTAATTTTATCATTAGCCATCGAGTTCCGATACTTACAAACATTTCTTAGAGCATCTACTCATGAACAACACTCCGCAAGCACGTGTACGTCTCACTAACGGACATTTCATAAAGGTTAATAAACCGGAGACCGCGTGCTGAGATTACGCTGCCACTTAAGCTTTGAATAGAGACGCGGAGTATGCACTATTTTGACATCTGATTAGTCGTAGTTTTCTGAAGAACTCTGCATTTAGTTCTTCGAGTTAAATTCCACCTGTGCAATTACACATCCGACGAGCCATAAATGTTCTCCTAGTGCGCCGCATTTGTAGCAGATATAACAAAACGTGACTAGCATCAAAAGGTTAGAGAGAATTACTCATGATATCATTTCGCCTGCAGGGCGACTAAAGCTTGAAACCGCGGTTTTTCCTGGTCCGTAGGGAACCCTCGATCTCCTGCTTCGGGATGCGGCAGCATTGCTGGGCGACAAAGCAATGCGCAAGCATAGCACAGCGGTGCATAAAAGTACGCCACAGTTGGTCTCGCCATAGCAACTTTATAAGTTTCTATGTATGTTTTGCAGGCTTTCATCTGCGAGCGCAAGTACCGTTTTCGTACTTATGTCCATTGGTGAGCAAAAGTGGAGGGATTTTCATCGCGGGCAAATATTCTTTCTTGTTTCTGGAAGCAAGATACACGGAAAATCTGTAACATTTCCTTTTAATGCGATGACTACGTCTGCCATAGTATAAACCAGCGACTGGCCTAGCAATGCAGGCTAGGCAGTAATAGCTTTCTAAGACATCTTTACGCGCAATCTGTTGAAAATGCTCATGGAAGTCATTGTTCCAAGACTCGCAGATTGTAGTTCAGAGTGCATTACAATGCTTCGATGAAGTCCTCATTTGTGGCTCTTCTGGTTTGTTTCAGATCCCTGCGTAGTCTGAGTACGAATTCCGAGAACAACACCAGTGGCTTTGCGGAGCTTCGAGCGTAAGCTTTTTCTTATGATAATGTGTGACTGCTTTTTAATCTCTCCTTCGTTGCCTCAACGCCCTATCACAGAAAAGGAAGCGAAATTAACAAGGACGTTATAAGTCCAACTCATATTTGCTGACTATGCGTAAACCGCCCTTCTTGTTGGGATGGGACAGACCGGTTTTTCAAGAATGCCGCCAATTTCAAAAAAATCAACTTTTTATATTGTTACGAGAGCGTGCAGGAGAAAATGGTTACCGCGGAAGCGGGCTGTGCGGGCGGAAGGGAAGAAGAGAAGAACGACGTTCGGCAGGCTGCCTAGGGACGGCTCTCGCACCACACCAGCATGAAGACTTATCTGTTCACCGTCACTCTTCGAGTGTAACATTTGGTGGAGATGCCGGGTGCCTCCCACGCGGTTCCACGGCCTAAAACGGAGCCGTCAGCATTAGAACTTCGCAGAAGTCGTCGCCTTGCTGGGCTTTCACCATCGCGCCCCATCATGGTTTCGGAGCGGGACGCCTCATCCTACAGTGCCAGGGCCAATCCAGCCCCGATTCAGCACTACCGAGAGCCACGCACATTCTCAGCAAAAGCGGGGGAAGACTTCGATGAGTTGCTGACCCATTATGAAAGGGTAAGCCAGTACAATAACTGGAACGCTGCCAGCCAGCTTAGAAACGTTGTTTTCTTTTTGGCTGGCACGGCATTGCTGTGGTACGATAACCACGCCGACACGATAATTACATAGGCCGGTCTGGTTGAGGAGATGAAAAAGTGTTTTGGCGACTCAGATGCTAAGAGGAAACGGGCGGAGTCGACATTAGCTCAGAGAGCTCAAGTCGTCGGTGAAACTTGCACCACTTATATCCAGGAAATACTGAAATTGTGCAAGACTATCAACCCTCGAATGTCAGAGGACGAGAAGGTCGGACACCTCTTGAAAGGCATTGCGGAAGACGTGTATAGCTTCCTCATTGCTAAAGAAAACTTGAACACCGTGTCTGATGTAATACGCCACTGCCGTACGTTCGAGGCGCTGAAGACTCGCGGCATTACACCGAAGTTTGGGCGGCTACCCAATGTAACGACTATGGCAAGCGTAGACACGATTTACCAGACGGATCTATCGTCAACGATTCGTCAGATTGTCCGTGAGGAACTACTACGGCACGAAGAACAGGCACGTCATGCGGCCCCACGCTGCTATTCCACCACTCTCCAAGACACTGTTTGCGCGCTCTCGTAACAATATTCTTTCATGATGAGGCTTCGTTGCAGATGAAGATGAGCTCACATGATAGAGTGGACTACGCAATGCAGTTCACGTGCTATTCCACAGCCGTTCCCGTGGGACTCCACAAGGCGATTAGCGACAGTATCTAGAGTCAGATCACCATTTCCACCATCTCATCGCAATACTAAATACGGATGACCGTAACTTGAGGCTCTCACTTTAATAAACTATCCCTGGGTTAAAAGACTGGAAGGTCTGCGCAGAGAATGCGGCACAGTGGCAGCGTAAGCTCTATCTGACTGCGTGATCTCTCCTTCTGGTCTTTTTCCATGCCTGCTTCACCTTCCCTCTTCCATTGTCTTCTTCCCTTTCTTCTTCTTCGCTGTGTTCCTCGTCGTCTTAGCAGTAGTCCAGCCCTTCCTCGTCGTCCCCTCTTGTTCCTCTGCACTTCCTCGTCATCTTCTTTTCCTCCTGTGTAATTATCATGTTCTTCATCTTTCTTGCTCCTCGTCTTCTACGCCGTCTTCCACTACTTCGTCGTTATCTAGATTTCCCCATTTTCCCTCGTCTTCGTCGAAGAAACCATAACCAGCGACTGAACAACATACAATATGGCGAAGGCTAACGCCTGGCATGTCAGAGACCCGAGACCCGTCGGAGTAGCTTAGCTGGCAGGTGTTGACTTGCGAAGCTCGTGTTGGAGTGATCGCATCTCGGTGACTGAGGCCGCATTTCGGTGAGGGCGAAATGGAAAATAAATAAATAAATAAGAAATCACCCGTGCGCTTAGATTCAAATCCGCGTTAAAGAGCCCAAAGTGGTCAGAATTACTCCTGAGAGCACCACCCCCCTCGCTCTAAATGAGTCGCGTCTCGTAATCAAGGCTGCTTTTCGCACGTAAAACCCTGCCAGTTATTGCTTCTAGATCTGATCCGTGGCTTAGTATGCAAGATGTCCAACAAAGCAATGCGAATCAGTCAGGGATATGGTGCCACCCGGCATTCTGAGCTGGGATCAGATCCGCGAAGGCATGGCATCTTATTTTCACATTGAAGGTTGTGGCAGTTACGTGCACCGGCGGCGGCAGCGGCCGAGGGAATCACGAGCAATTTCGGCCATTGTATAAAGCAGACAGCAGCTAACGTACATAGTACAATGAATTCAATCTGAACGAGTTCAATCTTCTGAGTATAAACACAATTTAGCGAGTCCTAGCATTAATCCCAGGGTTACAGCCCGTGAAGAAAACTAACCAGCAAACCTTTCTTCTGACCAGGAGCCGTGTGCACAATTTCAGGAGAGTCGTATAGCCGTCGGAATGTACAGAAATACGCCCTTGTGCCTCTCTACCGCCATACATTTTGCAAAACTTTGTACAGGACGGTTTAATTACTGCGTCTTAAGAGTCGCCTTATTGCATTTTAATAGTTACTGCTTAACTGCCAAGTGCTCCTAAGTAGTTCTAAGCGCCATTGTCGAAATGTAGCAGAGAGGCACGGTCGAGTTATTAGCACGTTAGCTGGAAATCGCGCAATATGAAAACAAATGTGACCTGCTTTCTGATGTTCTTCCTGTGTTTTATGAACGCAGGGTATATGCAGTGTGGGACAAATACCCGGAAGTGATGGTACACGCATGCGTCAACTACCACAGCCGGAAAAACTTCTCGCTTTTCTCTGACGGTAGGCATACACATGACTCTCTTGTATTGCAAAAGGATTGAAAGCTGGGCTGAGTTGGTTTGAATTCATAACATATACTTACTTCACCGCATACAAAAGAGACACGGGCACAGGGCAGAATACAAACAGGCTGTGTCTCACAACTCACAACTGTATATATGTGGCATGCTGTAGACGAGGTAATTACTGGAGTTGCTAATTCTGGCTTACCAGAAAATAAAGTACACTTTGTGTAAACTCAACAACTGCTAATCGACGTTAATTCAGGAAGAAAGGTGTCGCGCATATTGTTAATCTACCTAGGCGTTCCATTGTCCATGCTGTCATACTGTGTGGGAAACCCCAGCTTCTAGTCGGTAGGCTTAAAAAAACAGTTTTAATGTTTGCGCAGTCTGTATGAACAGATAGGTTACTGACCAGTGCTGAATGATAAAATACCGGCTGTGTCTGCTGTTTCCGCCGCGATGATCTTGGATGAACTTGCTTAGGCGACAGGTCTTCATAGGAGACTTTCTTATGCCTTGTATGACAGCTAAGTTATTACAAAAATGTACTGTGCTGATCTACACATGTTATTATGGCGCAGCGGCTTCATGCAGCCGCTAAAGGTTTTAAAGGATGAGCATGAAAATGTGGACGCGGCTCTATAAAATATTAGTACGAGAACTTGCACGCCGTAATTCTAGCGTTTTCAAAATGGCTAAATAATGATGAACTGCATTCAGATTTAAAACACCGTGCTATGATTAGCCAGTGATTAAGATCAACGCAATGTCGACATTGGAGGTTCTGAATTATTCGTGATAAATAAATGCAGCTACGTTTCCAGAGAATAAGCATATCTTAAGAATAAGCATATCTTTGGTCATGCGTCATGCATCAATGTCATGCGAAGCAATCAGTGTACAAACAGAGCACAAGTACCACAAACCCAACTGGTGGTGCGATAGGTATATTTACGATATGGTCAAAAGGTAAAAGCAAGACGCCGACCAAAAAGACCTTTAAAAATAACACGACGTTTCGGCTCCCGTACGGGGGCCTTGTTCACAAATGAAGAAATGAAGGAACGGGGATTGACTAAGTACGTGTAAAAAGGTGGCGCAAGCAGCGTGCGTAAACAGAGGGAAGGGTGCCGTCATTGCGATTAAGTGTGGTATCGGCTACCCGGCTGCGTTTGTGAATTCAGTACATAAACAATTATCTCGTCCGCGTATTAGTGCCTCCTCCGTGCCTGCCTCCTGTAAACGTGCCGCGATACCATATGCTCCTGGAACCAGTGAGGCCCTGGCGCGCGTGCTCCGCTCCTTTGATGTACACGTGTCACATGTGCCGGTGAAAAAACTGAAAAGTGTGCTGACAAACGTGAAGGACAAGCTTCCAAAAGAAAAGTTTCCTGGTGTCGTGTACACAATCCCCTGTACCGACTGCGATCATGTGTACATCGGCGAGACAGGCGATTTTCAAAGGCGCCTGAAAGAACACTGTTACGATGTGAAAAAAGAAAAGGTGTCTTCAAATGCACTCGCTGAGCATGTCGTTTTCAAGGGACATGATATTGACTGGGCCAGTGCGCATGTACTCGCCACTGAAAGAAATCTAACCTCGCGACTTCATCTCGAATCACTACTAATCCAAACCACCGATACCACGCTTAATCGCAATGACGGCACCCTTCCCTCTGTTTACGCACGCTGCTTGCGCCACCTTTTACACGTACTTAGTCAATCCCCGTTCCTTCATTTCTTCATTTGTGAACAAGGCCCCCGTACGGGAGCCGAAACGTCGTGTTATTTTTAAGTCTTTTTGGTCGGCGTCTTGCTTTTACCTTTTGACCATGATTATTCCCGACCAGACGAGCATTCGTCAAACTCTTGACTTCATATTTACGATATCTATAACGTGGGGGTCACAACCGCGGACTAGCGGTAGCGTACTTGCTCAGCAACTGATGCCCCGGGTTCGAATCCCACACACCTCCCGCGCGATAGCTCGGCGTTTTTCTGTGCCTCTCAACTTGCTACTTCTACATATTGAACACAAGGTATAACAAATGGTATGTCGTTGCCTTTTTGAACCCGCGCAAACTGTGTTCTAAGGAAAGCTTGAAAGTCTTTCACGGTCGTTCACATCACCTGCAATGTTAACGATCAATCACCAGTCCGCGCATATCCGCATAACCCTGGCTGAGAACTGTATGTATGAGCCGCACATGAAGCTGTTATCTTTCATCGCCACCTACGTGACGAATATATCATTTCAGTGCTGTGTACAACGGTCATTCATATTGGTCTTACGTTGATACGCTACCATCCCAATTTAGGCATGTGCCAAGGGAACCAGATGACTAAGAGAGCGCCGAGACGTAGCCGGCTAGATAGATAGATAGATAGATAGATAGATAGATAGATAGATAGATAGATAGATAGATAGATAGATAGATAGATAGATAGATAGATAGATAGATAGATACTGTCAATGTGACTATGGTTCGCCAAGAAAACTTCACATTTGGTAGTGAAAATACCCAAGGCATACCCGTTTGGAAACGTTTGTTTAGTGTGTAGAAATTGCTTGATAATAAAAATTATGATCGCTACGTATTTCGCAACAAGCGAGTTACGCGAGAACAACAGACTAGTCCATTGTGTGTTATAGCAAATTAATAATGATTCGCACGTTTGAAGCTTTGGAACATTGGTAAGTAAAAGGTTGTGTAACTGTTCTTCATCATTACAGTTATATAACACCGATCAATCTTTACACTGACGGTAAATCTTTATTGCACTATAGAAGGACATGAGAGCGCAGGGGTGTTTTCGGGATTTCTTTACAAAAGGCTTCGAAGGGAGAGCCGGCACAGGATAAGGTGGACGAGTGGTCTTCTTGTTCCACTTTCAGCTCTTCTTCGTCTCGTAATATCTCTCACCCCCCCTCCTTATCGCACATGAGCAGCGGCGCGCTTCATTCAGCGTCGCGGCAAGCGAATGGTTTCAAGCGAGTTAAATGCATCACTCCGGTCTTCGTAGAGCGCCTTCAACTAGAAGTGAGGCGCGCTATAGTATACTGTACTGAAGCGGTGAGGACCAATAACTTGCCCGGTGCGTGGGCAAGTAGGTTTGAGTGCAAGTCATGCTTTCGCGAAAGCTTTAACAACCAAACGCTGCCTCGAGGATTCCACTTGACGCCACAATCTGCGTTGCTGACAAATTCAACCACTTTGTTACGTCACTACCATCAACGTTCGTAGTAGTTCTACATCATCACTGCGTCAAGTTCCTTAGCGACCAGAACTCATCGGCCAAAATAGTGGCTCCTCGGTCGACAGAGCACATGTGGAATCAAATATAGCGTCACTACAGATGCTAAGCATACAGCAGCCTTCTGTAGTAAGACTCGCTACCGAGCCACTTGCTGCCTGTCAATAATTCCGTTTTCGGTAGCAGGCTGTGTTTTTGCGATCTCACTGCATTTGGTGAAAACTTTCACTCGGAGGCTCCAGTTACTGTTAATTTACCAAATCCAGCTAATTCGCTGAGGCTGTGCGAAACTTTGTCATATTTGTAAGACACCAGCGACCAAATCAACAAGGAAGTCTGATCGCTCGACTACTTTGACTTTCAATAAACGAGTCCAAACTGTCCTTGCTGTGCTTAGCGTGTAGTTACGACGAGTGTAACTTCCACACCATTTTCGATAACATAGCAAGAGAGAGAGTACACCTACCCTAGAAGGTAAACGGCATGCGCAAGCGCTGAAGAAAGGGCATGCCCCTGCACTTGCATCGCTATCACATTCTACGTTACGTGCGCAAAGAAAACACGTGATAACTTTCGATATCATTTTTTGCCGGGTCTCAATAACGGATCCCTTGAAGGAGCGCTTCGTTCTTGCTGTCGACGCCGGGGGAACCTTTACGCGCATGATTCAAAGTTTATATTCTCCTCAATTACAGAATCGCCATAGTTGCTGTTTCATGATGAGATGCTTCTTGTTTATCTTTAGAGCGAACAAAAGCCGACGAGAGAAAAAAAAGGGACATTAGCAGCGTGTGTATGACGCAAGTGCTTCCGGAAAGAGCTACTTGCCGCTAATAATGATAATAGCTATGCTAGTTCAGAAATTTCCACCAGCGTCGATCGTTGGATGAAGCGATCCGTCACTATTGCCACAAATTAGGTAGACATGAAAGTTTGACATATGACCACATCAAATTCGCACGTCATGTAGACATGCGGATTCAGCATCAGAATCAGAAATGGTCTTATTTAGTCGTCAAATTCATTACAAAATATGAGTATACAGAAGGAGGTCCCATAGTCAGAGACTGAATCGGGACCTCCTACAGCAGTGAACATCGAAAAAAATTAATTTGTGCGGTAAACAATGGTGCAGAATACAAGCAATAAAATATATCGCAGGCAAAAAGAGGAGTTCTACTTAAGACAAACAATAGCGGAAAGCAGCAAGAAAAACCGAAAATAGACAGCGTAAAAAATAAAGGTAATTCAGCTCTGCTAGACAGTTTTCAAATAATAACATGGTGAAAGACAGCAAAAAAATAAGCGACCAAGAAGAAAGCAATGCGGTGAGATCAAATTTCAGCTATAAGGGATCATGATGTGATGATTCGTGAACAGTACGTTCTGAGACGGCATGAAAGGGAACGGGAGTAATTGAGGTGACCAAAACTAACCAGATTATGGAATGTTGAATATGCCGATTGAATGCGAGGTTTTGATTCTTGAAGATATGGTATTCCAGAGACTGATTCCAGTGAAGTGGGCTGTTTGTTTACCATAGTTAGTATGAACGATAGGTAAGATAAAATTGCGATTCTGGGCAAACCTTGTCATACTCGTATTCTCTAGACTAGATGGGGGAATTATAAACAAAGGAAGCTGATTATTTATTTGCTTGAAAAATGGTATTCCTAGATTATATTTGTTAGTGTTGTCGACCGTTAGGATGTTGTTGGCATGCAGGAGTGCTTTAGCATCACTGCGATAATGACTGAGGGTAAGTATTCTAATGGCGTGATTTCGCACAGTTTGGAGGGAGACGAGATGACTGCTGTTGGTATGGCCTCACGATGTGATACAGTAATTAATATGAGAATGAATAAAAGCATAGTACAATGAAAGTAATGTAGGTTGGGAAAATATATCGCGGGATTTAATTAAAACACGTATGCCGTAGGCCATTTCTTTACGCAGGCAGGCCACATGCGAATCAAATTTCAGGTATCGGTCTAGTTTAATTCCCAGGAAGGTCGCCTCATCGTCTGCTTCGATAGCGAATTGATTTAGTAATATTGTCGGGATATGATTATGTTCGCGTTGGTGAGAGTGGAAAACAACGAATTTCGTTTTAGTGGGTTTGCAATTTATTATGAATACACCAAGCAGTCGCTAATGGAACGTATACACCAAGCACTCGCTAGTTGCTGTCGCTATTGGCACATATCTGGCTCGACAACAGCCGGTGGTGTCTGTTGATTTTCTGGGCCACCTGCATATGTGCAGCTCGCTTTCAATGCTGACAAAATATTGCTACATGGCACAAAATAAGTTGGATCTGCTCTACTGGTCATGCCTCTCGGTGCCACATTAAGAGAGTGTTGTTGAGCTTTCTTCACTAGAGATGTAAAGTATTCGGCTTCTCTCTATAATTCCCGCAATATAATTCCTGCTATGACGCCAAGGGGACTCCCATATTCTGGTACCGTATTCGTGCATACCTCTAAACGGAAATAGATTTCCGCAGTTTCCGGACGTCCTCCCATTCAATGAAATGTGACCGAAATGTCCTAGCCCATCAATACCTAAAAAAATATACCGCTAGAAAAACAGTTAATGAGCCAATCGACACTGTAGAGCTGGATAACTAGCGACATCGGAATACATGAATATATGTCACACGAACGCCGATATATTAATGCAAATCAGTGTATGCGCCATTAAGGAAAAAAGTCTGCCTACCAACGTGAAGTGCTAAGTGTAACAAAAAGGCCACCTTAGAGCATATACTATGGTAATGCCCCAATATCAGACAAAATGAAGCGCTCCGTGCCTACGATAACCAGCTACGAGAACGCTTGAAAGCCGTCCTGCTCAGCTGATCCTTAGATGACCAATTATGGGCGATCGAGCGGGCCATGGAAGACGCCGATGCTCAAAAACCCTCGGCCGAAGCTTAGGCCGGGGGGGGGGGGGGGGTTGGAATATCAATATTGATATCCCTGAAACTCACAGGATATCCATAAAGTTCTTTCTCTCACAGGATATCCATAAAGTTCTTTCTTACCCCCTGGCAAGAAAACTCGCGGGATGAAGGAACAACGTCATCTGCCACGTCACCAAATGAATGCACTTAGCACTGTAAAACAGCAAAACTAGTTGTCCGTCCGCGCCCGTGCAGCCACGGTAGCCAAGGCGGCCGTTGACGCTCGCCAAGTTTTCCTAGGCGTTAGACGGAAAACATTTCGCTGTAGTACAGGTGTCTAAGGCAGGTGACCAACAGCCCATGGGAGAGGAGCTCCAGGGAATCCCGCCACGGTTGTATAGTGGTTATGGAGTTCGGCTGCTGATCCGAGGTTGGCGCGGGATGGAAGCGCGGCCGCGGCGGCTGCATTTTGATGGAGGCTAAATGTTGAAGCCCGTCTACTGTGCAACTTTAGTGCGCGTTAAAAAACGTCAGGTGGTCAAAATTTCCGAAGCGCTCCATTGCGTTTCTCATAATCATAGCTGGTTTTGGAACGTAAAACCCTACAAATGAACCAGGAGCTCCAGGGAACAGTTCGTTTATCTTACAGTAGGCTTGGATGCATTGGGTTACCGTGATAAAGCAATACCGCTCAAAAGGAAGTTCTTTCACTTTCTTTCCTACACCCCCACATACGCTGAGCCGTGCTGCCCACATGGGCTGCAGAAAATAGCGTTCTCCCCTTAACAGGAAAACAATCATCATCATCACCCGGGGAAGTCCACAAATCGTTGTTGGAGAGATTCCCATTTCCAGTGGCTTATCGACCACGCGGATTGCACTACAGTGGCGCCGCTACTATTCTTTAAAATGTATCCAACCGCTAAAACCCGCGCCAGAGGACATAATCCTTTCGAAATCACAGGAATATTTATGGGAGTAAACTTATTTGTTGCCTCATGCAGATGAACGCGAGCTCTCCATGCCTTACGTGGTCCTGTACATGTCCTATGCCGGTCGGCCACTCAACAAAGTTAAGGTACGCAAGCATCAGTTCACCTGTGTGCTATGTACGCAGGCGCGCAACTTATAGTAGCGCATATTCAAATTGTGGAGGGCCATCTGTCAACACCTCTGTAGTCATGCGCCTTGTTGTTCAGGGCGCCGGAAACCGAAACTTATGGCGTTTTTCACAGGCGGATCTGGAGCAGTGACCGAAATCCTGGAGGGAGCGCTCGGATTTCACGAATCCGAATATGCAGCGGAGTGCGAGAATGCTCCGTGAGTGCGTATACAGGAAGTCAATGAGCACGTCATACAAACCCAACTTCGCTCAGTGCGTTTCCGTGGCAACCAAACACGCCTTCCCCGGGCACATTTTGACTGCAGCAGTTTCAGAGTTGTTTACGTTCAATTCACGTATTCTGTGCTCAAGCTTTATTACTCAGAGAGGGCACTAAGCGCTAAATACAGGGTACGATTCTGCGTTTGGTGCCGTAACCTCGGCATGAAGCGTACGATGGATGGAGAGAGGAACGATGAGCACGTAGGGACGTAGGCTCGGCCGCATTTTGCACCTTGGCATACGCGCTTGTAGGAGTTCGTGTCTTCATCAACAAGTAGACAAGAAAGAGTTTTGCACTTCCCTGCTCTATAACACCATTGAAGAACACTCTCGATAAAGCTGTGTGTTCGCGATCGACAAGCACATCCAAACAGTCCTACGTCAATGAAGACTCCGAGGGTAGGCTTAGGTATAACGACGCCGCTGCTAACCCGTCGTCGATCGCGACGAACGGCGAGCTCCCAATCAAGCCCTTACTTTTGCCAACACGATAAACGTTTGTATGTACCCACATGTTATGCGTTAAAACATCCAATCGGTTTTCTTCAAACATCGGTGTGGAGCGCAACGATGGAAACGAAGCCAGCTGCATCGGTGAAACGGCCAGTGCCGCTGTTTACCTTTAGTACCGCGGCTTCAGATTTATCGAGTGTTTTGAAAACAGGTGCTGCTTTCCATTTTAAACATACTTACACTCATTTGTAAGCTATTTCATTTCACAACTAAATCGCAGTCAATCTATTACACGCCATGCCGGCAAATACAGCCTAAACCAGACCTATTGGAGCGGCGGGAAGAAGCAAACAGTTGCCAACGGCGCGACTTCACACGTACGGCGCACGACATTACGTACAGCACGTCGTAATCACTGTCTTTTGAGCTGGAAGAGCTACTGCTTGCCCTGCTGTCGTCGCTAAACGTGAGCTCCATTTTTTTGTACACTCCAGCTCCACAGCCGCCGCGAACGCAGCCATTTTGACAGACAAGACGGAAGTGACGCGACGACGCGGCCCACTTCCGCCCGAATCTGTCTGTATCCGTGGTTCGGCACTGGAGCCATTCAGAGCGCTCTGGCGCGGTTTCAGTTGTTCCGAATCTGCCAGTGAAACGCACCAACCCGCTCCCGCTCGACCAGTGAAACACGGATTCCTCGCGCCGGAGCAAAAAAACCTGCTCCGAATCTGCCAGTGAAAAACGCCATTAAGTTATCTCCGCCTGTATCGGGTGCTGTCTGCTGCTTTTTTGCCGCATTCGCCGATGCTTTCCCACTGCTACCTGCCGTTGTGCATGCCGCATGAGTCCGTTACAGGCCGGCGACAACGTAAAACACTTTGATCAAATACCTTGGTTATTTGAAAGGCGACAGTAACATACTCATCGCCGCACAGGTGCTCTCATAAAGGATATTAGCGCTGCGTGGTTTGCTGTGGTCCACGAACGTAAAATCGCCGTTGAGCCTGAATGCTATTTTTTCCCCTTAATATGACTTGCTTTCCCAGCGACTGAAGCACTGACAGACTTAAGACACGTGCGTGTTTGGCAGGCTGTTAAGGGACCGGTGAATCGCCCATGCACGCTAGGGAGAGCATGGTGGTACCCGTTTCGGTAGTCGTATTCCTTTCTTGGAGGAAAGCGAGTGTTTCCGGGAACAAATACACATAAGTCGACCACATGTTTGAGCCTAACATTAGTCGTTTCAATGTGCGTATACTGTGGGTCTCACAAAAATTATGCGACATGGGCTTCTAAGTACGTCACGTTATTATCATAACGAACATCCGATGCATGTTCTAGGTTTCCTGACTCTGCGCCAGGAATGAACGTTCCTGAAAATACGATTCTATATATGTCGTCAAAAACGCCGCGTTCTTACTGCAAGCGTCAATGTGGCGCAATAATTGAATAGCTTAGGAAATCTGCGCTCCGTTTTTTTGGCGCTGTTTATAGTTGTTGTTTTCAATGCAAAGATCGGTAGCAATAAAAATATGGAGCCATGATGGTGAAACAGCGCGCAAAAACAAGGACCGAAGTTTGTGCGCGCTGTTTCACCATCACAGTACACCAACTCGCCCAACTTGCTACCTTGGTCCAAATGGGGCGACCGCCCCAATGTGGCTTAGTGGTTATGTTACTAGGCTGCTGATCCGAAGGTCGCGGGATCGCATACCCGACGCGGTGTCTCCATTTCGTCGGAGGCGAAATGTTGAAGCCCGTGCATTGTGCGATATGTCAGTGGACGTTAAAGAACCCCAGGTGGTCGAAATTTCCGGAACCCTCGACTACGGCGTATTTCGTAATCATAGATGGTTTTGGGACGTAAAACCACAGAAATTCTTATCTACAAATATTTCCGGCCAAGCTTCGACCCTCCATCGGCGAACTCACGGCTGACAGCCGCAGCAGGACGTCGGGACAAGTTCGCAGCCACATAGAGTTGCAACCGTCAACTTCACCCTTCTTGCCGTCCCTAGCTGCTTGGTGGCCATAAGATTAAACCAAAGAAATTTAAAATCCGTTGGAAAACTGATAGATAGTGCACATACAAGGCGATGCGTAGACGGTGTTGCTGTACCCACGTCCCGCATTTTCCTCTATTTCTCCTTCATCGCAAAATAAAGCGGCGAAGAGACATAGGGTTGAAGCGAGCGCTATTTTTCTAATTTTTTCAGTAACCAACTGAGTACATTCGTCTTCGCCTTTCCGTCCTTTGCTAAACGAAACACGGTGGAACATCGCCGCGCTGGCAATAAGTTTTCGTCCATTGACACGTACGCGTATTTTGCATACATTAATACTCTCAGAAAACTGCGTGCTCATATCAGCAGCTATAGCGTGCCTAAAATGTAGCGTATCAGCGGCGAAATAACAACGGCCGCAGGTGCAAACTCCAATACACGATGGTCCAATTTCTCCCATACGTTCTTAGCGCACCGCTGATGCTCATGGGTCCGCATTGCTTCTTTCTAGAAAACATCAAACCTGCGAAGGGTTCAAAGATTCCTGCGGCTGGAGAAAGGAGATGTGAAAAGCAGCACACCGTCTAAACATCGTGGTTTCAATATTTGGCGCGCGTTTCTCATTGCATTGGTAAATAACGTGGGATATAAGATTGTCACACGAGGTCATGTAGATATTTCACACTGGAACATCTATTGCAAGAAATGCAGCAGAAAGAACGCGCGTCTGGTGGCCGAGCTACCGCCGCCGCGGCGTCTCTCAACAGAGGCGCTAAATGCAGGGCGGTGCCCGAACCCATGTATGAGGAGACGCTTCACGTCTCAGACATCACACAGCTGCTTGACAGGCTAAGAACATACATAATTTCCGAAATTAGGCCCATCAGGCTCCAACAGACAGAGCACACCACGAGGCTCTAAATTTTAGAATCGTACAGGCAGCGCGCACTGCTTGGTACCCCTCCGCCGCGTCAGTAGAATGCCAAACGTAAGTAATCTACTCATCTGGCAATGCATTGCGTCAGCTTCCGCAAAGGGAAGGCAGTCTTACAATAGCGACATGGCTCTGCTATTGAACGGCCGTCGGTAATACTCCTCCAGGAAAAGCTCATCGATGTTGTTGCTCTTCGCGACTATCGTGCAGAGGCTTACTTCTCGGAGGGCAAAACGGCACTAGCGACACTAGTCTGAAAGAATCTTGCGTATATACGTCACGACGTTAGGCCGGACTTAACTCGAGCGCATCATGATCGAGCTCATCCCAAACGCTCAAATCAAACAATCCGTTTATTTTGTGTACAGCTCTGCAGCCGACAGAAGGCAGACGTTTCATGCTCTCTTTCAGAAAGTATGTAAAATTCCAGGCGATCGTCCACTCGTAATAGCAGGGGACTTTAGCGCACACCACAAAGATTGGGGCTACACCAAGAATACGGCCAAGGGTAAGGCCCTCGCGGCACAGCTCGCAGCTTGTGATCTCACCTTGGTCATCGATCCGAAATACCCCACCAGGATTGGAAACTTGGTCAGCAGGGATAGCATGCCAGACCTGATCATGGTCAGAAATGCAGAGGAATCCATATGGACCAGTTTATAAGTGAATGTCAGGAGTGATCACCACATTAGTAGCCTCACGATAATAATCTCACCTCCGCCGCTCAGACAATTGAGAGTCACGGTATGGGACCTATTTAAAAATAGAGGATGGGACTAAATGCAGCTAGTTGGAGGAATTATTCACTCGCCTCGAAAGAAGACCCTGCTGCTTTTCCACAAAGGAAGTGGAGACGGGCAGGGAAGTAGAGCACATGGACAGTAGATTAGCACACCTACTAGAAGCCAAAAACGTGCTACAGGCACTCGCTACAGCGCGTTACAGGCTACAGGCGCTACAGCCAGGAGGAGGAGGAGTGCAGTAACGCCATCCTCTTCCAAGAACATGCAACGGTAGTCAACAACAATAAATTCAAGACTTAATTTTCGATTTGCATAGTACCAAGAGTTTCATCGTGCACGCTGTAACTAGCATGGAATTTCTTTCGCCGGTGCTTGGAAACCTTCTCTACTGCCCTAAACGCATGGTTTATTTCGCAAAAAAAAAAGATTACCTTGCATGTAGTGAGTCAATTACGTTTGGATGTTGAACCTGTCAAAGCTGAGTGTAAGGTATCAGGAATGCTATTGTGCTCTCGAAGTTGTATGGTATTGCCACCTAATTAAACTAGCGTCTTTAACATCGGCTGGCGTTATTGCGATGATTTCTTGTGCGATGGCTTAGGAGAAATAATAAAGCCAATTATTAAATAGGAACAACACTACCCAATTCCAACAACATTCTGCGGTCTTGAACTTGATCGTCATAAAAAAACTTTTTTTTTTCTAGCGCTGAAATAAATGTCTGTTTTATTCGCGCACTACTGCAGTTCGAGAGTGCCCTCCAGATCCGCTCGGTGGTACAGCAGGTGGCGCTGACGCTCGCCGTGGGAGAGACGGCTCTCGAGTTTGAGCACCGCGCTCTCACACAGACTCACGTGCTTGTGAAGGAAGCGCACGACCAAGTGGTTCCGTTCTGGCTGGACGGTCGCGCGCTCCGTGTCGACATGTTTGGCGTCCAGGTGTCGCTCGTCGACTTTTCGGCCGCGAGGATGACGCCCCTGGACAAAGAGACAGGTAAGCTCGTCCATAGGGCTTCCTTTTTTGCCAGTGTAACCACCTGGAATGAAAAATAAATAATGGGGTTTTACGTGTAATATGCACGATATCCTAATGAGGTACACCGCAGTGTAAGGCTGCGCCTCGCCATCTTTGACACCCACTATCCTGAAATAAACAAGTTTGTTTTAACCAGCGACATAATAACGAGCAAGTAGGTGCACGCGTTGATAATACGGCTCAAAAACCAAACACGTGAAAGTCTTTAGCGCCCTTCCACTCTGCAAAGAAAGATGACCAGCGTCCCCCCCCCCCCCTCCCTCCGCCTGTGAAACTTGCGTCGCCATTACTCGACAGACAGCACTTTTGGTCAGAACCTAGCCCTCATGCACAGCTTAACAAGCAGGCAGGCACCGTAGAATATGTGGGCCCTGAGCTTAAAAGGCAACTCCGGTGATTTTTCAGTGCCCACTGATTTCAACGAAATCTTTAGTGTATGTTCTCCTCGGTAATAATATATACCAATCCAGACAGTTGAGAGTCATTTAGCTTTTTGTAAAACGAATTTTAAAAAATCTTCGGTGAAATCCCACATGGGCCACCCTGAGTGTTTGACCTGATTACCTTCAACGGGACACATGGAAAATGGGTGATACTTCAGCGCTAAGATCGTCACTGTCAATTTCGAAACAGCTGGCATAACTCAATAGATTATTGGATACCATCGCCCTTTCATTTTTCTGGCACCTGCTTTCTGATGGCGTGGAAGCTGTGACGTCACCGCATACGCTGCAAGAAGCACCTATACGTTTCGGTTTCTGCTTGAATGCATTATTCAGTCGGTCACTAAGATTATTGGTGAGCTCTTACCAAACTGAACCAGTGTGCCTGCTACAAGACTATCAGTGCCATTGGGAAACAGCGATGTCAGAATATGGTGAAAAAAACCGCCGGTGTTCCTCTTTAATAAATTTGTTATGCCCCTTCTTCACGCAGGGTAACTATGCATCACATTGATTACTATTTGATTCGCATAATTCACATTTGACTAACATCATCGTTTTTGGACCGCTACCTAGTGCCCTTTTGATTTACATTAATTATCACTTGGTTTACTTTATGCACACGTATTGAGTACGAGCCACTGTACCGAGCCCTGCATGGCCTCCGTGATCGGTCCACAGTAGTGAAATTTTCGACAATACGCGCTCTATTGTCTTCGGACGTGATCTTCGAAAACCTTGCCATGTATAGATTCACTGTAAATGCGCACTTTTTGTGGGAGGCTGCTATGCGCAGCTCGGCGCCCGAGGTCCACGACCAGATCCTGGATTGGGCCAAGAGGATAGCGGATACCTACGCAGGGTAGGTTTCTCCGCTGCCTCCGCCACTGTCCCTTTCCCTCCTGGGATAAATAAAGTTTTTCTCCTCCTCCTCTCAATTCTCGCTTTCTTTTTGTGACATGCATGGACATCAAAAGCGGTGTAGTTGTGGTACCTGCGTATAATAGCATTTCATGTGCGCATGAGGCCGTGATCTTCAAGCGCTGTCAGCTGCACCAAACTTTCACGCATTGATTCGCTTTACTTCAAAAGGCTACTTGCTATATGAGCGTCCTATTGTCCCGGCTTCTCCTTATTACTTGGCATATAATGAACGACACAGCTCTGTCTAGATCCAAGCGCGTGGTTATAAAAGTCGCAAATACTTCACGCAATAATTTTTGCATCTGAAGCAATCATAACATTCGCCTTTATTTGCTGTGTATGTAAGAGGAAGTATTGCTAGGCGATCGTGTGAAAAAGTGAAAATCATAACATTGGAAATTAGCTTTTATTCAAGACAAAGTCGCCTGTGGCCTGCGTCTTCGTTTTGCAGAGATGCCTAATGCAAATTTGTTTTTCTATACGGGGCTTAACCCCACGATTTCTTCTCCATATTCTGGTATCGTTGCTTTCCGACAGCACTGATAGTCATGCAGCAGGCAGGACGGTTCAGTTTGTTCAAAAGCTCGGCAAGAATTTTAAATAATTCTATCAAAGACTGGTACGTGCTTCGCTCAGCGTATGCCAGGACGTCACAGCCTCCTCGCCATTAGAAATATAGCGCAAATACCAAAAAAAGTGAAAGGGGCGATTTCATCTGGTGATATATCTGACCAGCTTTTCTGAAGTTGAGAGCGACGATTTTAGCTCTGAAATATTGCCGTTTTGCTCTTTACCGCACGCGTTCTCGGGTGGGCAGCGTTGGAGGCAATGACGTGAAAAACACGTGGTGGCCCACACGGTAATCTGCTCAATATATTTAAAATTGATTTTCACAAAGCCTGAACGACTTCCAAGAGCCTGACTTGGCATATGCTAATATAGTGCCGAGGAGAACGCACAACGAAAGTTTGATTCAGGTCCTTGGACACACGAAAATCGCCAGCAAAGCCATCCGAAACTCAGTAATTGGACTATGCTGCAGTTCACTGAATGGTCACGTCATAGGGCGTTGCTGAAATAAGTGAACCATGCGTACTTGCACTGCAATCTCCTAAGCATAGAAGTGTGCTCTGAACAGCCACATAATTGGCCTGGAGACCGAACAGAGTCGGCGTCTGGCGACGAGGAGACGGAGCTCCCAAGTTTATAGATGTTTTGATGCTTGCGTTGTTCTGCTAGCCATTGAGTGCTTCCATCATGCTGACCCTCCAGGTTGTTTATTCCTTGTTCCGGGGTAAGTGTTCAACGCTGGCATTTATTCCTATCAAAGTAAACAGAAGTGTTTGCTTTAGCGCTGCAGCCATTGATTTTTGCTCAGAACCCTGAGTGCATGTGCTTCTGCCAGATTTAGCGAGTCAACATTTGGACCGAGCCTCGTGCGTGCGCTATCTCGGTAGAACATTTATGTACACCATGCTGCATCACTGAGGAATGCGCACTTATTCGGACGCATACTCGAAACGGATAGAATTGTTCCCTGTATTCAGCCCGTCGGCTGCAGCCACCATTGGTTGCTTCCGAAAGATGTTCGCTCCGCAATGTCTCTTAATTTAGTCGTATCCGACAATGGCGCAGCGATCGTGAGTGAAGAATACAAGATCTTCTTACGTAGGTGCGGCATCCGACAAACTCTTCTACTACCGTACCACCCTGACTCTAAGGCAGCAACAGAGCGCGCGGTACAGACCATAAGCAGAAGGTGAAGAAAACGCAGCCATGGGATGATTAGCACGTGCAGATAGCGAAAATTTTGCTCATATACCTGACCCCTCATGAAGTAACCGGTTGTAGCGCCCCTAAACTTCTCATTGTCTGGAAGTTGAAAAAGGCGCTGAATTCACTACGACCTGGCTTGCGGACCACAGTGACGTCTAACCAGATCTACTACAGCCTCCTGTTCAACCGAGGATTGGCAGGAGTCGTAGCCACACCACCAGGAGCGTTTTCACTCGCAATTTTCTTCCAGGTCCCTGAGTGCCGGCAACGGTAGAACCTAAGAGTTTTGCGGCGGTGCTGCGACTGCCAGATGGCCGCCAATGGAGGCAGCACCACGATCATGTGCGTGCGGTACCGTTCCTGCCTGCACTGTCGGAGTATTCTGGGGTTCTCCAGACAAACGCTGTGGGTGCTTCAAGCGTGGACCCAGCAGTGACTTTGGATAGTGCGGGTGCTGCCGCGGCTTACAAACCAGCAGAGACCACCAGTACCTGTGCAACTACTGGAGTTTCATCTGGTGAACATAGGGGCACATGCGTCTCCAGTAGCCAGGGTAGTTGTGCCAGTGCTCCGGCGGATGCCCTGTAACCAGTGGTCCCCACTCAGACTCCACTTAGCCGGAGCTTGCGAGTGAGGAAACCAGTTATATGACATGTGCCACAGCAATCAAGCGGAACTCAGCGCACGCGCATTGTAGTGCTTGTTTCTGTTTCCTCTCCATCTTGTTTGTTTTGCTTTTCTACTTCCTTAGTTAAAGGAGGAAGAAATGTTATGTTTCTGCCATCAGCCGGAGAAGTCTGCTGTATAGCCACAAGATGGCGCTTTTATCGATGTTGCAATTACTGAAATAAACGTGCTGCTGCCAGCTTCAGGCAGTCAGCATTTGTACCGAGCATAGTGCGTCTGCTGTCTCGGTAGAACAAGACAAGTGCTGCCATCTGTAGGTGTACATCGCGGTCAAGACTGCATTTGTGTGAATACGTAAATGCTTGCATGCAGGCATTGCTGTCGGCTACGCATAGAAGGGTCCTGTATATGCGCCAAGCCATTTGTAAATTGGAAGCTTAATATTATTTGGCGCAGAGTGTCATTCTTTCATGAAAACACTGTGCTCTCCGCAGTCCTGCGTGGAACTACATGTCGTTATGATCACGGGCGTGGCTAATTTTACCTGGAAATAACATGCACATAACGACTATAGTGATTGGGCACGTAAGCTAGATGATGACGAGCACTGTTCGGTCATCATACGCCCGATGGTCAGGAAGCCATGTACATCACGTCCTTCTTTTGAGCAGGAACGGAAGCTCCCACTAGGAGAACAACGGTGCTCTGAAACCTTGTTGTGGTTTTGGTTACGGTCGTATTGCAGCGTGGAGGACAACTTCACAAAAACAAATTGGCGTGCGATTCCCTACGCTATTACACTCTATTCGTGGCTTTCAACACAGCATGATTGTGGTTTAGAGAAATATTCGTGGGTTTAAACAAATCTCCTGGGTTAAGGAGTTCCTGAAGAACACTATAGAACATACCCGAAGTGCAATAGCATTTTCTGTCATTTTCTGCACATCAACCAATCCATAAGTGCCGCAGTCGTA
The DNA here is from genome assembly GCA_013339685.2 of Hyalomma asiaticum. Classification (NCBI taxonomy): domain Eukaryota; kingdom Metazoa; phylum Arthropoda; class Arachnida; order Ixodida; family Ixodidae; genus Hyalomma; species Hyalomma asiaticum. The sequence continues at coordinate 31,802,859 of CM023482.1, forward strand.
GCGAACACATTATTGTGCGAATTTTTCGGCAGAGTTCTTTTTGTTTTACTCTTTTTCCTGTTATTCTAAAGTATATAAGAACGCGCGTTATGGCATGGTTTTTCAGCAGTTGTCATCATCGTTCCGTGTGAGTACTGGCCATCATTCTAGCTTTTCAAACTTAGGTATCGCCTTAATCCTAGTTGCTCTGCTCGGTCACCCTGAAGACCTTCTCAAGGTTTAGTTAGCACAGCACGCCCGTGCTGGCGCACTATCATAATTTGGCCCGAGATGTAGCATGCAATCATCAGGCTTTTTCACTAAGTAATGACAACTCACACAGGTTATAACTGAATTATTCACAAGGACGCGCCGCAAAATCCTGCAAATCAGACTACCGGGACATATTCACTTTGTTCTTGGTTCGTGCATTGCGCAAGCACTTTGTGGCAGACCACCACGTAGAGTTTCAGGAAATGTAAATAATACAACACTCTTAAGGGATCTTGCAAAGACGAGGATTACTTCAGGGCGCTTCGTCTCTCTCGTAAAATACTACTTTTTATATTTCCAGACACCCGACCGGTGTACGCACATCTGAACAAATTCCCCGCGAGCAAGAAGCAGGCACTAGGGGAGACGTTCGCCGATGTCTATCACGTGATCAGGTGAGACTGTTCGAAAACTGGGGATACATTGGCTTGGACTCTCCACTAGACATCGCACCTCGCTCCACTAGCAAGTTACTACTTACGCTATCGGTGGTGCTATTGTCGTGTGGCTTTCCTGTGATGCACGCAAGGGTCAGTGAAGTAGATGGAAGACGTTATTTAAAGGGCAGCAGAATTAAGCTCACAAAGGGCAATGATACAGGCGGCAGACTCATCTGTCGCCACATACGTTACACTTCGGTGGATCGCGTCACTTCTACTTCATGCACCTGAGAAGAACTCTTGCTGGGCGAGCTGGTGCACTTCTTAGATAATGCTGTGCAGATTGAATGGACCGGAACAGGAAGAAATCAAACTAGACAGAACTACAGTTGACATTTGATACCTTGCGCTCATTCTGTCTTCTTTTTTTCTTCCTGTTCGCACACATTCATCTGCGCAATATTACCAAACCCTAATTCATGCGTCATTGTACTTTGAAGCATGATCCGCAGTGCTCGAACTTGCAGATGTTCTGGGAAATAATTAAACATTCGTTCACGTACTCTGTGCTGTACTTTCAAAAACCCTGGATAACACTATGATGCATTCAGGAACGATTTTGCGCACAGCGATAATACTTTGAAAGTTTTTCGATTGATTGATTTGTGGGGTTTAACGTCCCAAAACCAGCTCTGATTATGAGAGACGCCGTAGTGGAGGTCTCCGGAAACTTCGACCACCTGGGATTCTTTAACGTGCACTGACATCGCACAGCACACGGGCCTCAGCATTTCGCCTCCATCGAAATGCAGCCGCCGCAGGCCGGGATTCGATCCCGCGACCTTCGGATCTGCAGCCGAGTGCCGATAACCACTAGACCACCGTGGCGGGGTTGAAAGGGATTCGACTGGGGCTCTTTGGTATGGCATACTGTTGTTGGTGGCACGCTGTACAGATGAACACGCGAAAAGGACTCACACAGAAATGGATATGACATGTACAATGCGCCCTAACAACTTATGTTCATGCGCTTTCGCTCGTGAAATATACACACACGCAAAAAGTGACATAGAAATGACATATAGCGCGAAGAACCATACAGCACGTGTCGATCAAACTGATCTACCGGAATGCAGGAAAAAAGACGCACATTTAAATGGCCGCGATTAATTTTGGGCGACAACCTTAATTCCAAAATTTTACTATTTCTGGGTCCAAAGCTAGTGCTGGCCGCTTTCACACGTATCGCTATTCAACTTTTTCATGAAATAGGCCTAAACAACGTCCCTTTTCGTCTTGTATTTCTTTCGAGCGTGTGCCAATGTCTTGTCGTTATGAAAGTCTGCACTGCACTCGCACTTAGAACTGTGCGCTGCAAGATTGCCTGAAATGGTTCGCTTTTCGAAAATGTTTTCATGCTGCCGTAGTTCTGTTGACGCATTTCCCACACCCCTCATATACCACACCACTCTTTCCCCGCCACGGTGGTCTAGCGGCAATGGTACTCCGCTGCTGATCCGAGGGTCGCGGGATCGAAGCCCGGCCGCGGCAGCTGCATTTCGATGGAGGCGAAATGTTGAGGCCCGTGTGCTGTGCTACATGTCAGTGCGTGTTCAAGAACGCCATGTGATCGAAATTTCCGGAGCCCTCCGCCACGGCGTCTCCCATAATCCGATCGTGGTTTCGGGAAGTTAAAACCGAGTATTCAATCAGTCAACTACACCACTCACGCTTTGCCCACAAATGCAGTGGTGGTTAACTTTGCCCTCCGTATGTGTTTCCTGAATGCTTACCCTCTTGCACAGACCGCGCAGTTTGAAGGCCAGCTCCGGCTCTCTTTTCACGAGGTTCTGATATCGGTGTTTTCCAATGGTACTGACACTCCTGTAGAAGGCAGGGTGGTTCAGTTTGCTCAGAAACGCACCAATAATTTTCAATAACCGACTGAAAGGCGTGTTCAGACCGCAACCGAAACGGGTAGACACTTCGTGCAGCTTATGCGATGACGTCACAGCCTCGCCGCTATCAGAAATATGAAGCTGGTACGAGAAAACCACAGTGGCGATGCCCTCCGACGATGTATTGGGTAATGGCAGCTTTTGTCACCTTGACAGCGACTATCTGAGCGCTGAATTATCGCCGTTTTGCTTTTGAAGGCCCGCAGGTTCGTGTAGGCCCCATTTAGGTGATGACGTCAAAAACACATGGTTGCCCGCAGGGGGATTCGATAAAAATGTTGAATATGCATTTCCAGGAAAGCTAAATTACTTGCGATCGCCCGGTTTGGCATATATTATTATAGTACCCAGGAGTATACATATGGAAAATTCCATTGAGGTCCGTGGAAACTGCAAAATCGCCGGAGTTGGCTTTTAATCGGTTGCAGTCTAAACGTATGCGCGCACCATGAGTAGTGTTGGATCCAGAAATAGTAAAATTTTTCTCATGTGAGGTATCGGCCAAGGTGAATCATGGCATAGAAATGCGCTTTTCTTGCCTACGACCAGGTAGATCGGTTTGAGAGACACGTGCTGTATGGTTCTTCACGACGAATGGCATTTCCATGCCACCTTCTTTGTGTGCATATGTCTGACGAGCGAGAGCGTATGAATACAGGTTCTTAGTGTGCATTGTCCATGTCACTTCCATTTGTGCGTGTGTGCATTTCGTGTGTACTTATCTGCAGCGCGTCACCAACCCCAGTACGATAACACTTCTAGCTGCTTCTGCTTGACGGTAGTTGAAGCTGAATGACAGGAACAAAGTCAAGGCAGATCAAAACGCAACACATGGCAAAGGGAATAGAAAATGTGACCTCTGTCCATTCGTTATTTTCAAGAGAAAGTTTTACTGGTGCAAGCGGTGGCTTCCATACCGGGGCAACCGTTACATTTTCGATGGAGGCGAAAATGTCAGAGGCCCACGGGTTATGCGTTGTCAGACCCACAGATGGTGTAAATTTCGGAGCTCCCTACTACAGCGTTCCTCTCCTTTCTACTCTTTCACTCCCTTCCCCCTATCTCCTCGGACACATAGCCGTGGTCCCGAAATGGACTGCAGAAAATAGCGTCCTTTGCTTACGGGAACCACACTTAGTATTCTTACTGTTTGGCCCAAAACAACGCCCAAAAGCGCCGGTTTAGCCGTCGAAGAGAATTCTAACTTGACGTGTAGGATGTCATTTGCAGCCACGGACGCCTTTTCAGCTACCACCTTGCCAACTGTGCCGATCACTGAAAATGGACGCGGCCCCCTACTGAAGGTTGCAGTTAGGCTAAGGGCAGGACGCTAGTTTCTGCAGCCACTGTCGGAAGCACAGCTGAGCGTCCCCGGGGGTAGGGGAAATAGACTGAAAGTGATAGAAAGGAGAGTAAAGTAGTAGTGGGGGCCCCCGAAAGTTTTGACCACCTTTTGACCACCTGGGGTACTTTAACGTGCACTGGCAGCGCACAGTACACGGGCTTTTGGCCCTTTTCGCCTCCATCGAAAATGCGATCGCCGCGCCCCCGTTTTCTTGGGGTTCTTGCAATCGGGGAGAACTTGAGCTCTATCTATCTATCTATCTATCTATCTATCTATCTATATCTATCTATCTATCTATCTATCTATCTATCTATCTATCTATCTATCTATCTATCTATCTATCTATCTATCTATCTATCTATCTCTACATTACATTGAGCAGCAACTACCATGCTCGTTTGAGCGCTGCAACTTCAGTTCCCTGATGAAAAATGACTACCGATTTACTCTGCGACTTTGCTGTCATCTCAGCGAGGACCTCTCCCAGTTCCACCCGTGGACCAACGTAGAATACCTGGAGTCACTGACCAAGACGCTAGTCCAAGCGTACGACGGACTTTTCGCCAGCGTTGACGACGAGGCCGAGCGGCGCGCTTGGCGAGACGTGTGCTTCTGGTTGGCTGAGATGCCACACTGTGGCTCGGCAAGGCAATTTGCGTTGGAGCTGGTGGCGCCCAGTGTGCCGTCTACTGCTTCGGCGTCCACGGTCTCATGTCGTTGAGGCGATGTCGGAGCGGCGTTATGGAATTCGCTTACCTGCTCTTCGGCACTGTTTACTAAATTATAAGCACAATAAATATCATACATGCCGTATAGCCTGCCAATGTTTCCGTGATGTTTGATGAGCATAGGCAAGCATTGTTCCAAAACTAATGCGCAAACTTTTCCTGTAACCACGTCAACCCACTTTCACCACAGCATTAAAACGACAGGTTTCTGCATAGCCACGTACTCCCGGTCTCCGTCAACCCACCGAGTGACCGCCGTTGTGATAATTGCTGTAATTTTGCGTGACAAAAACATATGATTATGATACATGCCGTTGTGGACGCGTTCCGAAATTTCGACCACCAGGGATTGTATAAGGCTCTGACATGGCAATATACAGGTGTGTGTAGCTATTCACCTCCACTGATATGCAACCGTTGTGGCCGGTATAGAGCCCCCTCTTTAGGGTCAGCAGCCGAGCACCGTAGCCAAGGTACCACAGCGGATGCCATGGAAGGACTCCGAAAACTACTATTATTTTCACTGCGACAGCAAGCACAAGGCTACACAATGGGAAAGGCGACATTCGCTTCGGCGTCGTAGTTCGTATGAGTCAAAGTGCAATAAGTATTATATTCTCAAAACGTCACCTTTATCTGCAAAATGAATCGGGTAAGGTATGTTTGTGGAGTGTGTTTGTGACAAGTTCATGACGTTTCTTAAGGTAAGTTTTTTTTTCTTTTTTGGTAGCAATAGCGTGAGAAACCGCTACATTCCAGCAGAGCACGAGCTACAACGACGAATAAATGAACCGGGCAGCTAGTGATGACATGTACAGGTTGGGAAGATTTACAAGTAATGATGATATGCACAGCTGAAGAAAAGGCGACCGTTTGGTGCGCTCACAAAGTTTCAAATAGTTTAATGTATACAACACAGCGTGACAACTACAAGCGAGATGTAGAATTGGCGTTCAGCCAATGCTCTTGCTCGACGTGACCCTCAGCCTTAAGATCATTGTTGTTTTCCGAGGCTGTGCAGACTTGGCGCGATTTTTGCTGTTTCATGCAAGATGTTTCAACACCACTCAACCCGAAGAATTACGCTGTTGAACCACGAGACAGACAGAACATCATGGTGGACTGATATGTAGACGATACATATATAAAAAAAGCTTCCCGTGTGTTGTTCTCTCTCGGCCAGAACACGCGAAGGCGATGGTCTTGGTTCATCTCTCGTGTAACTACATTCGCAACTTCGTCTTCAGCTTACTCCACCTTAATCTTCATTTATCCTAAAATGCACTGCAATACTGTTTGAACATTTAGTCAGAAAAGGGTGCCGATCAGTCCTCTTGGCATCTGTGAACGTGTCAAACCCAACGTTATTGCAGGCTGATCAATCGTGAGACACTGTGACTTAGGAGTCGAAATATTATTGCACCACGATTCCCAGGTAATGTGCAGTTTACTTTCGGATGCTCCCCAAAATCTGCTGTTATTTTAAGAGATTACATTTTCGGAGCACCGACTACGCCGCTTGACAAGTTTTAGTGTTCGTGAATATAAATACACACATTTTCCTTATTTGTTTAACAGAGAGCCAACAAACAGTGCATTACTGAGGATGCTTACGCGATAATGAATTGAGCCCATATTTGTTTTGCCGCTAGCGACGTAGTCGGGGCTCCTAGTGACGTATTTTTTTGAAAGAACAACATGCGCATTTGAGTTGTACTCCAAACCACACTGCAAGTTCGCTGTTGTGTGCAGTGCAATAACATTAGGCTCGCATGTTCACAGGAGCATCGTCGTCCAATTGGCACCTTTGTCTGATTACGTTCAAAAAGTGGCCCACGTTTCCCTTAGTCCATCTTCACCGACAGTTAATCCACCTTTGTCCACCTTAATTCATTTTCATCCAAGGAATGTAGTTGGTTCCAGTCCTAGATGCTCGGTGTTGATGTCCTAATAAGCATCTGCTTGGAGCGCTAGTATTTCGGTGTTGGACTTCTATGATGGCCTTGGGTTCTTTGTTATCCGAGAAGATCATAGGAGGTCGTGAGTTCGATCCGCGTAGCATATTGACACGTGCGGTTGTTTTCGTGAACGCCGTTGTCACCTTCCTGTGAATCGCGCGCTTGCCTTGATTGTTTGCGGCGAAGCGCCGCTATCACTTTCTGTTACGCCCAACGCAGGCCGCATTTATCTTGCATGTCAGTTCGGGAACAGTGTCTACCATTCCTGAAACTTTGCTATGCTGACGCGCACATTTGAGTAACTTCTGGAATTCCAGAGATAAAATGCGAGAACGCGTTATGACGTGTGCATAAAAGCCGACGCATTGCACCGCTAGTGAGTCTTTTCCGTCGACCTACGACTATTCACGCAGCTATTGCTCTGCATCGTCATTGGCTTTGTTTTGCTGGGCATAAGTTTGCCCAATAAACAGTTCGCCTAACATCGCTTGAGTGCTAGCGTGCGTCACGACCACGTGACACGCGCAGAATACGTGACAATATTTAGGCAATCTGCGGTAACGAAGTAACTCAAACGGTCAAGCTTGAGTTACTTCACCTCCCATCACATTTGCAATGTTTGTGATGACTTTATGATGAATCTGTAAGCAGGCGTGCGTAAAAAACATTAGCACACACCGTAAATTAGCCATAAAGGTTGCACACGACATAGAAATTCGCCACATATGCCCTCCGTACAGATGGTAAACCAGTGAATCCAATGTGTGCAGCCCCTGTGTATATGACTGGGTTTATCGCAACGGCTCATTTAAATACATTTAAGCGAAATATTCACAGCAAGGAGCTTCGCCACGAAATTTGGCAAAAAATATCGTAAGAACCCTTCTCGTTCATTCGGTACATAAGAAATTTGGCATGGCAAAGTAAAACTTAATGACCAGCATGCCCCATTCGCCGTTACATAGACAACTTGGCACGCTGTTCATTTACGTTCCGAATAACGATCATAAAACCTGTGCGCACCTGGCTTGCTGCACCCTGACCGTAGTTATAGCTGTGCAGACGGAGGCCTCAAGAAACAGAGGAGCAACAACTTATTTGACGACCACGTGCCATTGGCTCACTTTGCAACGGTGCAACAGCGGCAACAGTAACCAAAAGTACAGTATGGTAGCGAAGCGGTAGATTCCCAAGCGAAAAACCAATTGTCACGTTGTCGTGAAGCACGCAGCACTCAAGACGAAGCACTGAGGACTCAAGAAGGTGTCAGGCGAACTGTTTATTGGGCGAACTTGTGCCCAGCAAAACAAAGCCAATGACAATGCACAGGAATAGCGACGTGAACAGTCGTCGGTCCACGGAAGACTCACTAGCGGCGCAATGCGTCGGCTTTTATACACACGTCATAACGCGTTCTCGCATTACACATGAAATTCCACACGTTACTCTGTTGTACGCGTGAGGCATGCAATGCTTCAAGAATGCTCGACACGGTTCCCGAAGTGACATGCAAGATAAACGGGGCCTGCGTAGCGCGTAAGAGGAAGGGATAACAGCTTTCTCTTTAAACATACGATAACAACCGCACGTGCCAATATGATTCACTTCACATAAATAAATGGCTCACTAAATAAGAAAAGCTCCTTTACAGATTCGGCGCCTTTCTCTCGCGTTAGACACCTATTCAATTCCCGGAGTGAAGGCAATCGTCCTATATCTTCCAACACACAGCGAACTAAACATTTGGCAGCAGGTAGCGGCAAAAATATAAGAGCAAAAATATAAGTTCAGACGCCCATGGAGTTCTTTCGTACACGACTACGAAATTTCAACGACAAGTAAGTCCATCCTGTTTAGTCAGGTCACGAACTCACTGACAACTACCGCTCATTTTTTTCCCGTGTGAAATATTCTAGGAATCGCGACGTCCTTTATTAAAAATATGAGGTAACTGAATGTACCTACCGACTGAATGAAAAACATAAATAATTCGTTTTTTTTTATAGGATTGGCCGCAAAGTCGAAATGTCGCGTTTTCTCCCGTGTTTAATCTTACCCCGGCTTACCGAAAGCCCACTGGTGCCGAGTGCACATTCCAAAGCAACAGTAACTCAAGCGGTCAAGCCAAAACGGCCGTTTTGGTGCTTAATCTTCTTTACTGCAGTCCTGCGCTTCAGTCTCCTCCATGTTTCCTCTGATAGGGTCTTCGCGTCGCATAAACGAGGACTCCATGCAATCCACTGAAGAGCAGCCTTCAAAAACGGAATCATAAAGACATAGTCAAGTGTCAGTGCGGAAAGTACCTGCAATATAATGACAAATATACAAGCTACTCTTGTCGTCAACGCGCTGTATGGCTATGAATATGACGAACCAGAAAGTTTTGATAAATGTTATTGCAAAAAGCCTGGCTGCCAATCACAAACAGTGCTTGCGAGGGAAATGTCTTGCTAATTGGACCTCAGTATGGACTAGAGTGTCACGATCTAAGTGCGCCACACAGAGCTTGTCTGGAAACGCCTTCCTGTGAGCATTCAGTTTGTTCGTGGCAACAGAAGTACACTTAAACTCTTCGACTATAAGAAATTTCATCTGTTAATTTCAAGTCATCTGTCTCGACGGTATCTGCTTGGTCCGAGTATGCTCGTGTTTTCTTATTTTTTCTCATTTATTACCCCGAGCAGCACCACAGCTTCAAACGGCTGTAATTTCTCATTCTGGATTAGGTTAATTTGGTACTGAAGCCATTTTTCTTGACATTTTATGCGCGCACATCTAAGGCATAGCCGGTCCTACTTAAGTACACGAGTTTCCTTGCGGACCCTTTCTACCACGTCAGCCATAACTGCAAGTTGAACCCACATCTTCGAGTCCTAGGATAGCGGCCCCTAGAGGGTAAGCTAGCACTCCGGGTGCCATGCGGATCAAAGCTACCAGAAAAGGTAAGATAAATGATGTACTATTGCATGCGCTAATTTTAATGTGGATATACGTGCTGTTGTATGTCAAGAGGACAAAGCGATATGGTTATACTTACCATACATTTATTTGCAACAGAAGATCCTCACCTCCCTTTCCCATTTCTTGCTGTACTATATTGCACAAGACTATGTCTTCCTTTACCCTCAGCCGCCCACTTTTCCCTCGTCCTCAACGTCGCAATCAGTTCTCCTTACCCTTACTTTCCTTTCCCAGACTACATTACCCTATACTTTACGCTCAATTTCTATGCATCAACTCGGCTGCAGATCTGAAGGTCGCGGGATCGAATCCCGGCCGCGGCGGCTGCATTTCGATGGAGGCGAAATGTTGAGGCCCGTGTGCTGTGCAATGTCAGTGCACGTTAAAGAACCCCAGGTGGTCGAAATTTCCGGAGACCTCCACTACGGCGTCTCTCATAATCAGAGCTGGTTTTGGGACGTTAAATCCCACAAATCATCATCGTCTATGCATCAACGGCTCTTCTCCTCCCACCCTCACATTCTTCTACTACAATATACAAGGCTACGGTATGCTTCTATCTTTTCCCTTCTCCTCTCCCTCCTCGTCTGCCTGACTTCCACTTATCACCCCGTTGCTATACTACACTGCAGAATGGTATGCGATGACCTACTCTGCCCCCTTCTCCTTTCTTCGCTCCTAAACCTCTCTTCCTCTTTCCTTTTTCTCGCCCCCCTTGCTATACTGTACAGCGCTCTGCTTTGCTATGAAATGTCGTGGCTTCGGGGATCGAACCTCCAACTTCAAGCGGTCTCTGAAGTTTCCTTCACCACACAGGGTGCACTGCCTCCACGTTCAGCACACATTCTGTGACGATGGGTTACACCTTATACCAAGCTTAACTAGCTCCGTTGTTAAAAGCTAAGTGGTTGTATGCGCATGTACAAACACGGCTCCCACATTGAAAGGCGTTCAAACATTGAGTAGACCAATTTTCCGCTGCAGCGCCAGGCTCACTCCTGAGGATTACAGGGAGTGACTAAAAGTGTGCCCATGTATAGTAACGGAAGGGAAGGGGTCAAGGGCTCGTTCTTTATTTGTTAGAAACAACTTAATGAGCAAATAGACAATGAAGCCAAGGAAAGCATAGGGGAAGTTACTTGTGGTATTGTAATTGTGAAGAAAGTAGAAAGGAATTAAAGTGGACGAAAAGACAAGCCTGCCTTCGGTGGGACCCGAACCCAACGACCTTCGGATGTCGCGTCCGATGCTCTACCAACTGAGCTACGAAGGCGCTCGTCCCCTCGTCCACTTTATTGTGTATTTATGTACGTATTATCCTGGGAGTGTTAGGCAGCGCCACTCATGGCCAAGGCGCCGTGTGTGGAACACACTTTCTTGCCAGGAGGCGTCACGTAGAACGTGAACTTAGATGAGATGGCTGCTGCCCAATAAGCCCTCGCATGCTACCTAAGGCACCGAGTCTGCCGCAACGAGGCCCAAGCTATGAAATAACGAAAGGGAAGGGGTCAAGGGCTCGCCGTCTCATCTAAGTTCACGTTCTTCGTGACGCCTCCTGGCAAGAAAGTGTGTCCCACACACTCCGCCTTGGCCACGAGTGGCGCTGCCTAACACTCCCAGGATAATACGTACATAATTACACAATAAAGTGGACGGGGGGACGACCGCCTTTGTAGCTCAGTTGGTAGAGCATCGGACGCGACATCCGAAGGTCGTGGGTTCGGGTCCCACCGAAGGCAGGCTTGTCTTTTCGTCCACTTTAATTCCTTTCTACTTTCTTCACAATTACAATACCACAAGCAACTTCCCCTATGCTTTCCTTGGCTTCATTGTCTGTTTGCTCATTAACCCATGTATAGTAAGTAGTCTAACCGACTGGGGACAGCCACGTAGTTCAAACATAAATTCGTGGCAATAACATTCATTCATTTTCATGCCGCAGGAAAGACAACTCTACATGCATCATGGTTTCATGTCACAACATATATCTCTGCTCATTTTCACTGCCTCTTTGGTTGAAATTCCGTAACATATAGTTGCCGCTTCATAATATCAGATGATCGTGACTGTGACTAGAGCAGCATTCAAACCGGCCGACATTTACACTCTTAATTCGGAACGCCCTGCAGCACACACGATGTCCGTGGTGTCTTCCTTAATGCAGCGTGACCACGGGATTTTTACCAAGTCTGCTGACCTATCGTGTAACGCTCAACGCGTGCGCCGTGATCTGTCAGGAGGTGGCTACCCGGATTCTTTCGTGTCGACCGTGGAATGCAAGTTGGAGCGCCCTTCCTTAGCCCGACCACATTATTCGAAACGGTCCAGCACAGCGTGCGTGCCTAGTGTGAGTGAGACTATGGCCCGTGTTCTTCCATGTACGACGTTCACGTGGTTCATGTACCCACGCTCAAGCTGAAACACGCTCTTTTAACTGAGAAAGACAAATTACAAAAAGAGTGTTTTCCTGGTCTGGTTTACGAATTTCTGTGCGCGAACTGCGATTGTATCTACATCGGTGAATTCGGAGACATCGAGCGACGGCTGAAACAGCGCCGTAATGACGTTAAAAATGAAAGAGTCCCCTCAAACACCCTCGCCGAACGTGCGAAAGCCTCAAATCATGAAATAGACTGGGGCAAGGCACCTGTCGTCGCTACCGAGAAGGACCTGACTCCCGGATTGTATCTGGAATCGCTAACAATACTAGAGAAAAGACGCTCAACCGCATGGATGGTAATCCGTCCCCCGCATACGCAAGATCTTTAGATCGCGTGATTTAGACTATCTAGACGCCTAGCTTCCTTCCTTCGCTTCTATAGTGAACAAGGCTCCTGTTCCAGGGGCCGAAACGTCTATACATTTTTATTCTCTTGTGGTGGGCATCTTCGTCTTTTTACTGAACTAAAAATGAGTGAACAACCACGGCCACGATTAATGAACAGGGTTATCGTGGAAACCTTTTGCACAGTTGAAGTGAAAACAAAATGAGCCGTAATAATAATTAGAGGGAAATAAAAAGCACATGAACTTATGGCAGCGAGAGTAATCACATAAATATGTCGCGTACATTTTTTAGCGACAGAATAGATACATTGAGACCATTCTCTTTGGTACTTGATTAAAAATGTCGGCGAACAAAACTGTATCGTTTGGCCACCGTATCAAGTTCTGTTCGTTTTAACAATCCGCGGTTTCAAGTGACGTAATTTATAAAAAGAATTTTGTTGCTGGCAAGGATGCCCTTTCTGTTAAAGCGCCAACATTCTTAATTTTTCGAATTTTACACATGCGAAATAGACTATTCCTGCACACAGATTCAATTTTTATATCCTAAGCTTTGTAAACAAACGAGCAGTATGCCAAAGATGTGGCGCCTAGGAGACAAGGCGTACTGCTCTCTTTTGCAATACGATCAGTTTGTGAATGTTTTCTGCTCAAGTTGACCCAGACTAGAAATTTTTAGTGAACTAAAAAAAAGATTGAATTATATAAAAGCATCTTTTATACGCTTTTAATGCTTCCGATTATTTGCTTTTCATGAATGAACCGTACTACCCGTCTGTTATTTACAAGCTTAAGCCTGGTGCTTATCTATCCATGGTTCGCGACATCTCTTTATCAGCTTGAAAGTTTTCACCGAAGAATGTGCATAGGATAGTTCCGTAAATATTTGCATGAAGTTATCATAAGGAGTATCTGCATTTTTGTATACACATCTTCCCATGTGACACTGGCAAGACTATCTCGCAATGGAGAAAAAGTGTTGCTATTTACGAGCGCACGAGAAAAGGGGTGATGCAATTGTTTTTCAGCTGCTGTACACATTAATATGAACAGTTGCGTATACTGAAACACCAATTTTTACAGATGAGACGCTGAATTAGAAAGAAGTCCAGTGCATTTTCACGTGTTGCCGTAACTTCTGTAGATATTCTTATAACGCTCTGACAGAGATGAGTATTCAAGAGAGTTTCCAATTCAGATGTCAAAACCTAAGCGCACACTTACTCATGCGCTTTGCACAAAGTCCTTCCTCCTAGTCGTCACACTTGGTTGAATGCCAAGCGATCCGTCAAAGGGAATTTCCTTGCTGGCAGCTTCGCGTAAGACCGATCCCCACAATGCGTGGGATATGCGCAACTTTCTATGAACGGAACTACCCACATTCAGCGTGCCTTTGAACACACAGTGAAAGCAATGCCAATGTAGACATCGTTTTACAAAATATTTCTTTTTCTGCATCCAGAAAAATAAAATTTTTGATAGCGAATTCAATATGTGCAAGCCTTTAGCACATAATTAGTGGATGCTTCTGCATCTGCAGTTTGCTTCTTTTTCTACAGGTGCTCAATGCTTAGGGCACCAAAACTGCTTTGCAAGCTTTCTCGCTGAGCGCTGTAAGTTTCTGTCAACTAATGACATTAATTAAAACCTAAACATACTGCGATATGGCGTTTCGTAGGTCTGAATTATAGATCCTCTGTTTTATTTTTTTTTAAATTAGAATAGCGCTTTGGACTTCCATGCTTCGTCATGAACTTTGGTTTATTTGTTTGCATTTGCTTGCTATTAATATACATATCTGAAACAAGAACTCCCAGGCCTGCGTGAAGCACGCAGCGCTCTAGCACCGTAAGCTGGATATTAGACTACAGCCTTCCTTGGGATTCTTGAACGAAGATATTTCAGTCTGTTTGTTTGTCCGTCTATTTCACGATTCGGCCACCCGGTCAAAGTTTAAACACTTGCCTAGCGCCCAGCCATCTTGAACTGGTAGCTGCGTTTATGCTTCTGAACATTATCAATCAAATAGGAAACATTACGCATATCTGAGGCGCAACATCAGTACGTAAGCATTAGGTGGTGCGTTCCTTTACTAGAAAATATATAGATAAGTAATTCTAAAGACCCTAGTGTTTGTTAGGCAGCGCTAAAACTGCGATGCTTTGCACGAAAAAGGCCTCTGCCGACGATTTGGTGCAGCCACCAGGGAGTTGTCCAGGGATTCTACACAAGCTCATGTTTCCCGACGGCGCTGCCAGATGGCGTCCATATCTCACGCAGCGTAGTGCGGCCGACAGAAGACTATCATCTTTCGACGACATTCCCACCGAAGCACACAGATGCGCGTCGAAGATACGCGCACGCAGACACGGGTTTTTGCAGCTTGCTATCATTCTCCTCTTTCAGTGTTATTAAATGCGAAGCATTTCTTAGCGAACTTCGGCGAGTTTGAGCGTATCTATCTATCTATCTATCTATCTATCTATCTATCTATCTATCTATCTATCTATCTATCTATCTATCTATCTATCTATCTATCTATCTATCTATCTATCTATCTATCTATCTATCTAGCCGCCTACGATTTTCTGCTCTCCTGGCCGTTTCGCTAATCGCATGTTTACGAAAATTGGTATGCCACATCATGACTACATGACGAACATAAATGACCGGTCATAACATCAAAATCATGATATGCATGTCATGAGCGACATGATTTACATGCCACGGTCTTGGTGCTCTCCTGGCGGTTTCGCTAATCGGATGTTTACGAAAACTGGTATGCCACATCATGACTACATGACGAACATAAATGACCGGTCATAACATGAAAAACATGGCATGCATGTCATGAGCGGCATGATTTACATGCCATGGTCTTGGTGCTCTCCTGGCCGTTTCGCTAATCGGATGTTTACGAATATTGGTATGCCACATCATGACTACATGACGAACATAAATGGCAGGTCATAACATGAAAAGCATGATATGCATGTCATGAGCGGCATGATTTACATGCCACGGTCTTAGGGCTCTCCTGGCCGTTTCGCTAATCGGATGTTTACGAATATTGGTATGCCACATCATGACTACATGACGAACACAAATGACAGGTCATAACATGAAAATCATGACATGCGTGTCATGAGCGGCATGATTTACATATCACGCGTTTCGTTAATGGCACGTATACGCAAATTGGCATGCCACAACATGACTGCATCACAAACATGAATGACAGGTCATAACACGAAAATCATGACATGCATGTCATGAGTGACATGATTTACATGCGACGGTCTTGGTGCTCTCCTGGCCGTTTCGTTTATGGGATGTATACGGAAATTGGTATGCCACGACATGACTGCATGGCGAACATGACTGACAGGCCACAACATGACAATCAGGATATGCATGTCATGGCCGACATGATTTACACGCCACGCGTTTCGTTAACGGCATGTATACGAAAATTGGCACACCACAAGATGACTGCATCGTGAATGTAAACGACAGATCATAACATGAAAATCATCACATGCATGTCATGAGCGACATGATTTACATGCCACGGTCTTTGTGCTCTCTTTGCCGTTTCGTTAGTGGGATGTGTAGGAAAACTGGTATGCAACAATATGACTGCATGACGAACATAAATGACAGGTCATAGCATGAAAAGCATAACATGCGTGTCATGGGCGGCATGATTTACATGCCAGGCGTTCCGTTAATCGGATGTATACCAAAATTGCTATGGCACAACACGACAGCATGACGAACGTAAATGACAGGTAATAACATTAGAATCATGACACGCGTGTCATGACCGGCATGATTTACATACATGCCATGGTCCTGGCGCTATACTGCCGTTTCGTTAATGGGATGGCTCCGTCTACTGACCAGAGGGCGCTACGTAGCTCTCGTCGGACGGCTGAGTCGCGCACGGTGGAAACCGAGGCGACAGCGACGCGCGCGTTTCTTCGCTGCTTTCCGGGCGTGCTGCGAACCACACGAATGCTCGCGGCGTTGCCCTTTGGAACAGTTTGTCGCAGGTTTGGAGCGCGCGTCTCAAAGGAAATAAAACGAAAGAAGGTGGGATGGGCGGTCGCTGCTGCTATAGAGTTGGAGACGCGCAGTCTGCCGCGGTGGTGTAGTAGTTACGGTACTCGGCCGCCACCCGAAAAACGCGGGTTCGATCCCGGCCGCGGCGGTCGCATTTTCGATGGAGGCGAAAATGCCAGACACCCGTGTACTGTGCGTCGTCAGTGCACGTTAAAGAACCCCAGCTGGTCTAAATTTCCGGAGCCCTCCACTACGGCCTTTCTCTCCTCTCTATCTCTTTCACTCCCTTTCCCCCATCCCCACGGACGCTTAGCCGTGCTCCCTACATGGGCTGCAGAAATTAGCGTCCTTTCCTAACCGAACCACAATCATCATCATTATCATCGCGTTCGCGTATTTTCCTGTCACAGTCTGCTCAATTTTGCTTCTTCTCTCCGCCAGGCAGTGCATTCTGGCGCTGATGTCGCACAGGGAAAACTCGACTGCACGGAGCCTATACGAAAATTGGTTTGGCACAACAGGACTGAATTACGATCATAAATGACAGGTCATAGCATGAAAATCGTGACATGCATGTCATTAGCGGCATGATCTACATGCCACTCGTTTCTTTAACGGGATGTATACCAATATTGCTATGGCACAACACGACTGCCTGACGAACGTATATGACTAGTCATAACGTGAGAATCATGACATACGTGTATGAGCGGCATGGCTTACATGCCACAGTCATGGTGCTCTTGCGGCCATGTCGTTAACTTCATATGTACTAAACTCGGTATAGCGAGACAACAATGCAAATCCATTTTACGTTCCTTATGCGTGCTTCGCATTTCCTTGATTCCCACTGCACGTGGGATCTGCCAATTTTTTTTCTTCCGTCTTCCCCCTTTCTTCTTCCAGTTCCACTGTTTGCTTTTCCTGCTTGCTCTTCTTCTCCCTCGTCGTCATCCGCCTGCTTGGTTTTCGTCATCCTATTATTGAACTGAACTGAATTGAATTGAAGTTTATTTGTCCTGAAAATTCTTACAGGAGCGGGAGCAGAGGCAAAAGGCTATACAGCCTGACAAGAGGACTCTGCTCCTATGTACAGTTTGGCACGCAGGCCGCTAGGTATCCTCATATCAAAGAAATATATTCACAGATATTAAACAAAAACACAACAAAAATTAGCCTAGTCATGTTACACAATGTGAAATAGACATAAAATAAAATAAAATAACTTGAAGTCGCCGTCTTCTTGTTAGGTGAGTGCATATTCGTCGTTTATCCTTCATGTACTTCTTCGACGTAAAGGTCGCCTTCTTTCTCTTCTTGTGCGTAGTCATCGCCTTCTTCCTCGACCTCGTATACAATTTACCATGTCCTGAGACACCACTCCTACATATCACAGTCGTGGCTGATGGCACAAAATGCCCGGTCATGGGGTGGGAGCCAGGTGTGGACGCCAATGCATCTCCTGTCATATCATAGTCATGGTTGAGAATCCAAAATGCCCAACCAAATGGTGAGAGCCGCTCAAGGATGCAGTGGCGCCGCTCCTTCGGAGGCGGTTTTAGTCCGCAGAGGCATGGACGATTTTTTTAAAAGCGAAGCTGTTACGTACCGCGTAAAAACGTCCGGCCGCATAGAGCTATCGTCGTCCTTACTTCTGGTCCCCAAGAGCGTGCGCGCACTCCTCCTGCGTAATGTCCAATGAGCGGCGTTCGCTTGTATCTTCTCTTGCGCTCATGCCCTTAGCGTACTACCACAGTGATAAAACTGCGGCTGGCGGGCCTGCCTCTGCACCGCCTGGTATCGCTTCGTTCTGCTATGAAGCTACGAAGCTTGATATTTAAGATGGCCAGACAACCCTTATGGGATGGCGGTGTGAGTAGCGTGGACACTGGCCCGGTTATACAACCAAGCGTGGACCAGTTTCAAGCGCAAGAAGAACGAGACAGGTACAAGGATGAACTCGTTGAATCATTCAATGGTGGCGAACTTCCAGCAGAGTTTCCGAAGCCTATTCAGTCTGATGCGTAGCAGGATAGTGACGACAAGCCCGTGCGTAGCGATGATGGTGACGAGGAGATGTTCCGGCAGAACGACAATGAAGCCGACCGATACGACTAGTGAAACAATAAAGACTTTCCTTCGAAATGACTTTTTGTAAGTATGCAACGGGATAAAGCCTAATGAAATGGCGAAGCTTGCACTCGGCCGCGGAATGCTCGGAAATAGCGAGGCTGCTCGATCCTAGGACCATAATGAGCTACGACATAGCCTAGCATAACCCAAGTTTAGAACCTAACAGTGGCCAAGTTGAAACCTGGCAGCAGCCAAGTTCAAAGCTATCAGCAGCTTGGTGCACAGCGCAGAAAAAAATGGGGACAGACGGAAGACGCAATACAGGCGCCGACCTTAACTGAGCTTTATTGGCGAAACCACCAGAAATAAATGAACGAGAAATTCATAGAGTAGAAGAATCTAGTTCACATCATGTAGCCTATCGCATCACAGTCACATACTCGTTTTGTATATTGGTGAGGGCAATAGATGGCATGCTGACGCAGAGGTCATATAGCTGCTGTATCTTATCTGCTTCTATAATTTCTGGGGCGAGTTGCTCGCGATGTTTGACACAATATTTTCTTCACGATGACATCAGCGGCGGCAGTGGCGGCGGACACCATCGTTACACGTTTCGGCTATCGTTAGGAGAGCCGAAACAGCTTCTGCTGTATAGCTCGATGTTGTCGAAGTGTACTGACGTGCTCAAGGCATCAGCATTTCTAACGGGAAGAGGCGCCTGAGTGCCTCTTACCAGCAAGCCTATGATTTGGTACTCCACACCCATTAACAACAGATCTAACGTATACGCGATCACACCAACTTCTGGAAGTGCTCAAACAGGAGACCTTGAAGAGGAGACCGAGCTCTGTTACGTACACACTGAGGTGAAACGTAGGGCACAGCCGAGCCAGTCGTGCTTCAGGTATAC
The DNA here is from genome assembly GCA_013339685.2 of Hyalomma asiaticum. Classification (NCBI taxonomy): domain Eukaryota; kingdom Metazoa; phylum Arthropoda; class Arachnida; order Ixodida; family Ixodidae; genus Hyalomma; species Hyalomma asiaticum. Next base: position 31,822,279 of record CM023482.1, read on the forward strand.
AGGGCGCTAACATCCAGGGCGCTTTTAGCGCCCTGTATAACATCAGAATCCTTCAGAGCATCCAACACTAAGCCCTTTGAAAATGCATGGGGGATACCACGGCGTGCTTCCACAGCAGCAACCACAATCCATCGCCAAAGATACCCTTCAAATGGAATGTGCAAGTTGACAGCGTAAACTGTTTCAGGCTCGTCACAGTGATCTAAATAGATGGCGATGCAGCCCGCCAGTGTGGCCGGTGCCCTTAAAAGCCACCAGCCTCCAGAAGAAGCGCAATGGCTGTGCGTATTTAAACCCAGCTCAATATGAGCGGTGTCACTACATCCCTGACTGAATTTCACCGCTTGGTTGAGCATATATCCTCAATTACGGCCTGATTTTTATGGCCAGATAGTATTTTCGCAGTGTTGCAGTAATGCAAAAGGCCTGTACGTTTCATGTCGCTTTGATTCTGCACGTAAAATGGGCATTTCAACTCGCCCAGTGAACTCACCTTACAACCATACTTGCTACACATTCAAGTATGAGGTTATCAAAGTACATTAATGAACGTATTCACACCATTCGACATCGTACGAAATTTGTGAGCGTCTTATTTGATACCTCGCCGCACCTATTTTCTTGCATTATTTGTCTACCGCGTTTTAGCTTTGAGTAGCATTCTACAGACAGGAACAATTCCTTACCATTTTCCTAATGCTTCACGTTTGTAGTTTAATCCGTACATTTTGTACGCAAACTTCAACTATTTACATATGCATCTCGAACAACAAGTTAAGCCCGGCAACTTCTGTCACGTGTAAGTTTTCTTCACTGGTTGGCACTGGCGCGCCGGCCACAGATACCGTGACGTAAGTAAAATCTGTTATAGCACATGCGTCATCGGATGTTTGTGAAATACCGGCCCTGATTTGGGCTCCTCTATAAAACAAGGCCAAACACTCACGCGCTAGTGTTTGTGGGTCGGTCCATGTCCATGTCGGCAGCGTGGCTAAGCGTACGTGGGGACAGTGGGCAAGGAGTCAAAGAGAGAGAAAGGAGAGGAACGCCGCAGTGGAGGGCTCCGGAAATTTCGACTACCTAGTGTTCTTTAACATGCACTGAAAACGCACAGTAAACGGGCCTCTGGCATTTCCGGCTCCATCGAAAACGCGGCCGCCGCTAGCCGGAATCGAACCGGGTGAGAGTGGAAATCGCTGCGTGGGAGTGGCAAGGTCCGTTTCGTACGGCTATTGCGCCAGCACTACCCCTCAGCCGGATGCATTTACGCAAGCTCCTTCTTTCTCCGCGGATGTGTGTCACTTTGAGGAACAAGTTACAAGCTATTTTTATTGCGCTTTGCGTGAGCCTACTGTGTGCCCGTGGGCGGCCGGAGATCTTTACTACGCTGTACGCTGGTGTCCGGACGCGATAAAGAGAAGCGATAATAAATAAACGAAAATACTTGACGACGCGCGCTTAATAACGGCCGGCAGACAAGTATCGACTACCGAGTGGACGGCAACGGTTCCTTCCACCTATCTGGTCGGGAAGTTTCAGGGGCCGAGAACTCTAGGAACTGCCGTAAACCCGTAAGTAACGAAGTTACTTGTCCATTTCGATGTTCCTAGTGACAATTGCTAGAGTTATAGAAAAGCACATGAAAATAATATGTGAAAGGGCCAAAAGAGACGCATGATGAGAACAAAACCTTGCTTCCTCAGCTACCCTATAGAGGTTGTCCTAACTATCATACACCATGATTGATTTTATTTCTCTTCTTTTTAAGCCAGAAACGAGACAAGTTGTGTCAACTGCACACTTGCAGTAGACGCGTGTCCTTGCAATCGGTATTTTTTTATCACTAAGTACCGATCAATTAAATGCTTTACATTAGCCCACATTTTAAATATTGTTGTGATCGTTATCACGTTTCTCAAATAACATCTTACTCAAGCGTCAGTTTTATGTGAAAATTTACTTGCTTGTTTTTTTCGGCGAAAAGAAAGAAAAGCCCCCATATATGTCAAATGTGCAATAAATAAGTAGATAAATACACGCTCGTGGCGCCACTCCTCCGGCGCTCTCAAACGATACCCTATGTATACATAGCTGCCCGATACATGACAGCACAGGATTACGCTTATCTCCCTGCCAGTCAAGCCCTCAAGTCTATCGAAGCACTCTACATGGCAAGCCTGTACCCTCGGCGATAAACGCATGGCGTGCATCACTGTATTACCGCTTGGGAGGGATTGAGATAGCGGGGCTCAAGCGCGCGTTTATTCGATGCGTGACGTATCTCGCGGGGGCTTTTCTTCGTTCTTGGAAGAGAAAGACAACTATGTACATTTCAGCAAGAAAGAAATTTTTGATTCCTGGGTTATCTGAGGAGGCCTACAGCTTTATGACTGGCATTGAGCGAAGAAAACGATGTTTAAAACGTTGGCTAATTAAAAGCACTGAACAAAGGCATGAAGAAATATTGGTTGCAAGTAGGATGTCGAACCGAACCCGAACGGAAAGCCGTACCCGAATCGGAACTTTGGCCGGAGCTGAACCAGAACCCGAACCGATATTCGCGGATCGTGCCTAAATCACAACTTAACACAACTTAGCTTAAAAAATAATACTGGTTATCGGTTCTAAAGGAAGCGGTTCAATAGCTACGGTGCCGCGTTCTGCCAACAGTGGCTCGTCGCGGCGATTAATTCCGGCCTTTTTGTCGGCCTCTATCGTTTTATTTATTTGGCTGATTTCCTTCGTTGCGGATGTATACCTCTCTTGTTTTTCCGTTGCGATGGTCTAGTGCTGCTCGAATACGGACCGGAAAGCCGCGGATGGAAGCCCTGCTACGCGGTCTCATTTCGGTGGAGCCGAAACGCTAAGGGTCGCGTACTGTGCGTTACATGAGTGCACGCCAGATGACCGAAAATTGTCGGAAGCACCCACTACGGTCAGCCTCTCATTTTTACTTTCCCCTTTCCTTTCACGAACCTGGTGCCGCGCTGCCAAGGGCTGCAGAAAACAGCGTTCCTTTAAGCGAATCACACTTATTTTGGCCATTTCCCTTCGGAATCACCTGTGAAAGTTAACGCGAATTCGGGAGACCGCAGTGGCCGGGGCACGAAAACATACAGTTCTATCGCCACATATCGAAATTTCTGCTAAGCTCTCAAACCATGTTCAGATTTATGTGAAAGCTAGAGAGTAAGAAAGTACTTGGACACCGTGTGATTCCACCGTTCAGAAGCACGGTTGGAGCACGGCATGCTTTTCCGTGGTCTCCGATGGAGCGCCTTTCTCGGATGCCATGGCGGCGACTAATGTGACAAGTAAAGAGTTGCAGGGAACGCGCGCTGGGTGAAATTGAAACCGTGTTTATAGCGCTCTATCTAAATGCACCCAGACGGTGCGACGAAACAGGGTATAATATATAATGGTGAGCCAGGATTCCGAATACACAATTAGTACAAAATGTTCAGAAGACGTTTCACGACCCCTTTAAGAAACATGTGAGCAAGCCATTTTTTCGCTTATACAACCCATTAATTTCGGTTTCAACCTATACAAAAGCTAATTACTTTATCGTTTCCTCAGCATGGTCGTTTTCATTCAGAACTGCGATGTTGTAGTCTACTCAACGAGCACTGTACTCCACAACAGATGTATTTATGACGTAACTGCTCATTTTATCGCTAAGTACAACGTGATTATCCATCGAAAGCAATCCGGTAGTGTCGAACGTGTTGCACATGCATGAAACTACGAGCACGTTTCTTTGCCAGCATACTCCACGAAAATTTCATTTCGTGTCATTTTACTCGATACTGAACGATCATTTTTCTGTAACACTGTTATCTCACGAGTCCAAAAAATTCAGCCCTTCGAACATCCCCGTAAATGTCCACTGCTTTACTCGATTTGTATATAACTAGTGAGGGAAAGAAAGGCGTGCAAGTCAGAGCTGAAGGATGGACATATCGGAGGTCCGCAGAGGCTCGCCATGTGGCGAAGCGCTTATAAGATTACCATGTTTTACAGCAGAGCTGCTGAAACCTCCCTGTAATGATCATTATGTCGTGCGCAGATGGGAAAAGCGGTCCCAGGCCTACCTTAGACCCACTCAAAGAAAGAAAGATGGAAAGAATGAAAGAGAGAAAGAAAGAAAGAAAGAAAGAAAGAAAGAAAGAAAGAAAGAAAGAAAGAAAGTCTCCGGTTGCACAGGAGGGTTATGCGAAAACATCGGTCGCTGTTTCACATATGCCTGCGGTTCTTCCGCCTCCTAACAAAACTTGAATATGTGTCATGTGTGTGGCGGAACACAGAATCGGGAACGAAAATGAAAGTAAATGGAAAATTACAAAACGCAAGTTCAGTAGGGCTGAAGCCTGAATTTCCTGTGATACAGAACTTTAATGTGGCATGTTTCCCGTTCATAGCCTGTGAATTAAAGGCCTGGTGAACTTCCGAATGTCGCCACTCTAGCAGTGCTGCTTATAGCATTTCTGGCCAGCGTAAGGAGTACTGTCCAAATCAAATTTGAAATTTACTGCACCGAACCGGTTCGCGAATCGGTTGAGTGGTGCCAACCGCTTCGAGTACCGGTTCAAAAATTTATTTACCCGAACCGAAGCGAAATGGTACGCTTTGACCCCGAACCCGAACAGGACCCGTATTTTGTGCGGCTAGATATCATGGTTGCAAGTACACACGATTACTGCACGCATGTAGTTCATACCGTTTTCCTAGAGCTCCTGGCATTTGTTTTTCATTATAGATGTATGGACAGCTGGGGAACCCGGCATACGAAGTGATCTAGACGAATACGGAAGCCACAGTCATAACAAAAACTGTAGATTCAATCTATGTCATGTTTTTCATTTACTTTCATTATTTCAGCCACCCGTTCATGCGAGGTCGAGTCAGTAATATGACAAGGATAGGGTGTTCGACAGGGTCGCTGGTAAGATAAGAACAGAACGGAAATAAATCGATATCTCCTTGTGGGAAAAGCGGTCCCAGGCCTACCTTCGACCCACTAAAAGAAAGAAAGATGGAAAGAATGAAAGAGAGAAAGAAAGAAAGAAAGAAAGAAAGGAAGAAACATGACACATATTCATCATAGAATCGCAGGAAGTATGGAATAACCTCTCGGGCCCTATTATCATGCTTATATGGCAATACCACTTTTCGGGTGAACTTGAGAACTAATCCTTCAATCCCAATTGTCATCAACCTATTCCTGCCCAATTAGCTGCATCTTGCATTGACAGATTTTAAGTTACGCATGCGATTTCCCTAACTGTATCATGCCACTTACGTAATGGCGCGACCTATGAACCCTTCATTGGGAATTATGTCTTCCAGCTGAAATCTTTCCTCGCGTGCACAAACGTTTATGGAGTTTTAAAAGAATCCCGCTAATTTAAGAGTGGAGCTCTATATGACGACCGTAATTTGTCCGGTCTGGACATCATCATTATGAAATACGTACGCGTGTAATTCTAAGAAATGCGCGGCATTTGCGAGCACTTGTTCCTTCTCTTGCGCACATGCCCTCAACCCACTAGTACATAAAGGCCTATGCGTTTGACAGCAAGCGTAGAATGGTGTAGTATAACAAGGAGCTGGGAAAGGAAATTGAGGGTGAAAAGGACGGCGCAGCCTTGTACAGCGTATTATAGCAAGGCGGGTGGGAAAGGGAAGTGAGGGTGAAGAGGAGGTAAAAGATTGAAGAATAAGAAGATGATGATGATTGCGGTTAGGTTCCATTTCTTCAGCCCATGCAGGGAGCAAGGCTAAGCGTTCGTGGGATAAAAAGGAAAGAGACTCAGAGAGATGAGAAGGAGAGAAAGGCCTTAGTGGAGGGCTCGGGAAATGTTGACCAGCTGGGGTACTTCAACGTGCACTGACAACACACAGTACACGGGCCTCTATCATTTTCACCGCCACCGAAAATGCGACCGACACGGCCGGGATCGAACCCGCGTTTCTTGGGTGGCAGCCAAGCACCGTATAACTACACCACCGCGGCGGACCAAGGAGTGAAGCACAGTATAGAATCGTATATTGTAATGTAACAGGTAGTCGGAAGTGGGAAGCGATGGTGAGAAGGAGGAGAGGGAGTTACACAACGTAGGCATGTACAGCATGATACAGCAAGTGGTGCGAAAGAGAGATTACGGGAAGAAGGAAGGACGTAATCATCGATGATCGTCATCAACCCTGGAAAGCAAGAGGTCGCCACATCAGGACATTGCCCGCTAAGCCAATTTGAACCTACACACGTGACACATATCACGTGATAGTGAGTTACGTTACATATGTCCCCGCCAAAACCATTAAACAGCTAGTCACGTGACAAATCACGTGACTTAGTTGAGCTTGTAAAAAAAAGCTATGGCGGCCACAAGACCCGCTCTTTGTTCAACCTTGCAATGCTATTGCGAGCTGCCCATATTTTCTTTTTTTATTTTGCCGGATTATTCGCAGGCACAGGTCGTTCCGACAACATAGCGCCATTCAGCTTCCTTGGGTAAAGCAAAGCAGCGACATATTTCCTTGTGAACTTCGTTATGCCAACGACAGTGCACCACACGTAGAGTGATGAGAAGTTGAACAATTCGAGCGTCTGTATGCACGGTAGAATGGAGAAATCTTCTGATTAAAGCTACGTTAAAAGCATAAAGCAAGGGATACCGAACATGTCTTCTGATGATGGTGTATGTGAATACTCTTTCTCTTCGTTTTCTTTGAAAGGGGGAGACAGCGGATACGCCTGCGGAATTATGCCTATTTTGCTTGTCTTGTCATTAAAACGCGACGGCCGCATTTTCGATGGAGGCGGAAATGCCAAAAGCCCGTGCACTGTGCTTTATGACTACACGTTAAAGAACACTAGCTGGTCGAAGTTTCCAGAGCCCTCCTCTACGGCGTCCTTTGTAATTATATCGTGATTATTATTATTATTATTATTATTATTATTATTATTATTATTATTATTATTATTAATATTTTCAGTAGTAGTAGTACTAGTAGTAGTAGTAGTCGTCGTCGTAGTAGTAGTAGTATTTCATTCACGGGAGCTTGGAACGTAAATTACGCACGTTGCTTTTACTGTACACGTATGCCTTGGCGCGAGACATGACTCAACGATGACCGTAAAACCAGTGAAAGTGACGAAGTCAGAGCGTATTACGCTTTAATTTCTACATGAAATAAGCTTCGGCGCCGACGCCAGCGTCGTACGCGAACAGTTTCTTGGAGGGGAAGTGACGCTTCTGCACGGTCTACGCTGACGTTCTGGTTGGCTACGAACAGTCGGGAATGCAAACGTTCATCGCACAAGTTTACAATGTAATGTACTAAATATAATAAATTTTAGAATGCAAATATGTTTTCTGGTTGCTAACTACTAAAAGGCAGAAATTTCTGCATTACAATGTCATTTTGCGAGTAAGTGACAAAAGGAGCGCTGTGCGGCCCACGTGGTTCTTATGGCAGGAAGCCACAGTGGGCAGGATTCTTCCGGTTCCACAATACGTAAGACGCGTTTTGATTGGAAGCAGCGCTGCACGTCTTCCAGTGAGCGAATTAAATACAAAAGGAGATGCCGCTATCCACTGTCTGGCTTTATTCTGAATTTGCAAGTTGAATAACTTCCGTTTGGCCCGGATCGATCTTGAAAGTTCTTTTAACACGAAAGTATTTCATGCCAGGGTCCACAAAAAAATCTGCGACGTACGTACTTCCGTAGCGGAAGTAGATGCCGGAAAAATAAACGCGCATTTGAGATTGCAAAAGCACCACCCGCTGGGATTCGAACCAGCCAGTTTGTGACGGTAGGAGCTGGAAGCACTACCGATCACGCCAACGACAGACTTGAGGCGCAGAGGAAAGGATGGGCTTCATGTATCTACGAGACAGCTTTACAATTTCCATCTAGTTTTTGTCGGATTAAAGGAAACGTATTTAGCCAGTAAAACTGCTCTTAAAGTAACATCGCCTCCTTTTCACGGTACTCTCGCTTCCCAGCGGTGGTACTGCCACATAGGAAGAACGGAGTGAAGTCAAAAATTGTCGCGTTACTATACACGCTGACAGCGTTTCAGTAGTTTCGACGCCTCTATACCCGCGCATGCATCAGCGTTCTGTCAGCGCGTTGCTTAGCCATGGCCGCTACATAATTCGTCTTTTGTGACGTATGTGATAGCCAGTTGCGTTCTGACGCGCTTTATTCCAGGAACGCAAAGACGGCCGTCTACAAGCAAATAATGCGCCATTCACCCAGGGAAGTGTGGGTTCACAAAACGATCCGCCTACAAGCAGTTAGGTTACGCTTGCAAGGTTTCACCGTTTGCAGACGCTCCTGGTTTTTGGCAGGTTTTCGCAGGGTGCTGGCACGTTCATTGCATTATCTCTGGAGAAATGTGTCGCTCGAGAGCTTTCGCCTGCGTGCAACTGTCAAGGATCCCCGTACAGTGTCGAGGTGCCGCTGGTGTGAACATGCAAAGGGGAGTACCCAATCAATCTCCTGCCCTTCGGTGCGCCAGGTTGCCGCTGATGTCCGAAGACAAGTTTCACTTTCGTGTTATATCGATTCCTATGACGGAGGGATCAACCACATTTTTTTTACATTTACCTCACGACAATACAAAGAACCCGTTCGATATAAAACCCGGCGAGTAAAGGGCGCTTTCGGGGTTCCTTTAAAGCATTCCCTTGTATAGTATAAACCTATGTGGTAAACATTGCATCGATAATGGCTGTTTTTGCTGCTCCTTTGCTCTGACACTGTAAACGTTTCCTACCAGTCTAGGCGCTGACCATTTCCATCCTCTATAAATTTAGAGGACCTCTTAATGCGAGAGGCCAGGACTTCACGTGCCATCGCTTGATATTTTTTGTAGCAGGTTCATACCGTTCCGTCGTACATTTCTCTTATCGTATTTGTGAATGTCCGTTCCTGGTTTCTATCTTTAACGTTCCTTCTCATCATCATCATCAGCCCATCTTATGTACAATGCAGGACGAAGGCCTTTCCCAATGCTTTCCACCCTGGCCTGTCCTGTGCGAGCTGATTCCATTTGAAGCCTGCGAATTTCTTAATCTCGTCACTCCATTTTACTCTCTGTCGTCAACGGCTGCGGTTACCCTCTCTTGGTATCCATTGCGTTCTAACTGTCCATCGGTATTACAGCCTTCTCATCGGGTGACCTGCTAATGGCCATTTTTTCTTCTTAACTTCGACTGCTACGTCGGCTACCCTGTCTCTTCCCTGACCCACTCGGCTGTCTTCCTATCTCTTAAAGCCTATCATTTTCCGTTCGATCGCCCGCTGTGTGGTTATGAACTTTGTAGCTTCTTTGTGATTCCCCAAGTTTGTGCTCCGCATGTCAGTACTGGCAAATTAGAGTATTTATATATTCCGCTTCAGTGATAATGGTAACTTTTCCATCATTAGCTTAGAATGTCTCCCGTATGCGAGCCATCCCATACTTGTTCTTCGGCGTATTTCTTTTACATGAGTGGGTTTTCCTGTCAGCAGCTGTCCTAGATATGTGTATTCTTTTACGATTTCCAACTTCTGGTTTTCTGTCGTGAAGGCACGCTTTTCTGGCCGTGCCACCTAGCATTACTTTTGTTTTCTGCATGTTCATCTTTAATGCTACCTTAGCGTTTTCCCGGCTTAAGTCTACAATCATCATCTGTATTTCGTCGCCATCACTGCTGAAGAGTGCTATGTCGTAGTCGAAGAGTAAGTTGTTCAAATATTCGCCGTTAATCCTGAGTCCTCTTCCGCTCCAGTCTAATCTTTTGACGATTTCTTCCAAGCATGCACTAAATAGCATTGGAGGAATTGTATGTCCTTGTTTGACACACTTATGAATAGGGAATTTCCTGCTTTTCTTACGCAGGAGTAGGGTTGCTATAGAGTCCTTACAGGTGTTAGCTATTATATTCACGTAACTATCTCATATTCTTTGACGACGGAATGCCTCCTGAACTGATTATCTCCACTGAGTAAGAAGCCTTTTCGTAGTCTATCAAAGCCATATAGAGGGGGTCTATTGTATTCAGCGGATTTCTCGATTCTCTTTATGAAAATTGAACCTATCCTTTTTAATGAAAATTGCTTCACTATTTACGGTTTCAGTTATCCTGTACTTGGTTGCGAACTTTCTGTTGGATTTTTTTCTCCATTCTGTGTCCTCGCTTTTGCAGGGCACATACACTTGCGGTCAAGACCACTCATTCCGTCAAGCAAGACCACTCATTCCGTCTTTTCGTTCACGCTTCCGGCAGGTTTTTATTGAGAATAAGTAACACTCTTACGCGCTTTCTATACTCTCAACAAAAGCCCTACCATATGGCCTTGCGCTTCCTCATTTTTAGTTTCCAGTGAACCCGACTATCAGTCCGCCTCCGAACTCCCGCTAGCTTTCGGCGCAGACCAAATCTTTGATCCCAAGAGCGCATTGGTATTTCAGGAGTTTGGCGTTGGTGCCACGACACGTTTCCAGGATTTCTGCCTCTCGTATTTATTGCAGCATCAAAGGGATGTTTCTGTCTCTACTGCAACATTCGGCTGCCCCTTCGTCACTAGATTATCTCACTGAATATTTGAGCAAGACCATTTCCTTAACTACCAGGTAAATAGTTTTGCACGAAAGTGTTTTATGCCCGGGTGCTCCGCGACCCCATACATTAGTACCGTAACGGCTACGATGTAGTCAAATAAACATCGAAGAACAAGAAAGGAAAACACTCAGAAAAGCTTTTGTTCATGCGCTGGGAATCGAAGTCACAGAACCTCGCTCCACGACGAGAGGTGACCGGTGCTCTACCACCGCGCTAACGCCGCACAGGCGCGGAACTGGCGGAACTACGAACGCTCGGAACTGCGAACGCGCCGAGTCGTACGACGGTATCGTCCGTCTCAGAGCGCACGCATCCAGCACATTGCTTGGAACGGTGCCGCCACCCGGCAGTGCCAAAGCGAATCATTGCAGCTTCACTTCACCACTACTCGATGGCAGGCACCCTTCGAAGCGCGTTCCAAAGTCCGCCATGATGCACGCGTGCGGTGCCGCGTGCGCATCGGAAAGAAGCGTGATAAGAAAGAACGTAGCCATGTTCACGCAGCCTCGAGCGTATGCATGCAGGCAGCGCAGTGGTAGCTCTGGTCACCTTTGGACGTGGGTAGCGTTCCCTCGCCGACACTCTTCGAGCAACAGTGATGGCAACAAGAACACTGCTCCTTTAGGTGCCCAAGCACGGTAACGATGTTGACGGGACAATGTGGTGCAAGCAAATACAATCGATACCTTTGTCGCGTGCATTTACGATCGACTGTGTTCAATTATTACATAAACTACATCAGTTACCACGAGGCATTCGTCCTTGAAGTTATGGAAGCGATGCACGAACGCGGGTTAGTCCACGTCCGCACGAGCGAAACATCGATAGCAACAGCACTGGGCAAGTTCACCTCGGTGTAACGGTAAACATTTAACTGCTTATGGGAGGACACATTTCACTTTCGTGCTATACCGATTCCTTTGATGGAGGCGTAAGCCACTTTTTTTAATATGAAAGTGTTTTATGCTGGGGTCCACCAAGAAGTCTATGAGGTGTTTCCGTAACGGAAGTTGTTGTCTGATAAATAAACACTCATTTGAGATTGAAAAATACCTCTCGCTGACATTCGAACCTGCAACCTCCTAGGGTGCGACCGTAAAAATTCAAAGCGCTACCGACCACACCACCGCCAGACATACAATACAGATGGAAAAACGGGCTTCATATTCCTAAACTGCTTACGGTTTGCACCTAATAATGGATATCCGCTTACGGCAAAGGTATTTAGCAAGTACAATTACTCTTAAATTAACATCGCCTCCCTTTCACTGCACTCTTGGTTCTCAGCAGTGGTACCGACGCCTAGGAATGATGGAGCTAAGTTGGAAATTTTGTTAATATACGCGCCGGCAGTTACAGCTTCAGTAGTCTCGGCGCCTCTATCGCCGCGCAGGCTTCGGCGTCCGACCGGTGAGTTGCTTCAGCCACGGCCGCTACACAATTTTAAAGACGATAGTCTTTCTTGGAATTTCGGTCTGTCTGTCTGTGTGCGTGGCTGTCCTGCTTTTCTGTCTGTAATGGTGAAAGTTTAACCCCTTCCTCAACGACCACCCATCTTGAAATGGTAGCTGCGTTCATAGTTGTGAACACAGTCGACCAAAAGCAAATATTACGCATATCTGAGGCGCAACATCAATACGTAAGTATTAGATGGTGTGTTCCTTTAGTAGAAGATGCGTAATTATAAAGACCCTAGTGCTTGTTAGAATGCGCTAAAAATGCGGCGCTATGAACGAAAAAGTGGACGTTTCCTACGCTTCGGTAAAACGACACAGTGCTGTCACCTACCAGTAGCTCTGCGTACTACGCAAGCTTCTTGCGTTTCCCGATATCATGGCCAGATGGCGTCCATATCTCACGCAGCTCTGCCTCCATTTCATCAATGCCAGCCACATGCGGCCGATTCAACATTGACGGGGCGCTGTCTGAGGCAAGGCAAAACATAAATGGCCGTTTGATGATATAGAACACACTCTACAAGGCATGCCTAGACAACGCAAGGAAAAGACAGACGAGCAGATTGCAGCGGAGAAGCGCCGGCGTGCCGATGCCCGTCGTCTCAAGCGTGCCCAGGAAACGTCAGAGCAACGAGCCCAGCGGCTAGCGAAAGAGCGTGAATCGAGGCGCGCCCGGAGGCAACAGGAAACAGACGAGATGCGCGATGTGCGAATTGTCACTGACCGAGAGGCTAAGCGAGCGTACCCGGCGGCTGAACAGACGCCCGAAACTCGTGCCGAACCGCAGATGAACCGGGACTCATGTAGTACGGCTGGTAGAAGACTCGTCTTTCGACGACGTTTGCAGCGAAGCACGGAGATACGCGGCCAATTTTTAGGGGCGAAGCTCCTTAAAGCGGCACCCGTTCGTCCCTCGTCGTAGTCGTAGTGCGTAACCAGTCTTACGCTTTGACCTCCAAGGTGGTGCCGGTGGGAGATTTCTCCTGTGCGTTGTTGAACAATAAAAAATTCGCAGCGTGCGCGTTAACTAAAAGCCGCATTCTGCTGTCCCTCATTCCCCATTAGCAGCCATTGGCATGTTCCAGTAGGAAACGTTAGTAGAAGTAGAAGTGTAAGTGTTAGCTAAAAGCCGACTTCTTCTGTCTCTCATTCCCATTAGCAGCCATTGTTTACCTCCGAGTTGCCTTCAGGAACGTCAGGTGGCGCGCGAGCTCTCTCACTCTTCCATCTGCTGTCTTGTGTGAGACAAAAAGAGAGAGAGAGAGAGAGAGAGAGAGAGAGAGAGAGAGAGAGAGAGAGAGAGAGCGAAAGACTGTCCGCTAACGATGATGATGGGTTTGTGCTAGCGCGTTACGGCGCGTGTAAGAAGCTGGTGTAAGACGCTGTGGCCTCTCCGCCTTATACTCTTTCAGCAGTCATGTGATGGCGTCGGCAAACGCGGTGCGCGTTCCGGCCTGTGTAAGGGGCTGCGTAAGACGCTGTGGCCTCTCCCCCCTTACTAGAGTGTACTGCATGTTTGTAACGCGTTTGTGCTAGCGTCCCCTTAAACGCCAGATCCCAGCGTTCGAATAGAGTGTTTCTGACGTCTTTACATCATGACCGACTGGGCGAATTACACGGAAGATTAACGGTTTATCGGTGGTTCACTCCGGAGCTTCGCCCACTCATCATCATTCACCCCGTGGATATGCTGTGAATTTTTTTTCCTGTGAGACGGTATGTGGTAGCCAGTTACGTTGCGACGCGCTCCTCCAGAAACGCAAAGACGGCTGCCGACAAAGCAAGTGATGAGCCTTTCGCACCGCGAAGTGTGCGTTCAGAAATTCACAAAACGATCCGCTGACAAACAGTTAGTTTTCGTTTCACCCTTCGCGGACGCTCTGCGTCCGCACAGGGTGTCAACGTTACTAGATTAGCTTCAGTTTGAAAACTGCGAAGCGGAGCGTGAAAACTGCGAAGCGGAGCGTGTGAGTATGAACGCGCTAAAAATGTCGGCGAAACTAGGAAAAGGACATAAGGCGGGCTGCGGTGCTTTTTGGTGCCACAAGTCGTGAAGAAACAGCGCCGCGAAATTTTGCCATTTTCCAGCGGACGAAAAGTAAGTACACTTTTTGTTCGGTACGAAGAAGCTAGGGCTATCCTTATCAAATCAGCTACAGGGCGAACCGAATGATTTCTGTTGGTGCTTAACAGTGGGTTTTTTGTTTGGCACTGCGCATTTTTCAGTAATGTAGCAAACATGTAAAGCTACTTGTGGACAGTTTCTCGTGAGTCGATTGATGCCAGCTGACGCGCAGACTGGAAATTTCGCTTCGGCATCGGTTTTTTTAGCGGTGGCTCTTAATTTCTTTTTCTTCGAGAAGAAATCGTGCAATGTATGTTCGCCGAATGTGTTTCTTCGATGAACCGGTTCGGCTTAGAACATTCCGACGACCAGTTCTTGGAGTCACATTACCACGTTTGAATGCTTAAGAAATAAGCTCCCAAAATCCTTTACGTAGCAGTGACTGCTTACATTCCGTCTAACGTGAAGATAGTGTTACCTGCGCTAAAGCCAAGCTGCACTTCGCTTTTGAACCTCTGACACATTCTTTTCTCCCTTTTTCGCGCTCTCTATATTAGTGTCGCTTTTACGTGTCTTTTATTGATTTATTGATTTCCATGGTGGTATTTGTTTCATTTTCTGTGTGTGACGTAGGGCGAAATTACGCCAAAAGGGCAGACCTCGAGGGACTCACGCAGGAGCAACTGTACGACGGTTACTGCCTCTGTTCGGACCACTTCGCCGAAAGTGCCTACTGCGAACCCTGCGAAAACAAAACACTTTAGCGCATTTCGATATCTGCGCAAACAGCGTGCAAGGTATTGTCTTTGTGCAGACATTCATAGCTCACATTGTTGCACTATAATTCACTGCTGCGAACAAGAATTTTGAGATCTTGTACTTGATGTGGTGAAGTTGCACAAGTACTAATAGTACTCTGCATTCTTGCCACGCATACTTTCATTTTAATATCAAATCAGGAGGAAGAAGCTCCTTCTACAAAGGTCAGAAATATTTTAGTAAATCAAGAAAGCACGCTGTGCCACAAGCTAGTGTACCAGCAGAGTTGAGGCGCCTTCACCGGTTTGTTAAGGCGTCTTCGAAAGTCAAATGACAAATTGCCTCCAGCCACTCACAAAACTAATAGTACAGCTCAAATTTGTCCTATGCTTCCAACATTATGCACGAAGGTGAGCTTATGAGCTCTATAAAATGAATGCTTTATATGATACAGGCATATTAGAGGAATGTCTTGAAAACCGCTCAGAGTAGGCTTGTTTTGAGCTATCTGCCCTGGCTAATTCATTAAATGCTGCAGATCTGATTTACTTTGGTGAACATTTTCCCATGTCCCGAAGGCGCGCGTTCCAGTGTAATACCTTTGCGCATGACTCTGCCCTAGCCCAGTTTCTAATGATGATTAACCATCGACACTTACCTATAGTGCATTTTTTTCCTCAATGGGAAGCTCTGTCTACAGGGTGTCATTTGTTGTTTGATGTTGTAGGATTGTGATACTCATGCTTAAACTGTGATAGAATATACAGGCATTACAAATCGCGAGGAATAACTGCTATGTACTGCTGTAAAATTCTGTAATGATGCCCTGTTAGCAGTGCTACAACTCTGAACGAGGGTTTACGCGACGTATCGAGAAACATAGCCATCTGTTATAACGTAAATATAATTTGCTCAGTATGTAATGGTACATTAGCACAAGCTGAGTTATATAGAAAGTTAGTTTGCTATAGAAGGTTATTTCGACCAGCAAGCTTCATAGAAAAAGGGGCTGGTAGTGTTGGGCTCAACGTGAAGGTCATCTGTACTGCATGATCAGTTCATTATACAAAACGTGTTACTATGAACCGTCGTTTCTGGAGAATTGTATTGTGTACATCCAATAAACGTGGTGACCGCTGCAGCGATATTCTGTATACGATGAATTGTGTGAAGACTTCTCTTATGCTTGTGTAACCGATACAGAATGCGAACATTTGTATTTATCGTACGAGATACACTGCTCTGTGCTGTTGTGGCATCTATTGAGTTTTATCGTTTGCAATACTTTGCTAACAAAATGAGTGAATAAACCACATTTTCTGACTACACCGTTTTCTTGCTGAAACAAAACAGTCACGCTTCAAGGCTTGCTGGCTCGTGCGCATTGAAACGAGAAATATTTACAAACAACTGTTTTGTGGATGTGCTGAAGTAAGTTCGAGAAATAGCAAAGGAAAGTTGCCGAAAACAAGATATGCAGCAGCGACACAACCTGAAAAAAAATTGCAGGTGGTCGCGCGCTCGCCGAGCGCATAGCAGACGACAAGCAGCTCGGCGCTTCTTCCTCTCTCATTAACAAAAGCGTTACCATAGCAGCATCAGCAATTTATTTATTGTTTTCTGGTTTCACAATTACCAAAACCAGCGGATACAAAACACCAGGGGACAAACTGGCGCTAGTGGTGCCAGCTCAGCTAGGTCTGCTAGTGTATACTAGCTGATCTAGCCCTGATATCACTCTCCAAAACAGAACATTACCTTCATACTGAAGTGTGTAGAACTAAAAGCATGAAGAGATTTCTTTATTGCAGATTCAGGGATAAGTATACAGGGTATAATGCTTCGCTAACATGAATGTATCTCGCGCTGGCTGCCAATCGAGTGAACAGAGTTTGATCGGGCGTCACTCAAAGCCCATTAAAGTGCAGCTCGCGGGCGCCAGCTGTTTTGTTCGATGTAATCACGCAGCGACGCATACGAAATAATAACAGCGTCATACTGCGTCGTATCAGTTCAACAGAAGAAAAGAGTAGTCGGAACGGAAAATGTATTTCATACTTATTGCTGCTTCAGCGCGCATTCAGAAAACCCTTCAAAAAACCATTGTCATTGCGCAGATTCGCTGTGACCGCATTCTCAATAAGAATTGAAACGATTTGGGAATTCCATATGCAGCGTACTAGGTCGACGTGCTTTTCAAGGCTAGGAGAGGCTAGAACCTATTTACATAGCTATAAAAATACTCTTTATTAGGCTAGACGAACACTGGCGTCTTATCTTGGAACACAGCGTCACAAACAGTTTAGAGCTGAAAATCTGAGGAAATAGCTTTCTAAAATCGCTTTGATTTAATGTAGTTGGTGTATCTTCTTGTGGTTTTTTGTACGCTGGAGGCCGAGTGGAGGATCCACAAAGGAACAAAGAAGTTGCTTCCGTTTTTCAAAAGTGTGTTTGATAATATGTCGATTCAAGTGCATTTGGTGATTCATGCTACGAGCAGTCTACAAATGCACGTTACACACCATGCTAAAATCTAAAATATTGAATGGTCGGACATGTAGTAACTGCGGCAGTGAAGAGATAATCGCGTTCCTGTTTTTGCTCTGCGTTTCGAGCGCACTAAACATCGTGAGCTAGAAGCTAAGCTTCGCCGCCTTGATGGACAACTACCTTCTGTAGACCGGATCCTGGGTCCTTGGCCTAAGCGCTCCTGCATGATCAAGGCTGGAAAGGTGCTACTGTGCTTGCTCAAGTCGACAGGACTTCTCGAACGACTGTGAAAATTCCACATGTGTTAGTGTATCAGCGCTTTGTGCGTCTGTTCTTACTAATTGACCTGTCGTTGACTTTTTCCTGATCTTCTTTCCTGTATCTTTTCTATTATTACCCCTCCCCCTCCCCATGTGTAGGATAGCCAACTCACCACGTGCTTGGTTAATGTCCCTTCTTTCCTCTTGATTTCTCTCTCTCTCTCTCTCTCAGACTTCTTTTATATTGGAAAGACACGAGGGGGAAAAATATGAGCGAAGCTGCTCAAGAATATTAAAAGCAGATAACTATCCCATAGAGGCTTTAGACTGTCGTTCACTCCCACAACACGACAAATTGGAATAAAAACATACAAGCACGTGAGCGATAAACACCACATGTGTAGTGATTGGCAAATTTGGCTCATCGGGTGCGTCAAATCAATGTTGAGTTTCGAGTTTCGGCGGACATGGCTCGGGTGCTTTCGCGGAAGTCTCTCTTGAGAGTGGCTCTCAAGGTTCATTGGAGTGTGAATTGGTTTGGACACTTGAGAAATAAGATTCGAATTGAATTTTGAGACAGAACAGGCAGGTCAGTTAGGCGCGTCACATAGGACGCTTCCAAAGAGCTCCACGTGATGTGCTCGAAGTGAGTGAGACAAATACTGCCTCACACAGTTTCAAATATTGCCTATGTAACTGTCCCACTGGCGTATTGCAGGTTATTACTGGCGCGAGTGATATGCCCCGTGAATGATGCTTCGCGCTGACACGGTCGATTAATGTCGATGCATGTACATTGGCAAAAGCCCATTCTGAATAAAACAGCGCAACGTAACGCTCAGACGAAAGGACACCACACGAGGACGAACGCCGATCGCAGACATCAGATGGCAGTCGGCGCTCGTCCTCGTGTATTGTTCTTGCATCTGCGTGGCTAGTGGCTCTGTTTTATTCCTGATGGACGGTCGATCACCGTTATATTTCGATCTGACCTTTAAGTTGCACGACGCCGCTGCTCTAGGCGATCGCTGTCGGAGCACGCTTTAAAGAGAAGCACACGTTATGCACAATCCGATAGCCGAAACTGCAGTACGGTGCGGATCGTTTCATACCCGTTGCAAACACCTTGCAATACTCTGCTGCCACCTTCATCGAGACGAAGGCCATGTAACTCGCACGCGAAGCAAGAACCGTGCTTTCGAGAACAGCACGGCGGCACATGCAAACAAAAACACGGAGTAGCTGGAGACCGCACGTCTCTGGCGAGAGAACTGAGCCCGCATTTTGCAACGCCCTCTGCGACGGCGCCGGCAGAGCTGCAACCGCACCGAACATAATCTGGCATAATCTGGATGACACTCTTCCCCTAAGGATTGGGGGAAGAGTGTTATCAACTGTCTCTATATATTCTTACCGTGCTCGTGGCCAGTAGTAATTGCGGATTCATTTATTGCTGTCATCGTGTGCTCGTGTTTCCAGGAAGCTAGCTATGAACTTCAATATTTCTGTGACCTTGAGAAACATTCGAATGCCACAATTTGGCAGCGCGTATCGGTTACGTTAGTTTCCTGTCAATTTGAAGTGTCGTTTAGCTACTCATACTCATATCCCTTAGGCAGGTGAAGTCTCACACTGCTAAGCAGAGGACGCGTGTTCCATTCGCGGTCAAGGCTGCCGAATTCCGTTGGGGACGAAATGAGAAACGGCACCCGTGTACTTGGATTTAAGTCACCTTAAAGACACCGTGAAGTAAAAATTATTCCCGCGTCTCCCACACATGAGGTGCCTCATTATCAGATCACAGTTTTGGTACGTAAAGCTCCAGAGTATAGAACTTACACTGTCCTCGTCGTTGTCTTTGTTGTTGTTGATGATGACGATGACACGTTATTAACTCCATAGTATATGTGGTGCTTTCGAATATCTTGAAATAAATAAATGACTCTCTATCCGCAGCCGCCCCACCGATCGTGACAATGGTTTGCAAGACCTCCTTGGCAGGTGTCGCAGCACTGGCTCTCATGGTGCTGGTGGTGCTGTGTGCAACAGAGGTGAATGCCTGTATACGTGGGGAGTGCTACTCTCGCTGCGTTGGGGACGGCGCCCAGTCGGGAAACTGCGTCCGGGGCATCTGTCAGTGCAGGAAGCACGGCAAGCGCAGCGTCGACGGCCATCTGGAGACGTGGTGATGGCGTAGAACAAGCGATATCAACGTACTAGCCTATGGTCATAGCCAGAGATTCCATCGTGAAATCCAAACGCTGGTGCTGGACTTTTAATAGACGTGTGCTTTAATCATTGCCGAAGGCCGTAGCGTGAGACCACTGCACGGATGACAAATAACCCGCTAAGTATTCTTAGAGTTTATTTTTATGTAAATAAAGGACTTGCAACCGCCTAGCTTGGCATATGTTATTAAAGCGCCGAAGAGAACATACAGAGAAAGTTCCGTTTAAGTTAGTCCGGTGGACGTCGAAAAAAGTAACATCAGTTCCGCATAGTCAAACCCGTCGGGAAGCAAAGCTGCGGCACTCTCTATATCCTTAACACGCTACTTTTTAGAGTAACTTACAACACCATGTAACTTTTGATATATAGGTTACATGGTCTCTAAAATTATTCAATCTTTGTGTTTTATTCGGTACACCCGCTGATAGAGGTATAAAAGGGAAGTATGTTATTATTTTAAAGGTTACCGCACCACCAAGTGCCATGTAACCTCTGCAATGTAGGTTATAACGCTCTTGTGACCGATCGGTCGCGACGGCTTCACCTTTAGCGAAAGAAGAGAGAGTCATTTCTTCTCTTCTCTGTGTTGTACCAGTTGCATAGCTCGGGAGAGAGACAGAGAGAGAGAGAGAGAGAGAGAGAGAGAGAAATGAAGAGAAAGGCAGGGAGGTTAACCAGATAGTAGACTCCGGTTTGCTACCCTGCACTCGGGAAAAGGGGAGGGGGATTAGAAAGATGACAGCGAGAGAGGGTACACGATTCCAGACAAGCACAACAAATAAAACACGCACACACACACACACACATGCAAAGAACGTTCCACTTAGAGACGTTCACGAATGCCGGTAGTTGTCAAGAAGCGCAGTAGCGCTTGCATGGCCTTCTTCTGCGACGTGAGGTCTAGCCGATGACGTAGAATGCTTTCTTCCGACAGTGGTTGGTCGTCCAGCTTGTTGAGTGCATGCTGAAGGAATTGCCTCTCTGCACTGTACCGTGGGCAGTCACATAATATGTGCCCAATTGACTCTTCGTGACCGCAGTGGTCACAGGCTGCGTTGTCGGCCATCCCTGTGCGGAACGCATATGCCTTTGCGAAAGCGACGCCCAACCATAGTCGGTATAAGAGCGTGGCTTCCCCTCGGCAAGTCTTGGGTGGGACTCGAAGGCTTAACGTCGGATCGAGAGAGTGAAGTCGGGAATGTGTGAAATGTGTGCCACCCCATTGCGATACAGTACACTTGCGAGCAAACAGATGGAGCATCCGTGCCGCGTCCGTCCTTGACAATGGTATGGGTACTTGTTGGTCCATATCATGAGCAGAACGGGCGGCTTGATCGGCCCGCTCATTGCCTATAATTCCGCAGTGACTTGGAAGCCACTGAAAAGGTATTTTGTGGCCTCCCTTCTCTCTATGTTGCAGCATCTCTGTAACCTGGAACACCAGCTGTTCATGTGGTCCGCGGCGTAGAGGAGACAATAGGGACTGCAAGGCCGGCTTGTAGTCGCAGAAAAGCGTCGATTTGTGTGGCGCTTCATCTCTGATGAAATGAAGGGCAGTAAGGATCGCTGCGAGCTCTGCTGCCGTCGATGTTGTCGGATGAGTCGTCTTAAATTTTAAGGTTTTAACTTTCGCGAGTATCACGACTGCTACAGCGGAACTGTCTGGAAGCACAGATCCGTCCGTGTAGATATGCGTAGAGTCCCGGTACTTCTCGTACAATAGAAGTAACGTGAGCTGTTTAAGCGCTGGTGATGATAAAGCGGCTTTTTTCTCAATTCCAGGAATTGTCAGGTTGATTTCCGGCTGAGCGAGGACACCATGGAGGAATTGAAGGTCTCGCAGCAGGGGTGAAAGAAGTTGGTAACGAGTCACCATGTGCTGTTATCGTTTTGCTGAAAGAGGTGCGTGGTCTGTCCACTATCAAAGAAGAGAGGTGGTGCCGAGGGGTCCTGGCAAGGTGCTTCGCCGGACTTTTTCAGCAGCTTCTCTGTGGGTCGAGCTGTCTCTAACCATTTGCTTGAGGACTGTGATCTCTTTCTTGATGCGGGGGCAGTCCTTGGAGGAGGCACAGTGATCTCCCTGACAGTTGGGACACTTCATCGTAGTTACACTAGCAGTTGTCTTCTGAGTGAGGCTCGGCGCATCGTGGGCACACCGCGGCATTTGTGCAAACACCTTTCACGTGGCCAATCTTCTGGCAGTTGAAGCACTGCACAGGCCTCGGAATAAAGGCTCGTACCTGATGGCGAAAGGGGCCAACCTTCACGTAGGAAGGAAGACAGCCACCTTTGAACGTTATCCTCACACAGCGTGTGTTACCGAGGCGGCCGACCCGCACAATGACGTCGTGTTCACTTGCTGGTTTGATGAGAAGCGGAAGGTCGGCGTTAGGTATTTCAGTGTCAATTTCATAGACGACGCCTGTCACCGTGGCGCCCCCCGCTGGCACGATAGATCGTACCTTGATGTTACCCAGCTGCGTCACACGCTGCAAGGTGTTCAGCGCGGACGGGTTCATCATTCATCACATCGATGGCCAAGATGTTCCTCCTTGTGTTTAGTCGGACGTCCTTGATCTCGTTGGGCACGGTGTTTTCAAGATAAAAGGAAAGTGCTTGCCTGTTCAGGACGCGCAGATTGTCAGTAGCGTTCTCTGGCACGAACAGAATGGTGTGAGGCCATCGCTGAGGCCTAGCTTTCACAGTAGCCGAACTTGACGCCGAAGATGTGTTAACAGCTCTTCGTTCGGCCTTGCGGTGCAAGACAGGTTCAAAGCCGTCTTCCGAGGACTCGTCACCTGAGGCGGAGTACAGCTACATGTCCTCGCTGTCGCCCGATGTGCTTCCACGCTTCCTCGAAGCGATTCCCGCAGAAGAACCGGACCCGGATGGTGCCTCGGGAAGTTGTACGTCCATCACCGCGATGTAGCGGGCGGTGGACCCCGCAAACGCAGCGAGAAGTCCAGAAAAACAGAGAGACGGGCCAAATGTGTTCTACAAGAGAAGCACTTCGTCGTATTGCGTTCTCCATGGATGCGGGGCGGCGAAACACGGCGCTCTTAGTGTCCTGTAAATGTTCCAACTAGGTGCCGTTAGAGTGCCTCGATACGTGCTACTCTGTACAGGGTGGTAACAACCATTGGTCGCTCCAACGCTATTTTTAATCACAGCGAACTGTTGTGCGTCTTTCTCGTCCCCGTTCTTCGTTCGATACAAAGTATGCGGATGTTTCGTGGGCAACGGTGATTTTCCGCTTGCAACCAATGACGCCGACGCCGACATCGGAATTTCTGCAAAACAAGCTGCTTAAGATGTACGCGTTAATAATCTACTACTGATGAGCATGAACGCCACAGTGACATAATTACTTGAAACCAATCCGTATGGTAGGAATATAGGCTAGGTTCGAACACGGAAGTCTTTATCACGCGCGTCTAAGCTGCTCCCACCAAGGCCTTCCTATCGTCTTGAAGTGAAGTGGCCCCACGGCAAAGAAACGAAAGGAGTGATATAGCCCCACAGTCACTGGGCCGGAGTTGCGAAGACGTGGGATCCTGACTTCACGAAGAACACTTGGCGAGAGTTAGTTGCGGGAAATAATATCTCACGGCACGCCATTGGACTTTCGCAACCGTATGGTAATGTCTGACTTCATGCAAGCTTTCTCGCAGATTTTATTTTCCTTGCGTTCATATAAGTGCTACACCACATCTGAGAATTACAAATAATATCGCTTATGTCTTGCTTTGTGCCATTATCTATAGGATTTATCAGGTGGTGTCTTATAAATAAATGAGCCCTTGCTCCATTCCTGTTTCACTATTTTATAGCGTGTATCTCCTTTTGGCAGACTTGGTGCCTTCAAGTATAGAGCATGAGCGGTCTTAGTGGTTAGAAGCCACCTCGTATTGAAATCACTTACTACCTTGCGTATTCCGCCAGGAAGACTGTGCCAAACTAGCAGCCATTGCTATGAGTGGTCCTGACTAAAATTCTCAGAATTAAAAAGCACATGAACACACAATAAAATGGACGGGAAAACATCGCCGCACGATTGATAGAACGGTGACTGTTCGAACGGTCACTGCTCAAGCGGGTACCGTCTTGCAGTGTATTTTACTTTTTTTTCTGGGCACACCCTCTCTCTCCGAACAGTTTGGCTGTCAACGTTTTGAATTATGGCGCATCATTAATCGCTACGACCACGTGACAACATAATACATACTTCGACCTAAAGATCTCTAAACTGCGGCTTAGTATTTTTTCATGTGTATGTTCTCCTGGCAGTATTGAAGATGGAGTAAATCGTAATTATGCTTCAAAGAATCTACAAGAATCCCGTACGCTTGCGACTTATGGAAGAGATCTTATTTCGGTAGATTTAGTAGTTGTCTACTGAAGTACTCCTGAAAACGAAGGGAAGAAAAACACACTGTGTCATATTTGCATAAAGTACTTATTTACATTCATATTGCAGTCCGCTACAGTACGATATCGTCTCCGTCTTTCAGGTGCACGGGGGAATTAATGCTACATGCTTCGGTGAATTCCCTGCATTAATCGGCATACCGCTTACGAACCGACGGATTTTGCAGTGAAGTGTTTTCACGCCCTCTATCCGTACCGTGACGCAGCAAACAGGGCCGAGCTTACCGCTGCATGGAACGCGAATGCGTTCATTACTTAGAACATTAGCGCTTTCCTAATGACACGTGAGTAATGTGATCGCAGAGCGTCAGAATTAATTACGGGACGGCTAGGTATGCCGCGAAATTGTGTTCTCTGGTGTCCTCGATTACTGCCGAGTGGGTCCGGTTTCTGGCCTTTCGAGAACTTGAAGCGCGGCTCGAGTATCGCATACGTACGTTTGCAGTTACGATTACTTGAACACTCCTCCTATAGCTTGCAATGCGACTATTATTGCCAAAGAGAATGTGAGAGCTTCTTTGTCAGCACAACAACATGCCTGGTTCGGAATCATATTAGCAGACCAGGTCACTTGCAAGCACTAACAATTACGTGTAATTTGCAGCCTTTCGATGCACTGTTTACGTAATAACGATGGAATGATAACGAGTCGGTGACGGCACCCGCGTGATGGCTACAATGGGCACAAATGACATCAGAGTGAACTTGTGGATTCCTGATGATATGGCAGCTAAAGAGTGAACTATAGCAGAAAGGGTGAATGCACGACAACTGAAAATGGAAAGAAGTCTCCCCATCCTTCCCTTTAGCACTGAGGAAAAGGAAACTCTCCACCAACGCTTATGAATGCGACGCCCAACAAAACGTGCTATGCTTGCAATATGCACAAGTGAAGTAGAAAAGTTAAAGGTTTCATTTCTGACAAGAGCAAGCCTAAGCATGCTCACCCGTACAGTAGTTAATTCGCCATTTCAGTGCCTTAAGCTTTAGGCAACTTGATACTTGATCTAGGATTCTCAACAAAAGCATGGCAAATTTTTACAAGGAGTCACAAGCACGACAAGCAGTCAGTAAGCCATCAGATTCTTTGTTTGTATTGTTGCTGGATAGAGAAGTTTATTATGACTGAAAAGCTCAGATTGTGGCATGAATCAATGTTCTGACCTGCCACTCCGTGACGAGGGAAGGGAAATAGCTGCAGAAAGAAAGAGTTGACATTGATTATGAGGATCAATGTGCTGGTCGAAGCGCATGCATGGCCCAAGACCCTTCAAAGTCTTCCGTGCCCAATCCGCTCTTGTTAATACATTTACTGGAAGCCTTGGCGCTGTCAGGCTGACGGCGGAGATCACGTGAAACTATACCAATGGTACGTCCTTAGTAAATGCTTAAAGGGCAAACATTGATAAAGTGTATTTCAGTCATTGTCCTTCTAAATGTAATCGCTGGTAGGTGCGCAGGAGGTGTTCTATTATCTCATGAGTACCGCACTGCTCGCAATTCAGGTGTCTTGGTGCCGTATCAGGACGCATGTACGCTGCACGCTGGTGCACGCTGCACCTAATCGTGATCTGTGGAACAAAGTTGCATTGCATTTGTTGATGCTGAATGGTACCCGTGCATCCGTGTATTTCCACTCTTCGGTCAATTTCGTAAAGGTGGCGATGACTTGGCGAA
Organism: Hyalomma asiaticum; assembly: GCA_013339685.2. Taxonomy (NCBI): domain Eukaryota; kingdom Metazoa; phylum Arthropoda; class Arachnida; order Ixodida; family Ixodidae; genus Hyalomma; species Hyalomma asiaticum. The sequence continues at coordinate 31,848,267 of CM023482.1, forward strand.
ACCCAATATGCTGCGGCCATTTTGCTCAGACGTCGGTATGTATACCTGGGCATCAGTGTGGTGTCACGAAAATGTGATGGACACTGGGGTGGCGCTAATGTGAGCCACTTGCCTCAATATCAGCTAGTTCATCACGCTGTAAGCTCCAGTATGCAATTGCCGCCTCTGAGGGCGGCATCCTGTGGTTCGGTCACCCCTTGGGCGCGAACATTGCAAGATCCAAGAAGGACCGAACCCCACACTGAAGTGCCTGCTTGGGACCACAAAACATTCGCCGTGAGGTCGACCCCAATTTCCACCTAGCGGCGAACGGACGGACCTCCTAAGGGTTGATGGCTCCTTTTAAATGCGAAGCATTTCTCAGCGAACTTCGGCGACTATTGAGCGTATCTGTATATCTAGCCGCCTACGACTTTGTGCTCTCCTGGCCGTTTGGTTAATGGGATGCATACTAAAATTGATATGCCACAACATGACTCCATAACGAACATAAATGGTAGGTCATAACATGAAAATCACGAAATGCATGTCAGGAGCGGCATTATCTACACGCCACGGTCTTGGTGCTCTCCTGGCAGTTTCGTTAATGGGATGTGCGCGAAAATTGGCATGCCACAATATGACTACATGACGAACATAAATGACAAGTCATAACATGAAAATCACGACATGCATGTCATGAGCGTCATGATTTACATGCCACGGTCTTGGTGCTCTCCTGGCCGTTTCGTTAATGGGATGTATACGAAAATTGTTAAGCCACAAGATGACTCCATGACGAATATAAATTACAGGTGACAATATGAAAACCATGACATGCATTTCAGGAGCGGCATGATTTACAAGCCACGATCTTGGTGGCTTTTATTCCCCTTTCCCATCCCCCAGTGTAGGGTAGCAAACCGGACTGATGACTGGTTAACATCCCTGCCTTCCCTTCCTTATTTCTCTCTCTCTCTCTCTCTCTCTCACGATCTTGGTGCTCTCCTCGCCGATTCGTTAATGGGATGTATACGAAAATTAGTATGCCACAACGTTAATGGGATGTATACGAAATTAGTATGCCCATCGTCGAAACCTGGTGCCGCACAACTATATCAGATTAGCTGCTGCTCTGTCCAAAGTGTACTTGGCGTCGTTCTGAACAAATTAAGCGGGAAACATCAACGTGTAAATGCGGCGTGATGTGTGATTGTTTTGTGACAACACAAAGCTGATACAACTACATCTCAGTGGCAGACAAAAATAGTGGAGCATGCACTTATGCCGCGACGTACTTGCTCTTCAGAATATAATTCCGTTATTGATGCTTGTTGCACAGTCTTATTTTTGCACTACGAATGAAAGTTTCCGCCTCACAAGCGAATGCATTTAGACACTTCTATCATACGCCGCAGAAGTTATAGAATGTTTTACAGGAGGATGGTTCATGACGGGGCAGTCAGCTTTTAAACTGAATGGCCGACTGTTTCATATCATTTGAGCTTTACTGCTGCGTTTTGTGCATGACTGAAAGGAGCAGAAGTGTTTCGCGCTAAGCAACGCGCGTCTTTCGCGTGTAGGGTTACTGTAACTTTTGGAACTTCCCATGTCCAAGTGATCAGGCGTAGAAAGCCATCGTGCGAGACATTATGATAGTATCGAAGCGTTCGACTAAGTGAGTGGCTAAGGTCTCGATTTTTTATGAAAAATGGCAAAATACGTACATCAGGATATACATGCATTTTGGTGGCCTGGTAAGACAGACAAGCTGCCACTTCAACCCGATGCACATCATAATCGCCTTTCTTTCTTTTTTTAAGTGCGAATGCACTTTATAAGCGACCCTGAATCCGCCGTCCCATAGCAACGGCGCGAGGAGCGGAGAGGAGCGTCTGTAGCAACGGCGCAGCGACGTCACACCCCACGTGACTGCGCGCGCTCCGCCTCCTCACCGCGGTTTGCGCGGGCGCACCGCTCTCCGCGGCGTGACGTCACGGCGCGCTGTGCAGCTGGCGTCGCTGTGCAGCTGTGTGCGTGGCGCCGGCGCGTCAGTCCGTATATAAACGTCTGCCGGCTGCCGCTCGCTCTCTTCTCGCTCGGCTCCGCGGTCGGTGAAGTCTTTCGCAGTATGGATCCATCACAGGCATCAACCTCGACTGCGATACATCCAACAACGAGTACAACGCAATCGAATGCGAGCATTGCACGCATCGTTGAAGAATTGCAACACCAATAGGTGCTGATCTGTAGTGACGTGTGTAGAGTGTGTGTGTGTGTGTGACGTGCTCGGCGATGTGTGCATTTATGCATCTACGAAATTGCGAGGTGTAAATAAATAATACTTCGTGTATAAATGTGTGTGTGTGTACAATGCATCATGACAACACTTTAAATTCATTAATTACACTTTAATCATAACTTTACTCCCCCTCATAGCATCACCCCGTGCATTCGCACTTAACCATGTTCACCCTCGGGGAAATGCTTTCTTTCTTTTTTTCTTTTTGATGCGGCAAATACTGAAACATCACCAAGTGAAGCCACTAATGAACTATTTCAAAAAAATGGCCGTGTGTCTCTGTGCTTCGCTGCAAATGTCGTCTAAAGACAATAGTCTTATACCGGCCGTACTACATCAGTCCCGGTTCATCTGCGGTTTGGCACGTGCTTCGGGCGTCTGTTCAGCCGCCGGGTACGCTCGCTTAGCCTCTCGGTCAGCGACAATTCACGCATCGCGCACCTCGTCTGTTTCCTCTTGCCTCCGGGCGCGCCTCACTTTACAATCTTTCGCTAGCCACTGGGCTCGTTGCTCTCACATTTCTTGGGCACGCTTGAGACGTCGGCCATCAGCACGCCGGCGCTTCTCCGCTGCAATCTGCTCGTCGGTATTTTCCCTGCGTTGTCTGGGCATGTCTTGTAGAGTGTGTTCTATATCATCAAATGGCCATTTATATTTTGCCTTGCCTCAGACAGCGCCCCGTCTATGTTGAATCGGCCGCATGTGGCTGGCATTGATGAAATATAGGCATAGCTGCGTTAGATATGGACGCCATCTGGCCATGATATCGGGAAACGCAAGAAGCTTGCGTAGTACGCAGAGCTGCTGGTAGGTGGCAGCACCGTGTCGTTTTACCGAAGCGTAGGAAACGTCCGCTTTTTCGTTCATAGCGTCGCATTGTCAACGCAGCGTAATAAACACTGCGGTCTTTAGAATTACATATGTATGGATTTTCTCAAATAAAGAAATACACCGCCCAATATCACGTATTGATGTGCATCAGATATGCGTAATATTCGCTTTTGATTGACAATGGTTTGTGCGTATGAACGCAGCAACCAGATCAAGATGGGTGGTCGTTGAGGAAGGGGTTGAACTTTCCCCATTCTACTGAATCGGGTGACAGGCAGAAAAGCAGGACAGACAGACATACATACATACATACATACATACATACATACATACATACATACATACATACATACATACATACATACATACATACAGACCAAAATTTCTGCGTTGAAGTATCCCAAGAAAGACTATCGTCTTTAATAAAACGCAACAGCAAAGGGAACATTGTTGGCAGTGCACAAGTATGGTGAAGGAAAATATATATACAGACGAACAGGCAAAAACCGGACTGATAGGCTGGGTGATTCCATTGTCCCGTTGAATGGCAGATTGGGTTTCCTTGACATAGAGTCAGCACGTTCTGCGTTCTTCGTTCACCAAAGTGACATTTATATAGTCTGCATCATCATGTGAATGCAGAGAACAGGTTTTTTTAGATAAGAATTGGCTAAAACCGCCCGAGCGGAGCGTCGGTGTGTACACTTCAGTGCTTGCCGCCGACCGGCAATCCGCACTCATGTGGTGACGGTGCTACCAACTACAGGTCTATGTCGCGGCACGTAGCCCAAGTCGCAGGTGGCTCCATCAGTATGCAACGTATTGTCTCCCGAATGGATGATGTCTCTGTGGCCGTTCACGTAAATATAGGTAGTCTGGATGCAAACGTTACTTATCTTGAAATTTGTATTACAAAGGCCGCTTTTGAAGTATTTGATGACACAGACCCATCAGTCAAAATATGCAAGAAACCAGTGATTTCTTATATATTGGATAAAATAAGATTTTTAAGTCAACATTGGGGTGTACGTGACTTTTTTCCTAATAACGGGAATGGAGAGGAACACCTCAGGTCTTGACAATGCCTTCGCTTGTACGCAAGCTGCTTTCGCTCTAGCAAAGTTGTCTCAATTTGTCATTTATAAAAGTTTACAAAATTTTCTTGGTGGTGTTTTCTTCACAATGTTGGAAGCTATTGTTTACTACCACCTCGTTAACTACAGCAGTGACGTTCTGTGCCTCTTGTGCCTCTTGTGCATTGTGCCTTTTGTGCCTTTTGTGCGTTTGTGCCTCTTGCTGTCTTTGCTAGCAGTCAGAATTAAACTGGAGCTAACTTAAATATCAGCTCCGTATATTAATCCCCGATATTATTGAAATATTAGCTCCCAAGCGAAAACCGCGAGTCGCGGGAGTTTGTCCACCCTACGAGCAACCCTGTTTAACAAATAACAGAGAGACAAGTCCTTGCCGTGATTATGCTTGACCGTCGTGTCTACCAGATCCAACAAAAAAAAGTCATAAGAAGACACCTCGGAAAGACACACCCTCAGCCTCCTGAGCCAACTAGTTTATTACTTTCGCTATTCTGATGGTGTTAGGGCAAAAATCATAAGAGTTCAATCAATAACAAAGACTTATTGTTTGAGTATGTTGCGGGAAGGATGGACGATCACAGGAAGAACAAGGCAGGCAGAAAGAGCGCGAACTATCAACTCCTTTATTTTTTCTTGAATCACCTTATACTCAGCTTACACTCAATGTAACTGTTGCTGATACTCAATCAGCTTATACTCAACATACTCAAAAAATAAGTCATGCATCAACTCGCCCAGTAAGAAGTTCTTCTAGGATAACAAGGACATTTACATTGTTTATGCACTGTGGTGATTTATAATGGCAATGACATTCATTTCACTACAAATGCGAAGATCACATCAAAAAATAATCCCTTGCACATCCTCGGCTCATAAATTGCGGTCACGGAAGTACAACTCAGGCTTGCGTCTACGGTGCAATCCAGTACTTTGCTTTAAATGGTGACATGCATTCATGAAAAAGCGTGCAAGCCCGCCAATACTCTAAATATATAGCGGAAGGTTTCACCTCCCTGTAGGAGTGCCATAAGCGTTTATGGCACTGGTACATACTCCATCATACTAGAGGTACACCGCGGAAAGTTTCAACATGTCTGTGTGCTCCTTGACAATAGCGCACTGAGTCTTCTTTCAGTTGACGATGGAAGTTGTTGAGCATTAGGGGAAGGGCAACACAACATGTAGAGAATCTATGAAACATGCAGAGCACTCTTCACTGCCACCCCATTCAGCCCTGCAGCGAGGATGGAGGATTCGAATGACCTGATTTACTTTCACCTCAGGCACAGGATGTCATCACACCGTTAAGCTCCGGTTTACAATAAAATCTAAAAAGGGAAGAGTTCTCACTATTTGAAATAAGCTGTTGCTGCAGGAAAACCTTAAAACCACCAGATATTCTTAATGTAAAGATACTATGGCCGACCTTGTCGGACTCACAGCCATCACTCTTCTTCGTCGAAGTCGCTCCGTACAATCTGATCATTAATTTAAGTTTCTTTATTACTATGTGATAATTATGGGCCACATGTCTATATGTTGACTTCACTTGCATACTTTATTACTGAGCACCTGATGTTTCGTTAAGGTCATAGGGAGGTTGCGCTTTGGCATCAATAGAAGAGTGTCGGGCTTAGTACGGTTCTCCAGTGGCACTCGTTCACTAACTGTCTACTGTGATGTTTGTGGTCATGCGAAGCGGCGAATGATAAGACAAGACTGTTCATTGACGGGAAATCACGTAAAGCTGCCTTTTATTCTGATGGCAATCGTTATATACAGATGATATCATTCACAGCGCCCCCTATACACAACACATTCCCCCTTCAAAAGAAAATAAAGAAAGAAAAATGCCAATCCACTTTCGCGCACTCACGTCAAGGCACATGACACGAACCACGTTCTTGTAGTCAGGCAAGCTTCGTAGTCCTCGATATCGCGCTGGCTTTCTTCTGGTTCCTTCTAGCCTGGTGCGTGGTTGTGTTGCGGTTGTACTGGGGTTGTGGCCAACTACGATCGAGAGACGTCCTGCTGATCGGGAACCTCTAGTATAGACTCCGTTACTGTGGGCTGTGCACAGTCGGAATAGGTAGCGCTTCCCTGGGTGTCTTCTGATGGCCCCACTTCAGATTCATTCACGACTGTAGTAGGGGTTTTCCGCTGCGCCATCTACGTGAAGATCCAGGTCGCCGGAAAACCCTCAGGCTTCACTGCGACGCGCTGTAACCGCGTCAGCTAGTGCTTGTGCCTGTCCTGTCCCTACTTTCCCAATTACTATTAACTTTGATGCGTTCCATTTCGTACCTTTTGCCGGCAAAAACGAACTCGTGCCCACTCGGCTCTCCACCTGGATCGGCAAAGAAAACTTGTGTTTCGTCTTTCTTCCGCATTGTTTTCCTTTTACGAAATCTCGTGGTTCAAAGGTAGACGCTCAGGCACCTAGTTTCTCGTCAGTGCACTTTTTTGCTGGTTGTTGCAGCTCCTTAACACTCTGTTTCAACTTTTCCACTGCGACACGCGGATTCTCGAAAAATTCGCTTTCCGGGAGGCCAACAACATCCAATCTTGTCCTGGTTCTTCTTCCACGCAGCAGGTAAGCCGGTGACGCTCGTGTTGTTGCATGTGAGGTGGTCCGTAAACATCCAGGTAGTCCCACATTTCCTCCTTCAGTGGTCTTCGTTCTAGTGCTGCAACGTGAATGTTATCCTTGAGACCGCGGTTGAACCGCTCAATCTGACCATTGCATTGCGGGTACTACAATGTTGTAAGGGAATGCTGGATTCCCCGGTTTCGTGAAAATTGCTCAAAGCATGTCGACTTGAACTGACGCCCATTATCAGTCACAGTTTGCTTTTTGCGTAGCCTTCTCTCGCAAAAAATTCCAAGAGTAATTTCACTACTGCCTGTGCAGTCAATGTGGACAGAAATGCCACCTCGAGCCACTTACTGCGGTTACAATAATAGTGATGGCAAAGGTCCTCTCTGGAGGGGCTCGCTCCATCGGGCCAACGATGTGGATTCCAAGCTTTATCCGGGGCTTCTCGGGTGATGGTACTGGCTGCAACTGGGCCATTACGGTTATTGCAGATTTGTTTAATGCTTTACAGAGAGCACAATTCCTAACCAGAGATTCAACATCACTGTCCATTCCACGCCACCAGTATTGTTCCCTCAACCACTGTTTGGTCCGTACAATACCGGGATACGATTCAAGGGCCACCATGACCAGCCAGGAAGCGAGTGCCGTAGGGGGAACGACCTGTTCAGAGGGAAACAGTGGTCTGTTACAACCGCCAGTTCTTGTATACGAAAAAACAACCTTTGTTTTCCAGCTAAACAGCTTTTTTTTTTCGGTGTATGCACACCGGAAAAATGCTGTGTACACGACGTAAAAACGTCTCAGTTTGTGAAATTTCTAAAATCATCGCGCCACTGCTACCATGGAATTGTCGCGTCTCCAGGGGTCTCCAGGAATGGCGGTAGTTCGTACGCTGCCATCTCGTAGGGGAAGCCTCTTGGAACAGCCGGAGCCAGGTAAGGGAAAGCAGTTCGTCGCTGGCTCGCTAGCTTCGCCGACTGCGCCAGATTGTGGTGACGCGAAGCGCCGAATAATAAGTGTGCATTGATGGCGAACCACGTAAAACTTCCCTTTATTCTGATGGCAATCACTTATATACAGATGGTATCATTCGCAGCACCGCCAATACAGAGCAATGGTGAACCTTGCGGCGTAAAGACAAAATATTGTCTATTCTTGAAAAACTTCGAGTCACAACACGGTATTGTGCACTCAAAATCCAGTAATGCCACACATTCAAACAGCCCCGCGAGATGATTGCTGACGAAGCAATATTAACTCTCCGGGGAAATTTCTATTAACATAAAGGCAATGAACGTGTGAGCTAGAAGAAAAGTATGTATTGACAACTATATTCAATTGATTAATTAGAAAAACTTTTTGCACAACAATCCTGTCTCTCGGCCACAGAAAGAACTGAAAACGCAGGCCCGAACGAAGGAGCAACGCTAATCCCACGGTGATAAAACTGCGTTAAATGTACTTGAGCTCGTCAATGCGCATTTATGACTTAGTGATGCCAGTAACTTTACGGCATTAAGTGGAATTAACGGAGAGTAGGTCTTGAGTAGGGCCCGTGTTCAGAAAAGCAACCTGCGCATGTTTTGTTCATAAGAGAAGATTTCGACCAACCCTTATGCCGGACGCACCATTATCATAGGCTGATGTCCAATGCAAAAACACTCGCGAAAGCAAAGTTCTGTGAATAAGTTCCCAGTTCCTTAGCAATATTTCGAGCATTATGGCTTCAGATTACGGGGTCATCATAAGCACTGGAACGAAGTCAGGGAGACGACGAAGTAGGAGTGAAAGAGGCATGGACATATAAACTAGAATCACCCGGTTGATTAAAAACATTCAATAATAATTGCAGCTGTTACCTTAATTAGAACGAACTTGGTCACTGCAGGCATGGTCCCATCTAAGTTTTATGGCAGAACCCTTGTTACGCATAGGAATTGAATGCCTCCCATATTTTTCTTTCTCCAGGAGGCAGAATCGCTATAAAGAACTCTTCCGCGGGAAAAAGATTCCATAAGTTGATTTCAGGAAACGTCTTTAAAACCACTCAATTTGCGTTTAAATTAGAAAAAGTAAAAATAATGACACGAGTGCTACCATCACGGGTTCCACCAAGTCTATTGAAGCGCTCACTTTGATGACATTTAATTTTGAATCTCTCGGTGAGCATTGCGCCACTATGCACAACAGCTGCTAGGGTTTCGAGGACTGCGTAATATATCGTATAAGGAATCCAGCGGATCCCACGAGCAGTGGGAAACGACGTCATTTGTAAGTCAAGGAGAAATTGCCTATGAAGAATTCTTTTTTGGTACTACATCAAGTACAAATTGAGTGGCTGGGTACCCTAACTTGGAGGTACCGACACGGTATGTTGATGCCTCGTATCTCTGTCGTGCAATATGTTTTCTGTGCACGTTAGATTACTGGAGTCTGTTCTACTTAGAATCACACGCTACGGCGCGCTGATGGGAATGTCGCCAACTTCGTTTCTCGCACTATTTTTACGCGGTAGCGAAAAGCTCGATAAAAAGCGTGCTGAGTTACGTAGCGCATATCTGCCTTTTCTAAGAGTGCTATAAGAGTAGTTGATGGTAACCATGACAACTGACCCAGATCAGCACCACCGCAACAACTGCTGATGGCATAAATTTATTAACAATTTGCTCAGCATGAGGTAGAAGCCGTCGAAGACTGATAGCGTGCTTACTGGGCACCTGCTGGCCCGAGTTCGGTTCAAGCCTTCGGCCATTACCGCATGATTGTCTGCCCTGAAATCGCAAGCCGATACAAATGGTGTGTCTTTGCCCTATTTAATACGCGTAAAGTACACTTTCGTCAGATTTTCATTGCATCTTTATGCTCTTCCTTGTTTAAAACCGGCTGCAATACAGGTATACAATCACCTGTGGCGCATAACCGCGTTCCCTGTGCCTAGCACGGCGGGTGCGCGGCATATGTGGTTGCGTCATCTTTAGTCGCACGACACGTTTTTTATGTTAGTGATGGAGAGAGTAATGATTCATGTTCTTGCTACGTTAATGCAGTAACGTGCCAATTTCGGTGTATAAGAACTGAACGGGACCACCAGTAGACCACCATACGTAGGCGGCTAAATGGAGGGATAGACACGGTTAAAGTGTCTGGAGGTCCCCAAGAAATGCGTCGTATTTAACACTTCCAGAACGATTTTCAGGTCATAACTCTTACGATGGTCTCCACACGTTCATAAGTCATAAAGCTGAATACTGCTCTCAATCAACAAAACAGAACTTCAGTCATTTGATTTGGACGAGCATAGAATCAGATTAACACGCGACTAAAAGCGTCGTGGTGGCAGGTCACTGCAAAGAACCTTGAGACTTATACGTACGGTCCACCACAAAAAAGGAAACACGGATACACAAGCACTTGCGGTTCTCTGTCTGCGCTGGTACCTATAAGTCTGAAGAACGAGCCAACTTGCTCAACAAGATGTTTTGTTGTAAAGAACCTGCCACTGGGAATCTCGCAAGCTTAGCTTCGTCGCCCCTAAAATGTTTAGTATATAGCATTTCTGGTACAGAGGGAACGCTATTGTCATGACGTACTAAAATATAGTGCATTAGCAACCTCCTTAAATGGCAAAAGTAGGGTCACATGCATTTCGATCTCTTGCTTTCTTACCAGGCTGATTGTCTTTACCGTCATTCAGATTTAGTCAGTTCATCTGGAGTGAAGTCCACATCGCCACTCAGGATAACACATTTTACATATAAAGAGCGCAATCACACAGACACAAGGCTATATCGGCAAGAAAGTGTTTGCAAAAAAAAGCGATATTCAAATCGGGTACGTTCAACATCGGGATACTAGCGTGCTTACGTGAAGTACAAGCGAAAACTAAACATCGTACTGCATGGAGCTGCGGCATTCCAAATGAGTCCATGAGCACTACATTGTTCCTCTCGGTGCTTGATGCTATAGAGCGCCGCTTGTCGATGACCGTGCAGTCAAGAAGCAGGTGGCCGGATGACTAGAATATTCAGGAGCTACATGCCGAAGCTCTTTTATATCGAAGTGATATCGCAGTCCTTGGGCAAGCGCTCCGTGAAATCACGTGCTGGTTCGGAAATGACGGATCAATACCAGGAGAATAATAATCAGAGAACGTGATGCCTGTGAAGTTTTTATCGGCAAAATATGTGAAGATCTGCCTGAAGGAAAAGCAGCGATTAAAAGTATTGCTGATGCGACCTGAACGGGCTTGTCACTCGCTATGATATATCGTCGAAGCATATGCACGCTCTGGCAACTTGTGTGTTGCGTTTACAAGTTGTGCGAAATAGCGGAGGTGGAGGAATTATTATGAGAGATCTTACATAGTTAGGGGGCCTGTATCACAGCACGGAATACACAATAGCATTCTGTGTTCGTACACTCTGATTGGTCACTTGTGCCTCTCAGAAAGAAATTGCCGATCAGGACCGCGGGATTGGTAAAGAATTCCTCAATCCTGCCTGTAAGGATAGAATTAACCAAACTCTGAACTATTCCGGGTCCCTATTGACACTAACAAGTGTCATCGTCAAGGGCATACATCTTTTTAAAGCTGGTCGTGCTATTCACCATGTCGGAAGTGCTGGCCACAGGCCGTCTAGCCGATGAGAGACCACCGTTCGTTGTGCTCCTTGACAAGAGAGATACCAAATAAATGAACATGTCTAATGAATCCAATCGTTTACGATTTGCTGCAGCACAAGCGAATAAAGAACTTGCATCAAAACGCCGCTGAGCACACTGTTTTAATTTTAGGCAAAGAGTCTTGCCTGCGATCCTCGATGCACACGATTTCCATTGCGCGAGATCTCACCTACATGTCGATTGTAGCTTAGGTTTAAGTATACCTAAATTGCATCCCGGCATTCCAATACGGATTGCTCAGACAGCGGTCGATCATCCAGGCGTGATAATTCTGCGGCGAGAGACTGCCGCTGGGAGAAGTACGTAGGGCAATCGCAGAGGACGTGCGTAATCGTGTCCTCGCTGCCGCAGTCATCACATGCAGCACTGTCTTGTTCTGCCCACATTCTGCAAAGGCGCCTTCCACCCCATTCATTCCCTGCAGAAGAACAAGTAGACGAAGTTCACGGTGAATAACCATTCGGCTTTTCAATGAAGAGCCATCTCCCTTTCTTCTCTCTCCTTCCTTCGTTCTGGACTGAGTCTTCAGAAGTGCTGCTACAGCCGAAAATTACTTTTATTGCAAGGCGATCGAGTCATCATCGCAGGGACATTTTGTTATCCCTGCCTTGCACCACATGAGGAGCAGCCTAAACCTCTTCAATTTCCGTCACTTAAATCCGCGCTAATGATGACTCTATGACTGGTCTATTAACGGTTCATTTCCGATATCTGTTAAGTCGTTGTTATAGCTGAGTTCATAGGATTTGTTCTCTTCTGCCGGAGTGATTTTCGCAACCACCATCACTGGTAATGCCAAAAAAACTTCGGAGAAATCCTTCGCTATGCTTAACACACGTAAAAAACAAAGCCAACGCCTTTGGTAGTCGAATGGCGGACTTACCGCTTCAAATGGGGAATCCATTATATTCCCTCAAAAGGGTAGGAACTCATTCAGGGCTATTGAGTGAATACTGTTTTTGTTGAGCCCTTACCCCTTTTCCCCGGCACAGGGTAGCCAGCCGGTCTCAGCACTGGCTAACATCCCTGTCCTTCCTCCTTTCCTCTTCCTTCCTTCCTTCCTTCCCTGTGGAGCCATTGCCATTTTGCCTCCGTCATAGTAATTACCGAATTCTACTATCATCCTCTCGTGTTTCATTTGCTTACTACCGATTTCGGCCTTTAGAATTATTTCGCAGCTTTCTATTAGAGCGTTCATATAAGGTCCAAATTAAAGGACTACTAACACAATTTTGCGGAGGCGCATAATATACAATTCTCTTTTCGTTTTCTAGCCCTGTATTGTTAACATCCTCCGCATACGCAAGCAACGAAATACGTACGAAATATTTTAGTTTGACATTAAAGTTTTCGTCGCCCAGCATTGCAAGCCAGCCCCATCGCAATGGACAATACAGTGGCGTATGAACGTAGTCCCTGACAAATCGCCGAAATCGCTGTCAGAGTCGCTGGACGACCGTGAAATTGTTGCTTGCATCCCCGCGTGTAATTGACCACAGACGACAGAGTTGCAGCGACGCTATCACGAAGTGTTGTCCCCACGTGACTTAGACGTCCGACTGTGTTGAAACGTCACTAGGTAACCACGCCCTCGAAATCGAAACCGAAAATGGCGTCCTAAGGGAGCCGTATTAAAGATATATTTACTGCGTTGCGAGGCACCATGATATTCTTCTTGCGGTTATCAAGGCGAGTGCTTTCATTTACTGCAAGAATAAGGAATTTAAAGTATATTCGTTTCAGTACTCTTTCAATGGTGTCATTTCCTTATCGAAAATTGTAAATATTGGCATTCCTCAAGGCTCGATGCTTGGACCGCTTTTATTTCTCATGTTTATCAAACATTTGCCACAAAGAACGCATGTGCCTGTATTCTTCATGCTGACAACATGTAATTTGCATCCGATAAAAATTCTCGGGCATTGCAGGATTAGCGTAACACTGCCCTAGAAAAAGTTCATTCTTGGTGTGTAAGAAATATGCTCATATTAGCCTGTCAAAGGCAACATTTATGTTATTCCAGTTCTCAAAAAAAATTCCTTTTCAGTCTATTGTTGTGTCGTTAAAGAAGGATATCTTTATCAAATCCATGTCTATTTAATTTCTTCGTGTAGTTCTTTATGAGAACCTAAAGTTCCGTTCCCATACTCAATCACTTATTCAAAAAACCTCATTTGGAATTCACATCATCATAAAAACTTGTTCTTTTTTTACCAATACACTCTCATGTTTTTTTTTTTATTACGCATACATACATAGCCATGTTTCATGCTACCTATAATCTTGGGGCAATACACATGCCACGCATCTCCATCAGCTGGAATTTTCTGCAAAAGCAGACAGTACGATTAATTTCATTCCAATTGCATACATCCCCCTCTGTTCCTATATTCCGCTCTATGAATGTTTTTTCTGTGCGTGTGTTATTTATTCATAAGTTTCTACTCGTTGTGCTTGGTCTGATAATTACCAAGCTGTATACTTCGGATTTTTCTCGCTCCAGCCTCATAAATCATAACAACACCAGATTTTGCACACACCTCAATCTACTTCTTCCGAAAGTAAGGACTAAACATGGGAAATTTACCACTGCATTTTCAGGCATTTTACATTGGAATTCAATACCATCTCATATAAAGTCACCTCTATTGTTATCATTCAAACGTAGAACGAAGAAGCATTTCATTAAACGGCCCCTGAAACCGTTTTTTTACATTACGTCATCCTATGCGTAAAGTAAATTATTAGCACCATAATTTCCGCTCAACAAGTTTTATCAATGGAGATACTGCTAACCAACGTTTACCCTCCCCCACGTTCGTGTTTAGCTTTCGACTTTTTCTGCGACCAAGGGGTGCTGAGCTCTGTCTACATTGGCCCTCATAAACGGTTACATCATGTAACGTCATGTTGTGACGTTGCTTTGTTTACTTGCGGCAAGTCGAAGTCAACAGCTCGGGCGGGCTCGGCTATTGGCCGGCGATGCCGATACACCGCCTACACCATGCTGTCGTTCCCGTAGAGCGTGAGCTGTAGAGAGAAGAGCTCTGCGCAAATTAGTTCGGTACTTTGGTTTCGCTACCGACCGTAGTTTATCGCTCCTATACTACTTCTCAGTATGGACGCGAAGCTTGAAGACCGGTAGCGGCTGCTCATTGAAGAGCTGGGGTTCGAGCCGTACTCTCATATATCTTTTAGCGATCCAGCTCTTCAAGCCGAGGATCCGCCGCGACCAGGCTCGCCCGATTTCCCTGGCGGCCACACCCACACACAAAAATAAACATGGCTACACGCCTGTTACGATTTCCATAATTTTATCATCCCGTTTGACCCCTTTATCTGCCTGTCGGAGCAATGTTTTCAGTCTTGTAGCCCATTCCGTTTTTCTCCTGCGCACCTGTTGCCAGTTCTGCGCATCACGTCACCTGTCCGGGTCCATTTCTGAATGGCAACGAGGATGTCGTCGACCCCTGTTTGTTCTCTGATCAATTCTGCTGTCTTTTTTTCTCTTAGTGCTAAACCTACGATTTTCCGTGCCATGGCGCGTTGCATGATCCTTAATTCTTCTCATGTTATCCTCGTATTTCAGAATCGTATGTGCTGGTAGAGTGTTGTGGTTATATACCTAACTTTTTAGAGATACTAGTAGGCTGACGGTCGAACCTGGGAATGTCTCCAGCGCATTTTTATTCTTCTGTCATTTGTTTTCGAGGTTGGACTGTCCTCTCAGTTGTGGTCCGAGATATACATATTCTTGCTCATATTCTGGGTCCTAGTTGCTAATTTTAAACTCCTGTTCATTGGTTATGCTATTAATTGTTAGCTTTGTGCTTTGTCTCTTCAGATTAAGCGCTACCGTATTACTTTCCGAGTTTAATCTTCGAGCGCCATTTGTAATTCTTCACCACTATTGCTATAGAAACACAATGTGCCTTCAGTTCCTGCAGGAGGTGGTCAGGAGATTCCCGAAACGAATGGGAAAGGACGTGCAACCGCTTTTGTGTCTACGTCTTGGTGCTCGAGGGGTCTATAAGTGCTCGGAGAATGCTCCATGTCGTCGCAGTACTCATGGTACCGGATAAACTGTTACAGAATCCCCTCCAGTTGTTTCTCGTGAAAATTTGGGTGTATGCCTCAGCTTCTCACGTGATACGCGCAATCCGTACTTTTCATCTGCGATTCAGGCGCTGCCGCTTCCAACGCTTCGTCAGTCCCCGGGTAGCGTCCGACAAGTGGAGAAGGTGAGGGTAGGCGTAGTGTTAATTGACCGCGTGGTGGCTTCGAGCTCAGCCGAAAGGACCGCGGGCAAGTCGTCGTAGCCATCTGCTTTTGGATTGACTGTACGAAGCTCTCGAAATGTAGACTAATTCGTTGTACGAATTCTACGCTCAGGACGGAGGGAGCTGGTGAGAGCAAGGGCAGTCGCGACGATGTAGTGGTCACTACCAAGAGTCTCGTCTAAGGGCCCACTAGATATGACAACTCCAGTACCGCGAGCCTTCGTGAGATCGGGACAAGTGTCCCGCGAGACACTCTTCTCTATGCGGGTGGGCTGCGCGTGGGCGTTAAGTAGCCTTAAGCACATGCTACATATATTGTCCCACAGTTTTCTTCCTTTTAACGTGCTGTTAAGATATCGCCAGACCGAATGCGGTGCGTGGAAGTCCCCGCTAATCCACAACTTATTCCCGAGCTAGGTAAATTCTGTAAAGAGTTAGTGAAAATTATGCGTGCGGGCACGACGGGAACTGTTAACATTGAGCATGAATAAGCTATAGCTGAACTTGGTGTGCGTGATAACTTCTATGATTTGATGGGGAATGTCACTGGCTACCGAATGTATGCGTACCGTTAAGAGATTCTCGATCTCAGCCTGTTCTTAACCTGTTGTCAATCGTTTTTAGCGATCTGTTCATTGTATTTTAGACGCATAGGGTAGCGTTCCATAGCGAAGGGGAGTACTTCTTTTTCTTTAAATCAAAAATGCGAAACCAAGGAAGCAGTATTGCCCGCTTCCCTACGCATGCATAAGCTTAAGCATGTGTAAGGACAATGTTGGCGCTGGTCTAGTTAAGAAAAGGACGCTAATTTCTGCAGCCCATGTAGGGAGCACGGCTGAGCGTCCGCGGAAGTGGGAGAAAGGAAGCGAAATAGATAGAAAGGAAAGAGAAGCCGTAGTGGAGGGCTCCGGAAAATTTATACCACATGGAGTTTTTTAGCGTGCGAAAATACGACCGCCACGGCTGGGATCGAACCCCCATTTTTGGAGCGGCAGCCGAGTACCGTAACCACTACACTTCGGGGCTGACTCCGTGGACGCGGGCAGTACTGCTTATATAGGTGTGACTATATGAACATCAAAACAAAAAAATCTGTTTAAGAACTTCTACTCACTTCCTAGCGAAACCATTGCAAGCTTTTGCTCTTCGAATGATACGCTTTCTATTGCGGCAAAAAAGAGGAAATCGATGAAGGACGGTGGACAGCCTTTTTAAATAGCAGACTTCAGAACTGCAGTTCAAAAGGGGATGTTGAGCTAGTTGGTTCATAGCTTGAAGTAATAGTTATGGCGCTAAAACAACGGGACACAGAGAAGACGAAACACACACTGGCGCCAACTTCCAACTGTTTATTGGCGTGAACCATCGTTGGAATTTATACACTTTGCCGGGCATGATAATCTTTTGCAGATATATGATCAGTAAAAGTGCAGAACCCACCGTAAAGCAAAAGACTACCCTGTTTGATATGCACAGTGAACAATGAGATATGCACAAAGCGCACACGCGTTCAGTTACACTATCAAGTCCGAGTGATAGGAAGCTACATTGCGCACAAAATAAACTGGTAATATCTACAGGCTATCCTTCAACAACAGGACTTCTTTATCTCTTAAAATTATGGACGGCGTGCTAATGCACCGACCACCTGCCATTTTTATTAGAAACGCCTCGACTGTCTCTCTTTCAGTGCTCGTGTGCGCTTTCCTTGAGAGCGTTGTTTGTCTGAGGTGTGGCACACAACCACACCGCCTGCAATGGTCTGCAAGGTGCACTCCTTTGTTGCCGCTGACCGCCAGATCGTGTTCCCTTGCACGAACGTTGAAGCAACGGCCCGTTTGCCCAAGATACACCCTACCGCAGCTTAGGGGTATCCTGTAAACAACACTGTTGACA
The DNA here is from genome assembly GCA_013339685.2 of Hyalomma asiaticum. Taxonomy (NCBI): domain Eukaryota; kingdom Metazoa; phylum Arthropoda; class Arachnida; order Ixodida; family Ixodidae; genus Hyalomma; species Hyalomma asiaticum. Next base: position 31,865,931 of record CM023482.1, read on the forward strand.
AACTCAGTGTATGGTGTGTCGTGCTTCTTTGGGCAAACATCCGGCCGTTTGTTGGCCATCAAAGGGCAAATCTTGGCCAGTTTGCAAGGGGCGGAGAATACAAAGCGGAAATTGTATTTAGATGCGACCTTCTTAAGATTCTGGGAGAGGCGGTGTATGTAAGGAATAACGTGCGTGGGCGCGTTTTCCTTTGGATTCCGCACCTTCTTACCCAGCTTAAGCTTTTGCAGGAGGCATTCACACACACCCGTAATAAGGGAGAGAGGAAATCGAGCGTCTTGCAGTCGCTTAATTTTATTTCTAAAGCTGGTAGTTATCCGGTGCTCACATGATTTGACCAACGCCGAATTGAGGCAGGTAGTGGCTATTCCTCTCTTTATCAGTTTATAATGTGCGCTGTCAAATGGCAAGAGGCTCTTCTTAGTCCTGGGATTATACATCCAACACACGTGGTGTTTCGTAAAACTAAAAAAAAGATGCAAAAACTGGATTGAATTATCTCGAGGCAATTAGCAGGTGAATTCTAGTCCCCCAGCCTCCTTTGAAAAGGTGTTATTCAGTTCATCAGCAGCATCTGCAAGTCTAGACTCAGGTACACTTAAAAACAGCAGATAGTCATCAACGTATCTGTAAATCTTAACTACGTTACTAAAACCTATAGTGGCATTAATGCGCTTGTCAATAGATGAAAGAAAGATGTCACACAAAACAGGCGCCACAGATGAGCCGATGCACACGCCATCTCTCTGTGCAAAATAAGAACCGTTAAAATGCACAAAGGTAGACTGCAAATAAAATCGTAAAAGCTCTAAAAACTCATTTGTGCTCATGAAAGAAGTATTCTGGAACGCCACCTCACCCGATGCTTCAATGGCGTCGCGAACAGCGTCAAAGAGCCCACTCTGAGGAACGGAGTAAAACAAATCCTGTACATCCAAAGAAAAGGCAGTTCTGGCAGATGCCAACTTGTCTTCAGCCAGACCCTGTACCAAGTCCATTGAGCTTTGCACCAGGATTGGGTCCTGTACGTCCAACCTGCTGAGGCAACGTTGCTGAAAGCTGCTCATCTCGCCCTGCCAGGTACCCTTCTCAGAAACAATTGCTCTCAGCGGGCACCCTGGCTTGTGTGTCTTGCCCGTGAAAAAGACTTCAAGACTATCCTTTGTAGCCTTTCGAATAGCTTTCTGAAGGTGCTCCAAATTTCTGTCCTTGAGCATGCGTAGAGCCAATGTCTTCTGATTTTTTGGTAAGGCAGGCGTCGGCTTAAAATTCTTTTGAATAGACTCAATAGCTTTCTCATCATACATTCCCTTTGGCATTAGCACAAAGCCACCCTCCTTGTCTGCTTCTACAACAGCAATCCCTTCTTGTTTTAGGCACCTCACAATCTTCTTTATTGGTGGCTTCTGCCGAGGCTCGTCACTTTCAGTGCGTAGTAGGCAGTCAACTCCTTCTGCAATGGCTCGTTCCCGGTCCAGCTCGCACGTGCGGATCGCGACGTCACGAACCATGGCAACAAGCTGCGAGCGCGTCGCAGCAGGTTGGCAGCTGTACTTCGGCCCCTCTCCCAAAGCCTGTTGAACCTCGCGCGGCACAGATACACCTACGAGGACGGTTACGGACGCCGTCGATGCAGCTGCTCGTTCTTTTCGTGGAAGGCAAAGCCTTGTGCGCTGCCATAGAAATTCCGTGCACTGCTCCGTCAGCTTCTGAAACACCGTGTGGTTCGCTCTGTTGCCTCGTTGTTGAAGAAGGATTCTCAACCAATCCTGGTAGAAACGTATCTGACGCCACAATTCCGATTTTAAAACCTTGCAAATTCTATGCGTATGACCCCATGACGGTTCTAGAGGACCACATAAAAGCTGCACATCCAACGGTACTAACTTCCGCTTGATACAGTACGACAGAAACCTTGACCGGCATACTGACACAGCGATGAGATTGACACACGAAGAAATCTGATCCTGCGAATACTGTCGACACATAAAAGAGCTCAATGCAGAAGAAACGCCATTCAAAAGGAGATGTTGTTGAGCTAGTTGGTTCATAGCTTAAAGTTATAGTTATGGCGCTAAAACAACGGGACACAGAGAAGACGAAACACACACTGGCGCCAACTTCCAAGTGTTTATTCGCATAAACCATCCCTGGAATTTATACAGTTTGCCGGGCATGATAATGTTTTGCAGATATATGAATTAAGAAGATATATGAATTAAGAAGATTGTGAGGTGCCCAAAAAAAGAAGGGATTGCTGTTGTAGAAGCAGACAAGGAGGGTGGCTTTGTGCTAATGCCAAAGGGAATGTATGATGAGAAAGCCATTGAGTCTATTCAAAAGAATTTTAAGCCGACGCCTGCCTTACCAAAAAAGCAGAAGACATTGGCTCTACGCATGCTCAAGGACAGAAATTTGGACCACCTTCAGAAATCTATTCGAAAGGCTACAAAGGATAGTCTTGAAGTCTTTTTCACGGGCAAAACACACAAGCCAGGGTGCCCGCTGAGAGCAATTGTTTCTGAGAAGGGTTGAAGGCAGGACGAGATGAGCAGCTTTCTGCAACGTTGCCTCAGCAGGTTGGATGTACAGGACCCATTCCTGGAGCGAAGCTCGATGGACTTGGTACAGAATTTGGCTCAAGTTGGCATCTGCCAGAACTGCCTTTTCTTTGGATGTACAGGACTTGTTTTACTCCGTTCCTCAGAGTGGGCTCTTTGACGCTGTTCGCGACGCCATTGAAGCATCGGGTGAGGTGGCGTTCCAGAATACTTCTTTCATGAGCACAGATGAGTTTTTAGAGCTTTTACGATTTTATTTGCAGTCTACCTTTGTGCAAGGACGGAAATCTGGGCGAGTTGGTGATAATTCATATTGACCAGCTTACAGCGCAAACGGAGACGAAGACGAAGGAAAGACAAGGTGACAACACAGCGCTCGTGTTGTCACCTTGTCTTTCCTTCGTTTTCGTCTCCGTTTGCGCTGTAAGCTGGTCAATACCTTTGTGCATTTTAACGGTTCTTATTTTGTACAGACAGATGGCGTGTGCATCGGCTCATCTGTGGCGCCTGTTTTGTGTGACATCTTTCTTTCATCTATTGACAAGCGCATTAATGCCACTATCGGTTTTAGTAATGTAGTTAGATACGTTGATGACTATCTGCTGTTTTTAAGTGTACCTGAGTCTAGACTTGCAGATGCTGCTGATGAACTGAATAACACCTTTTCAAAGGAGGCTGGGGGACTAGAATTCACCTGCGAATTGCCTCGAGATAATTCAACCCAGTTTTTGGAACTTTTCTTTAGTTTTACGAAACACCACGTGTGCTGGATGTACAATTCCAGGACTAAGAAGAGCCTCTTGCCATTTGACAGCGCACATTCTAAACTGATAAAGAGAGGAATAGCCACTACCTGCCTCAATTCGGCGTTGGTCAAATCAGGTGAGCACCGGATAACTACCAGCTTTAGAAATCAAATTGAGCGACTGCAAGACGCTCGATTTCCTCTCTCCCTTATTACCGGTGTGTGTGAATGCCTCCTGCAAAAGCTTAAGCTGGGTAAGAAGGTGCGGAATCCAAAGGAAAACGCGCCCACGCACGTTATTCCTTACATACACCGCCTCTCCCAGAATCTTAAGAAGGTCGCATCTAAATACAATGTCCGCATTGTATTCTCCCCCCCTTGCAAACTGGCCAAAATTTGCCCTTTGATGGCCAACAAACGGCCGGATGTTTGACCAAAGTAGCACGACACACCATACACTGAGTGCGTCAGCAGAGTTGTTTACAGGATACCCCTAAGCTGCGGTAGTGTGTATATTGGGCAAACGGGCCGTTGCTTCAACGTTCGTGGAAGGGAACACTATCTGGCGGTCAGCGGCAACAAAGGAAGGCACCTTGCAGACCACTGCAGGTGGTGTGGTTGTGTGCCACTCCTCAGGCAAACCACCTTCTTAAGGAAAGCGAACACCCGCACTGAAAGAGAGACAATCGAGGCGTTTCTAACAAAAATGGCAGGTGATCGGTGCATTAGCACGCCGTCCATAATTTTAAGTGATAAAGAAGTCCTGTTCTTGAAGGATAGCCTGTAGATATTACCAGTTTGTGCGCAATGTAGCTTCCTATCACTCGGACTTGATAGTGTAATTGAGCGCGTGTGTCGTTGTGCATATCTCATTGTTCACTGTGCATATCAAACAGGGTAGTCTTTTGCTTTACGGTGCATTCTGCACTTTTACTGATCATATATCTGCAAAGGATTATCATGGCCGGCAAACTGTATAAATTCCAGCGATGGTTCATGCGAATAAACAGTTGGAAGTTGGCGCCAGTGTATGTTTCGTCTTCTCTGTGTTCCGTTGTTTTAGCGCCATAACTATTACTTCAGAACTGTCCCGCATATTTCTCCCTGGCCTCCATACGAAGAAAAATAGCTCCCCGAGTGGTAAATTTCTTTAGTCTGCATCGAGGAAGAATAGACGGATAGCCCTTTTGGAGATTTCTTGTCGCAACATCATCGCTGTAAACTGAACAAAAGTGTCGTGCGTGTTGCTTCTTTCCGAAATCGCGGCACGTGTAGTATCGGTTGAAGCTAGCAAGCCCACCCCGACGTCATGAGGATGACGTATCCTGAGTACCGAATTTCGATGTGGAAACAAGAGGCGTAGTAAATTGCTCTAAGTGTTGTAATTTTTGCATGTATTCGTGAGGACAATCTTTTAGTTGCTGTACTTCCAGTAAATGAGCGTGCATAACAAAAGATGCCAAGTAAATGTGGCGAGATTAGAAGTTTGGCTGGCCATCCGCTGTAGTAACAATCTTCGATGATACTGAACACTCTATAAATAAGTTACGGTTCCTCAAGCTGATGATGATGGCGATGAATATGAGCATCATCATCAACAAACTCCATGTCCGCTTCATGAAGAGGCCTTTCCAAGAGGCCTGCGTTTACCATATTCTGCGCGAGTTGGTTGAATTTTGTGCATGCGAAGATTTTGGTTGTATCTCTGACCTGAAATTTGGACGGCCTCGGCTGAATTTTCAACCTTTTGGCAAACAGTGCGCTGCTCTCACTGCCCATCTGTAATCGTTCTGCCCCATTTTCTTTTCTTTTTTCTTGGTTGTAATAGGGACGTCAGCTGCTACCGATTGTATCTGAGCCATTCCGCTCATTTTCGGTCTCTTTATGTTACGCCGATCACTTTTTCTTTTCCATGGCGCAATGCGTGCTTGTTAATTTCTTCTGAAATTTCTGCGTGACCCCTAAGTTTCTGATGCATGTGAATTGCAGAATGCAGTGGTTAGTAGTAGTGGTATGCGGTTGATTATTTTTCTAAGTATGTACAAATGGTGTGAAGGAAAAGGAAATATTTTACTGGGCACCATAGAAACCATCTTTCACGACCGGGTGACGCATCAACGGCGGAACACAATCCTATCCTTGGCTGTTAACGCGACCTGTTATTTTTCTTTCCATCACTCAATGCGTCGTTGTCAATCTAAGCTGAACACTTTGTATGAGCCTTGAGGTCTTTGGACCTCACGTAGATAACGGTAGGATACAGTTCCCGTATGCTTTACTCTTGAAGGACAGAGGTAAGACGCTGCGATGTGAGCATGCCTTCAGATGCATTCCAGTCCATTACTATTCTACTGGTTACTTCAGCTTCGTGGCTCGGATCCGGGGTCACTCTACCTGCTCTAAGTATGCATACATTCGCTTATTACTTCCAGCTCCTCACTGCCTGCCGTTGTTCTTTTCCGAAACCATGGAGAAGTTCTCTTGTTTTAACAGCGGAGCTGCTGAGTCTCGACTTCTCGCCGTGCTGGTGTCCGTTCAAAAGGACGGAAATGGAGAAGCAGGTTACCCTAACTTAGCTGTAGCCATTGTGGATGAACACTTAAAGAAGTCGATTTCGGCCTGAGTCCGCGCGGTAGAAGACAGCAATAACAGGAAAACAGTCGTGAGTATTCCTTATATCCATGCCCTGTCGCACAGCCTTAAGATAGTCGGGAAAAGACATGGTGTTAGTTTTTTCTACTACTCCCCATAGGTTAGGTAAGATATGTGCTGCCGTGCATAGAAAAAAAGAACAGCAATTGCAACGAAAAAGCCAACAGATATTTGAGCAGTAAAGCACGTAACGCCAGCAGTAATCTTACGGACTGTCCCATGGGTGTGGTTTATAAGATTTCATTTAGCTGTGGATGATTCTATGTAGGACAACCAGCGGGTTGTATTAATCAGAGATTGAGTGAACTTAAAAAGTCGTTTTCCGGTGGAATGCTTTCTAATCTTTGGTTGGAGTGGCGTGATTATAACTGCGCGCCCAACGTAGACGAAATGCGCGATTTTGTACCGCGAGGTCGCTGTTCATAATAATTCATATGAGTAGAATAAGAATAAATAGGAATAGGATTATTGGACGATATTGCTTCCTCGTCGGGCCACCGAACATTATCTGTTTTCCGAACATACATCCTAGACCCAACTTGTACAATTTCTCGGTTTATATTCTAAATTAATATTTTTAGCGAGTATCCGCCGCTATCATTACTGAAGGAAACGAGCTCATCTGCGAACCGTACCCTGCTGACATATCCTCCATTGAATGTATTGCTACTTATTCTCAATCTGCTCGTATGGATGATCACAAATAGCGACCTTTCGGTCACTCTACTCCTAAACATCTAGTGAATAACGTCGGAGTGATCGTATTTCCTTGCATGTTATCTCTGTTCATCAGTTTTCTTGGACTTTGGGTACAATGCACCATTCCACTATCTCAAAGTTACAATAAAAAGAAAAATGGACTTACATTTTCGCAACTTAGAAACACGGTTTTATTTCTGCTGCAGTAAACAGACGGCTTACGCAACCGGTAGTTTCTTGGGGGTCTCAAGCATACATTCAGGTCAACTGTGGCCTTATTGTGCGCGATAAATAATAATTAAATAAATAAATAAATAAATAAATAAATAAATAAATAAAATTAGACTCAGAAAGAAAGCATGGGCCAAAGCAAATACACCAGTACACATCTAATCGGGACTGACAACTCACCACTGTCGCTAAACAGAAAAACACTTAATCATTGCATTGTACCGGTACTTATGTACAACCCATAACACAAGGACAGCAGAAAAGCTCGAGATGTTAAGCACCACGCAGGGGTCATGGAAGCAAAAATGGGAGACGTAACAGTGAGATATAGGAAATCTTAGTGAAATTAAAGAAGAAATCGGGATGGGCAGGGTACGTAAATGTGAAAGTTTGCTCCTTGAAGCTTGAAAGTTTCTTTCTGTGGTTTCACATGCTAAAAGAACAATGTGGTTAGGAGGCGGATATGGCACCTTCAGATTAATTTTAGCAGGCCTGGATTCTTCAACACACTGCTTAAATTTAGGTACAAGGCATGTTCTTCCATTTCGAACCAACCGAAAGCGTAGTCACCTTGGCCGAAAATAAAGTCGCGTCTTCGGGACAGCAGGAGATCTCACCTGCTCTAGCTTCCACGACTGGGCGCAGCTTCGCAGTGCTGAGGTGAATGAGTTACTTGGCTTTCAACTTGGAGCAAACATCCAATTTCAGTCATACGTCTTCTAGCGCTTTCAGACACAGAACTAAGGCACGACTACCTTAAGCGACACAGCACATATGGAAACTTGAACTAACATTTCTGACTAACCGTTCAGAAGCGCGCACTTTCTCACTGAGTTGCCGTTGTTCAGCGTCTGCTCGCTGGTGCTTATTGCGTCGTTTTAGTGATCGCGAGCGACAGCCCGATCATCAACTCGAGATAGTTCGCTAACAGAGAGAAGATCGTAATAGTCACTCATCCGGACTATTCATCGGTGCATCTAAACCGGTCGGCGGCTCCTCCTTTTTTCGGAGGCGCTTTGTTGTAAGGGTGAGACTTCGCAGATTGCTTTCATCGCTACAGGAAGCTACAAGCGCACGAGACGTCAACGTGTAGGCTGATATAAATCGCGACAGATGCGCAGTCTTTTCTCACCGAGGGACCCGTAGCGACGTCTCGCTACCTTCATTAAGAACTTGTGAGTGTAGGATCGGCAGTTGCGAGTGAAGACCGAGGCCGAAGAGAAAGGGATAAGAGCTATAGGCGCGGCGTATGGCAGTGCTCATAATTCGCGTGCGAATTGACGTCGTCATCAATGAAAGCGTGGAACTTACTGCCGTTGATCGTCCCGGTCCCGACTGCGCCAGATGGCTTAGCCTGCACAGTTCGTAATGTACATTTCCTAAACGAAGAGACACTCGTCGAGGTCCATAGATACACTTATAAAGTGCCACCCTGTCAGCTCCTTCTCTCCGATTAACGAAACTGTGAATGAATGCTTAAAACTGACTGCGACAGCAATCGCGCTTCTAGGCGTCAATTATTACGAACTTGGAAGTCTCTACTGTAAACACGCTTGCGTCGGTTCCTTTCAGCGAATGCAGGAACTGCTCAAGCAGCGATTGTGTACAACATATACAGCGATATGTTACATTGACCTAAAACTGCCACAACAATTTGCCCCGGACCGGCGTCAAAAGTACTTTGAACATCATGAGCTTAAGGCCGTCGCTTGAGTGTTTCTCGGAACTTGAGTGTCGACGCGGACAACTACGCGGTCATCGCACCACCCCGGAAGCAGTTTTCAAATAGGTACAGCAGTATAGAAACTGTGCTGGCACTTCTTGTTTTTCATGCTGTGCTTTACCAGAATAAAGAAGGACTCGCCAAGTAGTGAGGTAGGTTTCAATGAACGTTAGTAAACAGGGAAAGGACTTCGTGGACGTGGTTAATGTACGCGGGCTGCATGCGGTGCAATTACCGTACAATGAATGAGATTTACGGACACATGCGCCCACTTGTGACATTGTAACAACGTAAGAAACCCTTATTTTAGACTAGAAATATCTGAATTTATTAATCGACTCTTTATTTAAACGTAATAGCATGGGAAGCAAGGAATAAATAATGAAAAACAAGCTATGACCTCTAACGGGGGTAGAAGATAGGTGAGAGGAGCGGATTGAGGATATTTCTAAAAAGGAAGGCCCGTATTGGGAGTCTAATACATATAAAGCTGAATATCTGGCGTCAACACCAAAAGGAATCCGAGTGCGTGCTTTCACCCTATTGCAAAAACCAGTGCCCCCAGCGTATTTCCAGTACGTTTTCCGTACTGGGAGCACTGGAAACGCGCTGGGAACGATGATATTTCAGTGGGCGGTACACACTGGGACGCTGGCAGCGCTGCCTTGCACTGGCGTTGTACTGGGACAAGCTGGCATAGCTGGAATGTCACTGGTACCAGTGAGAGGCTCGCTTGAAAGCGCTGTACACTGGGAGGCTGCGCGCTGGCACGAGTGCGGTACACACTGGAAGCAGCCCAAGAGACGCTGGCACTGGTTTCACAGGCGCGTGCTTTGCACTGGGGCCTGTATTAGTTTATTTCACTAGGTGTGAAGAGTCTGGGAACATTTACGGCTTGGCCGTACTTCATCGCTGCTAGCTGCAGTGTGCAGCAATTCGCGGCATACGGCGTCCGCGCGCACTAAGCGCTAGCAGCTGTGAATGTTTACATTTGTGCATTTTCCCCGCACTTAGCTTATACGCAATGTCACGTCTGTGAACCACTCTGGCAATAGTTCTGCTGTAGTGTTCACTTGTGTGGAGGATTCGGTGCAAATAACAGTAAAATTTTACATCGCCGCGCCATTTAATGACCCTCTCAAAGCGTCGATCCCAACACGCAGAAAAAAAAAACACCTATCGGTATCACCACGCTGCAAGTACACCTCTGGCGATTGCTACACCTTTAATTACTTTAGACGCGCGAAACAGTAATCATATGACTAAGCTTCTTGAGCTAATACACAATAATTTTAGCTTTTTCAAGCCGCCGAGCCCCGATCGGCCTGTCCCAGTATGCTCCCAGTGAAGCTTGGGCATAGCGTACCGGCCGAGTTCGTCTACACGCGAACGGCACTCCAAGCCTTAAGAATACGCTACTACGACGAATCAAAATTACTGCTCAGTACAGCCTTGGCATCGGTTAACCTGAACAGATGATTTTTATTTCTTCCCGGTGCTTGAAGATGAAGCGGTGAGCATCGAAGCGACGCACTTTGAGCAAGCACATATATGTCACGGAAAGTTGCTGCCGCACTCTTCTCTGACTCAAATGCAATCACACATATTTGTCGATCAGTACGGCTTACTAAACAAAGATAATGAGAGGTTTCCCACTGCACTGCGCTTCCTTTTTGCGTGCGAAGCGATTGAGAGTTAGCTTCGATGAACCGGTGTATGTCAGACACTAGTACTGCCGCTATTCTGAAATAACACCGTTTGAGCGAGAAAACTGCTAAGTGCCACTTGAAGTACACGTTCAATTATCGAGCGGCATTATAGTCTACACAAAACGCATCTACATATATGTCGACAATTCGTAAGAGCAAGAAAAGGCTATCGAGCTCGGCCGTAACAGCCGATAGTCCCTGCCCGTCGGTCTACTTATATTTTTTTCAGTATTAGATATGAATTGCATCATATGAACTGCTGTCGCCATTATTCGAATGTCATGCGTGATCGGCGGCTTGTTTCATTTGTCTGACAAACGTATGAGGTTCAACTGCGCATAAAAAGCGCGTTCGTCTTGTGTGTACCATTGCAAACGACAAGTCTGACGGCAGGTGACACCACTGACTAACCTGTTTACGGCCAGTTCAGCGTGTTCAGGCGTGGCGCAGTGGTAGAGTGCTGGGTTGGCAGTGCGAAGGTGCCACGTTCGAATCCTGGTGTTGGAAGGTTTTTTTTTTTAGTGCTTTTTTTTTAGGGGCGAAGCTCCTTAAGGCCGGTCCCCACTAGCGGCAAAAACGCGCGCGGCGTGTCGCGCGCGGCGAGCGCTTCCGCGGCAAGCGCGCGTCAACAAGTCCCCACTCGCGTTTTGCGGTAAGCGGCGACGATGAAGCCAAGAACGACCTGACGCCCCGACTTGTGTTGTTCCATTCGAAAGGTCTCGCGAAAACGTGAGCTCTAATCAGACGATTTCGTCTTTCGTCGACCATGTATGTCTTTCTAGCGCTACGGCTAGCCACGCTATCAAAAAACTGCTACAGCGGATGCTGCACAGTGAAATGCTGACGGACCAACTCAGGGCTGTCCAGAGGGCCCGTGTGGTGGCAGAGGAGCTCGGCCTCTCTGTCCCGACGTGGGAGCGGCCCGCATCAGTCCCCACAGACTGATCCCTCAGGACCCAATAAAGTTTTTCATACCATACTGCGAGGATACTTCTTGCTCGGCGTCTCGGTACGGGTAGGCCTAACGAAAACTGCATATAGGTCTGGGCATGGCCTCTGAGATTTTACGACGGCCATGTCACTTTCAAATCTCAGAGGCTGTGTATTATGGTTCTATGCTTGACGGACAGATGGCGCCACGCGTCGGCACCACCGTCGGCACGCCTCCGCGGCTCCCTTCTGATTGGTGCTTTTTTCGCGGCGGCCGCGGCTGCCGTAAAAAAATGGGTCTCGACCCATTCGAGCGTCTGCCGCGTGTTGCTGCCGCTTTTCACGAATCTCGCCGCTCGCGGCAGCAACGCGCGCCGCGTGCGGCGTGCCGCGCGCGTTTTTGCCGCTAGTGGGGACCGGCCTTTAAGCGGCACCCGTTCGTCCCTCGTCGTAGTCGTAGTAGTGCGTAACCAGTCTTACGCTTTGACCTCCAAGCTGGTGCCGGTGGGAGATTTCTCCTGTGCGTTGTTGAACAATAAAAAATTCGCAGCGTGCGCGTTAACTAAAAGCCGAATTCTTCTGTCTCTCATTCCCCATTAGCAGCCATTTCGTGCGTCCCCGATGTATGTAGTAGTAGTAGTAGTAGTAGTAGTAGTTAGTAGTAGGTAGCCACCGGCACGTGCCTGCTGGAGCGCACGCACGCGCCGAGGGCGAGCGCGTGGCACCTGGCGCTCGCCCTCGCCGCGAGCGCCGGGAGCCACGCGCTCCCCGGCCAACTCGACACTGCCCCGGCAAACGCGAGAGACAACGTTGGCGCAGGCAGCGTCTCCTAGCGAGTTTCTTGATTGAGAAATACCGACTGCTCGCGTTGGAGAAGCGATCACCGGCAAAACCCATATATATATATATATATATATATATATATATATATATATATATATATATATATATATATATATATATATACATTGGATCTTGACTTGCAATGAAGTGACGGTGGGAGATTTCACTTGTGCATTGTGCATAGTTGAACCGTGAGGATTCGTAGCATGCGCGTTAACTAAATTAATCCGGAACTCGGCACGATCTACGATGCACATCCCGAGCTTCGCCCACTCATCATCATTCACTCCGTGGATATGCTGTAATTTTTTTTTTGCTTTTGCTCTCGCTTTTTTAATATTTGTATATTATTTAGCATGCATGGCAGGGAAGCACCACGTTTTTTTGCTCTAAAGCGGTTTTGCATGCCAGTAACCCGCGCCTCCCAGTATCCCGTGGCACGCCAGCGTGCCAGTATACAGCGTCACACTGGGCCCATAATCCGGCATGGCGCTGGACGCTGGCTCCCAGTGGCGCTGGGTTTTCCAATAGGGCAGCTACAAGAAAATGCACTCGACACTAATAAAAAAATCACTGATAAGGATGCCTTTGAAGTTCGCCCTCTTCTTGGGTGGCATACGTTAGAACATTAAGGGGGTCGGGACGCCCGGACCGCCCTCTCTAATTGAATGATGCGATATCAATTCGGCCGCTAAGCATAAGCATATTGCTTAATGGTAAATATTCTCAATTGCATACTTAAGCACTTATTGAAGCATTCAATGAGATAATGTGATGACAAAGGGGTCGCCGATGCAGCAGCAAAGACAAAATATCACTTGTATGCTGCTATAACTACGAGGGGCAAGAAATCTGGAAAGGGGTCATGGTACCTGTGCTGACGTCCGGATATACCAATACGGCCTGATATCAACGATTTGGTCAGAGCGGAAAGCTAGCGGGAGGTCGGAGGCGAATTCACAGTTTGGTTCAAACGACAAATGAGGGAACACATGATGGTATGGTACGGCTTTCCTTTAATAATTGAGAAAGTGTATAACAGAATTACTCGTTTTCAAGGAAAACCTGGAGAAACTGAAAGAAGAAAAAAAGCTACTCAAGCGTCAATCTGCAAGTATACCTGCACTTCAAAAACGACTACACGGAATGGAGAAAATAGCGAACAGAAAGTTCGCATCTAGGTGCAGGATAAATGAAACCGCAAAATAGCGAAGCATAAGTAATCACAAATGAAAGTGGTAGGATGAGAGACGATAACCGGAAAAATTATTTGTGGGCTTTAACGTCCGAAAATCACTATAATATTATGAGAGATGCCATAGTGGAGGGCTTCAGAAATTTGACCACCCGGGGTTATTTAACGTGCACTGACGTCGCACAGCACACGGGCCTCAGCATTTCGCCTCCATGGAGATGTAGCCACTGCGACCAGGATTCAATCCCGCGACCGCTGGATTAGCAGCCGAGTATCATAGCCACTAGACAATCGTGTCTCGGCAATGAAGTCAATGATTAGGATAGAAACCAGAAATTGCTATGGTCATTTAGAAATACATTAGAACGAAATGAGGACGAAAACCTGTACATTAGCGGAGCTTTACTATTTCAGACGTCACACTGCAGAGGAAGAACGCGCCTGAGTAAGCATTATCCAGAAGACGCGGTACATGCCTGTCACAACAAATACCAAGAGACGACGGGGCGTCGTGAGGACACGTCAAAATATCGTTCATGCGAGACCTGTAGGAAATGTCTCGCTTTGAGAGGCGCTCGAAATTTGTAGCCGATGGAACTGCTCAGCGTTTGAGATGGGAAGGACACGCTTGGAGCATCGGAGCAAGGAAACAGCGTAAAAAAAAAGGAAGAAAAAAAAAGATCTGTTATAGGTACAATGTGTTAAACTATAAACTTTTAGGTGAGGAGCAGCTTAGGGGCTGGGCCTGTCGGCGTGCCCCTGCTGTCGCCACGGCAAATCATGTTATCATGCTATGGTCAGAAACGAGTGGTTAATTGAATAAGAACGGCCACTAGCATAATTTAAACCAATTTAAAATAAACGAATAGGCTAGATTTAATTACATTATTAATAGAAATTTGTTAAATCCGGTTGCGAAAATTGTGGGCGCCCATCCTGGAGGCAGTGCAGTCAAACATTGCGTGTGCATGTGTGGGCCGATCCTGAAGGCCGTGCACCCAGACAGTGTATATGCAGGGTTGTCGTGTCAGAAACGATTCTAACGAGTTTCTGCTGATGCGCCCGCGCTGTCAGCTTCTAACGTCGTCGTCGTGGCCACTGTAAAGTGAGCCCATTATCAGTGATTGACGTTCCATGTGGGAAACACCGGCGTATCACCGCATGCTTCGCACCTTCCCATGTTTCACGTGCCTGGAGCTGTTATTTTGCTGCCTCTTTACTGTCAGTAGGTTCACGTAATTACTGTTGATATGAATGCTTTATCGTCCCGATGCGTTGTGGTGTTTCTTTTGTGTGATTGTGACATACTTCTTATATTCTGCATAATTCATTTGTTTTGTTTTTCATTAAATCACCTCGTGTGTTTGTTGCTAATTGCGTTATGCTGTGACACATCTCCTCCCACTAGGAAATTCCTCAGGATGATGTAAACATAATAGATTAAATGTAAATAAATAAATTGCTATAGACGGGGAGCTTTATTGAAATATTTAATAATAATAATAATAATAATAATAATAATAATAATAATAATAATAATAATAATCTCAAAGTGATTATGAAACAGGCCGCAGCAGAGGGCTAGGCGCAGTGACATCGCACAATACACGGGTTTCGTGCACTTCGCATCCATCAAAATGTGGCCACCACGCTTTAATGAGAAAGCAAGCAGAGATAGGAAAAATTCCATAGGCACATTCGTACCCTTCCCCTTTCGAAGAAAGCGACGAAATAAAAAGTAATCAGTAAAGCCGTCAATAAGAACTAGTGTGGTATTCTTGGCGTTGTGCTTTCAGCGTGTCTTTAATAGGGGACTTTCTCCATTTTGCCATGTTTACAGACACTCGAATTGATCTCATGACTCTAGGTGTTGTTGCGACTGGGGGTCGATTGCCTGTGGGATGCCTAAGGCCACCACGAAGGCGGTGGAGTCAGGAGTGGGGTCGACGTTCAGGACACTCGGGTGAAGAAAAAGACCAACTGTATTTACATGTTATATTACAATATATACAGGTATTTTACAAGAGAGGTACAAGAGATCTTGAGGATGTTCGCTCTCGGGAACCGAGTCGTCGTCTCCCCTCGATGGGCTCCGTGGCCTCCGACGGAAACTTGCCTCCCCTGCCATAGGTTGAAGATAGGCAGGAGGAGGGGAAGGAGGCCCCCTGTCATCCGACGCTTGTCCTCCAATCAAAGCCTCTCCGGACTGCAGCACCTTGACTGCACGTGTGGTCCCCCCGCTCGGGCCGGCTGCACGTCGTCACCAACGTTACTAGAATCGTCACCTCCTTTCCGTTTCCCGCGACGCTGGTTGCCCCAAGGTCACCAAAAGGGCTAATGGGGACGGACAATGTCCAGCAGCGCCGCGGGAGTC
Organism: Hyalomma asiaticum; assembly: GCA_013339685.2. NCBI lineage: Eukaryota > Metazoa > Arthropoda > Arachnida > Ixodida > Ixodidae > Hyalomma > Hyalomma asiaticum. The sequence goes on from CM023482.1 coordinate 31,881,593, forward strand.
CTCAACGGCAGGCCGAGGCGCCCCAACCCCGGGAAACAAAGGGGTGGCGCTGGCGGGCGGGTCGGCCTGAAGGCGCCGGCGAGGCTGCGCCGCCGCTGCGCCCCCCCTGCTGGGGCAGCATCAGCCGGAATCACCTCGGTGATCACCCCGAACCCATTAGGCAGGTCGGACTGATGGCGCCGGTGAGGCCGCGCTGCAGCTGCATCAGCCGCGGGGACCTTGTGGTGGAACCACGATCACAACAGCCCGTCCACCGCCAGCAGAAGGACTCGCAAGGGGTGCAGCTCATCGGTGCCCCATGAAGAGGCCTGGCAGCTTAGTATGGACGGAGTTGCCCCCAAATGGGATCAGCATATCCGTGATAACGAGGGCCATCGGTAGGGAGGTCCCTGCAGGTCGAAGGCTCGGGACTGACATTAGCGATTAAACCCGCACAGCGCCCGAGCAGCGACAAGGCAAGCACACAACCTCCCCCGAGATATGCCAGGTTATCGCACTCTCCCATCTCCGATCTTCAACTCCCTGTCGGCAGAAGCGCAACCACACCATAGAGCGCTGCATGAATGGCCCTAAACAAATTTATAATGGTAGCGTAACTAACTTTTTCGTGAATTTTGATTTCAGCCTTATCCTAAGGAAGGTGCAACTCATTTCGGCTCTGGGCATACAACGAATGAGAGAAGATCGAGGGAAGCAAAATACCACTCAAAGCCCTCATCAGAAAGAAATGTGTCACTGTTTTGCATTGTCCAAAGAAGCTGAACGACACTAAGTTGCGAGAACGAGCTGCACTCGCGGACAATCCGCTAGAGCTAAAAAAACGAAATGTGGGCAGGTTCCACTGGTGATACAACGCTGGGATGAGAGGGGAGCTTGTGGCCGACCTAGATTCTTCCCCCTTCAACAAGCTCAATAAAGTCACGTGACTGTTACATTGTTTTGGCGGGAACATGTGACTAGCTGACGCATCATATTGCTTGATTAAGGTCACGTGCCTAGGCTCAAATTGGCTTGGAAGGCAATGTCTGGTCGTGAGGTTGTGTTTGACCAGATGTTCTAACCTCGGCAACTATTCTGGCGCAATCTCGCGTATTTTAACACAATGAATGGAGACCTGCTCTGCCTGAAATAGATCTTTGGTGGCTTCGCATCCAGGTCAAAGTGGAGACCAGTCAGTGGAGCGGATACAATGGACCCCAGTCAACATCACTACATCAAATGGGTTCCCATCGTCATTTCTTACGCCGAGGTACCTCATCCCATGTGGACCCAGTGGATAATCTTCCTTTAATGTCCTCTGCATAACGTCCCAAAAGTATACTCCGTCCCAACAGTGCACAGAGACATGGTCTATTGTTTCTGGTTTCTTAGGTATCAAGCAGTGTGATCCCCATACTTTAAAACATCCCCGTTCTTCTGTGAATGTCCTTACCGATAATGTTCCTGTGCGAAACTTAAAGACAAATGTTTTCACACCTATAAGTACCTGCATGCTATTCACCCGCTTCACTTCATGCTATTCACCCGCTTCACTGTTCCGGTATTATCCTGTACATGGCCCTGCAAAATGGTACTGGCAAAACGATGTCACATACATGTTTGTACAATTCCTTTCTTCTAACGCTTGACAAATAACCCAAAGAAAAGCGAATGGAGAGGAAACGCACATTATCTACAACTTCTTTAAGATAGCCACTCAAGGTCACCGGCATGTTATCAGTGGTAACAACAAGTTCCGGTAAGGAACTGCCTAAGCTCAGTTGGCATACCATACTCAAAAAAGGATCACTGACGTCACGGATGACCAAGAATCTGTTTACTGTCTTACAAAAAGGTGCGCTAAACCGAGACCCCCGTCCTTCACACCGTTAACATATTGGTCCCGCTCCACCTTTCCCAATCCGAGCCCCATACAAAGATCGCGAACCCTCTACGCAGCCTTTGTACGTTGTTCCTTGAACAGTGTAGAACCTGCATCACGTACCACAGCTTAGTGATAAAAAACATGTTGCCCTAGCAAAAGTAGACAAGTTCGTGCCTTTCCACCTGTCTGCTTCTTCCTTCCTTTCGTTTGACGCGACCAATACTCCTTGCTGCTTTTACAGCATTCAAAGGGGCATTCAAGGGAGCACCAAGGTACCTTGTCGGTGTTTCTGTTCCGCACACATCCGCAAAACGGTCCGGCTTTGAAGGCCACCTTCCGTGCCACAGCCCAAGAGATTTCCCTCAAGATACACGGCTCCCTGTGGCGTTACAAAAATGTTTCACAACACTTATCGTTTCCTCTACACTTTGTTCGTACAATACTACGCAATATCATCAGCATGTGCCAGCAGCTTGACTTCCGCGGCCGCCAAGCTGAACTCACGTATTTTATCGTTTGCAGTTATCGTCGAACATATCGCTTCAATGCAAATACAAAATAAAAGTGTACTGAGGGGGCAGCCTTGACACACAGACGCATTACGTAAATGGGGCCCCCAAAGCGTTATTAACAACTAAACGTGTTGTGCGGTTCTGATACACCAAGGCCACTCCCTGGCTGGTGATGAAACAAACATTAATATGTTCTAATATCACAAACAAAATATTATGCGCAAAACAATCAAATGCTTTCTGCTGTTCTAGCTCGAGCACAGCGACACCAAGTAACTCTTCGTCACAACACTATCACGCACCGCATCTTTGGAGTGTTTGAGCTTATAGTTGTGCCTTTGATCCCACACGTTTGGTGCTCTGCACCAATTTCTTTGATGACACCTTGAAATTTCTCTGCAAGAACCTTCATAAGAATCTTGGAGTCAACATTGGTCAGTGATATAGGCCTGTAGGATATGACCAGCTTAAGTTTTTCCGGTTAGTCTATTTCAGGGATCAATATTGTGTGCGCTTTGCCAAAAGAAGGTGGCAGAGCTTTCGTTCGTAGGCCTCATTCAACAGCTCCGCCAACAACGGGGCAACGGGGCTCCGCCAACAACAGCGCTCGAGAAACTGTTCTTTAAAAATATTTACATTCGCTTTTCGAAAAGTGAAAATTAACTGATAATGCGCAAAAAAAAAATCACCGGCCAAGCACTCCGCACAAATGGTTAACCAGCGAAGCTGAAATGTGCGGCCCCGGTGTTTAGCAGTAGGTTCCACCCGACACAGACGTCGCAGCCGAAGCCAAGGTGCCGCTGGAGAAACTCTCGCTGAAAGCGGGCGTTCGCCCGGCGATCGTGCTCCCGCGATCATCACGTCGACGCTGTTCTGCCCGTAACGCCGGTTCTTCGCCGCGCCGTCGTCGCAAGCGTTTGACATCGCGAACTAACATTCATGGCTTACCCATGTGGAAGCTCTCAGTCGAAGCTGATGCGCGCGTGCTCGGCGCCACGGCTGCGACCGGATCGACGACGTCACTCGCGGGCCAGCCAATGGCACGCGCGCTTTTGTACGGCGCAGAGAACAACGTCACTGGAAGGCGCAGCCAATGGAGACCGCTCGTGACACAGATGCCGAAGGGTTTTTTGTTTCTCCTAGCCATATACAGCTTTCGCTGTAAAAAGTCCGTCCGATGGTTTCATTGTTGCTTGCAAGTGTCCCGTTACAATAAGCTAATCAATAGGATTGCGGCGTTCTTGGGCTTTTTCGAGACCCAGCTCCCTTTTAGCGAGCATCTCCCCCGCGACAAGTTCTTGAGCTCGAGCGCGAAACCAGGTGCTTTTATAACGCTCCTTGTCAAGCTGTTCACTTATTCTTTTATGCCGCGCACATCATTCGTCCATGCCCCTGGATTTTTGCATTCCAGGGCTATCAGCTGCTGAAGTGAAACACATCAGCAGCTGATAGCCCTGCCAAGCAGGCTGTAGGATCGTATCTTTATTTGCCTTTCGTATTTTAGGCAATTTGATCTATCTATTGCCTTCATTTTAATTTTCTGTGTTAAGCATTCCCATTTTTCTGCTATTGTTTGGAAGTTTTCGGTATAAATTTTGTTAAACGTCCGTAGGGGCACTGCGTCGAGAAATGACTCATCTTTCAATAACAAGCCGTTCAATTTTCATAGCTCCCAGTTAGAAGGCTTGCTTTTGCGATTCATACCTATGCGACATAGGACGCGACAGTGATCTGAAAACGACAGTGGTATAACCGAGTACTCCTGACACCTTGGTATAATGTCGAGGGAAACGCAAATTCTACCCAGCCGCGCATGACTAGATCCTTGAAATCGCGTGAAAGTCACTTCACGATTCGCTTCAACACGTTCACATACGTCGTCCGGGTCATTGGCGTTAATTAGCTTTGATAGCATATCACTGCTCTTATCGCGAATCCTAGCACAGTGGCTCTATCGCGAGCATACAGAACACATTTGATGTCCCCCTACAAAAGAACCCTTCTATCACAACTCACACACTACAACCGGTCTGAAAAAAAGCCCAACGCACTCTTCCATATCATTTGGAGCGTATATGCCGATGATACGATATTGAGAGCCACAAAAGACAAAATTGCAATAAAAATTCTATCCGATTGACAAGAAATTATATTTTGAATATCTAGGCCGTTGAGTTTCTTCACAAACAGCAGACACCCTGCAGACGTGCCTAATGCATGTCTCGTAACCACCTAGTATTTTTCTGCGAAACTAGCACCATCCTCCCAGTCTCATCCTCGTCAACCTTCGTTTCCTGGACGGCTAGGACGTTGATATCTTGGTCGGTGATCAACCGTAGAATCCGACTTCGCTTACGCCTAGCGCCAACCCTGTTACGTTTAGCGCAGCTATGCTCACTGATGGACTCGGAGCCATTATGAATGCTACTCTAATAGGGGAAGGCCCAGAGCATGGTGCTTACTTTTCACGACTAGCCAACGGCTACCCACCCCTAGGCGCTTCCTGCTCGCCGGCGTTCTTTTCCTTTCCCTTCCGCCCAGGCCTCTTCTCATTGAAAGCGTTCGGTTTGGGTGACAGAGTGAATCACCTTCCTTCGGAAGTCTTGGCAGGCGGCTCCTCGTTGCTAGTAAGTGGACGTCTTCTCCAGTTCTCGTGTCTTGTGCGAACGTTTCAGGGTGGCACTTGTGACACTCATCTCGTCCCAATTCCCCGACATCTTACCCTGGGTCGTTGCTGCCTCGTCCGCCTCCACTGGCACCATTTCCTCAGTGGGCTGTTCAGGCTCAGCCGCTGACGGGGTGATGGCAGGTGCCGTCAGGTACTTATGCTTTTCCGTTCCCCCCTTATGTGCCTCTGTAAACGTCGACCCCTTGATTGCCGCATGGACCACTATGGCTCAAGAGCGGCGCCCTCCGTCTCGGCCACGTCCATGGCGTAATCCGCCACCACCTCACTGTGCGCTGGTCCTGTTGTAGAACCATACGTCCTGACGCAGTCGGTTTCAACGTGCCGGAAGCGTCTACAGCGGGAGCAACGTGGTAGCCTGCACTCATGGCCGACGTGCCCCATGCCTTGACAGCGCAAGGAATGCATCGGCCTCCCAGGCACAACCATCAAGGCCAGCTCTCCATCCACGTGGATCTGCTGTGGCAAGTCTTCAACCTTAAGGCCGCACTTCAGAAGGACTGTCCCTGTGGTCGAGCATTTGTGAGCCATGCCCGGAACACGCCAACGCTCATGGCTCACTTCAACCACTTTCCTAAAGGCAGCACACGCGGCTCGCACATCTTCATCGCTCACACCATGCAGTAGCCAACGAAGCCTGAGCTTCACCTGTTGGTCCTGCGGGTCGACCACAGCGCAACGCCGCCCCTTCACCTTGAGTTCCTTTAGTGCAAGTAGGCGTTTCGTGGGAGCAGCATCGTTGAAGGTCACTGCCCACAAGTGGTTAATCTGATAAGGGCAGAGTCTCACTACATCGGGCAGCAGGCCCGTCTGCGTCAGCGTATCCCGAAAATCGTTCGATTTTGCAGGGCCTGGCTATCACATCCCCGTGTAAAAACACGGCGTTGTTAACAAGCTTTCCTTTTGGCAGCTCAGGCAAAATAAACTGGTATTCGCTGTCTTCAGTGTTCCTGTTACCGTGGTCCATAGTAGCCGCTCTCACCGCTCCGCTGGAGCCAATGACCCCGCGATCCGATAGGTTTGGCTGCCGGAAGCAGAATGCGCGCCGTCGGCCCATGTTCCTCCAAGGCATGCGAACGCGGCTCGCATTCTTTTATAGCTCACTTCCTTCGCTCTTGCTGGCTGCGTTCGTCCAGCTCTTCGCGCACGCGTCGAGACGCACTTTGCCTAGAACGGTGCCTCCATAAAGGAGAGGCGAAGCGAAGCGACGGCCGGACTGGAGTGGTGCGCGCGCCTCTGTAGTCCGGCCGTGGCTTTACTTCGCGCCTCCTGGATGACGGCAACGTTCCACGCGCGTAAGAACGTGCGCCGTTCGTCGCAGACGGCGTTTCCGCGCCTCTCCGTCTATTCTTCGAGTATGATGCCCAGAAGAAAAATGCTACTTTGGGTGCCCTAGTAGGGTGATGACGTCGATGGGTAATTGTGGCGTCAGAAAACATGATTGATGCCTTTGTCGCGCGCCATTTACCACCTGCTGTGCCCAGTTATTACGTGAACTACTTTAGCTACAACAAGGGGATGGTCCCGGTCATGGATATTACGGAGGCAATGCGGGAACGTGGGTTCATGCACGTGAAACACTGATAGCAATGGGCAAGTTCATATCGATGTACAATAAACATTCAATTGTTTAGGTGAAGACACGTTTCACGTTCGTGTCATACCGATTCCTCTGACAGAGGGATCAGACCACATACTTTCTTAACTTCAATCTATACTTAATGTACCTACTTTACACTGTGTTCAGTGTCAAATGAAGTTTCCAAAAGAAGGCTGCAGTTTTAACGTGCCCGGACAAACGAGTGTTAATCCGTTGTCGTGAGTTTGAAACACGCCCTGGGGGCATTATCTTGACGAGCTACAGTACGTAAAAGTGCCTATGTATGAGGAGTCTGTAAACGGACAATGTAATTTACCATAATCGACCTACAAGATCTGTTTCGCCGTTTACGACCAAGGGAAATTAGTGACGAAGTCCAATGTAACGACAAAAGAGAGGCGTCATGCAGTGAGTACGGCGGTGCAGCGGGCGCAAGTCATCTGGACCGACGACTTAAATATTGTGCGGACGCGGACAGAATGTCAGGGGCTAAACTAGCACAGAGAAATGCAGCAGGTGCTCGGAACAATCGAAGCCGGGGCATCGCGGGCCAGCAACGAAACACGTGTAAAATCTGTGGCGTGCATCATCCAGAATATCTTCGTTTGCCATTACATACCGCCGTGCAACAATGCACCTAGAAAGCGCCACTGAAAGCATGTCACAATCGTCTTCGTCGCACTAGTGCCGGTCACCGACCTGCAACTTGACTTTCAGGTGAGCTGCAGCATTCATCAACCTTGTCATTGTCGAGCGTCTCAAGTACTTTAGCCAAGGAAAGCTACCTTGCTGACGCCGCTATTTGCAACTAACGAGAGGCAGCATGGAACAGGACCAGCGCGATGTGATGGAGAGTACGTGCGAAGCTCGTCCTTATAAACGACAGAGAGGCTGACTGGGCGAGCTGGTGCTTCATTTTCCGGAAGAGTGCTTGCGTAACTGAACAAGAAAGACGAGCAAGGTCGTTAGGGCTGAATCCACGGCGTGGAAACGCAATTCAGCCATTGCTGTCCCGCGCCCCGGCTGAAAAAAAATTTTTTTTAATCAGTGGAACTTGCTCTTTCGCGAAAATGGGGAGGAAGCGAAGCTTACCTTTCCTTCTCTTTCTCCGGTAGAAAAATAGGCATTTAAAAGGCTTACATCACATCTTGCAAGCGTGGGTGTATAGTCCAATGATCAAGAAACCGTCCGTCGGAGGGGGCGGAAGAGGATAGCGGGTTGAACCACGGAACGCAACCGCGGAATGTCACCACCGGAGTTGCGTTACTGTGCGCTCGCGGCGGCGCGGGCCGTGTCTGCTGAAATGCTTCTTTGTGTGTGCGTGTGTGTGCATCTACGCCGTCACAAAAATATTCAGTTACAAAAATCTTTGCTTGAAAACGAATCATGATGACATGGCAGTTTAAGTCAAGCGATTTACTTCATACTCCGCTTTTCAGGCATGAGCAGTTTGGACTGCCCCGGGCTGCTCACGGCGCCGCGAAAGTGCCCTTGCTCTGCCAGTGATGAGAGGTTCTACGATTGATCACTGACACCTACCAGTTCTCAAGCGAGCACTTATAAAGTACCTTTTGTGGCTGCTCTTTATTCTACCATTGAAATTCGTCACAAGAGTGTGAGTGATATTCCAAAGGATATGGTTTTTCACACGCGTAATATCTGTACGGATATTTATTTACGCTTCCATCATTGTGTGCTCCAATTCATGCACATACCTGCGATGATTTTCGTGATTCTTTGAACACTGCGCGACACACCAATTGTGCTGTTTCTCTCCATTTCCGTTTCACAGACTTATACTGAACAAGGGTTGCCTACAGCACATTTTGTGCTTGTTTCATTGGATGCTCCATTTACACAAGTGTGCCTATTGTAAAGAGCTAGCGTTTTTTTCGCTCAGTTGCATGCGAAACCTTTCTCGCAACTTGCTACCTTAGTACTGTTTTTATGCCCACATGGCTAGTATTCATAAATAAACAGAAATAACATTGCTTTTATCAATGCAGTGCACCCCCTCCCCCCCGTCCTTCCCTTCACCTTTTTCACTTATTTCCGACAACAGCACCAAAACTACTCTAACATGGTATGCGCAACCTCGTAAGATGAAGCGGACTAAAATTGATGTTGAAAATATTGTCGACACGCAATGCAGGAATGAGACGCGGACATAATATAATGAAAGCACTTATGCATTCCACATTAAAACATGATCCGTGATGGTGGAACAGACGCTAACGAGAGATGTAAATACTAAACAAAAAGATTAAGTCTTCTGTAAGTGAATCGTCCCCTGCAGTGCCCTACACGTCGGGAAATATGGAGCCGTTGTCCATTCACTTCATTCTTTTTGGGAAATTAGCTTTAGCCCAAAAATGATGGTTTCTCAGTGGAAGATAGCAGTTGCAAAAGAAACGATACATCTACGAAAGGCCAGATTTTCTCTCGTGAAAGAATGGTTAACCAGACTTTGTTTAGCGAAGATTTAGAAAATCGAAAGTTGGGGCTAGTTTGTTATACGCAAGGAACACACTTGCACGAAAAGCACTAGGGTGACGGAAATGAAGAGAAAGGGACGCTTGCCTCTGGCACACATGGCCTACTATTTGTCCTACTTTCCAACTGTGCGAGTTTGCTTTGACTTGGCTAGACACTAGGTGAATTCAACCACGTGTGGCTCTTACCCACAGGCACATTTAGTCTGATAATTAGCCACACGTGATAAAATAATTTGTTTATTTGCACGTGCGCCACACATTCAATTTACATGAGGTATGAGCCACTCGCTAAACAGTAGAAGCTTCCCTTGAGGTTCCTTCTTTCTCTTCTCTTCTTGTATTCTTTCTCCCTCTTTCACCATCGCTCTTTGAAGGTGCTAAGAACGATCGTATATTGAAATTCCAATCCATTCATATGGTTCGATATGTTCACTTCTCTGAAGCGTACCTGTGTGGTCTAGTGGTGAAAGCACTTGCCTTCGGACGGTGGAGTCCGCGTGCTCAAATGCGAGAGGTCGCAAAAAAGGGCTCCAGGGGTACCATTCTTCCAGAGAAATTAGGCTTGACCGCCACGACACCGACACAGGCTTAGATTATACTAGCTTCTATTTAAAAACTCTTATTTCGCTCCTCTTTTATTCGTGCCATTGGTTGGCTTGCACTTTTTCGACTGGACTGGACGATAGGCCACTTTTGGCCTGGGCATTTCTGCCCAGGCCTTTTCTCAATTCCTGCTGACGCCACTCTCCCACCCCCTTGCTCTACTATACTATGCATGGACATGCTACTTTAGGAGCCGCTTGACGCATACACTCTTTCTGTGCCGCATACCCGTCTTCATGTAGTAGTGGGCTGAGGGGACGACCGAGAGAAAAGAAAGAAGTGCACGCACAAATGACGCTTTTATTTAATTTCTTCATGAAGTGGTGTGCGCGATATACAATATAAAACTAAGATAATCAGTTCCTTGCCGATTCCCCGAAATGGGTGTGCGTCATTTATCTAGAAACATAATCATTACATTTATCTAGAAACATAATCATTATCATCAATGACGCACGTTGGGACTTTCATAGAAGTGCACGTGTGGCCCCTAGAATAAGGTATTCTAGGGGCCGTAGTGCACGCGCATTTTTTCCCATGATGATAATAGCTTTGTCCGCACATAGCGACCAGCTTGAACAGCTACGTTGTTGGAAATCATCCCGAATCATCCCAAGGACGCAGGCCCTCTCCCATGGCAGAGATGTGTTAGTGAACAAAAATTTTACTTCTCAGAGTAAAATCCGCCACAAAAATTATAAATTACCAGTTCGGTGCAACACAAGCAAGTGATAGCTAGGACTGTTATTTGAATGTACGAGGAAAGTTAAATCTGTTAAGAGAAAACTAAAATAGAAACACCTTTCGAGCACTTCTACCGTTCAAACGGCGGTGCGTCCGGGCATCGTCGCCTCTATGGAGGTAGAGTTGACCTGCCTAATTTACACGCGTCCACATCATCCAGGTGGAGCTCGCCTCCTCGGCAGCGCGTAGCGGAGACATCTGAAGCATCATATAAAAAGCGCTGGTTTGAAAGAAAGGTTTCTACGTTGTTCAGCTATAACAATGCAAACTAACGACACTACGATGCTAACAGAGCCCGATGTCACCATTGTGTTCCGCTGTTAAAGCGAAGCGTAAGCATCCTCAAATTTTTGCGCGCATTTGGAGAACGAAAGTGTCCCAACTTCTATTCTTGCGCTGGGTCCGACCAGACCATTCCTGATCCATTTGCCAGTTTAACGGGAAGGAAGTGCGTGGTTTTCTAATTTTCCCGACCGTGTGTCTCTTATTGGCCACGAAGTCCGGGCGTGGATGCTGCGGCTGTGCGAAAAGAATTACGAGCCATTCCAATGCGATGAAGTGAATGATCAGCGGAACTGGAGCACGGCGTTCTTGAAGCATTCTACACATCGCAAGCTTTTACGCAACCTCACGAAGTGGTCCGCAGTTTCTGCTAAGGGACGTAGCATGGCTCAGGTTCGAATCACTACAGTGCGGTGCACACCATCCTGCACTTTGTCAACTTGAAGAGCGGAGCTCTTTATGCTGGCACTGATCTCCCCGTCTTGGAAGAATATTATCACCATGAAATATGAAGTGCAGGTGTAATTTTATATGTATCGCATTTGCGCGCGCACTTCTTTCTTCTCATGCCCTCAACCTACTACTATGTTATGGCGGATGCGTTTTATTGCGTAGCATAGATTGGAAAGGAGAATGACGGTGAGGAGAAGGGGCAACAACAGAGCCTTGTATGGTTCACTATTACAAGGGGTTGAGAAAGGAAGTGACGTTGATGGGGAGGGCCTTGTATAGTAAAGTGTAACATGGGGATCGGAAAGGCAGGTGAGAGTGAAGAGGAATGATGTAATGGTGACTAGGGACATTGTCCGTCACAACCGCGGTCACTTCCCGGACGCCAATTTCAACCGACAGGTGACCCAACCATGTAACATGACGTGACAGCTAGGCTCCTGACATGTCCCCGCCAAAACCATGCGACAGCTACTCGCGTGGCATGTTCGTGCCAGGACCGTGTCGTGGCTAGTCACGCGACAAATAACGTTACGTAGTTGAGCTTGTAGAACCCGAAAGGAACCAGGTCGGCCGCAGATCCGCTCTTAGTCGATTTTTCCACCACTAGTGCAAGCCGCCCACATTTTTCAATAGTTATTATGAGAGTTAATGCGATTTTTCTCGTAGACTAATGTTCCGATTTCGCACCTACCTCACATAACTGTAAACCTGATATCATTGTATAATTTTTATTTTTCCAGGCTTTTTTCCGGTAACAACCGCCATCGTGAGAATAGGGAGTTTTCGAATGGGGGCACCAGACGTCCCGATGCCCCAAGGAAATAGGGTCGAGCCATATGCGCCAGACGCAAACCACTTTGGGTATTGCTTTGGGCACGGCCATGCCATTTGTGGAACTAAAGTAGAGTATGAACACTTTCCCTAAGGACTTTGCGTAAACAAATATAGCAGCGCCGATCAAAGCGACTGCTCTCGCTAAGGACTAAATTCACCCGATTTCTGATAACGTGATGACCCTTCCAATCAATAAATGGCGGTGTAGGCTATCTTACGAAACCATCGACAACACGAACATTATTCGTAAATTTCTCTCGTTATTTAAGATCAGTTGTCCAATTAAGGGCTCTCAGGGTTAACATCGCGAGTGACTCCAAGTTAGTTTGCCATGGCTCGTGATGGTGAATAGTTTGGATTCGCAGAAGTGATGGGGATTACAAGCATTGCAGCCACTACGCGCATCAAATAGCAGTTTGGAAGAGTACTGGTGTGAAGGACAAACACCCGCGTTAACTCTCATTTTTAATTCCCTTTCCAGCCACATTCTCGCTGCAAGCGCAGGACGCATACAGAGCAAACAGCTCAGTCCTAAAGCTCGTACTTCCTACATGACCTAAGGCTAGCACACGCAGAGTACTCTTGGAGCGCATACTTTGATGCCTCTATACGAAAACTCTCTAATGACACCGTGCACTAGCGCCGCAAGAAAATGGCGGGCTCTCCCGTAATGTAAGCATGAAATGAATACCGCAATTCAGTACGGTTGCAAATGACACTAGCCAAAATTTGAATAGAAAGTACGCGACGACTACGCGACGTAGGCGTGAAAATTTGCTGAGCCAGTATGAACATGTTTTAAGATGAACCTCATCGCAAGTATTGCCTCTGCCAAACACCATCCGCGGCTCTACGCACGTTGCCGGCGTATTTACACACAGTGGCGCCGTCCTTCAAACGAGGCTCATGCGGGACCGTGAGACCACTACCTCCATTTTTGTGCGCGAGGTATCAGGGAAACCATGGCGAAACTCGGGTGCCACTGACATTGAAAGACGACACTCAAGTTCATGATATCCTGTATCTGCATGCCTTTAGGACGTGGCTATTGTAATTGACAAATAACACTTCTGCGTACTGGAAGTCGCAGCTTCTGTGCAATTTCGAACAATGAATGAGAATAACTCGAAAGCAACATCTTCAACTATTGTTTTGCAAGTGATGTGAGCGTGCGATGAGGTCTTCTAGAAAGGGTTGGCAGTTGGAAACCGCCTTTTGTTCACTCGTTCGTACCTTGAAGCGTTTGTGTATTTTGTATTGGTGTCGCCTATGCAATCTTTTGAAAAAAAGAAGACTACATTTATCCGTGTGCGGGTGTCATGCTCATAGTAGTGAAGAAGAAAAGACCATAGCATGAGGTCAATCCCCTACAGTGGGCGTGAGCCATATATTGTCAGGTGAAGAAGAAGAAGAAGAAGAAGAAGAAGGTGGATTTATAAAGGCCTCAAAACGACTACGTTTGTGATTATTCACATTCCAAAATTCTTAACTATGCTAAAGCCCATACATTAAGAAAAAAGGAAAACATTACCTGTTTTGATGGTAGAAGTGCACATATAGTTTACATAGTTTTTTTTTTCCCTCTGTTTTACTTTTCTCCCGATTATTATTAATTTATTATTCTATTTTATTCGTCATGTTGTGGTATTTGCACAATATACCAGCTAAAAGTTAAGCACTCCAGGTCTTGGCCAATCCCCCGTAGTGGGTATGCGCCATATTTGAAGGATCATCATCATCATCATCATCAGAAGGTCCCGTGGTCTCGCGTCACGTTCTTCAGGGACCTTTCCGCATCTCTAGCATTTCCGTGCAGAAGAAGAAACGGCCGTCATCGGAAGCAGCCGCACAAGTCTACGCTTGAATGGAGTCCGAGCACACTGAGGAAGCGTCCGTTCATGTCACTACGTTTGAGCCCGCGCCTGCAGCCCTGCCCCGTGAACCGATCAGCCAGAGCAGCCGCGGCAGCGATGACCAACCGCCTCCCGGTTCTATCAGGTAGGAGGACTCGTACATGACAAAATATTGGTACTGTCTAGTTCAAATCCAGCGCTAACGCAGCTCCAGTAACGTGAAAAGTATGGAAGTACGAAGCAGTGATGCGCCACTGTTCCCCGCAGGGAGAGATCAATCGCCCCGCTGAAGCGGTTTTAACCAATTGTGCACTTGTTTTGACCTGTTCACGGAATATGTGGGCCGATCTTGAGCGCAGTGCAGTCTGGGTGTGTGTGTAGGGCTGCAGTTTCAGAAGCGATTTGAATAACTTTTGCCTTAGGTTGTTCTGACGCACGTCGGTTTAATTTTAGCCGGTTTTGATCATTTATGCACTTAATTTGACCCTGTTTTGAGCAATTGTTTGGGACCGTGACCCGCGACAACAGAGGGATGGACAAGTTGGGACCCTCAAGGGCGGTATAAACAGAATAGCGACTGTTATATATCGTTGCAAGGAATACCGCTTCATGCAGCGTTTTCAATCTCAAACTATTTCTTATCTTTATGAAAAAATTGCGGCATTTACCTAGCATTTGCGAGTCAGCGATCCTGGCTATGCCGCGCAGTTCGGCATTGAGACAAGCATTACTAAGTGGGCCGATGTCGTGTTCATGTAAACCGAGTGGTTGCGTACATAGCATAGTGTTAACAGGCGCGTCGACTACACTGCGACACCTAACACAACCTCATAACACATACGTCGCCACTTTCTCTAGCATACAGGCGCCAGACTAATGGCAAACGGAGGCTATGGCGCGCCGATGGGCGTGTCATAAACGGTATTTGTAGGCGTATTTCAGTGCAGTCTAACCGAGCTGGAGTGAACATGCTAGTTCATAACATCTACAATTGTGCAATACTTATGTAGTGCATATGTTATGTTTACTACATTACTAAAGCAACGAATGTACATATCTCCTTCCATTGAAAATTTCTCCTCAGTCCTTTGTCACCATCTACCACAATTACGATATTTTCCGTCGAAATGATGTATGTTGATTTGATTGATTTTTGGAGTTTGACGTGACAAAACCAGCTGTGATTATGAGGGAAGCCGTAGTGGAGGGCTCCGGAAATTTTGCCCACCTGGGGTTCTTTAACGTGCACTGACATCGCACAGCACACGGGGATCAGCATTTCGCCTCCATCGAAATGCAGCCACCGTGGCAGGGATAAATGATGGATGTTGTCGTTGGAAATAGTTGAATGATGGTGGAACGTACTGCGTGCCGCATTGAATACAAAATGAATGGGGCTTAATTCGTCCCCGTAGCAGCACCCCTGAGCAAATGGGAAGCCTATGCGTCTGCGTCCAATAAACCTTGTCTCAACGGCAAAGGAAAGACAAAGGTACCAATTTGCCCTTGTTGGTTCAAATAACTGGCTTATAGCGTAGCGCGGAAACCGCCAACGAGACTGCCAGCTCTGATAGGCAGCAACTACAACCGGCGAGCGTATTCTCTGGGCAGGAGCAGACGCCTATCGCGTGCGTCTGTCGATGATTTGCTTCTCTGCTTCTCTTTTTCGGTTTCTATTCTGGATAGCTAAGAGGACGCAGATGCATGGTTTTCTAACGTGCTTTGAAGGGCACAGATCGTCCACCACGACTTCCCAATGCCCATTACAAAATTCACGTTTTTGATAGAAGGCATCAGTGCCTAACGGTGGAATATGATCGAAGTTTCGTAGAATAAATTCGACACAGGGTTTGCAACCGCATTTGCAACCACAATTGACGTTTACAAGCAATGACAGAACGCTTGGTGTTTCAAAACCATCACCAGGGCTTCTGTGCAGCATGTTTTATTTACAAAACATGTGGCGTAGTTTGTTGTCTATCTGTCCGGTGTTGAGATTAAAATCGCCAGTGCCACCAGTGATACGGCGCTCTCTTGTAAATGCCAGTTTGACTGTCCCGAAGAAGACGGGCATGCGCGACCCACGATTGTATTATCGTTAATGATGACGTACACGACAAGGATGTCTTGTTGCCGATGTGAAGACATATCGTCCATGTTCGTTATCCATACCCTGCGATGCCAGTTTTCATATGTTCCAAGTGAACGACACGACGAGGAAAACACCCAGACGTACGCGGCTATTGAACACACAGATAGATAGATAATCCAAACTAGAAGAGAAGCTCAGGGGAAGAAGGATGCTTGAATCAATGAACAAATCGCAAAGTACGATTTAGAACAGGGCAATGTCGCGGGAAAGACGCGCTTCGCATCTGCAGACAGCTACGCAAGACGCGCAAATAACGCTTGCACAGGCAAGGCTATGGGTAGACACAATTTCTTTAGGTCGACGCAATTTCGGAGACTGATAAGTCAACCGTGATACGATAAATAAAAACATTTTTAAACACTTTTCCTGCAGTTCAAATATACCGTAGGTGTTTGTATTTGAGACATTAAGCAGAACAGGTACATTTACCGGCACCTTCCTCAATAGCTTCTGTTTCGACATCTTGTTACGTGGTCGTAACGATGAAGCACGTAGTAATCAAGCTGTTAAGGATGAAGCCCTTATTGCGCGATCTTGTGTCCAACAAAGAAAGCAATTCTTACTGTAGGACGCTGACAGTGATCGCAATGGTCAATAGTCGATGAAAACTAATCATCAACAAAGTGCATCTGCTTTTATACATGCATCACAGTACATTCTCCTATTACCAGTTCGGTGATGCTCGCCTACTACCTGAAGTTTACTGAAACATGCGTTTGGGGCGTGCGGAAGTTCGTGGAAGATATTGCGTTTTACGTGAAGCAGCGTGTATAGTTGCGCTCTCCGAGCGCCGAATGATAACGCGCGTCACAAGAAAATGAGAAGGCCGTACTCGTGAAACAAACAAAAAGAAATGCGCGTGTCGATAGAGGCTATCCAGAATGTAGAGCGTCATCTGTCGACACCCTCGTAAGCATCATCGGTCATGCTCTTCCTGGCGCAAGGAAAACGAAATGTGAGGCATCTTAGCATATATTGGCTGCTATGTGCTGCGCTGTTTACGCGCACTACGCGGAGTTCTTCTACTGGAGCGTGCCGCTTTGCACGCAGAGCACATCCATGAAAACGCTGGGAACAACGTCATTGTGTTGTTAACTGAATACCTTGATTATTTCAACAATGAAAAAAAAATGCCGCCCGCATTTTCCCACGGGGGGAACTCGAGCAAATGCATCGCAGAGTGGTGGGGGTATCGCGTGAATGTTGCGTAATTGGGTATGGTTCGGGAATGCTTAATTTTTATTTCGTCTTTATTATTCTTATTTATTGAATGAAGGCGAAGGCGAGGAATGTAAAGTTAAAGTGCGTCTTTATTGCTTGGTGCCGTCGTGGTATTGGACGGCACCAAGGTGGGCGCTTGCGTCCACGAGCAGCGTCCGGAGCCGCGTCTCGTTGACGACGTTTGCACGCCGCTTCTCGCTCACGTACCTGGGGTCTTAGGGCCTAACCGCATGCACGCGATTTTCGAGCGACAGCGACAAGCGACAGCGACGAGCGACAGGATTTGCTGTCGCGAAGCCCCATCCGTCGCTGTCGCTCGTCGCGTCGCGCGTTTCTGGAAAACTAGAAAAGATCGCTTGTCGCCCGGAAGTGAGCGTGACGATTTCCGGCAACATGGCGGCACGCCTGATCCTCGCTTCGGTTGCAATTTGCTCTTGATGCTTGTTATCCGCGCGTTATTTAAGGACTGCAAGGTATAGACTACCTTCTCTAGAGCCACATCTCACGCGGAGAGTGAGGCAGCGGCCGTATTTTGTCGTTAATCTTGTTATCGACGGCTTGTTTTGATGCTTCGGTGGTAGCTTACTGCAATGGTGGTAGCTTGCTGCAATGTCAACAACGTAGTTGTGCAAGGTAGGCCTACTCTGTCCGAGGCAGCCATGTCGAACCTCGAGAAGCACGCCTTCAACGAGCGTCTCATCGACGAGGTTAAAAAAGAAAACGCTATATGGGACATGTCGAGCCCACACTACAAGTCCCAGCTACTCAAAGAAGTAGCGTGGCGTCGTATCGCAATAGCGATGGGACGCGCAGGCAAACATCTACGACGCAGTTTCCAAAGTGCGTCGTATCGTAGCGGCGTAGCATCCGGGGGCCCCCTCGAGGTCACTGCAGGTACTACTGTCGCGGTTAAACAAAAGATTGCGAAAAAAAGGGAGTCGCCGAACACTTTTATGTCTTTTTTCTCACAAAAAAAGCAATAATAAATTTATCATCTGGTCATTTATCTAGTTTTAAATTCTTTTTTGCAATTTACGTGCGTGCACGCGATAGTTTTCAATCTAGCAACAATGGCACTTTGTCGCCAACATGTGGTTGCAGCCGCCGCGACGCGACAGCGCGACGGAGCTCATTTGTCGCTGTCGCTTGTCGCTGTCGCTCGAAAATCGCGTGCATGCGGTTGGGCCTTTAAAGCTCGCTGCTCACGTTTCGCCGCTCCTTCTCGTGCACGAAATTCGGAATCCGCAGCTCGGCGTTGCCGTTTTGCAGAAGCGTCGCGCTGCCCAAGTGATGGATTGAATTCCGAACGCGCGCTCCGCGGCTTATATACACACCGCCCGCGTTCGATGGAGAGGAGTACGGGGGAGAGGTCCGCAAAGACGCCCTTGACTGAATTCCGAACGCGCGCTCCGCCGCTTATATACACACCACCCGCGTTCGAGGGAGAACAACGTACGGGGGAGAGGTCCGCACCCCCACTGCGCATGCTCGGCTTGCTGAACGCCCGGTAGGCCGGCACAAGACGAGCCGAGCATGTGCAGTGGGGGTGGTGACGGCGCCGCCGACGCCGAAGCGCGACATCGTGCGACTAAGAAATGCTCCGCATTTAAAAAACACACCGCCCGAGCATTCCGTACAGATGGTTTACCAGCGAAGCTGGAACATGCGGCCCTGGGGCTTAGCAGGAGGTAACGCCGACTGGTGTATTGAAGCCTTTCTCAATTACTGGTGATATGTTTGTGTTTGTTAATCAGGTTCCACGCACTTTCGGCTGGGCTTTACCACGGTGTTTAACATGCTGCACACTGTGTCTCGCATGATCACAGGTCATGGAGGAGTGCAATGACTGCTTCCTTGTGTTTCACTCCCGCCGGAAGCGGGCGTTGGCCCTGGCGAAAGCGTTCCCCCCCATTGCAACGTTGACGCTGCTCAGCCGGCAACGCCGCTTCCCGGTTCGCCGTTGTCGCTTGCGTTCGATCTCTAGAGTTAGCTCGACTAGCCACCACATCTCGGCGTCGTCGTTAGCGGTTTAACAGCATCCGCCCGCCATTGGCGCTTGCGTTCCGCTTCGCGATTTAGCGCTGCTTGGAAGGCTGCCGGATCCTCGGCACTCAGTTTCTGCTTGCGATTGGCCATCCAGGCCTGTTCTTGTGACCGAACTGCAGCACTGACCCGGCGAGAACGAATTCTCTCACGGTTATGCTGTCGGTGGTGTTCTTCGAAAGCTGTCTGCTGTTCGAGAGTTTGTCCGATCCGTCGGCTATCCATGTGGAAGTTTTAAGTTGCTGTGCGCGGGCTCCGCGGCACGGCTGCGACAGGATGAACGGTGTCACTGACAGCGCACGAGCGCACGGAAAAGCTGTACGCGTCCCACTATGGCTTGCTTCCGTGCTCCTCTCTACCTCGCTTCTGCTATACTGACGGCGCAGCCAATGGCGCGCCAGCTCTCGAGTACGACGTACAGAACGACGTCATTGGACGGCGGAGCCAACGTAGAAGTCTGTGCGCGCAGGAAGCGAACGGATTTTCGCTTCGCCAAGAGATATATAGCTTTCGCTGTAAAAAGGACAAAAAAAATTCACAGCATATCCACGGGGTGAATGATGATGAGTGGGCGAAGCTCCGGAGTGAATCACCGGTAAACCGTTAATCTTCCGTGTAATTCGCCCAGTCGATCATCATGTAAAGACGTGAGAAACACTCTATTCGAACGCTGGGATCTCGCGTTTAAGGGGACGCTAGCACAAACGCGTTAGAAAAATGCAGTACACTCTAGTAAGGGGGGAGAGGCCACAGCGTCTTACGCAGCCCCTTACACAGGCTGGAACGCGCACCGCGTTTGCCGACGCCATCACATGACAGCTGAAAGAGTATAAGGCGGAGAGGCCACAGCATCTTACACCAGCTTCTTACACGCGCCGTAACGCGCTAGCACAAACCCATCATCATCGTTAGAAACGGACAGTCTTTCGCTCTCTCTCTCTCTCTTTCTGTCTCTCTCACACAAGACAGCAGATGGAAGAGTGAGAGAGCTCGCGCGCCGGGAGGAACGCGCCGAGGGCGAGCGCGAGCCTCCCGGCGCGCGAGCTATCGAGCGCAATCCTAGAAGAGGTGGTTACGACTACAAGGGACGAACGACCCACGCCTTAAGGAGCTTCTCCCCTAAAAATGCCACAGCTGTGCATGTGGTCTTACCAACACTTGCGATAGACCTGTCGCTTAAATTTGACGCCAAGAACAACGGAAACACCTTCCTTTTTCTTGCATGAAACTTATTCTTGAATTCGACGTAGGTGGAGGCGGGCTACAGAACAAAGCCTAGGAAAGCACGAGAGATGCCTGCCATGTTTCAATATTCCTGCGGGTTAAAATCATCTGTGCTTTCTTCACTGTGGCATATAAGTGGTTAGTGAGCGCGCTTTAACTCAAATCACATTTACAGAGAAAGAGGCGAGGGTTCGTGAGCGTGCTGGTTGACGAAGTTAGCACGGTTTTAGAAGTACGGATACGGGTCATCTATCGTTGATAACTGAAAGCCTCGTTCCCGGAAGATTTCAAGTGCTTTTTTTCTACGACACCTTCCGTAATATTGTAACGCGGAACGGTACACTATTTCGTGAGCTCTGCGAACGAGAAACATTTCTGGGTCTAGTTAGCCACGTTTACTCAGCTAAGAAGTGAGCTTGGAGCACAGTTCGTACGTCATGCCATGCAGCATCAGCCGAGGATGGTGCTCACGGTCCAGAAGTGCAGAAATTTTCTAAGGAAAGAGACTCTACTCTGAGATGTGCGCCCGAGAAAATGAAACTAACAGAGAATGTGTTCGCGTGGAGGTACACCGGCCTCCATTTCAAGATGTAGTGTTTGTCCGATGCTTTCCTTCTCTTATTGATTTTGAATTGGCGATGTGTGCTTGTAACAACACAGTAAGTAAATGCACCTACTTTTCTGTCACGCCCTCTTGAGGGACTAGTTTCCTAGCTTAAGTGGCTCTACGCCAACCTCAATCCTACTTATTCCTCTTTGACGAAAAACGTTAGTTATGTGGGAAAAGCGAACAAATGTATGCGACAGCAATGCATGATATAATATACGAAGTAAGACTAGCAGCTCTTGGGGCTATCTGAATTGCAGTGAATCTGGCGTATTAAGTAAGCATGCATATGTGCTGCGGCGTGACCAGGCTCGCACAGAAGAAATGAATGAAAACGACATGGCTCCCTCAGAAGAGTGGTACTGATGAAAAACGGCGCCCGTGGTCAAGGTATGAAAGGTTATTACGTTCCATGTTGCTGCTGTGCGGGCAGTATTGCGTGTGTACCACGCTGTGGAAAGCTGAGCTAAGGAGAAAGCGTTCACTTTACGGCATGGAGGAACATAGCGTACGTAAAAGTATAACACGAGCAGCGGCCTCTGCTCATTGTCAACCTCGTATGGCAACATGCGGGCCACAGCAGCTCTAGATGCACACAACTGGGGACCCGCAGCCCGCGGCACATTAACCAGCAGTTTCTGCGGGCCGTGCTGACTCGAAGGTGCTTTGAATGACAGTGCTGCAATGATCACGCCTTGCTTCAGCGCGAGTAGCTTTCTGCTGGAGCTCCTCGCCCTTCATTCGGTGATCGTGTGAGATGTTCCCGCATAATCACATATCGCAATCTCACGTGACGTGTTTCCGCCAACATTACGTAGCGCAATGTCACGTCACGTGTGGCCGCGAAAATCACGTAACGTGATATGCTTCCGACAAAATCACCTTACGCGCTGTCACGTGATGTGTTTGCGGTGGCACGATGGCGTAAAGTACTATGTGACGGTCGAGGATCTTTGATTTATTGTGGTTTGGTTAGGGGAAAGGCGATAATTTCTGCAGCCCATGTAGGAAGCATGACTAAGCATCCGGGGAGGAAGGGGAAAAGGACTGAAAGAGATAGGAAGGAGAGAAAAGCCGTGGTGGAGGTTGTTATGTTCGGCGGCAGATTGGCGGGGAAGAGCAGGCGACGGCGCCCTAGCGCATGGCTTTTCCCGTAGAAACGTCGTGGTATGCACTCTGTACGCAGTTGACGTGGCGGCTTTGTTCCCGCGACGCACGCGGTCAGTAATTGCTGTGACGGACATAGCTGCACAGCATAGGGTTGACATGACGGTTGACAGGTCTCTTCACTGCGGTACAGTAGAGCATTTTCGGAAGAGCATCCGAGAAAGGAACAACAAGGGGGGAGTCGCTTGTAAGAACAGCGGGGGCTCGCTGTCAAAGTAATCCTTTGACCTTTGTGCTCGCTCGAACTGTCGTCAACGGGTCGCTCCTTCGGAGGAGATGACCCCGTCGTGGAAATGTGCGGAACTGATTTTTGGTACAATAGACCCGCCAAACGGTTCTCTTGAAGTGGCGGCTGGGTTGCATGCCGCCGGGTAAACAGAGTGGCAATGTAGACCTCCTGCAGAGTTCTGCTAACTGATCACGTGTTTAGTAGATGATATCTTTCGGTGAAGCTCGGTGCAGCAAGCGGGCCGAAATGTGGGACCGTGAGGGCGTAACCGTGGGCTCTCATGGAGAGGGTGAACATGTACGTGATTGGTAAAGTGCTGCATATGGGTTGGTCCCAGGAGGCGGTCGCAGAAGCGATCAAGTGTATTTAACGGAGAAAAGAGAATCGGAGAGGAGAGAGCTTAGCGCTAACGACGGTCGCAGACGCGGCAAGGTGGTCAGAGGTCGAGCTTGGCGCTGCCTCTGGCGCGTTATGATGAGGGTTGAAAGCTTAGTGCTTGTTCACGTTTGAGTGCAAACGTTAAGGGCTCGGAACGAACCACTTGGTGTGGATTGAGCCCAGTTGTGTTTTGATGTCTGTGACAGTACTGGCCGTGCCGGCCAAGTTATGTAAACAATGTAAATAAACCTGAGTGTTTTGCTGCGAGGACATCTTGCTCCAGATTCCGTCCTTCAACGTGTCGCCGCGGACATCGGAACCATCGAGAGAGAAGATCATCAACACCACTCTCAAATTTAACTGGCGCAGTCGACAAGGATTCCGCGGTGGCTTTCTGGAGGACGGTGAGGCAACCTGCCGCTATATGCAAGTCCTGGAAAAGTGAAGACATCTGAAGGAAATCTCTGCTTCACGGCTGGAAATCCGCGTCACATCCATGGTTCCTGACGATCACCCGAGCAGTGGGTGAGGCGAGAGAGACATTGAACTGTGCACAGTTCTTCCAGCCTATAGTTGACAAAGAGTGAACCAGCGTGGCTGCAACCTTGGGGCATCGAAGAACAGCTGCCCTGGCCTACCAACTGAATTCTCCGCCAAGAAACGACGTGGGAGCAGCGTGACACGACGCAGCGGCGTACAGCGAACCACAGGTGGGTCCCTGTTCTGTTTTCTCCGGGTGCACCATGGCAAGCACTAGAGTTACCAGGAGTCAGATGGCAGGGAGTAGCTCTGATGAGCAGCATTTAAATCGCGAGGAGGCATCAGCGGAGCTTGAAGATTCAGGGGCGCATTCTATGCAAATTTTGGACTCGGCTGCACAGGTGCGAATAAAGGAGTTGGAGATTGAAGCTCTAAAGCTCCAAATTGAGCTACAAAAACTTAAGCTTCAGGCTGTGCCCAGCGATGATATAAGGCATAGCGACAGATGTGATTTGGCGCGGTATGCAGATCAGCTGCGAGCAGTGTTGTCGCCTATGCCAGTGTCCGATGAGCTCGTGCCGGCATGGTTCAGGAGTGCCGAAAACATGCTCAGGAGTTGTGCGATTCCCGAAGACGTGCAGGGCGCTATCATTCTTCCGTTTCTAAATGAGAAGTGCCGCACATTGGTAGCCAACCAGGCGGAAGCGCGAGTGCTTTCTTACGAGGAGGTTCGTGACCTCATATTGCAGGAACTGAAGCTCACCCCCGAGGAATACAAACGCCGCCTTTACTCCTGTCGGAAAGGAGACGAGACGTGGGGGCAGTTCGCAACGAGGCTGGATATATTGCTTGATTATTATCTTCGCAGCAGGGAGATAAAGAGCGTGGAGGAGCTGCGTTTGTTGATGATTTCGGATCGGGTCAAGCAGCTGATGGGGGAAGACGTGCGCACGTACGTACTACAGCACGAGACGACGGAGTGGCTAAGACCCCAGGATCTAGCGAAGCTGGCGCAAAAGTACGACGAGAGTACTGTGCGTACAAGATCAGGTAGACCAGCCGCTGCTAGTTGGAGGAGTACCGAAAGGTTTAATCGCCGCCCGGCGGACAGGCCACCCCAACCGAAGGGGAAGATGATTCAGTGTTACGGATGTGGTGAGAATGGCCATTGTCGGTGGCAGTGCCCACAAATGAAGCCGAAAGCAACGGCAGCAGGGGGAACATCTCGACTCCCGCTTGAGAAACTTGTTGCAGCGGCCGCATGTGAATTTTCAGGGGAAATTCCCGTGAAAGATAAGGCCAGTAGGTCGAACTTAACGTGGATTGAGTTGACGAGCGTGGGACGCACGTTCAGGGCACGCTTACATTCGGGATCTGAGATAACAGTTCTCAGACCAGCACTAATTCCGACTAAGGCAAAGCTCAAGGGTGTAGGAAAAGTACGCCTTAGAGGGCCATTCGGAAATGCAGTCCCAGCTGACTTCGTTTACGTACCCTTGGGCCTTTATTCTCCAGAAGGAGGTGCTACCCCTGAAGTAGTTGAATTGTGCGCGGTTACCGATAAGCTCGGAAGAGGAGTAGATGCTCTGCTAGCGCCGTGCACTTTCGACAATCTCAGGCAAATTCAGAGAGAATCTGTAGAATTTGCAGTTAATATGGTCAGAGCGGAGAAAGTTGTCCAAGAAGTCGATCGTAAACAGTCACATGCTTCAGAGAATGAAGCGGGCAACGGAATGTTCGAAAAAGAACAAAGAGTAGAGAGCTCACTGCGGACAGCATGTGATCAGGCCCGTGAGGAGACGCATGGAATGTCCATGCTCGGAAGCCTATTGTGCCACCGTGAGCTAGTGAACGAAAGGCAGTGTCGCGAACCGGTCGTGCGTGAAACGCGCCGCGGGGAAGTCTTGGCGTCCGCACATGGTGCACCGCGTGACGAGCATTTTTCGAGAAACGAGACGAATGAGCTTGTTCGCAATGTACGGACTCGGAAAGTGACATCGGACACTGGACGGCACTGGCAGTCGAGCTGTGGGGGCACGGGAAGAGCTTTTCTTTTATTTTGGCTGTTTATTTTATTCATTAATCCATTCTTTTATTTGTCCCGTGTTTAATTGTGTCAGATTTGCCAAACCTGTCGCACATTCTCGAGCTGCAAAGTGGTCGATGGAGTGCCACTCAGTTCACTCACGTGACCTAAACGGTTCAGTGAATAAGCGTGCTGATGCCTTGTCGCGATTAGATAGTTCGTATCAGCAGAGGAAGCTGAGGGTTAAAGGCGGAAAGTCTAGTGTCGATAAAGACTACGATAGGCACCCGCATTCAAGGGTACTTTTGTACGATTAAAGGTCAGTGAGTTTATGGTGCGTGAATGGTGGCCAAGTGCTAGGGTGCACCAAGGAATGTACAGAACAGGGTCCAACCTGTGAAGGAACTCACGAACAGTATGTGCCTTGGTGACTGTGCGTTTTATTTTCTTTTCTCTTTTTTTTTCTTCGCAAGTGTGCGCGACTTCGTGCGTTGGACAAGCCACAAACAGTTGTGACAACCGTGAATTTGTGTTTGTTTAATATTGTATCACGATCTATAGGTTACTCGGTAATTTTTTTTTGTTGTTATTGTTGTTGTGTGTGTGTGCTTTTGTTGAAGTTGCGAGCGATGAGATTGGGAAACGCTAAGTGCAGCTGCGTACCGTAATGTGACCCCGCGCGCCTCCCGTCAACCCGCCCGCAGCGAAGTTTTTTTTTATGTTGTACGTACAACGAGTGTACATACAACATTCTTGAGTTGGAAGGTGTTATGTTCGGCGGCAGATCGGCGGGGAAGAGCAGGCGACGGCGCCCTAGCGCATGGCTTTTCCCGTAGAAACGTCGTGGTATGCACTCTGTACGCAGTTGACGTGGCGGCTTTGTTCCCGCGACGCACGCGGTCAGTAATTGCTGTGACGGACATAGCTGCACAGCATAGGGTTGACATGACGGTTGACAGGTCTCTTCACTGCGGTACAGTAGAGCATTTTCGGAAGAGCATCCGAGAAAGGAACAACAAGGGGGGAGTCGCTTGCAAGAACAGCGGGGGCTCGCTGTCAAAGTAATCCTTTGACCTTTGTGCTCGCTCGAACTGTCGTCAACGGGTCGCTCCTTCGGAGGAGATGACCCCGTCGTGGAAATGTGCGGAACTGATTTTTGGTACAATAGACCCGCCAAACGGTTCTCTTGAAGTGGCGGCTGGGTTGCATGCCGCCGGGTAAACAGAGTGGCAATGTAGACCTCCTGCAGAGTTCTGCTAACTGATCACGTGTTTAGTAGATGATATCTTTCGGTGAAGCTCGGTGCAGCAAGCGGGCCGAAATGTGGGACCGTGAGGGCGTAACCGTGGGCTCTCATGGAGAGGGTGAACATGTACGTGATTGGTAAAGTGCTGCATATGGGTTGGTCCCAGGAGGCGGTCGCAGAAGCGATCAAGTGTATTTAACGGAGAAAAGAGAATCGGAGAGGAGAGAGCTTAGCGCTAACGAGGGTCGCAGACGCGGCAAGGTGGTCAGAGGTCGAGCTTGGCGCTGCCTCTGGCGCGTTATGATGAGGGTTGAAAGCTTAGTGCTTGTTCACGTTTGAGTGCAAACGTTAAGGGCTCGGAACGAACCACTTGGTGTGGATTGAGCCCAGTTGTGTTTTGATGTCTGTGACAGTACTGGCCGCCCCGGCCAAGTTATGTAAACAATGTAAATAAACCTGAGTGTTTTGCTGCGAGGACATCTTGCTCCAGATTCCGTCCTTCAACGTGTCGCCGCGGACATCGGAACCATCGAGAGAGAAGATCATCAACACCACTCTCAAATTTAACTGAGGGCTGCGAAAATTTTACGCCACCTGGGGTTGTTTAACGTGCGCTGACAACGCACAGCACACGGTCCGCTGACAGTTTCGCCTCCGTCGAAAATGCGACCTCCGCGGCCGGGATCCAACCCGCGTTTTTCGGAAGGCAGCCGAGTACAACAACCACTAAACTATCGGCGCAAACCAGAGATATCGGCCTAGCAGAGCTGAGAGCTGAGTCACGTTGTTTTGATTTCTTCTGAGCAGCGTGAACTTTCCCCTCTTTGAGCTGCTGAGAAACATGGCATAGCATAGCGGCAGCACACGACCGCTTTTCATCCGGCAATCGCAGAAGCATTAGCGTGAGCGCTGTGTGGCGATGGTATTGCCGGCATTGCGACGATATGCGAGGCACCAGGAACGAAGCACGAGGTTAGGGCACTGCTACACCGTAGTAGAATATGGTAGAAAAACCGTCGCCTACATACGGGATGAAGTCGAGTAGGCGGCAAGAGCACCACGCCCTCTCCGGAGGAACTACGTGTAAGGACGAGCCTGTTCCGCTGAAGACAGGTCCAAGTCCCGCGTATGCAACGAGAACCACGTCTGCCGCGGTGACCCACACGAACAACACACTGGTTGCAAACACGGGCCTCCCGAAGGAAGCCAGCTGAAGAACATGTCACGTGACGTTGCGTTACGTGATTTTGGGGCGGAAATATCGGGTGACTGCGTTGAGTGAATATCGGTGATTGTGTAGAGATTCCCGCATCATCATGTATCGCAATCTCACATGACGTGTTTCCGCCAACATCACGTAGCGCGATGTCACGTCATGTGTCACCGCGACATTGACGTAACGTGACATGCTTCCGGCAAAATCACTTAACGCGCTGTCACGTGACGTCTTTGCGCCGACATCACGTAGCGCAATATCACAGGAGCTGTTTTCGACAGAATCACGTAGCAATATCTCACGCGACATGTTCTTGCCAAAATCGCGTAATGGAATGTCCCTGACATGTCTCCCTCAAAGTCACGTAACGCAATATCGCGTGCCAGGTTTCCGCGAACATCACGTAATGCAACGTCCTGTGGCAGGTTTCCACCATAATCACGTAAGGGAATGTCAGTGCATGTTTACACCGCTATCAAGCGATCTGCCTCCGTAAACTATCGGCCATCTTTGCTGTTCTAGCGCGACATAGCGGAAGCTGCTTCCTTTTCTTAGAGATCTCGTTTTATATAACATTCTTATATATTACATACGGGGCGCGACGGCGATGGCGAAAGCCCCGTTCAAGTGTCCATATAATTGCTATCGAATAAAAAGAAACTCTCTCTAAGGATTCGTTTCACGTGCAACGCAGGAAGCGCCACGCCGCGTTCGTCGGCACCCTGGGCCTCGTCACGGCTGCCGTGTGGATCGCCGCCCCAGTGGCTGTGCGCGTCGCGCTGGTGCGCTGCGAAGGCATCACGTGCCTGTCCATGGAGAAGGACCTCGCTCGAGCCATGGACCCGACATTTAGCCCGTGCCACGACTTCTACCAGCACGTGTGCGGTCGGTGGACGCAGTCCGAACGCTTCTACAACGGTCCCATGTAGGCGCACTGCTCGCTTGTTATTCAAGAATACTTACGCTGAGAAAAGGCCAATAAGAAAAGTGGATGCAGAGCACCCGACGAGACCGCATATAGGCTCGGCTATAGTCGCACGGCCTCCGAGATTGCGGGCGCACTCGCCGTCTTGGAGGCCATGGTAGTCGAGACATTGCTTGATATGTCTTCCGCTAGATGGACATGGTTGTCCGTTTTTGGAGCTGTTATTGTTCGCTCACGGACGATTTTTCGCTCACAAGAGACGTGTGCAGACGCCGACACCGACGGCGGTATTTCTGCGGAACGAGATCCCTAACGCTATCGCGTTAAAATGAGAGAAGACAGGACTGAGCATGTGTGCAGAATGTTCGTGAAAGATGTGCGCAGCAGAGAAAACTGCAATGAATTTTATAAAAATGTCAAATGTATGAGAACAAGTAATCTAGATGCGCTGCAAAGGAGAATGTGTAGCTTTACCTATGGTCCAACATTTTCTTGTAAAATAAATGCTGCCTTATTTAGTCCAACAGAACGCCGCCTCGCGCGCTTGTTTGACTTAAAGCTTCAGGTGTTTTCCTCCCTGCGCGTGTTCCTTTATAACTGCTATACGACAAGTTCTGAGTCTGGTGAGGAGACGCACTCGGATCCACATCTTACGCAATGTGCAGCTGTCTGCCTTATGGAGTGAACCAGCTTTGAACCCACCCGATTTGGCATTTTCGCCCTTATGACGGGGATATTAAACACCGCGTCACAATCTATAAATGTTCTAGCATGCTTATTAGCGCACTTGACATTCCTGTGACTACCTACAAGTTCTCGTAGCCACGACCAGTTATTATAGCACAAGATGACGTGTACACAGTCACACTAGCTACTTTACTCGTTAGTACATGCTTTCTTGAGGTGGACCTTGAACTGGTTTTGACCATTTTGTACAAACGGAATGAGCTGATAGCACAATTCTTTATAACCGTTAGCAGCACAATATCAGTTTTAAAAGGGCCTTGCACCACTTTTCGAACACAGTCAGAAAACGGGGCGCAGCAGTCGTGCAGGTTTCTTGCACATGCCACACAAATAGTACTTCACTGCACACATCAAGGAATTCGCCATTTGCCCTCATGCGCAGGTGGGAAGCGTCCGCTGTAAGGAATGACGAAACTCCGGGCACCGACACGTCGCTTGACATGTTTGATTGTAGCTTGAGAGAGATACGCATACTTTCTTTATTTGTTGAATTCAGAACTAACAGATAAAGCTTAGCAGGTGATGTTTCTGGGATAATAAAATCAGCCAATGCGGATTCTGCCCGGTCCCCCGTGACGTCATTCGTTCGAGAACGGGCGCTTTCCCGGCGTGTTGGAAAGCAAATTGCGAGCTCTTTCAAGCGTGCACGGCAACAATACTCCGCTAAGATGTTAACAGCAGCCTCCTCGACTCGTTGGCTACGTATGACCAAATAGCGCCCACCTTGTCGAGAAGTACGGCATCGTGCTAGAAAGGCCACCAAATTCGGCCATGTTAAGAACAGCGGCACACACAAAGAACACCATAGCAATGGAGCCCAAACTCGCACGGCCGCCTTCTAGTAATCTTTAGTGATTTAGAGCGTACTATTGCGTAACTCTTCGGAGAGGGTTACCGGGAAGTGCGCCTGGTTGCCTTGATAGAACGTGCTGCCCTCGAACGTGCTGCCAATGATGCGGTTGCCTTGTAGGGTGTAATGGCTACGCGATGTAAGGAAACATCTTCAGGGACAACTTATTACTTTCGGTTATTAGTGAATACAGGCATTAGCATTGCCGTGGTAGCAGGGCTGGGCAGAGATACCCGAAAACGTATTCCGGAATACAGGTATCAAATCACACGGTTTGGAAGCCAAGAATAAAAATACTGATATACATTTGTAATTGACGTAGCGGGATATTTCAAAGATACTTTTGCAAGAAGAAGAAAAAGTTATTCCTGAACACAGATACAGCAATACTGATAATGAAATACTTTCTTCTAAGTCGGGGACGTTCATAGTCCGTAAATACATTTATTAAGCGTAGCATGATATTTAAAATGTTGCAGCGCATTGACACTTGGAATTTATTCATCATTTTATCGCAGTACTCTGAGTGTCGTTAAGGCATTACAAAGGAGGCTTACACTGTACATAATTGTTAATAACGACGTATGTACATATATCAGTTTCAATAATAAAGACATACTGTATCACAGCAAAGGTAACACACATAATACACTCAAATTGACATACTTGGCGGCACCAGTATTAGCCATGCTAGAAATAGCATAGCTCAAGCGAAGCGCTGGAACCACTCACCAACGAATTGAGAAAAAGTATAATTTATTTCACGAAGGCCTCTGTTGTTGAAAATTCTGGCGGTTAATTACGCTTAACCAGCAGGAACTTCTGAAAAAGGCCGTCATTAGACATCGTCGGTTCGGCCTCAACCAAAACTGCAGAGCATGCGACTAGTGTCGAACCGCATGCCTACTGTACAACGAGACGCCGCTTTAAAGGTGCTGAGAAGCGTTAGGAAAGCGCTTTTTCTTTTGTGCTATCTGGATGCTGTTAATCGATGCCTCTGGTAAGATGCGGCCGCCGGCTTCACATTCAGGAAAACATCTCCGCTCCAGCATTTCTTTAGGAGCGAAGCTCCTCTTAGTCTAACCTTGTCCAGCGTCAGGCGTAACCCGCGTGCCGGGAGGCACGCTCTCGCCGTCGGCGCGTGCCTCCCGGCGCGTGCCTCTGCTGTCTTGTGAAAGAGAGAGAGAGCGAAAGGCGCGCGTTGGCTATGGAAACGCTATTTCTTAGAGGAACGCTCTACCAGCTCGCAAAGAAGGAGAATGCGCCCTCACCCGCGAGAGACAACGTTGGCGCAGGCAGCGTCTCCTAGCGAGTTTCTTGGTTGAGAAATACCGACTGCTCGCGTTGGAGAAGCGTTCACTGACTACCCATATATATATATATCTACAGGCACTGGATCTTGACTTGCAATGAAGTGCTGGTGGGAGATTTCACTTGTGCATAGTTGAACCATGAGGATTCGTAGCGGGCGCGTTAACTAAATCGGAACTCGGCACGATCTACGCTGAACCACCCGACCTTCGCCCACCATCATCATTCACTCCGTGGATATGCTGTAATTTTTTTTATCCTCCTTGATTTAGTCCAACAGAACGCCGCCTCGCGCGCTTGTTTGACTTAAAGCTGAAGGCGTTGTCCTCGCTGCGCTTGTCCCTTTATAACTGCAATACGCCTGGTAAGGAGAGGCATTCGGGTCCACATTTCACGCAATGCGCAGCTGTCTGTCTTATTGAATGAACCAGCTTTGAACCCACCCGATATGGCATTTTCTCCCTTATGACGGGGATATTACACACTGCGTCACAATCTATAAATGTTCTAGCATGCTTCACAGCGCACTTGACATTCCTGTGACCACCTGCAAGTTCTCGTAGCCACGACCGGTTGTTACAGCACAAGACAAAGTGTACACAGTCACGCTAGCTACTTTATTCGTTAGTACATGCCTTCTTGAAGTGGACCTTGAACTGATTTTGACCATTTTGTACAAACGGAATGAGCTGATAGCACAATTCCTTATAACCGTTAGCAGCACAATATCAGTTTTAAAAGGGCCTTGCACCACTTTTCGAACACAGTCAGAAAACGGGGCGCAGCAGTCGTGCAGGTTTCTTGCACATGTCACACAAATATGTACTTCACTGCACCATCAAAGAAATCGCCATTGCCCTCATGCGCAGGTGGGAAGCGTCCGCTGTAAGGAATGACGAAACTCCGGGCCCCGGCACGTCGCTTGACATGTTTGATTGCTCCTTGAGAGAGATACGCATACTTTCTTTATTTGTTGAATTCAGAACTAACAGATAAAGCTTAGCAGGTGATGTTTCTGGGATAATGAAATCAGCCAATGCCGATTCTGCCCCGAGCGACGTAGTCGGTTCCCCAGTGGCGTCATTAGTTCGAGATCGGGCGCTTTCCAGGCGTGTTGGAAAGCAAATTGCGAGCTCTTTCAAGCGTGCACGGCAACAATACTTCGCTAAGATGTTTACAGTAGCCTCCTCGACTCGTCGGCTACGTATCACAAAAGACCGCCCACCTTGTCGAGAAGTACGGCATCGTGCTAGAAAGGCCACCAAATTCGGCCATGTTAAGAACAGCGGCACACACAAAGAAACACCATAGCAATGGAGCCCAAACTCGCCCCGGCCGCCTTCTAGTAATCTTTAGTGATTTAGAGCGTACTATTGCGTAACTCTTCGGAGAGGGTTACCGGGAAGTGCGCCTGGTGCCTTGATAGAACGTGCTGCCCTGAACGTCGCTGCAATGATGCGGTTGCCTTGTAGGGGTAATGGCTACGCGATGTAAGGAAACATCTTCAGGGACAACTTATTACTTTCGGTTATTAGTGAATACAGGCATTAGCATTGCCGTGGTAGCAGGGCTGGGCAGAGATACCCCGACAACGTATTCCGGAATACAGGTATTCAATCACACGGTCTTGGAAGCCCAGAATAAAAATACTGATATACATTTGTAATTGACGTAGCGGGATATTTCAAAGATACTTTTGCCAAGAAGAAGAAAAAGTATTCCTGAACACAGATACAGCAATACTGATAAATGAAATACTTTCTTCTAAGTCGGGGACGTTCATAGTCCGTAAATACATTTATTAAGCCGTAGCATGATATTTAAATTTTGCAGCGCATTGACATTGGCATTTATTATCCACTTTTATCGCAGTACTCTGAGTGTCGTTAAGGCATTACAAAGGAGGCTACAACTGTACATAAGTGTTAATAACGACGTATGGTACATATATCAGTTTCAATAATAAGACATACTGTATCACAGCAAAGGTAACCCATCATAATTACACTCAAATTGACATACTTGGCCGGCAACCAGTATTAGCCATGCTAGAAATAGCATAGCTCAAGCGAAGCGCTGGAACCACTCACCAACGAATTGAGAAAAAGTATAATTTATTTCACGAAGGCCTCTGTTGTTGAAAATTCTGGCGGTTAATTACGCTTAACCAGCAGGAACTTCTGAAAAAGGCCGTCATTAGACATCGTCGGTTCGGCCTCAACCAAAACTGCAGAGCATGCGACTAGTGTCGAACCGCATGCCTACTGTACAACGAGACGCCGCTTAAATACAGTGCAGCCAGCTCGGCTACGTGATGCCAGACTGTCTAATTTCATTGTGGCTAGAGCGGTGGTGGTGGTAACAACTTAATTTGGCAAGTCTGGCAAATTCGTGGCCTGGGCTTAGGCCGCCCCTGAGGGTCAGGAGACCCTGTCTTCTCGCCGCCTCACCGCCTTCATGGCTGGAGTGACTGCAAAAAAATTTTTCTGCGGAGTTCCCACTCAGGGCCGTTCCACGCGCTATCCACAACCCGACCGTACGTGGAGGTGAAAGAGTGGAACAGCAGCGGAACGGCACCAAATTTCCGTGTTGAAACATGCCATTCGAAACACGTCTCAGCTCATTCCCGGGAAAAAAAGTAACGAGATACAAATACTTTTTTTTTTTTCAAATGTATATCGATACAGCAATACAGATAGTCAAAAGTATCTCTGAAATACTACCACGATACTCTGGAATCGCGATACCGCCAAGCCCTGCATGGTAGCAGGTAGCAGCTACAGCGAGCTACTAATTAGCTAGTAAATCTTATCGGTATCGAGAGATGATGCGTTGCCCAGCATGCTTTTGAGGGCGTCGCTGCTTGGGCACACAAGACAGCAGACGCGCATGCTGTCTTCATTTTCTGTTTCGCATAACAATTCTACTGTTGTAGGCACTTTTATTTTATAACATATTTTAAACGAACCAGCTCTCGTTTTCCCTGACACTTCGTCGGCGCCACTGCGGAAAGCCGAAGAATGCGTGTCGAAAGAAGAAAACTCACAGCAGCACACGATCTTGCCACCCGCGTGGGCGCCGCATATTTCCGTTGCCCCAAGCATAGCCTCCTATATTTTTTCATGCCCGCCGAGTGGCGAGCGGAGCAAGGCGCTCCGCCCGTACCTTCTATTTCATGCGCTCGCCACCACACGGCGCTGTCACCCCATACCCACTCCCAGAGCAGACGACGCGACTACGCTGTTGCGCGCGTGCTTTTGGAGAGGAACTTGCGTTCGTATTAGAGATGGAGGTGTAAAATAAATGCGCAGGTTGCATTGGTGTTTCTTCATGATGCAAAGGGGTGATGGAAAAAAAACGCGAACAGTGCGGCGCGATCTTTGCATCCCGCTGTGACCCTGGTGGGAATAAAAATAAAATATGCTAGAATAGTTTTATTCTAGTGGCTTTTAATTATCATGCAGGATACAACCACCCGAAAAGAAATTCGAAACAGCAGAGAATGTAGATGCCGCACTTTTCGCGTTTCTTTCCATCCCCACAGTACATTGAAAGCAAGCAACACGAGACATATTGTGAAAACTGGACCTTTCACTTAGGCCCCCAGCTGTGAGATCAAGCTCACAGTTTCAGGGTCTTTCGTGAAAGCGGCTTTATTTCGAACACTTTGGCGACGTCATGTTTGTCTGTCGCTTTCAGAGCGAAGTTGGTGAATATTGGGCGGAAGAACTTTGTCAGCAACAGTTTGAGCAAATTCTCCTGGTGCCCTGGCTTCGAACACATCAAAGCTTTGTGCTCGCGGAGGATTTCAGCAGCATTGTTCACAGCCTCCTCTAGAGGGTGATGCATACGCCTTCTTGTCGCTAGAAGAACTTCGACGAACTTCTGTAGTGCGTACAGAACGTCTAGAAGTTGTGCGGACGGGTAAAGAAATCCACCACGGTCTTGGTGTTTAATGAGCGAGTCCGATGGGGTCGAGGTGTTTGGCTTTGTTAAGAGCGCGAAGCACTCCTCACATTCGATGTTTTCTCGTACGGCTCTTGCGAGGTAGCCACCGACCATAGCCAATGCGGCCACATCTGGAGTGGGAAGTAGAGGCTTATCTCGGTTTAGCCGCTCTATGAGCTCTCTACGTGCATCTGCAGGGAATTCCTCGCTGGTTTGCACCTTTGTGTTTTTCTGTTGCGGCAGCGTTGACAAGCAATTACTCTCTTCTGCTGCCATTATGTTGCTTGTACTCGACGCCGATGCGACACCGGTCTTGAGGGTTTTCTCAATGCCTGTGAGCACGGCACGGACGTCCGTTTGATCATTTGATCCTGCTGATTTCCTCAGCCAGCCAAAGAACGACTCGATAGGGTCCGATGACATTTTCCTCGTCAAAACGAAGTGAAAAGACATCTCTTCAAGAAGATATCTAATGCACTCAACGTTCGAACGAGTTGTGATCACAAGACCCTCGTAAGTCTCTTTGGTTAGGAAGTTCTTTGCCAGGCACTGACTTTTGAG
The DNA here is from genome assembly GCA_013339685.2 of Hyalomma asiaticum. NCBI lineage: Eukaryota > Metazoa > Arthropoda > Arachnida > Ixodida > Ixodidae > Hyalomma > Hyalomma asiaticum. Next base: position 31,917,850 of record CM023482.1, read on the forward strand.
ATCGGCCAGGTAGTCGAGGAATCTTGTCTCCAGCCAGATTAGCCGTTCATCGCCTGCAGATTCAAACTGCTTGCAGTCCGCATTCTTCTGATGTATGTGCTGGGTACAGTTACTCACGTCCATGAGCACGAACCAGCGGTGCACGGTGTCCATAAATTGCACCGTCGGTCCGACACCCGCGAAGCTTGCGTCGCACGTGTGGCCCGCCTGCTCTTGCAAGAGCTTCAGTGCAGCTGTCACGGGAGGAGAAAACACTTGCACTGCTCTCTGCACGTTCATTTTTTCCATATTCGTAGGGAATACGTGCTTTCTCGTCAAAAATCGTACTGGCTTTACAAGGCTGCCTTGCTGCATTTTGTAGAGGCTCTTCAAGTGGTTCGATGATATTTCGCCGCCTTTTCCGATGTCACGGGACAAAAACTGTGATCGCACATTTTTGATCAGGTGGCACTGATCGAATGCAAGTAAGAGCTTTCGATTCGGTTTTCCGGGGTGGTCAGTGCAATGCTTGAGGCTTCCGTTGCACAGAAGTTGCATAGCCAAGACATTGATCTTGTGGTTGTCTGTGACAATGCGCACGACGATAAATCCTATTTCCTCAACTTCCTTCAGAACGTGTCTCATGAGGATGTGCAGCTCACGGCCTGTGCAGTTTCTCGTGAAAAAGTACGCCACGGGTATTTTGAACGAAACTGAAAGGCCGTTAAGGACGAAACACAAGAGTGAGTTGGCCAGCACAGGCTCATTTGTTGTTTCTTTGGGAAAGTTCACACCATAGTCCACCTCACCGATGAAGGCATCTCTTTGCTTGTGATAAAGTAGCCGTTGTTTGACTCGCATTTCGTCTACAATTAAAGAGCATGCCCTCGCTTGCAACGAGGGATGAGAAGCGAGTTCTGCAGACAGCCTTTGCTTCACGAGTTCGGTCACGCCAACTTCTCCACGTGATGAGCCCATAAAGCGCTCGAGGGTACTTCGACAGGGAAGCCGAAGAATACCTGTGCTCTTTACGTGTTCGTATGCACGAGTCGAGAGGTTACGCAACACCACAGCATGACGCACTGTCAGCTCAGACCACGTTGGTTTCTTCTTCGCGAAATTCTGAGCTTGTTCCACTAATATTGAAGCAGCCAGGTCTTTCTCTTTCGCTTTCTCCACAACTTGCAGGAATGCAGACACATAGCATTCTTCCTTGAGCTTTTGCAGTTCCTGTTTGTACTTGTCGACGGTGTTCTTGAGCCGCTCAATTCGCGCGTTCAAGTCTCGCTCCTTACGTCTCCACTTTCGTTTGTCCATTGCTGAAACCGAGGATAATGACGACACCTGCACAGCTCTGTCCACCTGCACGGTCGCAGTAATGCAGCGCTCGCTTGCGCCGTTTTCCAGAGGTAGCGGCAGTTCGCTTGCGGTGCAATCCATCAGTGACAACTCTTGAGAGGCGACGTCGACGGACGGCAAGTCATTGCCAGGAAGTGAAAGAGTCTCCAGTTGGCTCTCAACTGCTCTTCGTTTCCGCGGTGGTGTGTTCACTGGCGCAGCTGCCTCGCGTTTTCTCACAGACGCGTCGCTTCTCTCTCTCTTTTTCGGAGGCTGCAGGTACGGAGGATACTCTTCGAAAATGCTGGGAACAGCGTCTTTCTTGAGTTTGCGAATTTTGCAGCCCTCCTTGAAGTCGGAGGAACCGAAGTGTCGGCTGCATACAGTCGAGTAACACGACGTCGTATTCGATGTCCAGTCGTCCCGAGAAATGACCTTTAGCCATTTCGCTCGAAGTTCCGGATCGCTTGGTATCTCGTGGAACGATATGCCCGGCGTCCGTTGTTTGCTCGAAGACTTGCAGCGTGGTACGCAGCAGTACGGCATCTTGTCGGGTACAGAGCGCCCTTACTGATTCCACACTGCAGATAGAAAACCGAATTGGTATGTGAAAAGTAATGCAGCATGAAATATGCACCGTAAATCACGGTTCTTAGAGTAGCAAACAATATAGGTTGTGACGGCGCTAGCAACTCACACGTGGACCCGTAGAATAGTAAACAAACGGTCGCTTCATTCAGTGGCACTGAACCTTAACGATCAGAACGCTGTTAGAACAATAAACGTTCATGTAAATAATTGAGCGTACAATGCTCAAGGAATTAAAAGCGACAATTTAAAGCTATGTATTAAACGTACTTCCACTTGCAGCGTTCCGAATTTGTGCTACGATGGCGTAGGGCTGCCTCTTACACTTACACCAGAGACCACGTTAACATTAGCGGTCTGATTTGCAGCGATATGACGTTCTTATCACGTTAAATTGCACATACCATTTGTTGTTTTTGAATCTTTACAGGCCGCGTTTTATTCCGCGAGCACTGCACACATTGTCTGCGAGTTCTGTCATGCTTCCCTGATAGTCCAAACAAAAAACATAATTAAAACCGTTGCTTCCGCAAGACACACAAGCTTACCTGCGGCAAACACGACGGACCCGGAACAACTTTTGCTTGTAGAGCCACTTTCGTAGGTACTTCGAGGGCTTCGAGGTGCCTCAACACGTTGCAGCGTAGCGAACTATGCTGACTATGCTTGGTACGCTCCACAGCATGTACGGGCAAGTATGGGCTGCGAGCGCCCCTTGCGGAGAAGGCGGGCGTAAATCGAGGAGGAAGAGGGAGGGCAGCGGACAGCCTCCGCCGCTCCACTGCGCGGGCATGAAAAAATATAGGAGGCTATGCCCCAAGGAAGTGTGGCGACGCAGTGAAGCGGACTTACGGGCCCGGGCCCAGGCACGCCGCGCATGCTCAACATAAAATTTGGTTTCTCGCCTAAAACAAATACCACTCCAATTAAACTTTCATAACTAAGTCTCCTTTGTTCACTCTTTCAAATGACACCAAGCGTGCATTTTTACTTGGACCGCATCACCACTCTACATGTGCCTGAACATGGGGCATTTCACGCATTTTGCAATGTTTGCGCCCCTTCCACTTCGAAACTACTCGGTCGTTGACTTCAATACTTTTTTAACATGCTTACTGCCAACTATCCAGCCATTTGGTACAGTTCTATTGTGTGTCTAATATTTGTAGAATTTTTAAAAAATAATCAAAATGGGCGCAGGATTGCAGCATTGCTTCACCGTAAAGCACATCGTGAGACATAGTAGTGGTCGTCAATGGGTGATAATAAGGTAGTGCCATGCCTTTTCAAGCAAACAGCAGATCTTTAAGGTGTCCCGTGAAGTATTGTATTTTTTAGAGTATTTTTTCGCAACCTAGGTTTCACCCACAAAGGCAAAGTTCAAATTCACTGTAAAAGACAAAAAAAAATTCTTTCGCAAGAAATACTTTCCGAGGACTAATAGTGCACTGATACGAACGTCCACAATTTTTTACAATAAAATTGGAGTGGGTCGAGCGCAATGTCTGGGACGTTTGGCGTGGAATGACCCGAAATACAGTTGGACTGCTTTGACGTGAAGCTATGCGGAAGGTGTCGCTATGAGCGTTCATATGGTAATTCATCCCGATGTGATTTTGGTGACGAAAAATTTCAAACTCTAGGTGAAGTAGCCACCGAGGACCCGACGTCCACAGTAAATTTAAATAAAACGGCATGCACTAAAGGCAGAACAAATTTGTTTGAGATTATAAAGAGATTAATGCGTCGGTTTTGCTACATTACAACCTTGCGTAAAGTACATAAAATCAAGCTTTCGCGCTGTGCTGCTATGCGCCGGGAGTAAAGTGTATTTGTAATTTCGTAGGAAGGAGCGAGTGCGCGAGAATTTACATCCAGAAGGGAGCCGTTGCACAATTAACAGCTTCTCAAATTGGGATTCGTACGCGTTTTATGTTAGATGCTATATTTGTTTGAGTGCCAAGAGTTTATTTGTGTGTTCTTGGCGCTGCTATCGCTTCGAGATGAAGAAGAATAATTGGGTTCGAATAATCCTATGAATTATTTGCGCGTGTTTTATTTAATGACAGCTAGTTTTTATTTGGACTCTGAAACACTAAAACAATGTGGTTCTGTAGAAGTAAAGATATTAACTCTCCGAATACCGGTGTACTGCTTGCATTGTGCCGCTTTGTACACTGTATATACGCCCTCAGTAAGATGGGTTTCTCTTAGGTTTTTCTTGCTTCTCCCGATTATATTTCAATCACGACGTTTCCGGAGATGCAAGGCGATCACGTGAGCGATGACTCGCAGACGACGCATGCTCTAGAATAGGTTATTCAAAAACGAGTCACCGTTGGTGCGAAAAAGACATGAAATGGACGTCTCGGCGTGCAGCAGCCAAAAGCGTTGACGCACAGGCCTGCCTAGCCGCTCTGTCCCTTTTGTTGAACACAAGACAGCCTTGATGCTGTGTGATTCTCCTGCAACATATGACTCAGATTTTGGCTATCAGCACAGATTTTAGCGTTTATAACTGTTGAAATACTCGGAAACGTGCTTTTTATTTAAGGGGTCGTGAAAAGAATATGAAGATGCCCATTTGTAATTTTCATTGCTTCAATATGCATTCGACAAGCCAATTCCGAAATATTTTGGCGAAATATTCAGTGCACATTTATTAACGCCTGTATGAAACCCCAGCGTTCTTGCGCTCCCGAAATGACTATGCGACACTACCGGCCGGAATGGTACTATTCGGGGACGTTGCAGTAGGGTGTTGAGCTGAAAGGTATCGTGAACTTGCGTTTGCTCGAAAGGAATCGATTTACTTGAAAGCTAGAGAGAAAGAAGATACTTAGAAACTGTGCGGTGCCGTCATTCAAAAGCAAAGCTGCAGCACGGTTTGTTTTCCTGTGGCCTCCGACGGCGCGCCAAACTCGTAAGTCTGGTGACTTCTAACATGACGTCAACGGCAGAGTTGAAGGGAACGCGCGCAGTGAAACCGAAAGCGCGTTTTTTATCGCTCTAAATCAACGCACACGATACAACGGAACAATGCATATTGTTGATTGGAGGGTCAGGATCCCGAATGCGCACTTGGTACAAAATGTCGAGAAAACGTTTCACGACCCCTTTAAGCAAAAGTGCATTGTATTGGCTCCAAGGTAATCTTTCTGTGTCTTCCGTGTACCACCTGGGAACAAGAATAAGCTCGTATGGCGTTGTTGACTGGCAGATTCGGAGCATGCTTTTTGCTCCGCCACGACGAATCCGTGTTTCACTGGTCGAGCGGGAGCGGGCTGGTGCGTTTCACTGGCAGATTCGGAGCAACTCAAACCGCGCCAGAGTGCTCTCCAGCGCCGAGGCACGGATTCGGACAGATTAGGGCGGAAGCGGGCCGCGTCCTCACGGCACTTCCGCCGTGTCTGACAAGATGGCTGCATTCGCTGCGGCTGTGGAGCTGGAGTGTACGAGAAAGTGGAGCTCGCGTTTGGCGACGACAGCAGGACAAGCAGTAGCTCTTCCAGCTCAGAAGACAGTGATTACGACGTGCTGTACGTGTGACGTCGCGCGGCTGGCCACCGTTTGTTTCTCTCCGCCGCTCGAATAGGTCTGGCGTAGGCTGTATTCGCCGGTATGGCGAGCAATACTGACAGCGATTTGCTTGTGAAGTGAAATTGCTTACAAATGAATGTAAGCATGTTTAAAATGGAAAGGAGCACCTATTTTCAAAACACTCGAGAGATCTGAAGCCGCGGTACGCGAAAGGTAAACAGCGGCACTGGCCCTTTCACCGATGCGGCTCGCTTCGTTTCCATCGTTGTGCTCCACAGCGATGTTTCAAGAAAACCGATTTGGATGTGTTAACGCATGACATGTGACTACAAACGTTTATCGTGTTGGCGAAAGTAAGCGGTTCATTGCGAGCTCGCGGTTCGTCGCGAACCACGACGGGATAGCAGCGGTGTCGTTGTAGCTAAGCCTACCCTTGGAGTCGTCATTGACGAATATAGGACTGTTTGGATGTGTTTGTCGCTTGCGAAGGCAAAGCTTTCTCGAGGGTGTTCTTCAATGGTGTTGTAGAGCTGCGAAGTGCAAAACTCTTTCTTTCTACTTGTTGATCAAGACACGAACTCTTGCGAGCGCGTATGCCAAGGTGCCAAATGCGGCCGAACCTGCATTCCTACGTGCTCATCGTTCCTCTCTCCATCTATCGTACGCTTCATCCCGGAGCTTACGGCAGCGAACGCAGAATCGTACCGTATATTTAGCGCTTAGTGCCCTCTCTGAGTAATAAAGCTTGAGCACAGAATATGTTAATCGAACGTAAACAACTCTGAAACTGCTGCAGTCAAAATGTGCCCGGGGAGGGCGTCTTTGGTTGCCACGGAAACGCACGGAGCGGAAGTTGGGGTTTTTATTACCTGCTCATTGACATCCTGTAGACTCGCTCACGGAGCATTCTCGCACTCCGCTGGCAGATTCGGATTCGTGAAATGCGAGCGCTCCCTACAGGATTTCGGTGACTGCTCCAGATCCGCCAGTGAAAAACGCCATTAGAGTCTCAGGGGACACACTCGGAATCCTTCAGCTGAAAGGTCCTTTCAACTAATCTTGCCTCGGCGCGGCCGTGCGACAAAGCGCCCACTCCTTTTCGACAAAGGAGGTTTGTTTCAAACGACATTGAAAGTGCCGTGTGATAGGGTGCTATACTCTAGGTAGAGTATACATATATATAAGGTAGAGTACATATTTACGAAGAAATGACCGTTTATTTTGCATCGACAAGTAATATCTCTGGCCTAGTTGAAGGAGGAAAAAAAAAGCCGTGTGCACACCAAGGAATCCATCGCATGAACATGTTCTGGACGGCAGGTCTACGTTTAGGCTACATTAAATATGTCCCTCAGGTAGGAGCCATATGGTAGTTCTAGAGTTTAATCGAAATGAGGAACAAGAAATCCGCGCTGGATTTTAGGGTCCATTCTGCCGCGCTTGCTTGCACAGGAAACCGACGAGAACTCGTTGACAGACATCCTGAGAGCTCTTGAGTTGCCGTGGCCTACGACGGCGCCTTCCACGGAGCTGGAGATGCTGGACACCCTTGTGGGCTCCTCGCTAGAGTACAGTCTACCCTTGCTCTGGGCCTTTGCTGTAGGCCGACACCCTCGCAAGAATCGGCAGAACGCCGTGTACGTCATACTGGACCGAACCACGAGCACCTGGTTTAGGCATGTGCGCGCTATGGCCAAGAACAAGAAGGTGGCCAACTTCCTACGACGGTGTGCCGAAAACGTCGGTGGGAAGGGCCAGTCCTACGACAGCATGATACGCCGCCTACTTCGCACACATCTGTAAGTGGCGTTCACATGGCATTCTCTTGCGATGTTTTCCTACATTGTGCTATTCTCGGAAGCGATTGGCGCATATTTTACTGGCTCTGGTTAGAACCACAGGTACAGTATTCGAGGGATGGTGTCCACCTTGAATAAAATGAAAATAGCCTTGTAGCCGACAACTTTACCGGCCCCAGCTTGTCGGAATTCGGGATGTTGTTGCGGTGTTAACGGTAACTAATGCATATATGATTGTCTGTAGACTGCATGCCTACTTTATTAAAAGGCGATGACAACTTGCCTGCTTCCCTGTGAAACGTCGACGTACTGTACATCTGCCTTTCTGAACAAACCGCAGGGAGATTGAGCGGGCCCTGAAATACAGTTTCGAAGTCAACGAGCCCGAGTTCATGAACTTCAGTGACGTGACGCTGCGAGTGGCCGTGAATCGCCACTTGCCCGATGAATCGCAGCAGTGGCCAGACGACGAAATGGTGTGCATGCAGCGTGCCGTGTTCATCCGCTTCCGGCAGGAGCACCTAGCGGATGCCGCCAAGGCTTCTGCCTTCAAGTCGTACCTCGGAGCCTACTTAGTCTGGTACCTGGCTCCCTACACGTCACCCTACCTGACGCGTTCTCTGATGGCCGACATGGGTGTGCCGGAGCAAGAAAAAGACTTCGTCCGCCAGAGATGCTCGAGCCTCGTGCAGAGCACACTTACGCTTGCCTTCTGGAAAGCCAGACAGGACAAAATAACTCGAGTGGCTAAGAAGGTGGCGTTCGAGGTGTACGCGTCGCTGCGCGTTCTCTTGCTGTCTATGGTCGCCCATTATGACAAGGATGTGGCCGACCACATGTCCGACTTCATCGAGGCCCTCTCGCTGAACGTGTATAACATGTCGCTCGGATGGGACGTGTTGGAGAGGATCTACCGGGCCATGCCGCCCGTGCGCGGAACGTTCGTGCAGATGTACAGGACGATAGAGACGTACAAGTCGAACCTCCTACGGCGATCCATTCGGAGGCCAAACAGTAGCTACGTGTACGTGCCGCAGTTATCGGAGGTGCGCGCCTACCGACTGCTCGCTGCTCGGGAAATATACGTGCCTCTTACGAACCAGATGTGGCCACTCTTCGACGAAGACTATCCACGGCCGGCGCTAATGGCTGGATTCGGCTGGCAAACAGCACGCGGTCTCGTCGAGATGATTTACTACACCTACTTCATCGTAAGTGTTACTCTGCAACTTACTTTCTCATGCTGGTCAGCTCTCTATGCAGTCTCAGATCCACATGAACAACTCTTACGAGGGATCCAGAGCGACGTTGCGCGAACATACCAGACTACCACCGATATCTAGGTGATCATATACAATTTATTGATGTTGGTGCCGGTGGTTGACGTGCTCCAAATTAGGAAATCGAAATTGAGGCATGCCATAGTGAACGGCTCCGGAAAAAAATTACACCATCTCCCACTCAAGGGGACCATGTGTGGATGCGAAGCAGCCGGGAGATGATTAGGTTAAGCGGGAGATGGTGTAATTCTATTGAGAGGACGAATGAGAATGTATGAGAGAGAGAATACGGTGGTTGCGTGATGGCCCGAGAGCTCATCGCGGCGCTGCACAGGAGAGAGAATGAGGCGCGCGCGCTCCATCATTTTCATACCGCGGAACTACCATGGCGCCCCCAGCGGAATATGCAGCTGTCGAGCCACCTTTCTTGCGCACCGCTCCGAACACTAGACTCCTAGAGGAGAGAAAGAGGGGAGAGTTGGAGAGGAGAGAGAGGGGGAGGGGATGCGCATGCGCTGTGGGGGTGTGGGACACCGCGGGAGCGAAGGAGGGACAGACAAAACCCCCGCCATAAGCTGCTTCGCATCGAAAAGCAGCAGGGCATCATTTCCTGTGACTAGAGATGAGGCATTTCTGCACCATGAGCCATCAGCGTTGATGTGGCCAGACAAAGGAAGGACTAAGAGCTGCGCCGCACCGAGAATTTAGATAGTATTGTTACTAAACAAGTTGATTTTTCGTTACCGGTTAATTTTATGTAGTAATTTTCGGTTTGAACACATTTTGTTTAACTTTGGTTTGCCGTGCTCGGGATAAATTGGTTTGCTGTGCTTGCAACGCTATGGTAGTCCGACGCATCTTAATCCATGCTCCGCTAGCGTTCCCGAGAACGGTGACAGGGGGTATGCGCCACAGGTCTTCGAATTTTATGGGCACTGTGTCAATCAAGAACAAACTAAGTTAACATATAAATGATCCACGGCAACGGGAGTCAAATCGGTAAACTCTACCGGCGTATGAAGTTTTATTTCTTTATTTATTTATTTATTTTAACATACTGCAGCCTTAATAGGCTATCGCAGGAGTGGGCACAGAATATAAAAAAATTGCAATACAACAATACAGAGCAAAAATGTACAGAGCATGAAGATCAGTGGTTATTAATGTACAATATGAATTCATCACGTGATAAAGATTTTACATGGCCGGGCAACGCATTCCATATTTCAATAATGCAGACAAAGAAACTGTACTTATACGACTTTGTTCGGTGATTAAAAGGAGTCATGTTCAACTCATGGTGATGACTGGTGGATGTTGGTTTGGCGGGTGTGATGTAGTCGCTGAGTAAAGGAAATCGTGGACAATGAACGAGAGTGTCAAAAAACTTTAAAGATTCGACGTGACGGCGAGCAGAGAGAGTAGTAAGCTGAAGGCTATGAAGATGAGAACTAGGTGAAATATACCTATCGTAGCGACGACATATAAAGCGAACTGCTTTCTTCTGGACAGATTCAGTTTTTTGACGTCATATATTTTGTGAGGATTCCATATGAGAGAGCCGTACTCGAGTATTGGACGAACAAGAGTTTTATAGGTCAGGAGTCTTGTGTTAGTTGGGGCCAAACGCAGAGTACGTTGTAGGTACCCCAGTCTTCTAAGGGCGCGGTTACACATTACTTCAATGTGGTGTGACCAAGACAGATCCTTAGTAAATAAAAGACCTAAATATTTGTATTCAGAGACATTTTTGAGAGATGAACCATTATACAAATAAGGAAAAGAAGAGGACAGAGAGCGTTTTGTAAATGACATAGAGAAAATTTTACGGAAGTTAATTTGCATCTGCCAAGTTTCACACCATGACTGGATTGATGCGAATGAATTATTAAGAATGATGTGACCATTGGATGTTTTAATCGTATGGTACAAGACGCAGTCATCGGCGTACATGCGAATTTTAACGGGAATGTTATGTGGGAGATCATTTATGTAAATTAGGAAAAGGAGAGGGCCTAATATGGAGCCTTGAGGCACACCAGACGTTACACTAGAAACAGATGATTGAAAAGACTTAAATTGTACACACTGAAACCGATTCTAAAGAAAAGAAGAAATCCAGTTAACTAATGCTTGATTGAAACGAAAAGGTTGCGCGAAGAAAGACCTACACAAGGGAGGGTATACAGGGACCCTCCCTTGTGTATGTCTTTATTCGCGCAACCTTTTCGTTTCAAATATGCCATACGCACTAGGCCAGGAACGTGTTTTAATGCTTGAGTGTTAAGGATGACAGAGATGCACGTCAAACGGTACACTGCCTGCAGGATCAGCCAATATTTTTTCCCTTCGTAGTTGATACCGGACGGCCGTGTCAGGAAGCGGCGCTCTTCGAAGATGGAACAACGTTTCTTTTTGCTCGCGATTGAACTGTAGATATACGATCGGGGCGGGGGGGGGGGGGCACTAGCATACGGCGGCCCTCACTCGGTTATATCGAGTAAATAATCCTATTGCACAGCATTTGTAATGATGGGGCTTGTGTAAAACGAGTAGCGCTTCTAATATTTAATAAGCACAATCACAGCAATGCACATGTTCTACCATTCGGTATGCTGTTGTGCAACTCTGCCCGTTCCCGTAAGAATAATTCAGCGAACGGCGCCTGTGATAACATATGAACGCACCGTATAGTGTATTTTTCTTCGAAAAAACAGACATCTGTGTTTTGGACTAATGCCAGTGTCAGCTTTACGTCGTACCATGCGCGACGGTTCAGTCGCCGCGGTGTTCTGGACGTTCCTGGTTAGCCTACCTTAGGCATACATATGACTGGGTACTGAATAATTTTACACAATTGCTTTGATCCTACTTATAACGTTTTACTGAGCGCTAAACAATCATATCTAGCAAATTATTCACTGGCTACTTATAGGTGATGGGTAGTTCTAAACGTATCATGCCAAGTTGCGGTCGCCCATTAGCGTGCTCACTGGCAGCTGCAGCAGGCCGTCCGTTCGAACCACTGCATAACCATCGTGTTCCACCTGTCACTTTGTTTCTCCGCACCCTTGACCAGCAGCTTGCTGGCCGTAAGATCAGACCAGATGGACTTAAAAGCTCTACCTGCAAGTGAGTGACGGGACTGTCGTGTTGTTCCTCCTATAAGTGTCGCATTTTCCTCTCGACTGGCCCTTCGCGCATGGAAAAGAAAGATGCGGAAAGAGACAGCGGTTGAGGCATCCTTGTCGAGCGTCATTTTTGTAATTTTCTCAAGAGTCACCTCAGTACCATCGCTACAACTTAATTAATCGCCTATCTCCATTTTGCTATGAAAAATACGGCAGGGAGCCGGCAGAACTAATAATTTTTCTTCCTGTGACACACGTATGCACCACATATACTGATCCTCTCAGGGAACTGCCTGCCCATACAAATGGGCATAGGCGTGATGGAGTGCACCATAGCGGAACAGAGGTGAACACCGGCCGTTGGTGGAAACTCCAAAACGCCACAGCCCTAATGTTTTCGAGACGTTTTTGTAGCGCTAGCTACACTGGCCGAGCTGGAGCATTTTCGCGTGCGCGTCCGAGAGCCGTGCTACGCATGCGCGAAGAGCAGTGATGTCACACAGCTGGCGCACCGGAGCCGCCGCCGTCGCGCGCGCCTCGCCGGTCTGCGCATTCCAGAGGAGTGACGTCATAGCCACGGCAGACGCACTGGCGCCGGCGCGAGCACAGCCGTGCGCCTCCGTTTTGCAGTCGCCGTCTGACATTGCGCCAGAGCCGCTTTATAGCGCCTCTCAATTTGCGCACATGCGGAGACGTATCAGTGGGGGTATCAGCGGGGGGGAGGAGGAAGAGAAAAACAAGTCGGGGAGGTGAGCTAGTTGTCAGACCGGCTGGCTGGCGTTTGCCAGTGTGGTATAACCATGGAGAAGGAGAGAGCTCTCTTTGCGGCAATAGAGAAACAACCTGGCGCTGAGCAAAAATAAATATGCATGTTTCGTATAGTGCGTATACCGTGTGTGTGTCATTGAAGCACCAGTAAGCATGATAATCGAGCCAATCCTAGACAACCAGGAAAGCTAAGGATATACAGCTGAAACTTAGCTAACGCTACGTATATCTTGGCATAGCCGAGCTAAGCCACTGCAAATTCTTTCCGTACTGCTCATCTGTCCTCGCATTGGTTCTTTAGAGAAAACATTAAACAAGGAACTGCGAAGTATAAAGGTACCTGCGGCTGGAGAAATGAGAGGCGGAAAGCAGCAGAGCGGCACTCAGAAAGGACGTGGTTTAGATATCTGGCACGTGTTTCCAATCGTAATGATCAACAACGTGGCATATTGTATAGTCATACGTGCTTATCATGGACATTTTACGCTAGGACCTCCTCGAAAATGAAGAATTTCTTCAAACGCGTACATACAACCTGAAGTGCACGTCGCGCAAGAAGAAATTTCGACGTGGTATTTCCGATGCGAAAGAGTACGCCTGTATTAGCCGCTGTTGTGCTGGGTATTAAAGAGTGCAAGACTTCGCCCAGGAAACGTCAGAGCAACGAGCCCAGCGGCTAGCGAAAGATCGTGAATCGAGGCGCGCCTGTAGGCAACAGGAAACAGACGAGGTGCGCGATGCGCGAATTGTCACTGACCGAGAGGATAAGCGAGCGTACCCGGCGGCTGAACAGACGCCCGAAGCTCATGCCGAACCGCAGATGAACCAGGACTCCTGTAGTACGGCCGGTAGAAGACTATCGTCTTTCGGCAACATTTGCAGCGAAGCACGGAGATACGCGGCCAATTTTTCTTGACGCTGACCACATGACGAAAGTTTCTTTGGCTGGTAGAGATATACAGCTTGGCTCTAAAATAATCGGCAGATCCCCCGTGCAGTGGGAATCATGCGAAGCATGCATCACGAAAGTAAAAATGATTTGACTTGTTGTCTCGCTGTACCCAGTTTGGTACATATGAAGTTAACGAAACGGCCGCAAGAGCACCATGTCTGTGGCATGTGAACCATGCCGCTCATACACGCGTGTCACGATTCTAATGTTATGACCTGTAATTTACGTTCGTCATACAGTCGTGTTGTGCCACACCAATTTTGGTATACATCCCATTAACGAAACGAGTGGCATGTAGATCATGCCGCTCATGACATGCATGTCACGATTTTCACGTTATGACCTGTCATATATGATCGTGATGCAGTCATGTTGTGCCAAACAAATTTTCGTATACATCCGATTAACGAAACGGCAACGTAGCGCCAGGACCATGGCATGTAAATCATGCCAGTCATGACATATAACATGAAAATCGTGCCATGCATATCATCATTTTCATGGTATGACCTGTCATTTATGATAGTCATGCAGTCGTGTTGTGCCATAGCAACTCTCGTATATATTCCATTAACGAAACGGCCGCATGAGCACCAAGGCTTTGGCATGTAAACCATGCTGCTCATGACACGCATGTCAAGATTCTAATGCTATGACCTGTCATTTTGCGTTCGCCATGCTGTGGTGTTGTGCCATAGAAATTTTGGTTTACATCCCATAAAAGAAACGCGTGGCATGTAAATCATCCCGCCCATGACCTGCATGTCATGCTTTTCATATTATGACCTCTCATTTATGTTCGTCATGCTGTCATGTTGTTGCATACTAATTTTCCTATACATCCACTTACGAAACGGTCAAAAGATTACCAAGACCGTGGCATGTAAATCATGTCGCTCATGACATGCATGTCATTGTTTTCGTGTTATGACTTGCCAATTACGCTTGTGACGCAGTCATGTTGTGGCATGCCAACTTTCGTATACATCCCGTTAACCAAATGCGTGGCATGTAAATCATGTCCCTCATGACAAGCATATCATGATTTTCATGTGGTGACCTGTCAGTCATGTTCGCCATGCAGTCATGTTGTGGCATACCAATTTTCGTATATATCCCATTAACGAAACGGCCAGGTGAGCACCAAGACTGTCGCATGTAAATCATGTCACTCATGACATGCATGTCATGATTTTCGTGTTATGACCTGTCATTTATGATTGTCATGCAGTCATGTTGTGGCATGAGAATTTCGGTATACGTCCCATTAACGAAGCGCGTGGCATGCAAATCATGTCGCTCATGATATGCATGTCATGATTTTCATGTTATGACCTGTCATTTATGTTCGTCATGTCATGTTGTGGCATACCAATTTTCGTAAACATCCCATTAGCGAAACGGCCAGGGGAGCACAAAATCGTAGGCGGCTAGATAGATAGATAGATACGCTCAAACTCGCCAAAATTCGCTAAGAAATGCTTCGCATTTAATACTATCATCATCCTTAGTTCTGGTCCCCTAGACTTCGCGTGTGCTTCTGTTCAATGCCCAAAGTTCGGCGTCCGCACTCACACTCGCTTCATTCTTGCGCTAATACCCTCAGCGCAATACTACACCAAGAAAACTACAGGCGGGAGCGCCTTTTGCCCTTACAAACAGAAGGAGGAGAAGAGAGTATGCGTCGATTTTTCCAGTGCATAGAGTATTTCAAAGCTATTCGTTTGTGCACAGCTTTGCTGACTCATGTGCACTACAGTGTTCATGCTTGCCGTGCACGACCACTGCAGGGGAAAGGCCTCTCCAATAGATCCACAGTTACAGTTTCGCTGTGCTAACTGCGACGTATTTTCCCCCGCCAACTTGAAGTCATCGGCCGACCCCTTGCCATGGTTTAGGGATCCACTCCATTATTCTTAATGACCAATGGTTGCGATATCTGTGTATTACATGCTGTTCGCATCCCCATATGTTTTTAGTTTTTACTAATATATCTTTAGCAAGCGTTTGTTCCCTGACCTACTCATCTTCCTTCTTGTCCTTTAATGTTACGCCTATCATCCCCCATTCTGTTGCTGCCTGCGTTGTGCTTTATAGCAAAAGGGTAGGACGGATTCTAGCCGAGGCTACGCGTGCAGCATCTGCGGCCGTGTCTCTTTACACGCCCACGTCTGTACACCGAGCTCAACGCCAAATTTCGACAAGCGTTCGCTGGCGGGGGCTAGCAGGTACGCGGACTCATTCAAGTCAAGCCCCATTATCCGGAGTGCGGAGATCCCTTCTACACTTTAGAACATATGCTCAGGCGGTGCTCCTTCATTACGGTACTATACGATCACCCCGCTGCGGAAGAAGAGTGGGAGAAGGCGACCTCACCGCTCAGCTACGGTCCGTCCGGAAGGCCCACGGCGCAGCGGTCAGTCGCGGCGTGCCCGTCCCAACGCGGGAGCGGCCCGCAGCTGTCCTCCCCTGTAAGAGGATTTCAGAGTCGCGCCTCAGCACCAGAATAAAGTTCATCTGTCTGTTCACTGGGCCTCGTAGTGCCGACCACGACGAGGTGCGGGTGTGCCGGAGACAAACCCTGACCAACGAAGTGCTCATCTGCTTCGCTAGACTTGCGATTGCAAGCTTCTGTATTTTTTTTTTATTCGTCTACCCTCATTTTTGCACTGTTATGGTGATTACATATGCTATATTTCAACTAAAATCCGAAAGTGGCCCACCGAAAACATCAGCTGCCCCGCGCTCATTTTATTGTGCCTGATGATACACGCTGTCGCAGTGTTTCGTGCTGAGAACATTGCTTCTCCGCTTGAGTTGGACCAATCGGCTAAAGTGCGCAAAGTACACGTGCCCCTTTAATATGCGCTGCACGCTGTAGGGCTATCCAAGCTTATCGCCTGAATTCTCCGTTATCAAAGGCGCAATAGACTATATCGTTTCAGGACTCCGAAGCACTTCATGGTTCTCGATTACCGCAAACACCACCGCCCATATTTCACCGCCATCAACCGAAGTTCAGTTTAGAGTGTTGCCAGGATCAGTGTCCTGGGTCTGCAAAACGCTCTCACGTGGTCAGTCCCGTAAATTTCCAGCGTGCTTCAACTTTCGCAACTGCGTTGTAACGTTTGTGCAGGACAGCAATTTCCAGAGGATACCGGAAGAGCGAAACGCGTTCCCTCTGCCCCTAAGGCTGACCATGGGACGTTTCCGGGAGGATTTGCGCGCAGCAATCCGGCGTAGCGAGAACATGACGCTACCGGATGCCGAGCTCAACAGCGCAACCCTCGAGTCCCTAGCCCTCCTCCTCGCACACAGAGCGTCCGAGGCTCCGACAAAGAACAGCACCGCCACGAAGACACCGCGGGGAGGCGAGAGATTCAGGTTCGTAAATAGCATTCCAGACATGCCTTGAAATAGGCATGTCTCAAAGAGTAATTGTGTGCACCACGTCGGCTTATCCAAGCGATAAAATAAGCTCGGCAGAAAGTAGGCCCGACGTCCGTGGCCCTTAGAAACTCGTCGGCCCGACCTCGGCAAGTTTGGTCGGGCCGACCTCGTTTCTCACAAGCGGCCCGGCCGTTTGCCGACCATCAGCAAGTGGTCGGCCAACGGCGTCGGGCGGACATCGTGGTGACCGATTTACTTCTAAGGGCCCACTTGGGGCCCTACGCCGGCCGAGCCCTTTGCAACTATGGCGAAAGCACAGCAGGTGCTGTATTCCCATTATTCACCCTTACATATTTTTCATTAGTTATCACAATATTGCTTAAAGCATCGACGCCGGCTTTGGAGATAATTTTCCGTCCTCTGCTTTAATACGCATCGCTTGAGCCAAACGTTAGAAATTAAGAATATTTGCCCTCAAATTTGCCCTCTAATTGCCCTGAAGTGATGAAAAGAAAACTCGCTAAAATATTTTTGCAACAAATAGAACCATATAACAAACTCAGCAGCTGCAAACAATGGAATGCTTTATCGAAGATAGCGCGGGTGCTTTTATTCCCTGTGAATCGGCAAGAGCATGCGCACTTCGGGGTGCGATAAACGGGCTGGCCTTGCCGCGTTACGGCAATTTTTATCTGTTAACGATTGCAGTTTACATCGGGTTCTTATAATTCTTTCACGGTAGCCAGAAGAAAATCTTCTTGACAGATATATATATATATATATATATATATATATATATATATATATATATATATATTCGAAGGTGGCGAATTTCATCTGGAGTGATGAAATCCACAATTTCATCACAGGAACAATATGTGATGAGCTCGCACGTGATCGGACAAATTCAACATTTCTGGAAGAAGCCTATCTCCTGTAGATGGGCTAGAAAAAGCTATGGATTATCACTGTAGCATTCAAGTAAAAATTCCCACTGTTCAATCCATCCTAGCATCCTACGTTTCGTATGGGCTACTTTGCCAGCGTAGTTATGGGTTGCTTTGAATAAAGCTGTTCTGTTATTCAAAAGGCTCATTTTATCCAAACGGGAAAAATTCAAGTAGTACCTAACTAACGATATTCAAGTGCTGTCACCACATGTGCGGAATATTCGACGTAGACAAGAGTAGACAAGAACAACCAGCCTCAAGTCAATGCTTGGTGTAAGCCGCTTTCCATAGAGGGGAGGCAGGTAATTCTAAGATAGGATAATCTGAAGCAAAGTAAACGTACACTGAGAAAACATACCATTTTATATTTACACAGGCTGAGTAGTTTATGGGCTCGTTGCAAGTGAGCAAAAAGAATTTTTTGGAAATATAACAGCACCATATTACAGGCATGTTGGCAAATACTTTTGTCTGGGGCATGTATAGTACAGTCGTTGACCAACTTTCCGGATCTGGCATGCAGCGAAAAACGTCTCAAAAGCTTTACAGTCCAAAAATTCGTGCAGCCAAAAAAAAACCTAATTATTAGGATTAGAGCTTCTTAAACAGCGCTACCACTGCTCTGCGTCATACTAAGTTTGGAGACAATCAGATTACCTTCTTTTTCGGCTCGATTGAAGTCTCCGTACGCGTGCACTCGAGAGCGTCACTGTGTTGGCGATCTAAGCCACCGATGGCTACGAACAGTCATCATTACATGCCATTCACACGTGTTCGAAATTGTGCGTAAGGTCGGCCACCTATTTGCTTGATGAACGAGCATGTATGCACTGCGGGGTGAGTCAATGCATCAATGATGATATTCATGACACTTCTTGTCGCTGGTTATCAGCGACGATGCTTTGCAGTTCTCGCCGTTTTGCCAGTGTCCGCGGTTTTCACGTACCACAGGGGGGCCAGTTAACATAGGTTGCCACTTCGCAGTGCGCCTTTCACACTCTATTTGGCTCGTGTCACTATAATACTGCCTGAGCTGGGCGCGTCAGCAGCGGGTGCACAATTGCCTTGCAAATGAAACTTATGGCTGCTTCGGAGCTGTAAGAGTAACTTTCAGAGACATAATTTTAGTCGTAATGCAACGTACCAAAAGGAAAGAGAAACACAAGGAAAATAAAGTACAGATAAAGCAATTATAACTTGCATCTGTCAATCCATGCATAATACGATGCCTCAACCCACTGCGCCACCAAGCCTCATCGGCAAAAGAGTGAAATTGGGCTGGATGTATCTTCGTAATTCGTGGTGCATATAACATTATTCTTGATTGATCCCATCAGCCGTTCTATTAAGCTAATCTGCGACGAGTTATTCCAACGCACGGAAACATGCGAACTTCGAGCACCATGCACATCATCTTCAGCTTTACCGTATTCTCTGTATCAGCCACACAGTTCGTGCAAACGCATCAACGTGCCAAAAAGACTGAAAAGCTCAATTTTGACACACCACTGGCGGTATGGTGACTAAAACGGCTACAAAAGAATGATAAAGAAAAGAAGCACAGAAAGTAAAAGAAAAACCATACCTCGTACAAAGCAATAATGATAGCGCTGATCAAAAACAAAAATGTGACTTTTCATTTTCAGGCCTATAAAGCTACAGTACGGTGCACGCTATCGAATCTATGGGCCCACAGAGAGAGCCATGGGCAGTCAAGTCTGGTCAAGCGAGTGACAAATATCAAAGTGTAGCTTTTATAATGTGGCAGCATTGCCTGAAAGGAGAGGTATACATGGGTTGCAACACCCAGGATTGCTGCCTTCTAAAGAAGGCAGCAATCCTGCACAACATGAATGGGCAGAACTTCATGCGCTATGGCGGCGCCGCACGTTCTCAATAGATCTGTTATGTGGGGTGCAGCCTTTCGCTTGCATGTTCAGCTAGAGTGGGTGGTTCAGCTTCTGCGAAAGCCTGTGCTGCAAGTACGCATTACGTGGCCAAGAACATGCGTGCCAGCACACCCCATACACTGCATCTAACTAATGCAGTCCCGGTGGATGTGACCGCCATTGTACATGAATCTTTGCTCTGCAGAAAAGCTACCTTCCGGGAAATCTGAAGAATTCGAATTTTTTTAGTCCAGAAATTCATCAGTGACTGCGGAGAGAAATGCATACATAACGTAAGCAGTCCCTATGTTCGTGTTCCCACTAACCAGCCCTCACGGATATCAGCGTTTAGCTACTAGTCACTACAACTACACAATAACATTTGAAATGTGGTCATACATGATGCAGATAACACAGTAGGTGTTAAACATTTAAGTGTGCCTACTACTGTTTAAATCTGCACTAGAACAACGCACTGTCAGTAGCACTGGTGATGAAGACCATTGTTTTATTTGTCGCTTGATGTGTGCCTTTCATATGATTCTTGGTCAGGACTTCTTGCCTGCCCCTCCAACACTTATCACCTGCATACATGGTGCCCAATAGGAGCTCCTGCGTGAAGGCAAAACTGCTCACGATCCCTTAAACCATCCGTGCTGTGATGATTAGTTTATTTATCATTTCGTTGCACCATTTTATTGTGTTTTCTATTTTTGTTACAGTAGTCAGAGGTAGCTTCGAAATATCGCAACCCGTAACAGCGCCTTCATACAGTCACAGCTGTAGTAATACGCCTTGAGGCACAATATGATAATTTTGTTACGCGGCTTGAGTAACAGGCACCATGCAGACAGTCTGATCATGTTAAGAAATACAATGGTAACTTTTCGAAAACTAAGAGAGCTCTGGATCGACCTATGACTGTGAAAAATAGAAGGTTTTCAAGACAGTCACTTTTCATCTGTACAGATGTCCAGAACAAGAGTGCTGCTCAGTTTAAACTGAACTAGAAGAGAAGCTCAGGGGAAGATGGATGCTTGAATCGATGAACAGATCGCAAAAATACGATTTGGAACAGAGAATGTCGCAGGAGCCAACGTTTCGACAAGTGGGCAGCGACTGCCTTCGTCAGGGCGGCGACTGCCTTCTCCAGCGTTCGTTTATGTACGCTATTGCACACTCTCCCCCGTCCTCAGAAAGAAAGGAGAAGAGCAGCACGTGCGAACAATAACAAAAAATGGGGAGGAGGGTGTAGGGGAAGTTGGGTGACAGGTGTTAACTTGATTAATATAAAGGGCAACAGCGAAAGCTTCCAAAGAATCCGCTCGTTGTACATGTCTTGGAAATAAATTCTGTGCGCATCGCTAGAAAACAGGATGAAAAAAAAAAACACGCTTCGAACAGGAGTTGCTCCTATGGCGTGTGTCTCTCTCTCCACCCCGCACCACCTGCGCCGCAACAAGTTTAGCAACAAGTTTTCGGTGAAATGCACTTCGGGTGCGAACACGCTGAACATGCTGCATCGAACGTGCTGAACGCGAATATTCACACGAAATTTGAAATTGCTCGACCAAAAATGTGTTTCTTGCATGAAACTGCGAGCCCTTCCTCCAAGGAGAACCCGGCTGGTATCAGTGATCGTTGAAACACCGCCTTGACGGCTCTGCAGGGCCATCCTGCAAGAACGAGAGTTTCCCACTATGCACCACGGCTATCTCCGTGTTGCTTTTGCACAGTTCAGGAGCCGGCAGGAGTGGTGTAACCAGGAATATGTCGAGTGAGGAGTGCGCTTACATGTATACAAAAGAGGGAGCACGTAAGAGCTGAGCAGTATGCAGGACAAGAAGGAATGCGAGAGCGGTGCAGACATTCACATAACACCGCTACAATTTGCTGCTGACCCATATTTCTGCAAAGTGGCTAAATTTTCCAACGTGCAAGACTTCCGGGAGGCAGAACCGACCATGAAACCATATGGACAGTGGGCGCGACCGCCTCTGCGGAAACGGCGTCTGTTCCGCTTGCACATTTGCTTCTCACGTTGATGGCATCGTGGAATATAATTGTTTATTAATGACGCGACGTAAACATGCAGATCATGACCGCGATAACAGAAATACGTGCTCATAAGAATCCTGCTACCGACCGCAACAGGAGGCGTTGGTAGCTCCGTATTGGTCGCATTGAGCTAAGGCTCCTGTGGCGCGTGCTTGTATTCGTTCGTGAAATCGTGCTATTATTTTCAGTCATCGTTAATTTAATCCCGCACCGGTGGGATGGACGCAGGTAGAGGTTCGCTTCGTACACACGGCATTTCCCACCTCTGGCATAGTTCCAAAGGGTCAAAGTACAATGTCCAAAGTACCAGGATAATACATGACACATGCAAATGATTCTGCTTGCGATGTAACCTAACTCATTGTAGATACTAAGTTAGCTGTTAGAGAAGGTTGAAAACGAACATGTCTGGGATTGATGCTGCAACACACTGTGGACGCAGTACTCGCCTCGCTTCTAATTTTTTTTTTGTATTGAAAGGAATGTAGGCCAGCTGCTGCATTCGCTTCAATAAAAAAAAGGAGGCCGACCACCTGGGGCGCAGAGAGTGCTTTTTCCAAAAAACCGTCTTATCGCTCTCTCTCCCTCTGCCTCCCTCTTGAAGCATATGCGCAGATGCGCTTTATACGCAAGAAGTATGGAGGCTCTGAACTAATAGGGGAAAAAAAGGTGAAGAGGGGACAGCATAACATACGCAGGAAATCGAATCGATTTTCGTGCGATGTCTAATGATTAACGTTGCTAAATGAAACCTGCACTCAACCTCCCGACGGCGTCATTGGGATCTTGCGAGAGTCGCACAAAAATATGACCAAAAAGCAAAGGTTGAAAATGTTCGTTGTCATGCAAATATACCCGCTAACCGTAGTTCTGTTTTGTTCCTGCGAGCCACGAACAGCAGGCTGTTTTGGCACAGTTAGTCCCAGACATAGATCTAACAGATAGAAATACTTCTGGAAAGCCTTAATTCTTTTCGCCACAGCAACCCACCCGTAAGTTTTTCCTGCTACTGGGGTTCTAAAATACGACATCGTCTGAGCTACTCGTGCTCTTACAACCGTATGTAGTCAGAGAGGTAGGACGGCTTGCTTGCTAATGCTTTTTTTAACAGAATTATCCATGCGGAAGCAGGCTTTTGAAATGTAAGCCAGAAACATAGAATGGATAGGCTATCTATTTGCGATAGCGAGCATGGATACATCGAAATGAATGCCTAAAAGCTGTAGACGACGATGGTGCGGCCGCCTGGGGTGGTGTTATGAAGATAAATATCTTCATAACACATAACAAGTGGTGTTATAAAGATAAATATCTTTATAACGCCACTTCACAATTTGACTCCAACTGATGTTTGGTTAAAGTAAAGCTGCTCATCACGCAAGATTAGTCTTACAATGACACTGCGTCACTTTCACTGCCCTCCTTGTTCACGGGTGTGGTACCGCCATATGGGAGCGTGTAGTGTGAAGCAGTACGTCGCCATGCTAAAGCGCGCCGACAATGGGCACTTCGGTCGTCTCAGCGCAGCTGAGGTTACTGTACTGCTGTTTACGGAGCTTTATTAAAGACAAGAGTCTTTCTTCGGTTTCCTAAACGCGAAAACTGTCTGTCTATCTATCTGTCTGTCTGTCCGTCCATCCTCTGAGCCTCCCGGCCAAAACTGATTCAACCAGACGGTGAAAAGTAACTGAGCTAATAGTACTGGTTGCACGGGTCATTCACGTCGGCATTATACACCGCAAAGGAAACGTCATGCCAATTTAGGCAAAATGTTTGTACATAACCGTGATAAGAGCGTTCATTCAGTTAAGAATACACATTAGACTGATATTTACATTAGTAAATGAAGACAATCACCGCCCAAGCACTCCGTACAGATGGTTAGCCAGCGAGGCTGCAAAGAGCAGCCCCGGTGTTTGGCAGTGGCTTAGTTGGTTAATCCCGACGGTGAATTGAAGCCTTTCTCAATTATATAGCTCCAATGCATGCTTTGAAGGTCGTTGGACAGCGACGCTGTCCAACCCACAACGATTACCCATTGCAGCGCCACTTGAATTTCACATGCACTTTAACGGTTTGCGTGCATTCGATGTCTTTGTGCGAGCGCTGCTGAGCAAGTCGGCTTTGTTGTTTTGACGCTGTTCTCCTGGTATTTTTACTTGGTGTGGTCGAAGCGTCTTATATCAATTATGCCTGCGGGATTATAGGCCATCCCACGGAATGTGGAGATCGTCGGAACTATAAACAAGGTTAGATCCTTTAAACAAAAACGTATTCTAAAGAAAAAAATTACAGCATATCCACGGAGTGAATGATGATGAGTGGGCGAAGCTCGGGAGGTTCATCGTAGATCGTGCCGAGTTCCGGATTAATTTAGTTAGCGCGCACGCTACGAATCCTTATGGTTCAACTATGCACAAGTGAAATCTCCCACCAGCACTTCATTGCAAGTAAAGATCCAGTGCATATATATATATTATATATATATATATATATATATATATATATATATATATATATATATATATATAAGCAGTGAAGAAACGGACGAACGTGCAAGAACTTTTTACTTTCAACGTTTCGGCCGGTGGTCCGGCCTTCATCAGGAAGGCCGGACCACCGGCCGAAACGTTGAAAGTAAAAAGTTCTTGCACGTTCGTCCGTTTCTTCACTGCTCATATTCGTCTGGATCCGCAGACACATTTACTGGATTATATATATAAATAAAGAACGAACCCTTGACCCCTTCCCTTTCGTTATATATATATATATATATATATATATATATATATATATATATATATATATATATATATATTATGGGTGGCCGGTGAACGGCTCTCCAACGCGAGCAGCCGGTATTTCTCAATCAAGAAACCCGCTAGGAGACGCTGCCTGCGCCAACGTTGTCTCTCGCGGGTGAGGGCGCGTTCTCCTTCTTTGCGAGCTGGTAGAGCGTTCATCTAAGAAAGAGGGTTTCCATCAACGCGCGCCTTTCTCTCTCTCTCTCTCTCTCACAAGACAGCAGATGGAAGAGTGAGAGAGAGAGAGGCACGCGCCGGGAGAGAGCGCGTGCCTCCCGGGAGATACTGCCGGTTAGGCCTGACGCAGGACAAGGTTAGACTAAGAGGAGCTTCGCCCCTAATAAATGTTGAATCTTCAGAAAGGCGTCACTACACCATCTACGCTTCGTATGTAATAAGATGTCCCTCTATGCACCGTTTGCACTGAAATTCGACCTGCGCAAGATGTTGGTTACGCTCCTCCCATCTATCTGCGTGTTGGCCGTTAAATTTGACATCCTAAAGGTCGTACAGAAACAGGTGGCCATTATATCCTGGCAATAAAGTCGTTTGAGAAGGAGTTCAACGTCGCTTTAAATATATGTTCACGTTATTTCAGGCCAATCTGAAATGCCTCATCTCCGAAGCCATGGTCTCTGCAACTCACGCTTCCTCACTTTAATCGAACGCTGTGTGATGCGTTGTGGTCAGTTTATAAACCTTCATGTTTTATTTCATTTATGCCTAGTTGTGATAGTGAGCGCTTCTTTTAAGTTTTATTCATTTGCAAAGCGGATGTATATGCTGGCATGTAGCTTAGTATTTTTCTCTCTGCTTTGAAAATGGCTTCATGAAGCGCGTGATGTACGCAATATTTAATACCAGGCTGTGTATTTGGTTAGAAACTGTTAACATTCAGTGCAACCCTTTTAACTAACTGCTTCCTTCTTGCACACTTTTGTAATCTAGGGAATATATAGAAATGATGGGGTGCTTTTGGTATTCTACATTTGGAAACTTAATTGCAATGCATTTAATTTAAAGACTATTGCCCGCACTTCAGTAGTATGTCAAGGAGTACGAAAATGATGACAATGATGGCGCTGTATTTGTTTCTCACACTCGAGGCCGCACATCAGGCGAGAGAACACGCGCTATAATTCTGCATTTGGGCGCGATAGTTATACTAAAACACCTGTGGCGGTTATGCTAAAAATGACAGCAATGCAGAATAAGTGTACCCTTGGCATGGAAGCAGTTTTCAGGTGTTGCCTCTTGTGGTATAACATTCGCGGCAGCAGCTGTACGCAGCAGCTGTATGCGTCCCACTATGGCCCGCTTCACTCCTCCTCTGTACCTCGCTTTTGCTATGCTGCGGGACGCTCTACTGACGGCGCCGCCAATGGCGCGCGTGCTTGGGTGCGGCGCAAAGAACGACGTCACCGGACGCCGCTGCCAGTGTAGAAGTGTCTGTGCACAGGAGAAGAACGGATTTTCGTTGTCGTCTGAAAATATACAGCTTGACCCCCCACTGTGGTCTAGTCGCTGTGGTACTCTGCTGCTGATCCGAATGTCGCGGGATCAAATCCCGGCCGTGGCGGCTGCATTTCGATGGAGGCAAAATGTTGAGGTCCGAGTAGTGCATGTTAAAGAACCACTATTAGTCGAAATTTCCGAGGCCCTCTGCTACGGCGTCTCTCATAATGACAGCTGGTTTTCGGACGTAAAACCCCAGAAATTAATCAG
Source organism: Hyalomma asiaticum (assembly GCA_013339685.2). Taxonomy (NCBI): domain Eukaryota; kingdom Metazoa; phylum Arthropoda; class Arachnida; order Ixodida; family Ixodidae; genus Hyalomma; species Hyalomma asiaticum. Next base: position 31,944,041 of record CM023482.1, read on the forward strand.
TCGTATACAGATCTCGCTGTAAAATCACGCTTAGGAGAAATTTGGTCGAGTTTGTACGAGTTCATGTTGAATCAGAAGCGCAAACATAGACGGTGACAAATAAAGGAAAAATCACAGCGTTACAAATGGTGTCGAAGAGACGCTACGCGTTAAGCCAACGGAAATAAAACGTCCCAAAAGATGACGCGAGAGCAGGGCGAATGCGGAAACTTAAAGGGCCCCTAAACCGCCTAGAGGTCGAAATTCAGTTTTGGTGTTGCTTTTGTGCCGGTGTCCGCCACGAACACGTAGCCGCAAGAATTTTTCGAAACGGTGCCGAAATAGCGGAGTTACACGTGTTCGATTATTAAAACGCGGCGCTTGCTTGTTTCGCTCTTTCCTGCGCCACGCACCGGCCGCTTGTGGGTGCCACCTCCTCGCCGAGTGCTCCTCCGAAGGTCACGTGACATACCTCGCCGATGACGCGTATCCGGTTGACGCGCCTCCGCCCCTCCGCCGGGTTCCCGCGTTATTGTTTTGTTGGTGCTGTGCCAACGCTCTGTGTTAGCGGTATCTGTCGTGTTCTGACAGTTACTGCAGTTTCTAGTCGGCTGTACCTGACTTGTTCTCGTGCAAACTGCGTCGCTAGGACCCTGCGTTGCGTCTCGAAAGACTCATCAGTGGCATGAACCCATACGCCACCATACCCATACGGTGACTCGCCGTGCCGAAGCAGGCAGGGAGCGCGTGTATTTGCTAGCAGACTAACCGGAAGTTGAAGTTCTCCTTCGACCAATCAGCGGAGCTCGGACTCTTTTGACGTCACCAAAACCCACAATGTCGTCACGGCTAACTTTGGTGTGCCGGAAATGGCCGGAGAGGCGAACGGGGTTGTTTTTCAAGTTTGTGGTGCAGCCACGGCGCGTAGCGCTGCCGCATTTGACACCGTTCATCGTGGCGCCATTCTCAAATTGATGCGCGTTTTAACTTCAAATGTTCAAAAGAATGTCGGGGGTGGTTTAGGAGCCCTTTAAACTGAATTCTACGTTGCATGCATCCGTCATGGGAGGAGTGAGACGGAAGGGAAAGAGCGTGAGGGATGGAAGGGGCAGAAGAGAGCGTGACGTACCGGGGACGGTAGAAGACAATCGTCTGTCGAACAATCCCAGGTGGTCCTTTCCTTATCTGAACCACAGTCATCATCACGTCATTTGCAGCGAAGAAAAGCGGCTTCCTGGTTACGCCTCTTCGCCTACATTGCAGCTTACGGTGTTTCTACGCTGCCTTCTGCTTCCTGTATGGTGACATAGAATAGCAAACTGCTGCACAGTACGTTGCAAAAGGTGAAGGGATGTCCAGGGCCGAATGTGGCGCGCATAAATGCTTTCGTGCAGCAAACACAACACAGCGGGAAGCGGAACGCGTTCATGCGTTCATCGTTCTAATTCCGATACTGACTCACTCATTCCCGGTGGTGACCGCGCCGCAACAGGACTGGCTACCACACGAGCAACGCAATGTCCGCCGCGGTGGTGTAGTGGTTATGGTGCTCAGCTGCCATCCCAAAGAACTCGAGTTTGATCCAGACCACCGCGGTCACATTTTCGATCGAACCGACAATTCCAGAGGGCCGTGTTCTGTACGTTCTCGGAGCGCGTTCAAGAACCCCAGGTGGTCGAAATCTCCGGAGCCCCACACAACGGCTTTCCTCTTCTATCTCTTTCAGTGCTTTTACCCTACCCCGCGGACGCTCAGCCCCGCTGTCGAAATCGCCTGCACAAATTAGCGTCGTTTGTTTAACCGACCCACAATTATTATCAACACAAAAGGACAAGTGGTTGTTCCACTTGCCGAAGTTCCCACTAAAGTCCCGAGTTTTAGCACCATTTGGTTCTTAGCCCAAGCAATACGCCGTGAGGACGCCGCGGGCCAATCACTTCCAATAGACTACTGCCGACAGGCAAATTGTGCACGTGTCCGCTGCCCGTTCGGTTTTGCTTGCACGGTTTCATCGTTTCCGAACTCTCCCGGTTTATGCGAGTTTGGTGTGCGGCTGGGGAGCGTGCAACGTTTTCCGCAGCTGTCTGATGTCTTATGCCGCTGATGTCTACGTGCAACGGGTTAGCATGCCCACAGTACCCCACCCTCCTGCCAGCTCCTGATTAGCCAGGCTGTCGCTCATGCATTCAACAGCTTCCGTGAAGACACATCTCACTTTCGTGTTATACCGACTCCTGTGACAGAAAGATCAACAGTAATGTAACACTGCAGCTGTTAGTCAAACCATAAAAACATCGGTCATCAGAAAACATCTCCTCGCCTGTGCCTAGCACGCTGACGCCACGGCTAGTACACCACTTCCTTCTCCACTTGACCCCCAATGCCGTGACGTCACTGGCGACGGCGCATGCGCTCATCCTTCGTTCCATCGAAGAGCCCATGTGCGGGCCGTGGCGCACGTCGCACGCCTGTGACCGTGTCTGGTTTGACGGGAACCCCTTTACTGAACTCAGTGAGAAACTTGAAATGCGTGCGGTGGACATCGACAGAAATATGGGTGGCTGGACGTGCTGGGAATATCTGCTGGGAGGTAGGGTGCTACAATTCACCCCAGTGAGCATTTCGTGTAAACAAAAAGCTAGAAAAGCTAGGACCAATCAGGTGCCGATCTACTGCGCTGTATCTAGACTTGCGCTACTGGTGCTAGCTACACGACCCCACAATGCCATTTCTGTAGTGGAAGTGACGCAGTAAAATATACGCGCATGAACAAGAAACGAAAACACAAAGAAATATTTCCATTGACGCGGTGGACCCGAACTCGCAGCGCCCCTCTGCATGACGAAAAGTAGCCGACACTCTACCATTACGTAAGCGGTGGGTGAGCGAGGATATCATAATGCAGCTTACGTTATTCCTTATCTGGCTTCTGTCCTCTTCTTCGATGCGTTAGTTCGGCTCCGCGCGCGCGCATGGAGGCGCACTTTCTCTGAAAATTTGCCGCTATCCACGAGAGGCCAAGTGAAGGCACGGCAGGACTGGAGAGGTGCGCGCGCCTCTCCAGATCTGTCGTGGTGTATCACGGCAGCTTCACGTCAATGATACCGTCCCAGGCCGATTCCAAAGTGCGCCTTTCGTTGCAGATGGCGCTTTCCAGCCGACTACGCTTTTGACTATGATGGCAGCAAGAAAACTGCTGCGTTTAAGGAGTACTGACACGAATTTTTGACATTCTCGTTTTGTTGCTGTAAATCAAAGCACTGGCGTGGAGAACCCCAAAAAGAGTATCATGGTGCCTCGTAAGGCAATGCGTATATTTTTAATACAGCTTCCTTAAAAGCCCACTTTCGGTTTCGATTTCGAGCGGGCGGTTTCCTAGTGACGTGTCAACATAGTCGGACGTACGTCTCAGTCACCTAGGGACAGCAATTCGTGATAGTGTCGCTGCAACTCTGTCGTCTGTGGTCAATTACACGTGGGGCACGCAAACAACGACAATTTCACGGTAGTCCAGTCACTCTGACAGCGATTTCGGCGATTTTTAATACACTGCGCTCTACGTCATAGTAGTGTCCATTGCGCTGGGGATGGCTTGCACTGCTGGGCGACGAAAACTTTAAAACCAAACTAAAATACTTTTTGCCTGTTTCCTAGCTTCCGTGTGCGGGAGGTGTTAACAATACATGGGTAGAAAACGAAAAATGTACATTTTGAGCAGCCGCAAAATCGTGTCAGTACTCCTTTAAGCGCCCAAGTACGGCAACGGTTTTGACGGGTCAACGCGGCGCAAGTAAACATGATTGATGCCTTTGCTTTTGCCTTCGACTGAGTCCAGTTATTGCGTAAACTACTTAACTTACCACAAGGGTTCGATCACGGTCATCGATGTTGAGGAGGAGATTCGTGAACGTGGGTTCATCCACGTCAAACGGTGCCGTACCAGCGAAACACCGATGGCAATGGGCAAGTTCATATCGATGTTTGTGTTTTCCGCGGTTTTACGTACCAGTTTCATGATGCGATTACGAGGGCCGCCGTAGTGGGGGGCTCCGGAAATTTAGACCATCTGGTTTTCCTTAACGAGTACTGACATCGCACAGTACAAGGATCTGAACTTCTCGCCCCCATCGAAATGCAGCTGCCGCGGCCCGGATTCAATCCCGCGACCCTTCGGATCAGCCGATTACCATGGCCACTCGAATACCCTGGCGGGGTGATGCACAATGAACATTAATCTGCTTCTGTGAAGGCACATTTCTCCTTAGTGTTATACCGATTCCTCGGATGGAGGGATCAGCCACATTTCTTTTGTCCCGTGCGTAGGCATGCCTTGACAGACGCACGACTTCATTTACTTCTATCGTTCCACACTGCAGGATAGGTATTCCGGTTGATTGGGACACCGGTCACCACCCCGCGCACTTCCCGGACATCCCGGCCAAGCAGCTGTTCTTTCTGGTCAGCTGCTTCCGCCAGTGCAATCAGAAGCCCGGAATGCGCGAGCGCCTTCACTGCAACCAGCTCCTGCCGCGGCTGCCGGGTTTCAACGACGCCTTCGACTGCAAGGCCGGCGACCGCATGTTCGCCGGAAATAGCGAAATATGGGTGAAGCGCGCTAGCGCGACAGAGAAGACACGCCATGACGACTCCTAAAGCACGTCACTGTACGCGGCAATTTCCGTTGTGTGGCATCTGCGCGTTTTATTTCTTTTTCATGGACCACTTGACACGTTCTTTTGCGAATTTAGGGACATTCTGCTATCATGTTTATCATAAGGACACATATTTTTGTAATGTATCTGTACTTTTACCCCAGTTTTTGGAGAATGACGGGTCGTTGACCGCAATGAACAGGCAGATTTTGCCATGTGATCACGTGCCTGATGTAACCGACGCACGGAAAGCCAGGAAATATTAAGAGAGTCGGGCGCTAGTGAGCGATAGCGCAAGTATTTGCAGGGCGGTCGTCGGATGTTGGACGTTAATTGTGGTGTTAGTGCTGTGCTACAAACGATGTGTGAATTACGCCGTAGACCGAGCTCCAAGTACATTTCAGAAATTCAGGCTGCTTGAGTGTACATGCTTGAATGTACTTGCTGCTTTGTTAGATCGCATTCAACCAAATGCTTTTAAGGAGTTTTTTTCTCTAAAGTACCGAGGCGTGTATGATGCACCTTTATAATTCTCCTCGGAAATTATGCCCTGACTTACATTATTTCCATCATGCGAAAATATATCCACGACAACACTGACTGCGACATAGCGAACTACCATAAGTTGCTTCTATTATATACACACAATCTTGTGGACCCAGTGACGTAACAGAAGGACCCAAATGACTTGCGCATTGTGTTTACGCGATACTATACGTATGCGGGGACTATGTAAAAGTTCGCATTATCCTCACTACAGTGTATATACTGCCTCATGTTGATTTATTGACCTAAACGAAAGTGGGGGCATGTTTGTAAGCACAATGTTTATTTAGATAACGAAAATGTAAGGTTACTTGGGTGGTGCAAATATGAGAACTTCTGTAAATTTTCGGAAGTATTCGATATAGCATTCGACTGGAACCGAAATTGTTCGACGTTCCGCCAAATCAATATTGCCGTCTCGTTTGGTGACTATGAAATCTCAATGCTTCGTGCGTATACTTTTTTCTCTATATATCAGAGCCGCCGTAGCGTCATGCACTGCTCTGAATCATTTCTAGTAAAACTGTGTGACGATGCCACGAGTGCATGTTAATTTAGCAATAAAATGGGCTATATGGACGTGACGAGATTTGAGCACTATGCACTCTTAGCAAGCTTTACACCAGCATGAGTGCCCAATTTGAGAAGCGTCGCTGTGGAAATGCGACCCTTCTCAAATTGAATGTCCCGCAGTGGATAACATTAGTCATGGAGTAAAGCTTGCTAAGAGAGCGTAGGCTCCGCAGCGTAAACAACTGAGAAATGCCCGTGCAAAATTCTTCCGCCACATCCACCTCTGGTCGGCCATAATGGAGGGCCAAAGCTGTAAAGAGTGCTGTTGCTGTGCGGATAAGCGAAGACCGCGCACTGTTCTCCAGGTAAGTGAAAGTGGCTTCCAGGGATTCAATCGATGAACAAATCGCAAAGTACGATTTAGAACAGGGAATGTCGCGGGATCCAACGTTTCCACAAGCGGACTTGTCTTCGTCAGGGCGGCAACTGCCTTCTCCAGCGTTCGTTTATGTACGCCTTTGCACACTCTCCCCCGTCCTCAGAAAGAGAGGAGAAGAAGAGCAGCACGTGCCAACAAAAAAAAAGGGGGGGGGGGGGTTGGGTGCAGGGGTATTTGGGTGACAGGTGTTAGCGTGACTAATATAAATGGCAAGAGCGAAAGCTTCCAAAGAATCCGCTCCTTGACCACATCTTGCAAATGCGTTGTGTGCACAGCGCTAGAAATCAGGATGAAAAAAGGAACACACGCTCGGAACAGAAGTTGCTCCTATGGCATATGTCCCCCCCCCCCTCCACCCCACACCACCTGCACCGCACCAACAGCGCATTTCACCGGAAAGCTTGTGGCTAAAAAAAAGTAACTACACTGTTTAACGCCGTTGTTCTCGTCGAACTGGATGGGGGCTCCGCACCTGAAAGTAGACATTCTGGGAGAAACATTGTTAGCTTGTGCATACCTCAACCTTTTGTTGTCTTTGTTAACCCTCTGCCGTATCTAATCGACTCAAGGGTTCCCTTTGAAAGGCTTATGCCTGTAGGCTGGAGAGTATTGAACCTGTATATGAGATACGATTCCCTGTATTTTCTGTCCCCGGTGAGCAGAAGCTTCCTTGAAGTATGTAGAGTTTCAGTTCATCGAAATTATGACCTGTCATATTAAAATGCTGCGCCACTGCCTTCGGCAGGTTATTCGCGGTGTCCGCGCGGTGCCCGTTTAATCTAACATTAATTGGTTGACCAGTTTCGCCGATGTACTGCTTGTGACAGAGTAAACATTCCAATATGTAAATAACGCAGGCGGTGCGCTAAGAGTTTACTTTGGCATGTGCTAACAGGTCCTTAATGTTTCTATTGCGGCGGTAGGTGACTCTTGGTATTTCCGGAAACGGTTTTCTAAGGCGACCGTTGCTTGTTAGTATTGGATGGTATTTCCGAAGAATATTATTTATGTTTGGAAGCGTACTGGAGTATTTCGTTATGAATGCTAGCGGCTGGTTGGCCTGCGCTTTAGGGACTCTTGTTTCTAGTGCTGGTGTCCTATCTAGTTTAAGCGCGTCATTGTATGCCTTCTTGAGAGCGTCGAGCGGGTGATTTCGTTCAGCTAAGGTTGCCTTTAAATTGCTTAAGTGGTGAACGTAATCCGCGTCGTTGCTACAAATCCTTCTTATGCGCCTTGCCTGTCCTATACATATCCCCTGTTTGCAGTGTCGCGGGTGATGACTCTTATAATCTAGACATTGCTGGCTGTCCGTTGGCTTTGTGTAAAGCGTCGTCTTCAGTTTTCCTTTTTCGATGGATACTGTCGTGTCGAGAAGATCAATTTTACTAGACGAGTGGTGCATGGAAAACTTAATGCTGGGATGAAAGTTATTAAAATGCTCAAAAAAAAATGTGCTTAGTGCACTTACACCATGTTCCCAAATAATAAAGATACCGTCTATGTAACGGAGGTAGGTGCGAGGTTTCAGCGGCGATAATTCCAAAAGCTGTGCTTCTAGTTGCCCCATGAAGATATTGGCGTAGGTCGGCGCAAATGGAGCGCAAAAGCATTCAAGCATCCATCTTCCCCTGAGCTTCTCTTCAAGTTTGGATTCCAGGGACTGAGTGATTCAAAAAACGATTTCCAACGTTTATTTTCCAGTCTGTAAAACCACCGCTGAATCTTTTTCTTAGAACGCCGCGCATCTCTCAGGTCGTGAATTCACTTTGTGTGCCTGTGTCCTTGTTCGGACCACCGCCGAATTGCGCGAAGTCTTGAAGCTCTGTGCTAAACTCCCTTCTTTTGAATGACAGTGATAACTATCACTTGGAGGCTTCCATTGCTTCTGCGCTACGAAACACTGCGCACTCCTGCGCTACGAAACACAAGTTCACAACGGCGTATCATCCTCAGACAAATGGACTCACAGAGCGGCTCAATAGAACTATAACAGAAATGCTCGCCATGTATGTTTCTACGGACCACCGTGACTGGGATGCCGCTCTACCATTCGTCACATTCGCCTACAATACGTCCCGCCATGAATCGTCTGGTTTCTCTCCATTTTTTCTTTTGTACGGCCGAGACCCCATCCTCCCTTTTGACACGCTCTTCCCAACCGTACCCGACGCGACGTCAGAATACGCCCGTGATGCCATATCTAGAGCTGCAGAGGCACGTGAGATTGCTCGTCGTCGTCTTGAGACTTCGCAGGAAAAGCAACGACGCGCATACGACGCTCGCCACCGTGATGCCCACTCCAGCCCTGGTGACATGGTCCTACTTTGGAAACCATCACGGCGAGTTGGCCTTTGTGAAAAGTTGATGTCGCCATATTCAGGCCCCTACCGTGTCTTACCAAAAGTGACTGATGTGACCTACGAGATCCAACCCCTCGACGACACCTCAGCGCGACCTACTTCTGACATCGTCCACGTCGTGCGCCTGAAACGCTATCACTCGAACCTACCAAGCGCCGAGACGGCGCCTTCGCCGCCGGGGGTCATGCAACGAAGCACTACGATAGAAGACGATGGAGACAGCGCCGAGGAAGACGACGTTCGCTGATGTTCACGCGGACGGGGCTCCATCTTGTATGGCTGTGTTCTGCCCGTTGTACAAGGCTTGTAAATATATATTAACTACAGTCCTTCGTCCCCGTAACAATACTATCCAAGTTGCATTCGAGGCCTTCTGGCAGGCTTCTCCCACGGGTATTTTAAACATAGAGCAGTCAGTTCATTTCACGACATGAGAAAAAAAACTATGACTGAGTCCTATGACGGAGTGCGTATATAATCACTGCCTTCAGTGTCGATCCCAGAAAGCCGTTTCAATTTGTCAGAGAAGGTGCGGGATATAAAAGTTAGTTCATGGCAGGTTCTATACATTGAGCCCCGTAAGTGTGTCGTGTTGTCATCGTTAATAAGGCAAAGGTCACAATCGAAAACGAACTACACAATCCTCCTGCCTCTGATGTTTCTCATAGCGCTCTCCCAAAGCAAGTTATGGGTGTTGAAGTCAGCAGTGATGATCCATCGGTCGTTGACCTCCATCAGTATGCTTTTTCGGTCCCTCTCACTCGAACAGAACTACACAATCGTCCTGCCTCTGGTGTTTATCATAGCGCTCCCCCAAAGCAAGTGATGGGCGTTGAAGTCACCAGTGATGATCCGTCGGTCGTTGGTGTCCATCAGTATGCCTTTCGGTCCCTCGCACTCGAATAGTGCCGACAGAGATACGTATGCACCAATAAGCGTGAATGTGACAGTTTCTTGCTTATGCGAGGACACGAGCATTGATTGTCGTCGTCGGGACTAACGTCATGTGAGGTGTACATTAAGTCCGTGCAGATATAAACGATCACTTCGTTCTTCCTTATTGGAAGAAGGCTTCGTAACCGGACAATCTCTAAAGGGTAGGTACGTTTGGTTCACATATAACGAGTATATGGAACCTGTTCGTCTAGCCCCGCCACGGTGGTCTAGTGGCTACGGTACTCGGCTGCTGATCCGAGGGCCGCGGGATCGAATCCTGGCCGCGGCGGCTGCATTTCGATGGAGGCGAAATGTTGAGGCCTGTGTTCTGTGCGATGTCAGTGCACAGCTTTCTCTGCAGTGCTCAGCCTGGGAAGCAGAGGAGGAGGTGATGGAGGAGAATGTGGTAAACGCGATGGAGAAGCAGCAGTCTCGCTTGAAGAAAGGCGCTGACGGGAACGTTGCCCCCTGACTTTAGCGACGGCTTGGCGATGAGTTGAGGGGTCTGCCACCATATCTTCAAAAAACGCTATTTCCGTGTTTATGTGTGGGCAATTTTTCGACATAGCTTCATAGGATCCATTACAGTTCGAACATTTCGTGACAGTGGCGGCACAAGTGTCAGCAATATAAGGTTCTGCGCAGCGGTGGCACACTGCCGCATTCTCGCAGGCGATACTCACATGGCCGACTTCCATACATTTGCGGCATTTCAAAGGTTTCGATATGAATGGCCGTACAACATGTCTGAAGCGTCCAACTTTAACATGGGAGAGCAGGGAGTTCTCTTGAATGCAGTCTTCACGCAGTGTAGATTGCTCAGCCGAGTGACATCAACAACAGCAACATTATTTGTTGGCTTAACAAGAAATGGCAAGTCGTTGTGGGGAATAGTCACATATATGTCGTAAATCACCCCGGTGACTACATCAGATACGAGTAGGCAGCAGCACACCATCAAGGTCCGTGGCACTGAGCAGTATGCTCAACGCACTCGCATGCAGCACGTCAACTGCGAGAACGTTCTTTCCGGTGTTTACGGCAATGTTCTTAATTTCGTATGGCACAAACGTTTCCAGGGAGCTTCATAGAGACTGTTAAGAAGCGTTCATGTTTACGATGATGACATACGGGTGATCCTCCTCCTCCTCGCTTTGTGGTTTCGTACAATCACGAAGTCGTCGTCAGAAGAGTCCTCACTGCTGAGCGAGTAGATGAGGGTATGTTCAGTGTCACTGTCACTGTCATGCGCAATCCGCTTCCCAGAGCCGGTCGTTGCTGACGCGGCGGTTCCCAGCAGAACCTCGGGGTGGTCAACGTCCATCACCACGGAGGAAGTAGTGAAAACCAGTATATTAACATAAACTGTCTCAGAAATTGGCAGAAGCTACAAATAACAGCATTGTTCAAACAGATACTTCATCGTCGTCCGTACGTACATTCAAATTTTTGTAATTCTTTGGAAACTACTTCCCCTGCCGCGCGGAGGCATTCAAGAAGAGTGCGGTGAGACCTTGTGGGCGGAGCTTATAATTATTCTAAACTTGTAACCGAACATCGTTGCGTTTAGAACAAGTATATACGATTTAGGGCAATAAAGCACCCTACTGTTGGATCTCTCACAGGAATGAAGAGGAAAGAAAATTCCAGAAACTGCTTAGCAGAATTGGTCATCGATTAGAGTATATCGCACTCTACAATAGACCTGTCCCGAAGTGGTCATCACGGAAAAATCTCTACATTCCCAACTTGAACCTGAATCAGTAACCACTTCCACTATTCGTGAAGCCAACGCACCTGCTGCTAGCACATTGCTCCCAAATTTGAGCAGCAGTTCTGGTACTTGTTTCCTTAGCAATGCTTTGCTGAGAATTCTTCGCTTAAACTAAAGTGTTTCAGACTTCCTGGAAATGCACGATTATCTTCTTCAAGGCGCCGCCACCTTTATATTAAACTTCTTACAGTTACCATTATCTGCATAGACGCGTCTGTCTATTGGTCGCGCTGGCATCTTTTGCGGGTAGAGCACTGCCTGTGCCGATTGAGGAGCTGCGCTATATCAACAGGCAGCTGGTAGCGCTATATCAACGGAGCGTTACTGTAGCGTGCCGTGGCAAACCTTCATAAACGACTGCTTGAAGCTGCAAGCAGGTTGCCGATCGAGGAGGGCCAGCAGGGAGGACGCGGCGGCGTAGCGAACAAACAACAAACGTTTAATACACTCCTACGGTTGTGTGAGGCGCGCAGTAGAACACAACAAACGTGCGTACAGCAGCCCACTAGAGGAAGGTGACCGCCCACTCACCGAACGCGTTCCCTCTCGCTTTTGATACCATTTCGTAAAGCGTTCCCTGTGTCCTTACGATGCTCGCTCGTTGAGAGCTGTCTGGGGTTCAGCAGACGCGTCCGGTGCCTGCCGGGTGGTCGGCAGCAGGGTGTGGGTGTTCAGAAGGAGAAGAGTGGGGCTCACGTCTACCGCACATACGCAGTACACATGCACAATCGCCACGTGCGACGAGCAAGTTAAAAAAAAATTACAGCATATCCACGGAGTGAATGATGATGAGTGGGCGAAGCTCGGGAGTTTCATCGTAGATCGTGCCGAGTTCCGGATTAATTTAGTTAACGCGCACGCTACGAATCCTCGTGGTTCAACTATGCACAAGTGAAATCTCCCACCACCACTTCATTGCAAGTCAAGATCCAGTGCCTATAGATATATATATATATATATATATATATATACCCAGCTAGCACACAAAGGATTTAAAACGTCTTCGAGAGGGATATCCTAGACGTTAACGACGTCTCAGAGACGGCACGCGTAAGTTTTGGTCTAGAAGACGTCGTATATCTCGTCTAATGTCCGTCTTGTTGCACATAAACGAGATGTTTCCTGAACGTCTTTGAAACGTCATCAAAAAGCTGGTCTTTTCGACGGCTTGGGGGAGCCTCCAATAATCCCATTTACCGGGATTTCTGAATCCGTTTAAACACTTACCAAAGACGCCATCAAAAAGTTGGTCTTTTCGACGGCTTGGGGGAGCCTCCAATAATCCCATTTACCGGGATTTCTGAATCCGTTTGAAGGACTTACCAAAGACGTCATCAAAAAGCTTTTCCTGAAACGTTAGCCGTAATCTGAAAAAGAAGCAGGAATCGTGCTCGGGAACGAGGCGCGCCCACCAAAATTTTGATCTGGTTGCCACCCTCAGAATGTAAGCTAATGCCTTAGGGGTACAAATAACCACAAGACATTTTTTGCACCCCTAAGGCATTAACTCTGTGGTTCTGAAGGTGTCAACGCGATCATTAATTTTGGGGGGCACCCCCAGTCCGCGGACGCCGTCCCTGCCTTTGTGGTAGTAGCTGCGACCTGCTATGTTACCAGCTGCACCATAATCTTTTCGATGCTGCAGAGTGGGGGTAGTGCGAGCCGAATACTTTTGTAGTTACGTCCTAGGAAGAAGTCCTGGCATCGCACTTGCCTGGAACTCTTTTTTTTTTCTCGTGGTTAAAGGCATCAGCAATGAGTGCAACAGAGCAAAAATAGTGCAGTAAGGTAGGTACACAGTTGTCAACAAAGGCTTCATCAATCTTAGCATTTAAGTTAAAATTGGTTGTCATGAATACAAAAATCAATCTAGCATGTAATTTGTAGAGTATGGAGCAAATCTACCAAAAATAGTAATGACATATCTTTCTACAGTGAAGGATAGACAGTTTCATGGCAAGCGGCCTAACAAGGAGGCCTCTGTACCAATGATCACGAAGTCGAAACACTGCTACATCAACATTTTATTGAGGAACTAACTTGTGCAAGTTAAAAAAAGAAGAAAATCAGAAATGCGAGAAAAACAAAACCACATTTATTCAAAAGGAACTGCAGAAGAAGTACTTTAAATATATTTGGAACTTATTAACCGCTAGAGGCTTACAAAAAAGAGCACTAGTAGTCACACAATAATCAACAGCCAGACGACTATGCGCTTTTCACCATGAGAGCAGCGCATCCGGTTATATGAGCAGAGACAGAACAATGGATGACTGTGTGATAGCCGCTTTCAATCACGTTATGCAGTATATTCACCGCATAAAATCAAGGAATATAATCAAAAGAACTCAAATATGACTCAGACATGAAAGTGAAAATTTGTCTAGGACATCAGCTGATGTAATGAGGCAAACTTTAAAAGACAACCAAAAACATCAATCAAGTGTCAATGAATATTGACCAAAGTGACCTTCAAAGAAATTAGCGCACGAAATATTAACAAAATCGGTATAATGAGCAACGTCACAATGCAGTGCACAATCTGTCGCAGCGAGGAACGTTGCATCGAAGCAACCTCCGTTTCATAATGAAGCTACATACGTGCTTGAAGTCGAATACAGTGGAGACAGTGTTGAGGCGACGAAAAAGAAAAAAAAGAAGCAATATTCTCAATTACATATACAAAATGCAGATGTGGCTCTCTACGAAGCACTGTATTATGCACATATATGCAAATCTGACATGAACGGCGATCAGACTGGCAGGCATCAGTTGGAAGCCAAAAAAGAAAAAAAAAGATTTTGGCACAGCAGATGAAGCTACTCCTAAAAAGGACTTCAAATAACCATCAGATCTACATGTGCAGGATTAAGCTGAGTCTCCGAATTTCGCCCTGTTTCACATTTAAAAAAGCACCTGTTACCTTATACCTAGTCATTAAACAAAACACTTCGAACAGCCAACTCCTTTGAGAATGCAACCTCCACCAAACGCGCAACCAGTTCACGTTCACACTCATCAAAAACTATTTGTAGTATCCAGGCTTAGTGCAGCTGGTGAATACGATGCTACTGGCATCATATGACACGCTGAACCGCCGTCACAGAAATGCTTTCAATGTAGAACATCGGTGGGGCCGTGGTAGAACGCAGTTGGTGCCCTATCAGGTTATCCATACAACCGCCGATTAAACCGCATGTATTCCTGCAAAGGAAAATAAAAATGGTGCCGTTATTTTCTATAAAGCTGTTCTACAACTGTGCTTTGAGGAACTAAATTTGAAATGCATCTCTGGGTGTGTTCCAATACTCACGGTAGACGGCTAAATAGACGGCTACGTAACAGCGGCCATCTTAAGTCCCATTCCATTTCTAACGTAGACGGCAAAATAGGCAGCTTCGCGAAGACGGCATACGAAGACAAAAACGATGCAGGCTACTTTGCTGTCCAAACAAGATGGCGGCTGCGAGGATTGCTTGAATATCCACGAACCTCGCCGGAGCGGTCGTCTGCTCGCAAATAGGCGCTTTCTTACGCAATTTATGTGAGCTGCATTGAGTTTTTCGTAGATTGGAACACGAAATAAGCTAAATGAACGAAAATTGGGAGCGTTCTTTTCAACTTTCTTTTGTCGACGCGAGATGGCGCCTCGTCATGTATACGTCATCTGGGCGCGTTCCATTACTCGGACGGCAAGCACGCGAAGCTGTCCTTGAAGCTGTCAAGGTAGGCTGTCTACGATGCTGTCCAGAATTGGAACACAGCCTCTGTCATAGACTGCGCCCTTTACAGGAAGTGCTCATAATATCCTGCAACTTGCAATAGATAAACACTCAAAATGAATTTTCCTCGAGTGCCTGTTTCTTCTGCACTGCTGCCTGCACCATATATATATATATATATACATATATATATATATATATATATATATATATATATATATATATATATATATATATATATATATATATATATATATATAAATTTAACGAAGCAACAAACTATGAAGCCTAGGAAAGCATAGAAGAAGTTATTGGGGTTCTAATTGTAGTATTATACTTGTGGAGTAAGTATAAAGGAATTTAAGCGGACGAAAAGACAAACCTGCCTTCAGTGGGAACCGAACCCACGACTTTCGGATAAGGCGTCCGATGCTCTACCGCTGAGCTACGAAGGCGGTCGTTCCCCCCGTCCCTTCTACCGGGTATATGTGCACATACGATCTAACACTCCCAGGATTGTATGTAGTACGTATACCTATGTACATATATACGAAGGTCAGCGAGCTCCGCCGAAGCTTGGACGCTCGTGCTAGATGCCCAGCGATGAAAAGGAACAGAAGAAAGAAGTCAGGATGCAACAGCCGGACTGCGGCAAAGGCGCTGTGTCAGTCTCTCTCATTTACAATATACAGTGGTGTTCGGGCCGTCTCCGCAGGAAACTTCATGCATCTGCTGATGCTACCACTGCCGAATAGTATGACACTCGTGAACGTTAAACTGCACATTACTGATTCGTAGTTTATTTTGGACGCATTCCCATACGCAGCATGTAGAAATCGAGTGACACACATGCTTCACACTTAGACGGTGAGAATGTTCTTCGAGGCCTGCTTACGTGCTCACTGCGCACTCGGTATGAAAGGGACCCTGCAACACTTTTTGAACACACTGAGCAAACGGTGCCAATCAGTCGTTGAGACTCCTGTGAACGTGTGAGCCAAATGTTATTGTGCTGCAAGCAGCAGTGTATTTGCAGTTTCATATTAAGTACATCATGCAATCGCCTGCTATTGTTCCAACAAGTGACGTCACTAGCGGCACTGACCCACGACTTGCCTGCTCTTCTTTCAACAAGTAACGTCACTGGCGCCAACGACTAGGTCCCTTCGCTCACCTCGGTCTTTTTAAAGACAGGCACTCAGATTGCCTTTATTTCTTTAATGCAAAATGAAGAAATATATAATTCTAGACTACCTTTCCGTGACCGTAAGTTCAGGCAGTGATATATGTGCCTCGAGCAATGTAGTCGGCGGCCTAGTGACATTTGTTGGAACGAAGAGCGATGTGAATTACAGCTGTGTTTGAAACCAAATAAAAAATTCCCTGGTGCGCGCAGCTCAATAATATTTGGCTCGCACGTTCACAATAACCTCCACAACTGTTAGGCATAGTTTGCTATCGAGATTCCAAATGTTGCAGGGCTCCTTTAGTAAATGGGACCTTCAAGGTCGCGCGATCGACGAGCACAGTGACTGCGCACCACAACTGTGCATAGCATCAACAAATTTTCGCTGTGGCTTCGATTTCGCCTGCACAAAACTGCCTTCCATGGCCAGATAATAGTGAAGTTAGTACAATGCAACGAAATATGGCTCATTTGGGGTAGCGAGCATGTCGCGGGGCAGGAGAATAATCTCACGTTCCGCAGAAAACTGTTGAATGGCACCGTGGCTTTGATTTGACGATATAGGTATAGGCATGCACAGCTAGATCCCGGCACCGGACAAGCTGGCGGTGCCCGTAATATATAATAAAAATAAACAAAATACGTCCAAACGTTCATGTATAGGCTGACGCCTATACCCATAGCCCGACGTAATAATTTAGTTCGTTATTCGTCCCCTTATCCTCTCTGTCCTGCGCTATCAGCCCAGCAACCTGGTTCAAGTCTTCACTCCCCAGTCCGTACCACTTGAAAGACTGGACAGCTTATGGCATACCAAAAATCTACTGTGCACAACGGCGTCCCTGTAACAACACTGTGGAACCAGATAACAGGTCGTCTAATTGTTTTGGTATTTGCGGTCTGCAAGAATGACGAACCCCAAAATGCAGAAAACAGCAACAGCGTCGACAATGAGAAATAATAATAACGAACATTCGCAAACGAGTCACATGCCTCTGACAAAGTTTAAATGTGACCGAGAACGAGCACAACGACACTCATGCTCATATGAATGCTGACCTGCGAGAAGTCATTCCAACACCATAAGACGCCATGATTGCCTGCGGCAGTTCTGCTGACATGCCACAACAAACAATGCGCGATTTTTACATCCACATCACATGCACGTAAATTTCGCAGCCCTGAACTGAAATCTCACGACTGCAATGCCACAATGAAAGAGAGAGAGAGAGAATTAACTTTATTAAAGGTCCTGAAGGGGCAGGGGTACCCATTACGGGGGCCGGCCCGGTGGCTCCACCCATGTGGGGACTGGGAGTCTGAGCTCGCCAGCCACCTTTTGGGCCTTCTGGACGGCCTGGTGTTGAAGGGCCCTGTAGGGGCTCTTAAGGTGGGTGATCCATTCGTCCTCGGTGGAAGGAGACCCGAAGCTAGCGTTTAGCGCGGGACACTGCCACAGCATGTGGTTCAAGTCGCACTTTGCATTTTGGCATTTGGGGCATTCGGGCCCTATATCCGGGAGGTATTTGTTGCAGATATAGGGGCTGGGGTAACTGTGCGTTTGCAGAAGTCTAAGCGTTAGTTGTTGTGCTTTATTTAGTGTTGAGTGAGGTGAGGGGAATTCCTTTCTAGATAGCTTATAGTGCGAGCAAATCTCGTGATAGGAGAGGAGAGGCTCCTGGTGCGTGTTGGGGTCCCCGGCCGGTGAGCCGGCCCGCGTCCCTGTGCGGCGCGTAAGATCTCGCGCGAGGTTATGGGCCAGTTCATTACAGTTGGGGACCCCTGGTTGAACGTTGAGGCCTTCATGCCCCGGAAACCAGTAGATGTGCTTATCTACGTTTATTTCAGTGGTTGCTAGAATGCTTAAAGCCGCCTGGCATATTGTACCGCGGCGGTATGCCAGTGCAGCGGGTTTGGAGTCGGTGAAAATTGTGTCGCGCTGAGGGAGGGCTAGGGCAAGGGCAATGGCCACTTGTTCAGCCTCGCAGGCGTTCGTTGTTTCTACGGTAATTGCATTGAGGGCTGTCCCGTCGGGGGCGACCGCCGCAGCCGCAAAGTAGGGTTTGTCTACGTATTTAGCGGCGTCTACGAAAGCCACATATGTCGCGTGTAGTGTGGCCGCTTTTAGTAAGGCTTGAGCGCGTGCCCTCCTGCGAGTCTGATTATGCACCGGGTGCATGTTCCTGGGGAAGGGTGACACTGTGATTTTATCGCGAAGGTGTTGCGGTAGTGGTGTCAGATCGTTGACTTCAGTTGGGATGGGAAGACTTATGTGTGAGAGGAGTTACCGGCTGTCGAGGACAGGCGTATGAGCTGGGACATTCTTTGTGCCTCTGTGATTTCTTTGAACGTGTTATGTACCCCAAGAGCTAGCAGGCGCTGCGTGCTTGTCGTCATGGGTAGACCAAGTATTCGTTTCGTGGCTTTTCGGATGAGATTGTCTACTTTGGTTTCATCGCCCTTGCTCCAGGGATGAGCGCAAGCAACGTAGTGAACGTGGCACATTAAGAACGCGTGAAAGATGCGCAGTAAGCTCTCTTCTGTGAGTCCCGCGTGTCTGTTAGCGACGCGTCGGGTGAGGTGAATGACTGCCTCAGCTTTTTTGGCGAGATGTGCGATTGTTAAGTCGTTTTTGCCATTCTCCTGCAGGGTAACGCCCAGAATTCGAACGGACGACACTATCGGGATATCCGAACCGTCCGTTGTGGAGAGGTGTATGGTTAGTTCGCCGTTGTTGCGGCCGTGTTGCGGTGGCAGAAGCAGCAACTCAGAGTTAGATGCCGAGAGTTTGAGGCCCGTGGGCTTTAAGAATTTTTCTACTTTGTTGATTGCTTCCTGAAGGCTAGCTTCGATTTGTCCGTCGCTGCCTCCAGTGCGCCATATAGTAATATCGTCGGCGTAGAAAGCGTGCTCTACGCCTTCGATGTGTTTCAGCTCTTGCGAAAGTTGTCGGAGGGCTAAAT
The DNA here is from genome assembly GCA_013339685.2 of Hyalomma asiaticum. NCBI lineage: Eukaryota > Metazoa > Arthropoda > Arachnida > Ixodida > Ixodidae > Hyalomma > Hyalomma asiaticum. Next base: position 31,963,111 of record CM023482.1, read on the forward strand.
TGAAAAGGAACGGTAAGAGCACCGACCCTTGCGGGGTGCCGCGCGGGCCGAGGTTGTAGGTGTGTGAGTTGAGATCTCCAACTTTAAGTGTAGCCGTTCTGGCTCTCAGGAAAGAGCGGACGTATTCGTAGAAGCGGCGGCCTAATCCAGCCTCTTGAATTTCGTGCAGTATATGAGCGTGACTTACAGTATCGAAAGCTTTCTCTAAGTCGAGAGCTAGAATTGCTTTGAGGTCTTTGCTCCTTACTCTAAGTAACGTCTCCTGCAGCATGAGGAGTATGTCCTGTGTGGCCATAGCCCGCCTGAACCCGACTTGATTGAATGGAAGAGGTGCTTTTGCTCTGCATGTTTGGTGACTCGGCGGAGAATGACGTGCTCCATGACCTTACCCACGCAGGACGTGAGGGAGATGGGTCGTAGAGAGTCGAGCTCCAGGGTTCTGTTGGGTTTGGGAATGAGAGTGACGGTCGCGGCCCTCCATTCTGGCGGGACGCTCCCTTGCTCCCAAACCTCATTCATGTAGGTGGCTAGTGATTCGATGTCATTGTCAGCCAGGTTGCGGAGTAGCTTGTTGGTGACTCCGTCAGGACCCGGGGCTGACTTAGTGTTGAGTTCTGCTATTACCGCGCATATTTCAGCGCTGGTTATAGCTTCCTCAAATGGGTCGTGTGTGACCCCCGCGTATGGTGGGTAGTCATCATGCGAGCTGGGTTCTGTGCATAGATACCGGGCTGCTGTAGCTTCTAAAATCTGCGCATCTGTAAGTTGCTGCCCTCGCGCTTTGTGTAACAGTCTATCCAGGGTTAGCCGTTGCTCTGACTTGGTGGGCTTATCGCCGAGCAGGTGCTTGAGAAGGTCCCATTTTAGACCTTTTCTCATGCGTGCGTCGAGCGAATTACACACCTCATTCCACTGTTGACATGTTAGTGACGGATTGTACTCTTCGATTTGTCGGTTGAGCAATGCAATTCTTTTTCGTAGCCTACGATTGGTCTTTTGCGTTCTCCATCTTTCTTGAAGACTTCTGTGAGCCTCCAGGAGATGTGCGAGGTGGCGGTCCATGTGGTCGATGTTGCGCATTGTAGAGATATTTTTGGTAGCTTTTTGAACTTCCTGCTGCAGTCTCGTAAAGAGTTCAGCGAGGGAATTGTAATGGTTGGTGTCTTGTTTGCGTATTTGCCTAAAGAAGTCCCAGTCTACTATTTTAAAGTGTCTGGGCTCGGGGCTGCCTACATTGAATGTAGTGCTACAGATAAAGTGATCGCTACCTAGGTTAGCTTGCAGATTAACCCAAGTGGGATCCGATACGTTGCGTACTAGGGTCAGGTAAGGGGATGAGTCCCGTGACACTGAGTTACCTATGTGTGTGGGGGTAGAAAGGTCGTTGAGTAACACGAGATTGTGTTGCGTGATATGCGTTTGTAAGTGGCGTCCTTTCTTTGTTGTGCGATTGTAACCCCAGTCTACGTGGGGGGCGTTGAAGTCCCCCGGGATGATGAGGGGATGGCTGCCTGCTATCTGCGTCGCTTTAGTTACTAGTGTGGTGAATGTTTCTGTGCTGTGAGAAAGTGAACTGTACACGTTAAGGATAAATATAGATTGCTTAATGCGAGCGTTGGGGATGATTTCTATCATCTGATGCTCTATTTTGAGGTCTGAGCGCACTGCATGTGTCGTGTAAGCGTAAGGCTTAGCCACACAGGTGGCTATGCCTCGAGCGTTGCTCCCACAGACGGCCTCGACTCTGTATCCACGAAGAGCGAATCGGTCGATACGCGTTTCCTGCAGGAGAATGACGGCCGGTCGTTGGGTTATAGAGCCAATGAATTGTTGTAACGTTTCTCTCCGCGTACGGAGGGTACTAGTGTTCCATTGCCAAATTGTGAATGATTGTGACGACGCCATTTTAAGGCCTAGGTATTAGCCCAGCGCGCTTTCTGCGTGCCAGGTCCTCCTCCAACACATTAGTCCTCGCGTCCATTTGTGCTGGCCATGCAGCCAGCTCGTGAAGTTGTTTCTGCATGCTCTCGAGCTTAGCGTTAAAAGCGCCATACTCGGCCATGGTCTCCGCTCGGTACTGTTCTAGTATCGCGTATATGTTAGCTGTGAACCGTTCAAACTCGCACTGCTCTTCGACCTGAGGCGTCGAGCCTGCTCGTTTCTTAGCGCCGCGTATCGAGACGGGGCCGCCGCTAACGCTACCCTCGCGCGACTCGGGGGCTTGTTGCTTTGCTAGCTCTGCTTTAAGCGATTGGATTTCTTTAGCCTGCTCCGCATACATGCGTTTTACCTGTGCTAGTTCTGGGTCAGGTTGCTGTGGCAAGTGTCCCTTACGCTGCGCTGCGCGGGTCTCACCTTTGGGCTTGCTTTCGTCGGCGACGGCGCTGACGACGGCGGCGCTGACGACGGCGGCGCACCAGGTAAGGGAGCTGGTAGCGATGTCGGCATTCGCGGTCGCCCGTGCGGTGTGCTTCGCCGCATAAGGCACACACTGGTTGGATGCACACGTGGGGGTTGTCCGTTGGTAAGTGTCCGCATTGGTCGCATACCTTGGTTGAAGGAGTGGGGCACACGTCTTGGCGGTGGCCCACTTGGCCGCAGTTGCAGCAGGTGTCGATTTGACGCTTGTACAACGTGCAGCGGTAGATGACCTGGCCGCAGTAGACGTAGTTGGGCACTTTGAACCCGTTGAAGATCAGAATCACCGTTGCAGTGTTCTTGATGCGGCGCGCTCCCAATAGGCTTGGGTTGCGCTGTTGGATTAGCATGCGGTGGAGTGCGGCGTCGTCGAAGTTAGTGTCGACGCCGCGAATCACGCCTCGGCTCGTGATACCGGCAGGTGAAAGGTAGGCCGTGACCGGGTGTTTCTGGTTGGTGAGGATGATCTCGGTTACTCGACTGTACGCTGCTGCATTAGTAGCGCTAGGCGTACTGACGACAAAAATGTTCTGCATCGAGTTGAGACAAATAATGTCCTCCTCCGTTACCGACGGCGGTAGTTGAGCTGCCATGGTTAGTGCGGCGAGAATCCTGTGCAGGCTGCAGGCTTGTACGTTGAGGCCGCCGCCCGGTCGTACGATGACCCGATTATGACTGCGTGGCATCGCCGGCAGCCGACTCGCAGCTGCGACGCGTCGTAGAGTAGCGTTCCGCTTCGCTTTCGCGTCTGGTTGCGCTCCCGGCTGGCGGGCTGCGTGTGATTTCTCCCGCGATTCTTGCCGTCTTTTGAGAACGGAGAACCATCCGTTTCCTTGTAATTCCTCAGGGGCGATGTTGGTCCCTTCCATGGCAACCTGCTGCGGCATCTCGCAGCTGGCGTGGGAGCGCCGTAGGCGGGAAGGCTAGGCCTAACCTCGCCTAGGCTTAGCTCGCCGGTGCAGCAAAAAGGCTTCTAAAATGGTGAAAAACGAGCCCACCTTGGTGAACCAGGTGTCGAAATGTTCAGGTGAACTTCGCGGATGAGGATCCGTGCAGCTCAGGAAGATTCGAGGCCGTTGACTGGTCGAAATTGGCATCCGCAGTGGAACGCGATGTGCGTGCGGCCGCACTCTGCGCCGCCACTGCAGCGTCTCCCAATGAAAGAACGCGCGGCAACGGTTGCCCAGCAACGCGCGATATCACATATCACGTGCATGTATTCGTCTGTGCAAGACACGTGTAAATTACTACTATCCCACATTGTTGTACAGGCGCTGCACTCGCTACCAGTAACGACCAAATGACAGGATGGTGGGAACGAATCAATGCACTCCTTACTCACTAATCAGGCTGAACGCGCATCACAAATCAGGCTGACCTAAGAACGTTCCGGAATGCATTTATACATCTGAATAATAAAACCACAGGTGATCTGAATAATAAAACCACAGTTACGTTGCTTTGCGTTTAATGCGTCAACTATCTTAGAGCTTGCATAGCATTAATGCTCCTTGTATCTGTCACAGACCGATTTGCCCTATCCGCGCAACATGAGTGATCTCACAGGCATCATGCTAAGCCATTCAAATGTGGTACTTACATTTGTTTTCGGCGAGACCTAGTTATTGGTGTTACGGGGTCCAGTCACAGAAGCGCCGGGATTGAACCAGGGTTAACGTAAGGAGGAAAGTAGAAAGAACATAATGCCACCACACAAACACACGCAGCAGTTGCAGCACGGTAACGGAATTTTCGCCAGAAAGGAAAGAAGAGCCGGCCGCCAACAACTTGACTACACTCTGACTCCGCCGCCAACCACGCAAACGAGCTTCGCTGCCTTTGCTTCCAGCCTGCGCCCTCTCGCCTTATCTCCCCGGAAACCGGCGAGAAGGAGCCAGACATTCTGGCGCCTCCCTCCAGGCCCCATTGCAGCTGGCGACGTCTCGGCGCCGTGCATTGTGCCGACGCCCGCCGACGCTTTGAGCCATGCCCTGCGTTTTTATTTCCGGTGAGGAGGGAGGGGGGGGGGCGGTATTCTTCCACGTCTGCTTACCGTCTTGCGTAGGACGTTTCGAAGACGGATTCATTGTCCCTTTGATGTCGCTCCCGCTTAGTTCGCGTGGCTGACGTCTTTGAGACGTCAGCCACGCGAACCAAGACGTTAATCCCCCAATAAGACGTCTTTTTTGGTCTTGTGTGCTAGCTGGGTATATATATATATATATATATATATATATATATATATATATATATATATATATATATATATATATATATATATATGCGCGTTGCCGGTGAACGCTTCTCCAACGCGAGCAGTCGGTATTTCTCAATCAAGAAACTCGCTAGGAGACGCTGCCTGCGCCAACGTTGTCTCTCGCGGGTGAGGGCGCGTTCTCCTTCTTTGCGAGCTGGTGGAGCGTTCATCTAAGAAAGAGCGTTTCCATAGCCAACGCGCGCCTTTCGCTCTCTGTCTGTCTCTCTCTCTCTCTCACAAGACCGCAGAGGCACACGCCGGGAGGCACGCGCTGAGGGCGAGCGCCGAGGGCGAGCGCGTGCCTCCCGGCATGCGGGTTCCGCCTAACGCCTGACGCGGGGCAAGGTTAGACTAAGAGGAGCTTCGCCCTTGAAAAACACAAGAGCTTGGCGGCCGGGCTACACAGGCAAACACCTTGCTTGGAGTTCTTCTTAAGTTCCGTTGTGCCGTTTCAATCGTAACACAGTGACCCGCCGCGGAAGGAGATCCCGATGGACAGGAGACGGCATCCGCTGTCCGGAGGGATGACGCTGGTCGGTGCTTGGAGCTGGTAGCACTTGTGGCACAGCTTTCTTAAGCCCGGAACACCAGGGTGCTTTCCAATGTCGTTGAATGTTCTGGTCGGAATTCAGATGCCTCAGAAGGGTCTGCTCGGATTTCTTGTTCACAGCATGCGTCTGCTAGACCCGCACAGAGAATCAACGACGCAGTTGGCAAGAGCGAGACATTCTCACTGAGCTCCGCCAGGCTTAATTCCCACACAAAAGGGACACTTTTACTGAATTTACACCAGCACTAAATACACACATGAATCAGTTATACGCTTCACAAGACGTGATGAAAGTGAACTCGTAAAACAAAATAAACCACTACAAATCCTACATCAGGAAGAAAAACTTTTGAGGATGATTCCCGATATAGGAGCTTCGGCATAATTTATCGGCACTGCCATCAAGACTTCCCCCATTTTCGAAGAATCCGGAAAGAATATTGCTATGAAGCGCGACTCCAGCTGCTGGCGGTGACCATATTTGGAAAAATTGTTCTGTAGCCTTTTTCGAGGACAGTTATTCATTTCTATGGCGAACTCGAAGCACGCCACGTACCCAACAATATTCTTACAGCTCACACTATACGCGCATATAAAAAGCCCTAAGTCAAACCACGAAAAAGCCTCTGCATATTACAAGACACAACACTCAAAATGCGTCTTTCTTCTCCGAGCCTGTTATTTCGCTTTGGTTCTGCATGGTCTGCGAAGAGCCTCAATTGTCACACGCGCACGAGGTGGTCGTTCCTTCGACCCTGTTACGAAAACACGGAAGGCGAAACACTTGCTGGCACACAGTTTTTCTGCTCACTCGCGTATTGTATTCTCGCGGCAAGCTTTCTCCGACCCTTCGTTCGACAAAAATGTGTTTCCCTACAGCTTCGCGTCGGCCGGCCCTCATGCGCTTCTTCATGTATTACGCATCTCCACCGGTACAGCGCGACATGAGGAGGTTATTCGGCCTGCTCCTCTCAATCGCTCTTTAGCGAACAACGCATGTCTCTCCCGCTGCCGCTGGGTGAGATAGCCATGCCTCTCCCTCCTGCTAATCATGCAACCTTGACCGCGTGGGCTCGCTCGGCTCAGACATGCTACATTGAGCTTTTCCCTACTTTCCTTTTCGTTTGCTTCGCTGTTTCGCGCCTCACATTCTCGCGTTTCTCTGTACCTCTGTCTGTCCATGTTCGTTTCGGGTGTCGTTTACGCTTCGAGCATTTGCTCGCGTCCATGTGTTGGCAGAGCTGACATCGCGTGCTGAGAGCACGTCTCGTTCGTCTCAGCTGCAGTACTGCCTGTGCAATCAGAATGATTGGAGCTGACATGAGCGACTTCCTAACGTACGAGCAGGTCATCTGATTTCTGCAAGCTATACTCGCCTTCCTCCGGGCTACGTAGTTCGCACTGTGGCGGACTATCCTCAATGACATCTTTCTCTTCACCAAGCGCTTCTGCACACGCTTCCACTCACCTCCCTTACCACAGTTCTCGTTGAGCAAGTCGGTAGTACCGTGGGCTTCCCCGCTGCTGCTACCCCGACGAACACACACAGCGACAGTGTCAAATCCGTTACAGCTAACCTAGCTGTACCTACGGTACTCTCTTGGCACCGGGCCTCATCTACGATCTCAAAGGTCTCCGTTGCCGTTTCCGGCACCTCTACTTCCCTGGTTGTGCACTCATGCAGTTTTAACACAGAGGCGTTGTCACACTTCGCTTCCTGAGTCTCCGAACCATAGCCCACGTCAGCTAGCTGCGCCTCCGCGAGTTCCTGCACAGCTAGCTCACAAGCTTTCGAGCTCGTGATTACCTTACTTACGCTAGCCTCCCTGTACAGTAGCCCTTTCTCACACAGAATCTGATCTGATCTATTCGAAACCAGGTAGGGGTACTGCGGTGGAAGCGTACGCGATACAGAAGCTTCCGTTTGGAGTGGTCTGAAAGGACTTCTAATAGTTACTTTCGCGATGACAACACAAACATTCTGAGCTCCTAAAGCTTCCTTGGTGCACGCGCGCTTATCCGTTAACATCTCAGATTCCACGAATGAGCTGTGAACCACGTCGGTAGTAGCCGCGGAATCGCGAAGTACGAGACAGGGTTTCCCTTTACCTCGAAGTCGCGTATGTACGGTTCGAGCAGCTTCATGCTCTCATCACTTCCACCTGCGGCCGAAAACAGTATCTTGGCCTCCGTACACTGCGCTGCAATGTTCCTTAGTTTATGACAGTTGTAGCAAAGGAACGGTTTCCGCGCTTCTAACCTTTCGCTGGTCTGCCTTTATCTCAGGGGTCTCATCCCACACGGAAACATTACTCTTAGGGCTTCCCTCAACCAGATGTTCCCGCCTACTTTGGAAGGGCACGTCTTTGGGCCTGCTGAACCTAACATCGTAATCGCCTTTGTGACCGACCTTGACTTCACGAGCACGATGCATCACATATTCCTAAGCTAGCTCGGCTGCACTCACCACCGTGCCAACATCTGGCCTATCTTGTACCGAGTATCTCACGCTCTCAGGCAACCTGTTATAAAACAGCTCACGTGCGAAACACTGAACAATCTTCGGATGATTACCGTAGGCCTTCTCCTCACTGAGCCACTCTTCCATGTTTCACATATACGCGAACTCTGTACGACTCGTTTCTGCCTTTTGCCATTTCGCGGAGCTTCCGCCGAGAAGGTTCCGCGGGGAGCCTATACTTCCTCAGCAGGCTGCACTTCAATTTCTCGTAATCGTCGGCTCCGTCTCTGCTCAAGCGAGCGATGGCTTCGGCTACTTCGCCATGTAACAGCGTGAGCGCTGTGGCCACGACTCGCGCGAGAACTCTTGCTCCACGCACGTCCGCTAGAAATTCCCCAACAAGAAATCAATGCCCTCTCCGAGCTTATAAGGCAGCACAAACCATTTTAAATGATACGCGCTGTCCTGCACTGTTTCTATCGCTCCTCCGTCGTTCTGCTGGATGCGTTCTATTGCAAGCGCGAGTCGCTTCTGCTGAAGTGCGTGTTCCCTGTTTTCGCGCTCCTCCCGTTCATTGCGTTCCCGTTATTCCGAGCTCGCGTTGTTCTTTACGTTTATGTTCCTCGAGCTCCTTATTACGTGTGCCTTCCTGCTCTTCCCTCTCTTTTGTCTCCTTTTTTGGTACCCCCTTCTCTCGAATAATCTCAAGGCATCCCGGTAGCTCATCATCCTCAGCCTCTAAAGCCTCGATCAACTCTGGTTTCTGGAGTGCATCGATCACATCCAGGCGCAACAGCTTCGTAACCTCCAAGAACTCCGGTTTACGCAGCAACTTCAGATTCATGGCTGTTTTCAGTGCTGGTCTCTCTACTGTACAGACTCTTTTGCGCAACCAAAGAAGGCGACAATAGTTCGAATTACCTGCTCTCTTCTAACCCTTTAACAAAAGCCTGGTAAAACTCGGTAGAGAAAAGTCCCGCACTCACCGTTCCGCAGCCAAAAATCCGCGTTGACCATTGCGAGCGCGGCTTCCACTTTCGGCGTGGCAGACGAGGCTTGGATACAAATCCTGCACTGCCAACCAGTTTGTTACGGCGGCATGGCGTCGAAATGCATCAGGGACTGCTTGAAGCTCGAACCAGATTGACCATCGAGGAGGGCCAGCAGGGAAGACGAGGCGATGTAGAGAACAGAAACGTTTAATACATCGCTACGGATGAGCGAGGCGCTCAAAAGAAAGTACCGACATGCGTACAGCAGCACACTAGAGCAAAGGTGGCTGCCGACTCGCCGACTGCTTGAGCGGAGTCTTCCCTCTCCCTTTTTACACCTTTCGTGAAGCATTGCGAGTGTTCCTTATGATGCTCGCTCCTTGATACCTGTCGTGGGTTCAGCAGACGCGCCGGCGCCTTGCGGGTCTTCTACAGCGAGGTGGGGGCGAGCTTCTGAAAGGAGTTAGATTTCAGGCCTCAGCTCTCTAGCTCATCCGCTCTTGATCAGCTGGCACGTGTAATAAAAGAGGCTTGCGTGCCTTTCTAAAAGCGCTCACTTGTAAAATAGAGTGATGGATTAGTGGATAATACGAAAAATTGATACATTGCATATTATGCGTGGACACGTGAACAGGATTTCTGGAGAAACGATGCACAAGCGAGCTAGGAGGTACTGTCCTTGTAGGGTCCTTTGAGATTTATTGTCTACCTCTCTCACTCTCGTATAATTCTACAAATGGCAGAAAGCATGAAGGGGGTTTGAGCATACTGATTCTCGTCGAAAAGGCAACATTAATTAAAATGCAAATTAACCATTGTAAGTCATTCTCTTACTTAATCCCCTATAAATGCACGTGCGAAGTCGATCGAGTGGATAAGTGAAAGAAAAGGACCAACGTAAGCAGCATAAGTACAGCAAAAGTACCACAGCAGTGCAGAGTACAACCATCGCTAATAACCCAAGGGATTGAACTTTGAGTTATCGCTTCCTAAAGAAGGTTACTTCAATTGGGGGCGCGATCTCCGCTTCGTTCAGGTAGGTGGACTTCAGGTAACTTATCATTATGTCCTGAAGTGCTGTTCTAAACCAAGCCTCACTTAGGTAATTTAGATTATTGTCTCTTATTTAATATTCTAGGAAATAAGCACGCCCATAATTATAGGTATTTTTCTGCCCTCCTGAAGAAGACAAGTCCACTTGTCGAAACTTTTGCTTCGGCGACATTCCCTGTACCCCATCCTCTTTAGCGATCTCTTTTTGAAAATATATGCGTTAGCATGCAAATGTAATGCACATTATTACATATGTCGGTGTCCTTATAAACACACGCGATCGCAGTGGGCTTACTTGTGTGGAAAGAAGAAAAGCATGCAGGCCATGTCCCATAATAAAATCCTAAGCAAGCGCCTCTTACATTCCAGCGAAAGAGCAAGGAAGATATTTCTCACAAATGGAAAACACGTAATCCTTTGTGGTCTTTCGCCGTGCATGTACGGTGGCGGTTTTTGGTCCCACAAGGTTTCTGCCTTCGGGTATGCTTCCGACCCACCATTTGAAATTTCGCGCCATAATTACGATCCACGCTCACGAGGAGGTGCTGCCACCTCGTAGGGCTTAGAAAAGTTGAAAATGTGATTGAGCTACCTTTTTTCGGAGGTGCTTGTTTGGATCTGCTTATTCTTCTCTCGAAGAGCTTTTTTGAGTTTCAGCGCATCGCGTGGTGAGCGGCAGCCACCTTATACGGTTTCGGATTCCCCGTGTGATCGCAACGGAGACGCCGGAAACGATTCTGATCTTTATGGGTACTCACTTGCACGGGCGGTGGAAGTTAATTTCCGTCTTTATTGGCGCTTCTCTTAGCGTGTTCAACACCGGCGCTCACGAGGTATTCTCATTCAACTATTTTAAGTTTCCTTTGAATTTTTTAGACGCACGGCAACTCGACGATATTACCGAAAGCGCTGCCCTTTATTTCGTCTATACCGACAGCGATGAGCGACTACGCTTTCCATTTTCTGACTTCCGAACTTCCGAACTCTGAAGGCGTTTGGGATTAGACCCCTGGTTCAAGGGTTACCACGCACTCAAATGCTATTGGACACTGCGCAGCTTTGAGTGAAACTGACCGTACTCTGACGCCAAAATACTGTTCTTGACTTCTTTTTACAATTCATTTCCAAGTTTGCGCTTGCATGATTCATTGATATGTGGGGTTTTAGCTCCCAAAACCACGATATGCACATGTTGTATATTCAAAATCTGCAATAAATAATTTGAACATCTGGGACATTCTTATTGAAAAATTCGACCCTCAAAGGGTTATGTAAGCCATTGCGGAAAACGTCATTGGTATACACGAGCTACGCTACTGGTTAATGTAAACGTGAATGTCCTCGCATGCAAATACTTTCAACATTCAAACATACCGGCGGCGGCGGCTGCATTTCGATTGAGGCGAAATGTTGAGTCGTTTGTACTGTGCGATGTCAGTGCACATTAAAGAACCCCAGATGCTGCGGAGACCTCCACTACGACGTCTCTCATCGTCAGAGCTGGTTTTTGGACGTACAACCTCAGAAAGCAATTATTTTCCAAGTTCAAAGTGGAAAGCGTGCCATCCAGTTTTACTCAACGGTGCACACGCGCATGAGCTGCGACGCCAGTCCGCTGTCGTATGGCTATCCAAAGAGACTGCATTTTCTTTTGCTTTTTGTTTTAAATGCGAAGCATTTCTTAGCGAACTTCGGCGAGTTTGAGCGTATCTATCTATCTATCTATCTATCTATCTATCTATCTATCTATCTATCTATCTATCTATCTATCTATCTATCTATCTATCTATCTATCTATCTATCTATCTATCTAGCCGCCTACGATTTCGCGCTCTCCTGGCCGTTTCGCTAATGGGATGTTTACGAAAATTGGTATGCCACAACATGACTGCATGAAAAAAGAAGATAAATGACAGGTCATAACTTGAAAATCATGACATGCATGTCATGAGCGGCATGATTTACATGCCACGGTCTTGGTGCTCTCCGGGCCGTTTCGCTAATGGGATGTACGCGAAAATTGGTATGGCATAACATGACTGCCTGACGAACATAAATGGCAGGTCGTAACATGAAAATCATGACATGCATTTCATGAGCGGCATGACATGCATGTCATGACCGTTTAAAAATAAAAAAAAGTTCAGCAAGAAATAAAATGTGAAAGAACGCATTGAAGTTGTTTGAAATGGCTTCCTCATAATTTCAAACAACTACAATGCTTTCTTTCACACTTTACTTTCTTGCTGAACTTTTTTTATATCTGTTAATCTATTTCCATTTGCCTTCCTTCATGGTTTATATTTTTCCATTACAAGATATTCTAGTCGATTCTAGCCAGCCGTTTTTCAATAAATCAGCTTTATTTTGTGTGTTTTCTTTGTTTTTGTTTTTTTATCCTTCCTGCTGTGGTGATTACCATTTTCACAATGTGGAGTGGCTTTATAGTTGCGTTACATACAGGTAGTCGAATCCCTCGGGGTTGTAAGTGTGCTGCCTTGCTGTTATTTGACAGGCTACGGTGTCGCTTCGCGACTCGCGGCAGCCGACCACGTTTTCTGTCCAGGCAGACTTCGTAGCCATTCCCTGTACAGATGCACGCCTTCGTAGCCGCACTCTCTCCCCTTCCTGCACACTTAAAAGCAAGGTGCTCTGCAACACCTTTTCACTCTGATGAAGGCCGGTCCACCGGCCGCAACGTCAGTAAACTTATATTGTTTTTGTTAATCGTGTGACTCTCTTTATTTTTTAGATATTTATTCGGGCTCAGGGAAATTTTCTTTCCGAACTATATATATATATATATATATATATATATATATATATATATATATATATATATATATATATATATACATTCGAACTCGGGACCCCCTTTGTCTACTACAAAAGAATAACCGAGGCATCTGGGTTGTCGGTCGGTCATCCGATGTATTTAAGAACAGATGCCTGCAGTGCCCTCTTATGAATTGTGACGCGATAATTTTTTCCATATGTCCGCGATGCAGCACTTTTGCTGATTTCGAATACAAGGAAAGCATGCCTGATTGTCTCGCCTGCGACGCGGGAGTTTTCACCGTGTTCGTCGCGGTATCACGTGTAGTTTGGCCAGTGCGCGTCTTTATCCTTCTGTTCTTTACCAGTCCCGAGTTCGAATCCCTGAAGTGTACAAGGCTTTATTTGCTTTTTTTTCCTTGTTTTTAGCACTTTCTTTCCTTTCTGTATCTTTTATCTTTTTTCTACGCTCCTCAGGTATCTTCTTTATATCCCCAACTTCCCTTTAACATTAAAGCCTACCCTGACTAACCCACACACTGCAACACCTCTGAAAGTCTGCGCCCCCATCGGAGCAGTTTGGACAAAAGATGCATATGGGCGCCCACCATCACCGTGCTTCATCTACGCAACTCACCTAAGCACCAGAACAGGAACTGGCCCCCCTGGTGCAACACCATGGCCAGCACCTTCCCTAGTTACCGGGGGGGACCAACATAATGAGCGACTACGCTTTCCATTTTCTGACTTCCGAACTTCCGAACTCTGAAGGCGTTTGGGATTAGACCCTGGTTCAAGGGTTACCACGCACTCAAATGCTATTGGACACTGCGCAGCTTTGAGTGAAACTGACCGTACTCTGACGCCAAAATACTGTTCTTGACTTCTTTTTACAATTCATTTCCAAGTTTGCGCTTGCATGATTCATTGATATGTGGGGTTTTAGCTCCCAAAACCACGATATGCACATGTTGTATATTCAAAATCTGCAATAAATAATTTGAACATCTGGGACATTCTTATTGAAAAATTCGACCCTCAAAGGGTTATGTAAGCCATTGCGGAAAACGTCATTGGTATACACGAGCTACGCTACTGGTTAATGCAAACGTGAATGTCCTCGCATGCAAATACTTTCAGTATTCAAACATACCGGCGGCGGCGGCTGCATTTCGATTGAGGCGAAATGTTGAGTCGTTTGTACTGTGCGATGTCAGTGCACATAAAGAACCCCAGATGCTGCGGAGACCTCCACTACGACGTCTCTCATCGTCAGAGCTGGTTTTTGGACGTACAACCTCAGAAAGCAATTATTTTCCAAGTTCAAAGTGGAAAGCGTGCCATCCAGTTTTACTCAACGGTGCACACGCGCATGAGCTGCGACGCCAGTCCGCTGTCGTATGGCTATCCAAAGAGACTGCATTTTCTTTTGCTTTTTGTTTTAAATGCGAAGCATTTCTTAGCGAACTTCGGCGAGTTTGAGCGTATCTATCTATCTATCTATCTATCTATCTATCTATCTATCTATCTATCTATCTATCTATCTATCTATCTATCTATCTATCTATCTATCTATCTATCTAGCCGCCTACGATTTCGCGCTCTCCTGGCCGTTTCGTTAATGGGGCGTATACGCAAATTGGCATGCCACAACATGACTGCATCACAAACATAAATGACAGGTCATGAAATGAAAAGCATAACATGCATGTCATGGGCGGCATGATTTACATGCCAGGCGTTTCGTTAATGGGATGTATACCAAAATTGCTATGGCACAACACGACAGCATGAGGAACGTAAATGACAGGTCATAACATTAGGATCATGACACGCGTGTCATGACCGGCATGGTTTACATGCCATGGTCCTGGCGCTATACTGCCGTTTCGTTAATGGGATGTATGGGCTCCGTCTACTGACCAGAGGGCGCTACGTAGCTCTCGTCGGACGGCTCAGTCGCGCACGGTGGAAACCGAGGCGACGGCGACGCGCGCGTTTCTTCGCTGCTTTCCGGGCGTGCTGCGAACCACACGAACGCTCGCGGCGTCGCCCTTTGGAACAGTTTGCCGCAGGTTTGGAGCGCGCGTCTCAAAGGAAATAGAGACATTTAGCGTGTCCGGTAAACCGGTATACGCAAAGGTGTAGCGGATACCGGATAGCGTGTAGCGTTGTTTTTCGCAGTGAAGTGGCGCCAACTATGGGGTTAAACAGAACAGGCGAACCCGCGTTATATGTCCTCCGAGATTCCGGAAGCCACTCGCTAAGCCTACAGCTTCGATAATTTCGGTCTGGCTCTTAGAAACGGCGTTGAATCATCACGGATACTTTACTGTCGAAGCTTCATGATACAAAGCTAAGGCAAATACAACCATCAGTTAGTTATTTAAGGGCTACAGAGCGCGCAACGACCACTTGAAAGATTCGAAGCGGAGGGCGGTCAGTCGGCCACGTTTGCCCATGCGCTGTTTACGCCCGGTATTCCGCTCTACGCAAAGCGCTTGCGTATAGCGGTTTACCGGACACGCTAAATGTCCCTAATAAAACGAAAGAAGGTGGGACGGGCGGTCGCTGCTGCTATGCAGTTGGAGGCGCGCATCGCGTTCGCGTATTTCCCTGTCACAGTCTGCCCAATTTTGCTTCTTCTCTCCGCCAGGCAGTGCATTCTGGCGCTGATGTCGCACATGGAAAACTCGACTGCACGGAGCCTATACGAAAATTGGTTTGGCACAACATGACTTCATGACGATCATAAATGACAGGTCATAACATGAAAATCGTGACATGCATGTCATTAGCGGCATGATCTACATGCCACTAGTTTCCTTAAAGGTATGTATACCAAAATTGCTATGGCACAACGCGACTGCATGACGAACGTAAATGACAAGTCATAAGGTTAGAATCATGACATGCGTGTATGATCGGCATGGTTTAATCCTCCTTGGGTTTACATGCCACAGTCTTGGTGCTCTTGTGGCCGTTTCTCTAATTTCATATGTACCAAACCCGGTATAGCGAGACGGCAGTGCAGATCCAGTATACGTTCCTGATGCGTGCTTCGCATTTCCTTGATTCGCACTGCACGTGGGATCTGCCAATTTTTTCCATATGTCCGCGATGCATCACTTTTGCTGATTTCGAATACAAGGAAAGCATGCCTGATTGTCTCGCCTGCGACGCAGGAGTTTTCACCGTGTTCGTCGCGGTATCACGTGTAGTTTGGCCAGTGCGCGTCTTTATCCTTCTGTTCTTTACCAGTCCCGAGTTCGAATCCCTGAAGTGTACAAGGCTTTATTTTTCTTTTTTTCCTTGTTTTTAGCACTTTCTTTCCTTCCTGCATCTTTCATCTTTTTTCTACGCTCCTGAGGTATCTTCTTTATATCCCCAACTTCCCTTTAACATTAAAGCCTACCCTGACTAACCCACACACTGCAACACCTCTGAAAGTCTGCTCCCCCCGTCGGAGCATTTGGACAAAAGATGCATATGGGCGCCCACCATAACCGTGCTTCATCTACGCAACTCACCTAAGCACCAGAACAGGAACTGGCCCCCCTGGTGCAACACCATGGCCAACACCTCCCAAGTTACCGGACCAACCAAACTCTGGACCTACGAAACCCTGGACCTACGAAACCCTGGACCTACGAAACCCTGGACCTACGAAATTAAACGTAGCGACTCTTAACACGCGAACTCTTTCAAGCGAAGCCAGATTAGCTGAACTACTAGAAGAATTAAGGGGTATAATTGGGATATCATTGGCCGTAGCGAGGTTAGGAAACCAAGAGAAGGATACTTATCGCTTAATGAAGGACATGTTCTTTGCTATAGAGGACTACCAGAGAAGCGCGAGTACGGCGTGGTGTTCCTTATACACAAATACATAGCAGGTAACATCGAAGAATTCTATAACATCAACGAAAGGGTAGCAGGTGTCGTGATAAAATTAAGTAGGCGATACAAACTAAATCTAGTACAAAGTTGCGCATCAACGACCAGTCACATTGACAAGGCTGTAGAACAGTTCTACGGGGATATAGAAAAGGCAATGACCAATGTACACACCCAATATACGATTGTTATGGGGGACTTCAACGCGAAAATAGGAAAGAAACTAAGAGGAGAACGTTCAGATGGTAATTACGGAGAAGGAAATAGGAATAGTAGAGGGGACATGCTAGTGGAATTCGGCGAAAGAAATCACCTCCGTGTAATGAATACATTCTTCAGGAAACGTAAGAACAGGAAATGGACGTGGAAAAGCCCCAACGGAGAAAGGAAAAACGAAATAGATTTCATAATGTGCACTGATCTAGGTATAGTACAAGACGCAGAAGTGGCTAATAAGGTCAGAATTAGTGAGCACAGAGTAGTAAGGGCGAAGATATCCCACAATCTAAAGCGAACAAAGACAAAGTTAACCACACGGAAACAGGCCAACGCCGATGGCGTTGGGGCGAAAAGAGAAGAATTTAGAATTGCACTTAAGAACAAGTATTAGGCTCTAGGACAGGAAGATAATGAGGATATAGAGAAAATGAACGAAGACATTACTAAGCTGATCACCGAAGCAGCAATCGAAGTAGGGGGCAAAGCACCAAGACAATGTTGTGAATAAGCTCTCGGAATCTACTAAAAATCCAATCAAACAACGCCAACAGATGAGAATAACTAACTCAAGAGACAAGATAGAATTCGCCGAGCTGTCTACGCTCATCAACAAAAGTAGATTCAAAAGTAGAGTCAAAAGTAACCATAACGTGAAAGAAATAGAAGCAGCCGTCAGAAAAGGAGTCAGCATGAAAACAATTAAAGGAAGCTTTGTGCGGGAAAGAACATAATGCATGCAGTGAAAGATAATCAGGGCAACATCGTTACTGACTTCGTTGATATAACCGGAGTGCCCGAGGATTTCTATTACGAACTATACAGCTCAAATACGAGTCTCCCCACCATGAGTGTATTAAATGTCGAACAGGACTACGAAATCCCATGCGTCACTGCGGAGGAAGTTAGCAAAGCAATTAAGGGCATGTCCCGCGGAAAAGCGGCTGGAGAAGACGGCATAACCGCGGACTTGATGAAAGATGGCGGAGACTCCCTAACTGCAACGCTCGCGACACTATACACACAATGCCTCAAAACTTCAAATGTACCAGTCATCTGGAAAAACGCAAACATTCTGTGATTGCATAAGAAGGGAGATGTAAAGGACTTGAGGAACTACAGGCCGATCAGTCTACTCTCAGCACTTTACAAAATATTTACAAAGGTTATCTCAAACAAAATAAGGGCCACACTTGATTTTAATCAACCAAGAGAGCCAGCACGGTTCAGAAAAGGATACTGTACGATTGACCACCTGCATGCGATCAATCAAGTAATCGACAAATCTGCTGAATACAACAAACCCCTCTATATGGATTTCATAGATTACGAAAAGGCTTTCGATTCGGTAGAGATACCAGCAGTTCTGGAGGCACTACGTCGTCAAGGAATATGTGATAGCTACATAAACACAATAGTCAACAACTATTGTCGCGGTTCACTGAGAGCAGGAGATTTATTGCTCGAAGAACAAGCAGTACTGCGTCGGACTCGGGAGCACCAGCAGCAGAACCAGGAGCAGAGATCACAAGAACCTCGTCTTCTTCTCTACAGCGGGCTTGCATTCACGAGCGGGTCAGTCAGTCCGTGATTGTCTTCCTGGTCGCCAGTGTATAACATAGTGGGAAGGTGGCGTTATCCCCCCTCCAGAAGCATCGTCCCGATGCTCACTGAACAATGTAGAGTCAATCTTATTTTGCCGTGATGGTGCGTAGTTCACTCGGAAACTTACAGCTTCATACGCACCACGTGTACTGTCTCAGGCAGATGTTGACGGCGTTTGGAACAGACGGGCTTCCAGGAACGACCTCGTCGGTGATATCGCTAAGACGGCGAAGCACCTTGTACGGGCCAAAGTAGCGGCGTAGGAGCTTCTCCGCGAGCCCCCGGAGTCGTACGGGGGATTCGCCCGGTTGATAAACGACGAATCGATGTCGAAGGTTGTATCGTCGGTTGTCACGTTCCCGCTGGTCAGTTATTCTGACGCGCGCTAGCTGCCGGGCTTCTTCGGCACGCTGGGTGAATGCTGCGGCATCAGTGTCTGTCTCTCTGAAATCGTGAGGCAGCATGGCGTCAAGCAGGGTCGTGACATCTCGCCCATGAAGGAGACGGAACGGCGTCATTCTCGTTGTTTCCTGCCTTGCAGTATTGTATGCGAAGGTGACATACGGCAGTATTTTATCCCAGTTCTTATGCTTGACATCGACGTGCATGCAGAGCATGTCGACAATAGTTTTGTTGAGGTGTTCCGTAAGCCCATTCGTTTGTGGGTGGTAGGCGGTTGTCTGCCTATGCGACATACCACTGAGCGTAAGTATAGTGCGCAGCAGCTCAGCTGTGAATGTGGTTCCTCTGTCGGTGATGATCGCATGTGGAGCGCCGTGCCGCAGTACGATTCCGGGCGGTGCCGCAGCAGGAATACACTGTTGCTTCAGTGGCGGAAGTCGTACGTCAGGAACTTCGACAAGCGTTTACTCCCTGCAGCCCGTGTCCCGAGCTGAGCCCCGAGCTGAGCACATGCAGCTACGCAGACGCCGTGCGCCACTCGCTGTCTACTGTGCCGGCACCGCAGTACCGCCAAAGACAACCTGTTGCAGCCTGGGCCCACCGCGATGCCCCAGCTTCGCAGGACCGATATGTGGCGCACATCTGTCCGACGACCACTGTGTTACAGTTACAGAGAGCCTGGACACAGTTGCCGCTTTTGCCTTTATCGTCCTTTTGGCTACCATTTCGGCTACCTTTTGGCATGCAATGTCGCCAGTTTGACGACAGCCGTGCGCCCGCTGATGACAGGTTTACTGCGCGACAAGTGAGTTCCTATCTCCGGTCACGGTCGCCGTCTCCTGCACGGTTTTCCTCTCCTAACCGCCGAAGTTCTGCCGAGGCCCGAGGTCGACCTCCCAGCCCACGGCGGGGAAACTAAAAGGAGCGACCTCTGGGGGGGAGGTTGCAAGTTTTCGAAGTGTCGAAAAGCCCCCATTGCCGAGAGAGGACGAGGTTGTCCCGACAAACAACGCCGAAGACACTGTTACTGCTGATCTCACTGCACGAATTGATGGGCGCGAAGTGACTGCATTAGTAGATATTCGTTCTGATTTCACTATAATGAGTGAGACATTCGCCGACGTCCTTAACAAAGTTCGAACGCAATGGACGGGCCCGTGTCTTCGGAATGCTGGAGGACAGTTAATGATGCCTACTGGAAAGTGTACGGCGAGACTCGCGATCGGCGATGCAACCTTCATCGCCAGCTTTGTGATTCTACGGGAGTGCTGCAAATCGGACATATTAGGCATGGACTTCCTGCGCGAGCACGGCGCTGTAGTGAACATACGAGACGGAGTGTTAACGTTCTGCACGGTTAATGACGCAGCCCAGGGAACCACACAAGTCAGAGCTTTACGCATTGTCGACGAAGACGTTTGTATACCACCTCTCTCGTGCAGCCTAGTTTCTGTCAGCTGCGATGCACTGCTAAACGGTGACGGCGTAGCGGAAGGTACCACTGCCCTTCTTCTCCGACGCGGCATTGTCATCGCTCGTGGAATCGTGAGCTTGACCGATGGATGTGCGCAAGTGCTCCTGACAAATTTCTCCAGCGAACGCCGGTACATCAGTAAAGGCACCGCTGTAGCGTACCTGGATGACATTAACCACGCACGCGGCTGCTTGGCTTTGCAAGAGGAAGACACCACAGACGCAACACCGTGTGCTCCTGTTCTCGACCTTGGCCCTAGTTTAACGCAGGCAGAGAAACTTCATCTCCTAGAGCTGCTCCACCAATTCAGGAGCTGCTTCTCCTCAACATCGTGAGTGGGCCAAACGCCGCTGACGAAACACCGCATTGTGACAGAGGAGATGGCAAGACCAATTAAAAAGAACCCGTACCGCGTTGCATCGAGAGAACGCGAAGCAATTCAACAGCAAGTACAGAAGATGCTCGAGGATGATGTAATACAGCCGTCGAACAGCCCCTGGGCATCACCTGTGGTGTTGGTGAAGAAAAAGGATGGTAGCCTCCGGTTCTGTACCCATTACCGCAAGCTCAACCGCGTCACGAAGAAGGACGTTTACCCAGCACCTCCACCAGTGTCGCGGTTCACTGAGAGCAGGAGTTTTATTGCCCGAAGAATAAGCAGTACTGTGTCGGACTCGGGAGCACTCCCAGGACTCGCGAGTACTGCGTCGGACTCGGGGGAACTCGGGAGCAACCTCGTCTTCTTCTCAACAGCGGGCTTGCGTTCACGAGCGGGTCAGTCAGTCCGTGATTGTCTTCCTCGTCGCCAGTGTATAACATAGCGGGAAGGTGGCACTACAAAGATTCTACGGCCACCCTACTCCTCCTTAGGAAAAGCGGGAAGATCCCAATACAGAAAGATGTCAGACAAAGGCATACAATTTCTCCAATGCTATTTACTGCATGTTTGCAAGAAATCTTCAAAAGGTTAGACTGGGAAGAGACAGGGCTCAGGATTAAGGGCGAATATCTGAGTAACCTGCGATTTGCGGAAGACAGTACTCTTCAACAATGACGGCGATCAACTGCAAAAGATGATTGAAGACTTAAGCCAAGAAAGCGTTAAGGTAGGATTAAGGATGAACATGCAGAAAACAAAGATAATGCTAAGTGGCACGGCGAAAAAACGTCTATTCACAATCGAAACCCATACATTAGAAGTCGTAGAGGAATATCTGTACCTAGGACAGCTACTTACAGGAGAACCCACCCATATGAAAGAAATCCGCCGTAGAATAAACATGGGATGGCGCGCATATGGGAGACATTCCCAACTCCTGAACGGAAACCTACCACTGTCACTCAAGCGGAAACTATGTAACTACTGCATCTTGCCAGTACTGACTTACGGGTCAGAAACCTGGAGAATTACAAAGGAGCTAGAGAGGAAGTAAACAACCGCGCAGCGGGCGATGGAACGAAAAATGATAGGCGTTACACTAAGAGATAGGAAGACAGCCGAGTGGGTCAGAGAACAAACGGGGGTCGCCGACATAATGAACGATATTAAGAAGAAAAAATAGACATGGGCAGGCCACGTGATTAGGAGGCTAGATAGCCGATGGACAGTTAGAACGACAGAATGGATACCAAGAGAGGTTAAGCGCAGCCGCGGACGGCAGAGAGTAAGATGGGGGGACGAAATCAACAAATTCGCAGTCGTCAAATGGATTCAGCTCGCGCAGGATAGGCAAAGATAGCGAGGATTGGGAGAGGCCTTCGTCCTGCATATATATATATATATATATATATATATATATATATATATATATATATATATATATATATATACCGTATATGCAAAAATAGCTTGGGTTGCCGCTAGTTTATAACAGAATTGACGATGCGACCGTCGTTCTCTAAGAGGCGCATCGTCAATTCTGTTATATATATATATATATATATATATATATATATATATATATATATATATATATATATATATGTGTGTGTGTGTGTGTGTGTGTGTGTGTGTGTGTGTAATATGTACGAGTGTGTGTGTACATGTGTGTATATACCTGCATGCTAGAAATGTTTACCGTGGAAGCAATAGACTACTGTGCGTCAGTGATTTCTTTTTTGGTAGATTTGAGCCGAAGAAGTACGCTACTCATGCTTCTGTGATACTGCTATTTTTTAAATTCCTATAACAATCCTCAATCGAGGATTGACAGTATTTCGTAATAAATAAATAAATAAATAAATACATAATAAATAAAGAAATAAGAAATAATAAATAAATAAATAAGAAACTTGACAGTACAGAAGGACCAGCATAAATGCATTTGAAATATGCGAGGTCGAACCTTGCAACGTTAGTAGCACAAATGCATGGCTTGATGCTACATCTCGAAATGTAGTGCTCATTTAATACTATGTCACCATTTATGAGAGGTTTCCCTATAAACCACACTTCCACTGTCACCTCGGAGTTCATTAGACTGCTGTTCTTCTCCCATAGAGAGCGTCATAAATCTGAAAAAATAATAAGAGCCCGGCTCGTGACCCCCGAGTTTAACCTAGATTGTCAACTGTGTCACTTCAAGGAACAAAAGAAAAGAGAGAAGACAACACAAAAGAAAATGAAGCATCAACATGTAGAACGCTCTAGATTAATCGGCACGCAATGGGTGTGTTCCTAGTAAGAAAACCTTTTCTTTGACTGGCATGAATTCCCGTGCAACACAGCGACCGTGAGGGCAATGAATTGACCCAGTTCGCGCCGTCCCATAGGGACGTCATCAGCATAAATCCTTCCCGTGTTTTGTGTTTGACGCAGTTCGCGTCGCTCCACTCGTTGTCCAACACCACCATCGCCCGCCCTCATCTGTGTAATTGAGTCGAGCTGCGAAAGAGCACACTGAATTAGTATTGCTTTACTATTCCCTCACTTATATTTATGCTCGCCTTGCTCTTCAATGCTCCTTTTTGTGCTTTTGTTTTTATCCCGTCATAATTGGACAGAATGGCTTTGGAAAGAAATCCCTGTGGGAAATTATACAAGAACGTCGCAATTTGGGTGAAATATGCTTAAAATATTACTACAGCCGGCACGAAAGTGAGAATTCGTGTAAGGGACATCATGTCCTTCAGCGAAGATTTCAGCCAAGGATATTTCTCCGCAAAAAAAAAAAAATAACAAGAAAAAGACAGCACGACAGGCGGTATTTTGACGCAACCTTTTTACTCGCTTGAGCCATATATAGGCCATCATTATGAATCCGAATAATTATACATGTTCCTTTATTCGCTACCTCTCTCACGAAGGCGAACGACGAACGCTAATTTCTCATAGGCTAGATACCCTGTCGCAACATTTACGGCTTGCTGAATAGAACAACCAGTATTTAAAAAAGCATGCCATGACGACCGCACTAGTCAGTGTCAAGCAAGTAAATGGGTTTGTTTACAGAGCGGTCAGTTATATCTTGACAAGAAGGATTGAACAATCCCTAACCCATCCCACGTACCTGATTGGCGAATCCTACCACGACAGCAGAACTGAGCAATCGGTTGGACGAACACGAAATCATATGGCGTATTCCGTGCTACGATACAGGCCCTCTAACATGCGAAATAACTCATAAGATTTCCTACATCTCTGCTGATTCGTGCAGTTTGTAAACACAACACACCAGTTATCGCATTGTGAATACGCTTCGGCTTTTTATCATAGCGAGTGACAAGCTCGTAGAAGCTGCCGCAGCATCGGCGCGGTGCTTAAGCGCTGCTTTACCTTCAGGGAGTTCCTCGCCTGCTTTGCCGATACAGGCATCAGAGACGTCATATTCTCTGATTATGATTCGCCCGCCCTTGCTCCTTCACTTCCGGACTGGCATGCAATGTGACCGAGTGCTTGCCCAAGGAGTGTAATAACACTTCGATAGAGCTACGGCACGTACCTCTTAAAACTTCCGGGAGATAGTCATCCGGCGACCTGCTTCTTGTTCACGTTGTCACCGACAACCGGTAATATCAGACGTCAGGAAGCGAGAGCAACGATCTAATGCCCATAGAGTCATTCAGAATGCAGGAGCACCTGCAAGATGCTTAGTTGTTGGTTTAACTTGATGAAAGCGCGATATTATAGCGATGCAGCGTGCATGAGGTTTGATTATAATCCAGTTTTGCAGGCCCTTTTTTGCAAACATAGACGTGTTTGCGCAAACATAGACGCTTGCGCTCATGACAGTGAAGGGTGCAGCAGTAGTCACGGCGTTGCCACTGGAGCTGTTAGTTGGGCGAACCTGCGCCCAGCAAATTAAAGCAAATCAAGCAGCAAGATGATAGCGGCGTCAGCAATCGTTTGCGGCAAAAATTGACCAGCGGTGCTGACCGTGCTATAACGCATATGGGCGCTGTGTGGTACCTGGTGAATAAAGGGCAAAGAAAATGCGGCGACATTTTATATACATGCCACAGCGCTTTCTGGCATTATCACTGACAATATAGAAAGCACTCAAATGTGCGTGTCAGGCATGCAGAGTTTGTATACGGGTCGATATTATTCTCGAGCAAGCATGCGAGTGAAGCGCGGCCCGCGCTATGCATCAAAGCAAATGATAACGGCGGTCGTCGTAAACAAGATTACCAACGCACATGTCATTACCCCCCTCTAAAAAAACATCGTGCCGATGCTGACAACACGACGAAAGTGGAAATATATCCGATAAATTAAGTAAGCTAGCAAGGCGTCAGACTTAATCAGCGCACATAGTAAGGTTTAAGGCACACCACAAAGATTACTTCAACTGTCCCAGCGTGAGGGCCAGCATAGCGGCGAGAAGAAAACGGACACCGGCGACAGCGTTCCCCATGAGTACTATTGCAGTCATCTAGGGCCTTGTTTATGTAGATGAAGTTGCTTCTTTCTCAAGTCAAGAATCATCGCAAAAGTCTGCGAAACTGCGGAAAAGAAGCTTTGGTTCTTGCGACTGAAATTGCATTTAGACTCAGAGTCGGTAAAACTAGCAGCTTATTTAACCTACGTTCGTCCCACACTAGTGTATGCCTGCATAATATGGGACCCTTATCAGTCAGGGTTAATCCAGAGACTGGAAAGAGTTCAACGTCGAGCACCAAGATTTATTTTATCGCGATACTCTCGTACAGATTCTGTCTCCGAAATGCTCACTTTACTGAACTTGCCCACGCTCGCTGAACGCAGACCCGCACCGCAAGGTTAAAGTTCTTTGACCTTCTCACTAAAAACAAATTTCACATCAATAGAGACCAGTACTTGATGGCACGGCAAGGTAGAATATTACGAAGGAAACAAAGATGATACTTTCGAAGTACCTCAGATGCAAATTAACATTTATGTGCTTTCCTTCATCCCAAGAACAATGAAAGAATGGAATGAATTACCGCTACTAGCCCGAGAAAGCAGCAATGCGGATCAATTTGAAGAAAACCTAACGCAACGTTAAAGATGCACGTACTTATACGTTTTTTTTTTCTATTTTGTGGGTGTCTTTGGCATTCGTTTGCATTGTGATGGTAGTTTGTATAAGTTGATCTGTGTATATATGTACGGAATATTTGGCTTATGTATACAGCTTTCTGTTTTTGTACGGTAACGCTCAGCCATGTTTTGTAATATGTCTGATTAACTTGCGTTAATGGTGCTGTGTAATGTGAATAATGTATGGCTTATGTATGTTCATGTGTCTTCTTATTTCTTTGTTAAATTCTTATATTTGCTTATGCAGTACGTTATTCTCTTCCAAGTGTTTCTTTTCTCTTCATGTAATGTAGGACTTGAGGAACTGCGGCTTTTGACCCACCCTGTAACGGCCGACAGGCCAACAGTATGAGTAAATAAATAAATAAAATATAAATAACAAAGTAGCATGATTTATTCTGCAAGTGGTGTCGAAGCCCAGGAATACGCCGTGGAATATGATTCCACCATAAGAAATTAAATGACCATGCGACATAATGAACGTGCATGTAAAAACGTCATTTCGCTCTCAACGGACTCGATATTCTGCACACAGCATCCACAACTTCGGATCGTGCGTGGAGCTGCTGGCATGACGTTAAGCCACCGAGCACGACCCCATTGTCCAATGCAATATAGCACCGGAGTGCCTTGCAAGGTGCAAAGTGGAGCTTTTGCAAAGCGGGGCGCTACTTAAAAATTTAGATTCTAAATTTTTAAGTAGCGCCCCGTTCCGCCCCTTTTTTTATCGAAGGTTCATCGACGATATTTTTCTCATTTGGTGCCACGGCGAAGAAAAACTCAAAGATTTCATCACCGCCTTCAACAACACGCACAAAAACATTTCCTTCTCGCACACGTATTCGGCATTGACCATAAACTTCCTCGACGTTTCCGTAAGAATATCGGACAATAGGCTTGTTACATCAGTCTACAGAAAACCAACTGACCGACACCAATACCTCCATTTCAAAAGCAGCCACGTTAAGCACTGTAAGCTCGGCATACCATACAGTCAGTCCCTTCGGTTCAAGCGGATATGTTCTGACGCAGCGGATTTTGCCTCAAACTGTGAACAACTAAGTAAGGACCTCACTCGTCAACAATACCCGCCGTCCGTCATCAATGATGCCATCAAGAAATCTAGCAAGCAGGACCGCCGTTACTTAATAAGCAAACCAAAATCTGATTCCGTAAACACCACTCCAAATCTCATTCTAACGTATTCAGCCTCACCCCCTAACATAAACAGTACCCTTAAAAAGCACCACAACATCCTTCTAGAAAGCGACAAGTTGAAAAGCGTCTTCCCTGAACCTCCACGTGTTGTCTACAGACGGGCGCGAAATATCAGAGACATTGTAACGTCATCTAAGGTGAACACTCCTAAATTCACAGGCAGCGGCCCCTGCAACAAACCCAGGTGCAAGCTATGCCCGATGATGAATAGAACGTCCACAGTAAACAGCACTGCGTCGCCATTCTTTTACCAAATAAGAGGAAATTTTGACTGCGACAGCTCAAATATTGTCTACCTTCTTGAATGCACCGTGTGCAACGCCCAATACATTGGCCAAACTGAGACTCCATTCAGGATAAGAATAAACAACCACAGGGCACACATAAAGACCCTGCCCCACCTTCCTCTATCCAAGCACGTAAATGATCTTAGTCATCCCTTCCATACATTCACAGCTGTGGTGCTCCAATCTGATTTCAAAACGCACTATGACCGGGAGGTTCGCGAATCTTACCTCATTCACAAATTCAATACTGCGTCTGGTGGCATCAACGAAAGTACAGGCCGACTATCTTGCTTGCCCTGTCAGGCAACTAAACCAATTAACGACGCAAGCGACTAAGTTTCTTTAATATTTTATATTCCTTCTTATCATTATTGTTGTTGTTGTTTCTTCAGGGCTCCACATGCAAATCTATGTGCACTATGAACTCCCGGAAGTCTTATATTTCCTCTCTTTTTTGCCTTCTCTCTCTGTTTTCTTTCTGGTGCACATTCATGGCGCTCCTGTTGATATGCAGAAATGATGGTCGATTTCATTCTGCACGCATTGTTAATATTTTTTTCTTTTTTGTATGTGTCCCGATTCTTTCTCATTGCATTTATTTTCGCGATATTTGGTTCCCCATCACGTTTATTACTGTCTTTCTCTTATTGTTGTCTGATATGTCTTGTTCATTTCACACTGCACGCGCACAAGGTGCAAATATGTCTTGTGTGCCCTCGGTGCTCACTCGGGCAGTGTCTCCTGTTGGGATGCGGAACTGATTGTCGATGTCCACCTGTTTTATTTTACTTTATTCCTATTGTTAATTTCTTCCTTGCTCTGATTTCATTTATTTTCATGTATTATCTTAGGACATCTAATTCCCCATCATGTTTCTTGTTGTCCTTCTCTCATTTTTATCTGGTATATTTCACTCAGATCGCGCCGCGCGCGCAAGGTGCAGATATGTATTGTGTACCCTTGGCTGAACACGCGCACTTTCTCTAGACAACGATTCCACGGAGTATGACTCGTCAGACTAAACGACTCTTTCTGTGTGGTGTTTTCTCTTCTTTTATTCTTTTTTATTTTTCTCTATTTTGTGTGTGTTTGTGTGTACGTGCCTTTAACAAACCAAACCATTCAAGGTTGTTCGCGGATGCGCTACGTTTATCTATCCTCCATTTTCCGTGAACCACGGCGAGAGGGCGATCCTTTGAACTATACTGGTACCGACCGCGCGCAGAGCAACGTCTTTCTCCCGTTCCCCCGCCCCTCCTCTCTGTACTCCCCACACAAGAACGACGTTTGGCTTCAGCGGTTCCGCGCTGCACTGCGGGAGTCGTAGCACCAGGAATCAGCACCCGTTCTTTGTTATGGAGGCGCTGTGCGGACGCGGACGTCGTCTTGGACTGGCCTCTGCTTCCTGG
This sequence comes from Hyalomma asiaticum, assembly GCA_013339685.2. Taxonomy (NCBI): domain Eukaryota; kingdom Metazoa; phylum Arthropoda; class Arachnida; order Ixodida; family Ixodidae; genus Hyalomma; species Hyalomma asiaticum. The sequence continues at coordinate 31,991,628 of CM023482.1, forward strand.
ACACACATCTGTATCCCCTCCCCCCTGCCCCTTCTTTTATTTTATTTTATTATTTTTGTGAGCTCCCCCCTTTCCACCCCCCACTATGCATGTTCGTGAAGTGTATAAGACCATGCGCCCATGAGAAACCTTCATCTTTGAAAAAGGCTGGCCTCCAGCCGAAACGTCAGAATAAATCCTGTGTTTGTCACTGTGTCTTTTTGATAGTATATTTATCCCGATAGCCAGGAAGAACTTTTTTTGATATATATATATATATATATTAGTGCTTGAGCTGAAATCTATCTAGGCGCTTCGGCGCTCTTTCCTCTCAATGTTACTTTTCTTTTTACTTTTTCGTGGTCGCGTTTGGCATACGTTAAGCTTGACCCGCCCTTGTGGGAAAGAGCGTGTACCGATAACGCACAAATTGTTGCAGTGGCCAATCGTTTTCGCCAGCGCGCCGACGATCGAGTCCGAGGTTTCACGTACTACATGCCTAAACAACTTTTAACGCCTCCGAGCGCTGATCTATTCGGAGACGGTTGTCGAGAGAATTGGAACGGTTCGCAGTAGCGGCATTTTTCTGCAGCAGAAAAAATGCCTGCCTTCGTGGACGGCTATGGGGCACAACAGCGGGCAATGAGTAGACACTACTTGTGCCACAGTGCATGATCCACCAGGTTTCCTTACAACTGCCGTGTATTCATACGTGAACTCGAAGTTGCCACTGTCATCTAGAAACGCAAAGCGAAGACACTAAGTAGGTCCATGTGTGATGCGTGACACTTTGCAGTCAGCCGTTGCCACTTCACAACTGCTCTGAGTGTTTGCGCAACATCCCTATTCAGTTCATCCGAATCCAGGGTTTTATACGACTGCTCACAAAAAATCAAAGTGTATAAGCCGAATACGCTCTCTTGGAGCACGTTTCCAGCATCATTCAATGAAGGTAACAAACACTGCAATGTAATTTCCGGACGCTACCCTGGTACCGATCTCGGATTCGTAAACACACAGGGGCATTGGCTTGGACACGGTACACCGCATAATCGCAGCGCTCGTTTTCCCGCGTCTTTCACGCCCAGAAAAAGCAACGACATTTACAACACATCTCGTCGAATGCTGAAGGAACTCAAGACAGAAGCGCTTGCGAGAACCAGCACCGACACATAAAGTTTACGTCGCCATGATTGGGAACGGCAGTGCAAGGCCAAGCGCTAAGAAAACTCGTAAAAAGTTCTTACGCGTTCTTTACCGTGCGAAGAAAATTTCTCGTACGTGCGAGAGGGAAGACGTGATGAACACGGCAGGCGCGACCGATGAAAGAAGTGAGTGACGTCATTTTGGCAACGTCACAACATGACCTGCTGTGGAGAGTACCGCTGTCATGACCAATCGCAAGTTACAGCTGTCACCTCAGCTGTCGTATGCTAGCGTCGTCCTCTGGTACCATGGCCCGTATTCGTAAAACTACTTGCGATAAAAATGTACATAAAAAGAAGTTTCAGCCAATCCTGATATTGGACATATCATTAGAGAAGCCGGCCAGCGAATGACGAAAAACACTAAAGAAAGAGAAGTTTTGTGAATTCGGCCCCATATGTTTACCGTTGGCTTGGCCTCGAGCAAGCTTTCGCTTTTTGGTTGTGTTACAGCATATACGCCTCATGGCGCAACCACCATTACCGATATCGTTGGGTTCAGTTAAATAAGTGCTAATTATCAAAGGGTTGTTAATTTGGATTAATTCATATGAGGTACTCTTGTGCTCAGGGATAGCAGGGACCTTTCAAGCGTCAGTATAATGGCTAATTACTAGAACCAATTAATCCCAACTGTGTAATATATCGAAGCTTTCCGCTTTTTTTTTCCCGCATGGTCAAAAGTCTAATAAGCTAAAGTTGTTTCTACTTATTCACGCAGATCTCGGACGCGCTCTCATTTTGACGCATTGTGCCCTAGTAGATGAGCCCAAAGAGCATACAGCGAAGTCAGCGCATAGGGGATGGCGTCTTTTTGCCAATAAAGGCCACTGGATCTAAAGAAGCCGTGGAACAACATAGCACGCTTCACGATGGTTCACTTGCAGTCTCGTGCATAATTTCTTGTCAATAGTGCGCGCAATAATCGTCCTTAAAAACGTATCAGGCGGTGGTTGCGACCAATACTGCATGCGATATCACCGATGGGACGTTTCATTGGGAGAAGCAAGAGGCAACACAAAAAAAAAAGATTTAAAAAATCCGCACCATATGCTGCACGGCTTTTCACATTTTGGACCATTCACACGACGTCATTTTTGTCCAACCCCAAGCCTTTGCATGCCTAATTTTTCGCTACTGATGTCCAATGGGCTTCTCCAACTGGCGCAGCCGCAAGCTTATTCGGCAAGCGCGAGTGGAAATTATGTCAATGTGCACAAGAGAATTTAAAGAACAAAAAGGTGGTGAGATTAAGAAAGCCTGAACGGCGCTCATCAGACGGGCTTACATTGTCATGAAATATCTAAGACTTACCCACGCGGACAAAATACCCACAGCAGTAGTTGGTTCCCAAGCGACAATATCGTTCCTAAGAGTGCTGCAAACCACTCTTAGGATTTCCTCTTAGCAACGCTGTTTTTGCGACCATTTTCGCTTCGTGAACACACTTACGAGCATTTTTCGCTTACGTAGTAACTGCATCACCATCGCTGATGTATGAATGCACCAGCGCAGCGCGCGTCAGGGCAGCGGCCGATGTGAGAACCACGTCCTCTTACGACGTTTCTTTCGCTTCGTGAATCCACTTACTCTCAAAAATTTCTCTTACGCGGAAATTTGTTCGTGAGTGAGTTTTGTGAATCCGGCCCCAGAGGAGCAAGAGGAAAAGGCTAAGAGCCTGAAATGGGCCTTTGCTCCGAATGCAGTGAGGGGCGCAGACCTTTATAAACACTATGTAAATAGAAATAATAGGAAAGACAAGTAAATAAGTTACACGTTGCAACGCATGCATTAACAATAAATCAGCATTAGTAGTAGACATACGGACTGCATAACTTGAAGCGCGGAATATACCAGCAAACACAAGAGGCGAGTGCTCAACGCCATATGTAACGCCAAATGAAAAAACACTAGAGTTGTAAATACTCACATGATCTATTATCTGCACCAGTATAACATATAATATTCAACATAGATATTCATGAGATTCATCAAAGTTGTCCTGAAACACACCTGGATTGGTTTAAAAAAACATTCTACGACTTGCGTATGTTGTAACGAACACATCAGCTAAATTCTGCAGTAATCCACGGCGCTTAGGTTTCACAAGTGGAGCGCAAGGTTTCCACTCGTTCAGGATCCCTCCTTTCAAACAGAAGCTTCGCCTCACTCGCTCTGTATAGCTGTTTAGGCAAGGACTTAAAGATTTGGTGAAAATAATTTGGGGAAGCCCGGTGGTAATTTTCATTGCTTCAATACGCATTCAACAAGCCGATCCCGAAATATTTCGGCGAAATGTTCAGTGGACATTTAATAACGCTCGTTTGAAACCCGAGCACTCTTGCGCTCCCGAAACGACTATGCGACACTACCGGCCGGCATGGTACTATTCGGTGACGTTACAGTAAGATATTGTTAAGTTCAAAGGCATAGTGAACTCGCGTTTGCTCTAAAAGAATCGATTTGCTTGAAAGCTAGAAAGAAAGAAAATACTTAGAAACCGTGCAGTGCCACCATTCGGAAGAAAAGCTGCAGTACGGTTTGTTTTTCCGTGGCCTCCGAGGGGGCGCCAATCTCGTAGGTATGGCGGCTACTAACACGACACCATCAACTGAGGGGAACGCGCGCAGTGAAACCGAAACCCCGTTTTTTATCGCTCTAAATCAACGCACACGGTGCAATGTAACAATGCATATTGTTGATTGGAGGGCCAGGATGCCGAGTAGGCACTTAGTACAAAATGTTCAGAAAACGTTTCACGACCCCTTTAAACTTTGGGCGGGTGGCTGAATCGTGTGACAGAAAAACAGAGAGACCGAACAAAATTTCTGCGTAAACGTATCCCAAGAAAGACTATCGTCTTTAAGATTGGTAAGACTGTATACGCGATGCCTAATGCCTGTGACAATAACGGAATCTTGGGAGAATGCGAACATCCTCCTAATATATAAGAAGGGCGACACGAAGGACTTGAAAAATTACAGGCTGACTAGCTTACTTTGAGCCGTCTGCAGGGTATTTACAAAGCTAATCGCTAACAGAACTGGTTCCACCTTAGACTTCAGTCAATCGAAAGAACAAGCAGGGTTTCGTAAAGGCTACTGAACAGTATACCATATTCACACTATCAATCAGGTGACAGAGAAATGCGCAGAGTGTAACCAGCCCCTATATACAGCCTTCATAGATTACGAGAAAGGATTTGGCTCTGTCGATAACCCAGCAGTCATGCAGGCATTGTGGAGTCAGGGAGTAGATAAGCACTACGTAAAACTACTGGAAGACGTCTACAACGGCTCCACAGCCACCATAGTCCTCCATAAGGGGAGCAGCAAAATACCTATAAGGAAGGACGTAAGACAAGGGGACACAATCTCTTCAATGTTATTCACAGCATGTTTACAAGAAGTATTTGGAACACTGGATTGAGAACAGGTGGGGGTAAGGGGTAATGGAATACCTCAGTAACCTCAAATATGCTGATGACATTGGCTTGCTAAGTAACTCGGGAGATGAATTACAAACCATGATTACTCACCTAAACAGGAAAAGTATAACGATGGGCCTGAAAATTAATATGCAGAAAACTATAGAATGTTAGTAGCCTTGGGCGAGCAGAGCGATTCGAGATAGCTGGCGAGGCACTGGAAGTAGTAAGTGAATATGTCTACTTTGGCCAGGCAGTGACACCTGACCCGAATCAGGGTGCTCAGATAATTAGGAGGATAAGAATGGGGTGGAGTGCATTTGGCAAGCATTATCAGATAATGAATGGTAGCTTACCTTTGCCTCTAAGGAGGAAAGTGTATAACAGCTACATCTTACCGGCACTCACCTACGGGGCAGGAACTTGGAGGCTAAGAGGGTTCAGCTTAAAGGAGTACTGCCACGAAAATTTTCAGTTGGCGTTTTTTTGCATGAAATGAAAGGCCAAGCCCTCCACAGCCCAGAAAACGTACTGGTAAGCGTGAGTGCGCCGTGAAAATTTATTTACAGCATGCCTTTAAAAGTTGGTTTCGGTTCCTACTGTAGCCTGACGTCACGACACAGTATGTGCATAGTAATGAGCCTCTCGTGACGTGCTCCGCAAAAAATCGTGACGTTTTCGACCAGTGATCTCTCGCACGCAGCGCCTGTAGCAAGTGTGGGGTCAACGATGTACAAAATTTTGATAGCGACACTGCGACAACAGCAAATACTTCGGCACAGTGGAAGATGCAACGTACGCCACGCACGGTGGGTGTCGGCGTGGCTCCGGAGCCTGCGATAAGCTAAGGTGGCCTCCGAGACCTCCGCGGCATTTCAAGGGCAAAATGTCGGCACCATAGCCACCTTGCCTTCCGATTATACGCGGGCACACATGACGATAGAGGGTAATTCGACCTCGCTCGCTCGCTTCACGGGCACTCTTAACTACGGCGACTGAACGGCGAAAGCAGACGACCGCGTGTGACGCGCGAGCGGCCATTTTGTATGTTTTTGTACGTGACGTCATCACAACTTGCCATACTGCTGCGTGAAGTCACCAAAATTTGTACTGTAGCCTGACGTCACACTAGTGCCGATGTCAGTAGGCACGCTATGTGAAAATTGACTTTGACGTCAAATTAAAATATCTTATCAGCATTTCCTGAGCTTAACATTTGCTCAGTGTTGTCTACGCATATAGGAGAGTTGTATGGTGGAGTAAACTCAGCTTCGAAAATTGGTGTCAGTACTCCTTTAAACGGACTGTCTACCGCTCTGAAAATTATTTAAGGTTGTGGTGAAAACGGGCACATCGTACATCATATTTACGCGAACGAGCACGCTTTCCCCCCCCCCAAAAAAGGAATTATGTTTTTAATTTTGCTCTGAAAGTCGTTCAAAAAACTCCGCTAGCGACACCCAACAGCGTGTTTGTCAAATTCCAAGTTTACGAGAACCAGACCAAGCAGGCATGCATATTCCGCTAAAAAAGGATTATGTATGTCTTACAAGAGTAGTTCGCCCTATGAGACACCTTTTTACAGTGTGCAGGGACAATTCGGTCTTTTTTCGCTGCTTTCAGGGTGGCGCGGGTGGCGCTGCCTTCGAATTCTTCTGCTTGTACATGCGTGTAGAACTGCGCTTGTCGTGCATGCGGCGCTGCATGTCCGAGGCGCACCCCCGAGCGCCCACTTTCCCTCTCCTCCCCGTCACCTGTGCAATAGGTATATTCAATTCAGGCGTGGTGCACTGCACCTCCTGCACCGGTTCCTGGTGCACGGCACCACAGTCATCGATTCGCTCATGCGCTGAACCCCGGTCCCCGATTGCAGCGCGGTGCCGGAGTGGTGCCGCCGCGGTGCAGTGAACTGCTGCACCTCTTCTCTTGGTGGTTCCGCCGCGTGGTGCAGCTTGAAAGCAGACGACGCGTTAAGTCGCCGGTTAAACCGCTATCGCCACTTTTGTTGAGCATGCCGTAGTTCGTGGAAGTAGACGGTGTGCAGCACTAACACCAGTAGTGGACTAGAACAGTGTTATACTTGCGGACGGTAGCACGGAGCTTCATGCAACGGTTCGTGAGTTGTAACTTGCGGTGAAAATTGTATGGCGGTAAGCTGACGTTGCTTGCACATTATTCGTACGGTGGTTGGTTTCGTGATTTTTTTTTCTCGTGACGCGAGAGGCTTGCTGACAGGGATAAACGAGCGCACACAGGAGACGACACGCACTGCGAGGGCACAGCAGACGACATTCCTACACCCACGTCCTCGACTGAAAAACAGAAAAAGCGACGTGACGGCACTGCAGGCGCCCTCTATCTCCTGCACCCGCACCATCTGCACCGGGTTTGCACTTCTGCGCCACCATCGCAACTTTTGCAGCACCGGTTCTCTGCACCACGCCGGAATCGAACACACCTAATGTAGTCTTTGGAACCGGTTCCTGTTGGGCAGAAGCCTGTCACACCGAAAGGGTTCCCAGGGAGACGACGACGCATCGCGTTCCACTGTTGCCGGCACCTGTATACGTAGGAAAGGAGCCACTTCGTAGATGAAAAAATGCTGTTTCAATAATTTCAAGTGATTTTCTGGAGAAACCACTGCACGCTGGGTCACTTCGAAAGGTCCGCTTTCTATTAAGCCAAAAAACGGAAGAGCGATGAACGACGGCAGGCAGTCCCTTTAAATTGAGGACGGTGCAGCGAGGACGTCCCAAAACCAGCTCTGATTATGAGAGACGCCGTAGTGAAGCTATGCGAAAAATTCGACCACCTGCGATTCTTTAACGTGCACTGACATCGCACAGCAGACGGGATGCAGCGAGCTATGGAACAGAAAATGGTAGGTGTAACCTCAAGGGACAAGAAGAAAGCCGAGCGGGTGAGGGAACAAACGCGTGTTAATGACATGTTAATAGAAATTAAGAAGAAGAAATGGGCGTGGGCAGACAATGTAAGGCGAAGGAAAGACAACTGTTGGTCATTAAGGGTAACAGATCAGATTCCTAGAGAAGGCAATCGTGGCAGAAGGCGCAAGAAAGTAAGGTGGACGGATGAAATCATGAAGTCTGCGGGGACAAATTGGGCCCAGATTACACAGGACAGGGCTAATTGGAGTTTTATGGGAGGGGCCTTTGCCCTGCAGTGGGCGTAGACAGGCTGATGATGATGATTATTATTATTATTATGATGATACTTTCATGAACACATGCAACTCAACAGCGTTGCCAACTCAACTCGTTGCCAATGCAAAGTGCACTTTGCACACAGCAGGAGCTAATCTGAAATAATTGTGTAGAACCAAGTTGCAACCATGGCACAACACGCTCCCGACCACGCACTCAATCATCTTAAGAAAGAGAAAAGCCTGCAGTCCAACACCAGTAGACATTAGCTTTTAACACGTACGTAAACGCCCTAGAGCATTCATATATATGACTTATGCGCACGCTTCAACACGCAGTGGCTAGCAGACAACGCAAGGAGCCATCAGCACATGGGAGCTTTGTCCTGTCGCTGCTAGGTGCCAACTGCGGTGCTCACGGGGAATATTTTAAGATTCCGAGCCAGCACTTCAAGTGCTCGGTTCTGTCCTTCTTCGAGCACCTTGCAATCTCCTCGCCCAATGGGCGACAGAACCACACGATGCGGCCGTCAGCGCCGTCAGAGGTGGCCTTTGCGTAATATTTGAGTAGATTCCGGGGCACAGTGGTTTAGAGGGTAATGAACTCACCGACGTGGAGTAAAGTAGTCAACATTAGCGACACCCCAACGCACATCGCATTTTCGCGATAGGACGCTAATGCCCTGGTGTACATACTGATTTCTGCGCAAAAATGCCGTAGCACATTGAGCTTCCTCAGGTCACTGTAATCGCCACTTTCACGAAATCGACCCAAGAGTGGAAATAACCAATGCGCGCTAACCCTTCCCCACTAACAGGTGCAATGCAACTTCCTTCCACAGATCGCAGTTAGGTGTGGCGTTGACCCAGCGGTACATGCATCTCATTTCATGCAGACATACTAACTGCGAGGAATCCGACACTCTTGATATGCTAGAACACCTGCTACACACCTACCCGAGATTAGATTTAGAGAGACAATCGCTCAAAGACATTTAATAGAAGCTTGTCCCTTAACTATTGATTTAGAAGGTTCTATTGGTAGCTTCGCCTGATCTCCGTCGTAACCGTGACAGCCTCAAGGTTCCCAGCAAACTTTTTGCGCAGAAGTGGACTGCACAAAAGATTTTGAATGGTCTTGGGCCGCGCATGTGCTTCGATCAGCATATTCATCCTCATAGTCAATGTCACCTCTTTCTTTGTGAGCTTATTTTCCTTCTGCAGCAGGCCAGAACATTGATTCAGGCCGCCCTCTGGGCTTTTCAGTGATATGTCTCTCTATCCTAACTCCTTATGCAACGCGTGCCGGTGACTCATTGTAAAAAATTGCCATTATTTGTTGAGATTCCCACAATAAAGTCAGCGTCGCGTAGTATTTAAGGCAGTAAAAATGCGAATTAAGTACTGTACGTGTAAGCATGCCTATGCTTGCCTTTGTCAAGAAAGGAACCATTAGCTTTTCTACTTCTGTATATTGCACCTATAACACGTTTTGTTGAGCGTCGTATTTATAAGCATTGGTGTAGATTTTTCGTTTTCACAGTGGTAAAGGGAGGGATGGGTAGACTTCTGTCCCTCATTTTCTGCTGTCGTGTATTGTTCCTTTCTTTCTGCTATGATCCACTTCTTAGCTGCCACACCATCGTCAAAGTTACACAGGTTAACTCTTCTTGTCATTTATGCCCATTGTAATCATTACGCTGGTGCCGTCGCCGAGTGGTTATCATTCCATCTGCCTTAAGAAAACAGTTAAGCAAGGAAAACACAATTACACATACTTGATGTTTCTGGAGGGTCATGTAGTCTGCTAATATGATTCTGAACCGGGCATGTTGCTGTGCTGATAAACAAGCTCTCACATTCTCTTCCATATTAATAGTCGCATTGCAAGCTAAAGGAGGAGTGTTCCAGTAATTGTGAGTGCAAGCAAATGTATGCGGTACTCCAGCCGAGCTGCAAATTGTTGAAAGGCCAGACACCGGACCCGCTCGGTCAGTAATCGAGGACACCAGAGAACACAATTCCGCGGCATACTTAGGCCGTCCCGTTATTAATTCTGACTCTCTGCGATCACACAGCTCGCGTGTCATTAGTAAAGCGCTAATGCTCGCAGTAATGAACGGATTCACGTTCCATGCGTCGGTAAGCTCGATCCTGTCTGCTGTGTCATGGTACGGATAGAGCGCGTGAAAACATTTCACCGTAAAATCCGTCGGTCCGTAAGCGGCGTGACAATTAACGCAGTAAATTCGTCGACTTATTTAGCATTCCTCCGTGCGCCTGAAAGACAGAGACGATAGCGTACGGTGGTGGAGTTCATTGTGAATGGTAATAAGTACTTTATGTCAATACGGCACTCTGTATGTTTTTCTTTCTTTTTTTTCAGCAGTACCCAGCAGACAACAACTAAAGCTGCAGAAAGAACATCTGTTTCGTACGTTGCAGATGTACGGGCTTCTTATCGATTCTTTCTAGCATAATTCTGATGTATGCCGTCTTTAGTATTGTCCGGATTACATAAACTTGAAAAAAAAATTACAGCATATCCACGGAGTGAATGATGATGAGTGGGCGAAGCTCGGGATGTTCATCGTAGATCGTGCCGAGTTCCGGATTAATTTAGTTAACGCGCACGCTACGAATCCTCATGGTTCAACTATGCACAAGTGAAATCTCCCACCGGCACTTCATTGCAAGTCAAGATCCACTGCCTACATATATATATATATATATATATATATATATATATATATATATATATATATATATATATATATATATATATATATATATATATATATATATATATATATATGGGTTGCCGGTGAACGCTTCTTCAACGCGAGCAGTCGGTATTTCTCAATCAAGAAACTCGCTAGGAGGCGCTGCCTGCGCCAACGTTGTCTCTTCGCAGGTGAGAGCGCGTTCTCCTTCTTTGCGAGCTGGTGCAGCGTTCCTCTAAGATGATGATGATGATTGTGGTTCGGTTAGGAAAGGACGCTAATTTCTGCAACCCATTTAGGGAGCACGGCTAAGCGTCCGTGGGGAAGGGGGAAAGGGAGTGAGAGAGATAGAGAGGAGAGAAAGGCCGTAGTGGAGGGCTCCGGAAATTTAGACCACCTGGGGTTCCTTAACGTGCACTGACAACGCACAGTACACGGGCCTCTGGCATGTTCGCCTCCATCGAAAATGCGACCGCCGCGGCCGGGATCGAACCCGCGTTTTTTGGGTGGCAGCCGAGTACCGTAACCACTGCACCACTGCGGCGGACGCTCTCTAAGAAAGAGCGTTTAAGAAAGAGCGTTTCCATAGCCAACGCGCGCCTTTCGCTCTCTCTCTGTCTCTCTCTCTCCCTCACAAGACAGCAGAGGCACGCGCCGGGAGAGAGAGAGAGAGAGGCACGCGCCGGGAGGCACGCGCCGAGGCGAACGCCGAGGGCGAGCGCGTGCCTCGCAGCACGCGGGTTACGCCTGACGCGTGACAAGGTTAGACTAAGAGGAGCTTCGCCCCTAATATCAAGGAGAAGATTAGATATCCATAAGTAGATGTATTACGTTGGCACGTCGTCGTGATGATTACGGATGCAGCGGAATTCAAAACATTGGCAGTCAAACTGTTCACTGGCAAATGGTCTGCGAAGCAAAGAAAACGGAAGCGGTAACGGCGAGGACAGTGAACGTTCGAACAGTCATTCTTTTACCAATTGAGAGGAGTTGTTCTCCCTCCCACTTTATTGGGTGTTCGTGTATATATTATGTCTCTGACTTTAAGTCTGCACCGATCGTAGCAATGCAGATAGTTTGCCACACTTTTCTTGCCAGAAGGCGTCAGGTAAAACGTGATCTCAATACGAGTTGGCTTCTAAAAACCACCCATGCTATGTACCTGAAGGCACAAAGCCTGCCAAAAGGAGATCCATGCTATGAAATAACGAAAGGGGAGTGGAACAAGGGCTCGTTTATATATTAGGCATAACCTGATAAGTCCAACAAATAATGGGACCAAGCAATACGTAAGAGAAGTTACTTGTAGTTTTTAGATGTAGTGTAGCACTTATATAATGGAAGGGAAACAAAATACGCGAAGCTTACATGAAGTCAAACATTGCCATATGGTTTCCAGAGTCCCAGAGCCTTCCGTGATTTATTATTTCTCCCCAACTAACCCTAGTCTCGTGTTCTCCTTTAAGTCAGGATCCCACACCTTCACGACTCCGACCCAGTCAGCGTGGCGTTATATCACTTGTAGAGCCGTGGTAACGAGACGGACACGGGTCTTTTCCGTAACAACGTCAAGTTTATTCTGCTCACAAGAAGTCGAGTCGAGCGGGCGCACGCAGTGCGTCGTTAAAGGCGAGAGTGATAGAGAGGAAGGTGAAACAAAGAGGAGAGCAGTAGGTTGCTCGGACATCTCAGTGAGATGAAAAGAAGAGAAAAGGAAGAAGGGAAAAGGGAGCTCGCGCTCTGGCAGGGGCCATGTGGCACAGTCGCCGGGGCACCCCGCGGCGAGTTTTATGACCGCGGGGGTGTCACTGATTCCGCGCCGCTACACACTCCTTTCGTTTCCTTGCCGGGGTTTCATTCCTCTTCAAGACGATAGCAAAGCCTTGGTAGGAGCAGGTTAGCAACGCGTTTTATAAGCTTCAGTGTTCAGAACCAGCTGATATTCCTGCGATACGGATTCTATTGCAGCAATCTTCTCGCTGCGATGTACACGCCCATCAGCAGTAGATTATTTATTAAGTGCCATGAGTGTCAAAGTAGATATGGCATAGGCAATGCATCTGGATGATTTTGCGCTAGGGTTTCTCATAATCAGAGCTGGTTTTGGGACGTAAAACCCCACAAATCAATCATTTTGCGCTACAGAAACTTCATTTGCCTGTCGCTTTGAAATAAGAAGGCTATATTTTTGCTTAGCACAGAGCTTATAGACCCAACAGTGAACATGTCCAGTGACGTCACCCGCCATTCGCACTTTTCCCAGCATTTCTGTGCGGGCTCTTTGCGTAGTGTGGCTGCCCTCGCACACACTGGCACCACACATATATAAATACGCACCTCAGTGACGCCAACACAAAGCTCATCTACTTAGTACAAAGTTCAAAAAAATTTGGAGTGGACATGTTAACTTAGGTGTGGGAAATAGCGCTAGGACGGAGAATTTTGGTGAATATTATGTGCAGTTTATTCTTATGTAGATTCTTGACGCATAATAGGTGAACTAAATTTCATCGAACACAGTACAAGCATTTTCCATGAGTGAAATGGCTGGGACCTACATATGGAATGGTGCTATAAGCGATATGTGATTTATTTATTTATTTATTTATTTATTTATTTATTTATTTATTTATTTGAGGCGCCTCATACCCGCATATCCCACGCACTGCACACCTACCTCACTAGTTATAGGTAGGTAGTAATGTAACTACACCACATTAGTATACTGCACTACAGTATGTTAAACGTTAAACTTGATGCTCCTTCTAGGGCAGTTGCATTTTTGTCGGTGCTTTCTCTTTGGTTTCGTAACAAGAGGTGAATGGAGGGTGCCGAGCAATAAAGGCAATGTCGCTCGAGGCTACGGCCAAGAAAGTACCTAAAGAGTTGCCAAGGCGACATTTTAATCTGGCATTCTTGCACCTAGCCATTTGCCATCGCTACTAAGAAGCATGCTTCTATTATTTATTTCGTGGTATTTACGAGAAACGTACTGACACAGTTAACAAAACGGCACAACCTCGTCTCGACGCAGAAAAAAAAAACCGACAGAAAATCCGCATTATGTAAATCGATGTCATGAGAGGTAGCGAGCGGGTAAATTGCCCGTGCCTAATTGTTTTGCATTCCACCAAACGTTACGAGTAGCATCGAGGACATTTCAAAAATTCAGTACTTTTGTGTGTAAATAGATATGACCAGGCTCGTCGACACAGATTTGGGGTTCACAGCGGTGCACTGTGGCTTCCGTGGCCGCTAACGAACAGACGTCTGCACTGTTGAAGAGGAATGGAGTCTACGGTGCGCTTACGTGCATATCGTAACCGTCCTTCGTTGGAGCATTCCTACGATTGATCGATTTGTGCAGTTCAATGTCCGAAAACCAGCTGTCATTATGAGAGGCGCCGTAATGGAGTTCTCCGGAAATTTCGACCACCCAGGGTTCATACCTACGAGGCCGAGCAAAGCTTGAAAACAGCCTGTTCAATGAGAGCGACGCATATAAACTACCATGTCGTTATACCAGCGGTTAACGCGCACGACGGCTTGGTAACAGCCTGTGACGAAGTAGCGCCCACTTAGTCCCGAATCACGGCATCGTATAACGACCACATGAACAAAAGCAGCGCTCACAAAGGCAACCACATACCACCTAGGTCACGTGACACCTGACGGAAGCCCGCGCAGCACTCTTCGAGCAAAGTACGGAAGGTTTGATAGCGCAGCATTACACCCGGCTTTTCGACAAAGCCTTTATTCACTGGGGGAGTTGCTAGAAAACTCCACCGCCTTTGCTCACGCTATGTTGAGGCGATCTGCGCCGGATCCTCTAAACAGTCAGCCGAAGTAAACTTAAGCATGCTTCGCCTAGCCGCAAGAAGCAATTATCAGCAAGGCACCCGGCATGGCGCAGATGCCGGTCAAGACAAGCTTCAGAATACCACTCTGAGTCCGGGGACTGATCAACCAAGCGCAAGATCAACCAACAGCCCAAGTGAAGAGCCAGTGTTGGTGAGGCGTCTCTCGTTGCCCTGGGAAGTCAGGGCTCTTTGGTGCTTACTATATGATGAGGCAACCACTTCTATATTTCGTGCTGGTAGAGTAGAAGCACCCGTATCACGTTGTAGACCGTATGTTTTGATCTGTATTGGTCCGAGCCGTGTTTGTGTGTTTGTGCAACGGTGAAGTTTATGTAGAATATAGTTGTTTTGTTTTGGTAGCCTTGGGCGCTCACTTGCTTTTTCGAACTGCAGCCGGAGTTTTGCTAGTGCACCGAAGGGACTTAAAACTAACTGCCCAAGTTTTTGTGGGCTCTTTTCGGACAAGAGGTATACGTATTCTTGGTATTTTCCCAGGGATTGCTTCCCGCGCATTCAAAGCTTGGCACAGAACACACAGCTTCCCGTGGACATATGCAAGTGTGCTCGTGACTGTCTCGATTGGTTTCGAATTTTTAGATGTATGTCTGAATATGCCTAATTTTTGAAATGTAGGTGTAATATGACATTCTCACCTCCTGTAAAGAACCAAAAATTCGGCTGCACGAAGGTGAATACTCTGGAGGCGCGAAGCAGTGATTCGCCGCTGTTTCCCGCAGGAGCACGTTATTCGCGGCGCTGAAAAGGTTTTGATCAATTATGACTCTAATGAACATGCCCCATCAGAACAAAGTGTGGGGAATATCCTGGAAGCAGTGGCTTCAGAGTGTGTATGTGTAGTGTTTTCGTGTAAGAAGCAATTTTAGCAAATTTCTCTAAGCAATGTGATTAGATCGCATTGATTTAACAGTTTTATGGTGAATTCCACTGGCGGATCTGGAGCAAGCTTTTTTTGCTCCGCGGCCGAGAATTTGAATTCCACTGGCGGATCCCGAGCAAGTTCGCATGTTCCACTGGGCGATTTGGGGCAACTTGCTCCGCGACGGAGCGCTCCGCGTTGATCCGTCTCGTAGAGCCGGATTTCGCCGGAACTCCAACAACTAGGTGCCGTCACTTCCGGAACAATCGGGTGCATCGGTTGCTTGCAGCGCTTTTTCAAACGCTGTCTGGTAACCCTGTGGCGTTGTTTACAGTTCTGAAATGGCGTCGTTCAACTCTGCCGGATTGCTCATTGCTTTGAGCGACAGCGACAGTTCGCACAGTTCCTCTTCAGAAAGCAGCAGCAGCAGCGATGAGGATGAGTCGTACGTACTGTACGAAGTTTTATTTAAAGAAATGTTTGCAGGGCCTCCATGCAAAGGCCCCAAAATCATGGGCTACGTCGAATAAGTAGTACACGTGTACTCGGAGGAAGAGGTATGTATGCCTGTGCACATTGCACACGTGTGTTTCTTTTTTTTTTTTGTTTTTTTACGGCAAGATGATCCGGCATTCTCAAAACATCCAAGTTTTGGTTTCTGTAGTTTCGCAGGAACTTCAGGGTCTCTAGGTCCGTTGCAGCCGACCTGTACAACGGCTTTGCTGCCTCTAGGATGTGTCCTCGTTGCGACAATGGGGGTTCGTCTGCCAAAACAGCCGAGGAGCACGTCCTGGCGTTCCTGTGGTGAGCTTTGGCAACGCGTCCTTACGCAACTGCAATCTTTATCTCCCTGCTTCCCCCCCCCCCCTCGTCATATGAAATTTGAATGTGTGAATGAGACAGACGCAGTTTACCATTCCTTGAAAGAAAAAATCGGGAACGATCTTTCGAAAGTGATGCATCTCGAAACTTCGGCATTTTCTGAAATAAGCTGTACTTCACAATGGACATGTTGCCATAGTGTAACATTGTCTCTATTTGCTCTTTTCTGGTTCTGCTTTTGAACGATAGGGAGTTGTAACAAATTAATAACGCTGCCTTAAGGTGCTCGAGAGTATCTAATAAGCTTTTGTGTTATCCCGAGTTCTAATAGTGTTTTGTAATTTACATGGGGCCAGAACTGAGGGCCGAGGTTAGAACTCGTTGCTGGCCTAGTGTGTCACTGTTTCAGCTGAAAGGAAGCGCAAAAACATATAACCACACGATAGTGTACGGGAAAAAGTGCTCGTCCGCTTAGGCTTTCTTGTGATTGCATGAATTTTAACTTCGTTTTTGTCAGCAACGTTTTGTTGTGATGTGGAATAAACTGACTTATTTAAATTTCAAAATGCTTAAAGATTGAAATGCCATTTCTCCCAGGTATGCAGCAAATAAAGCTTGCATAAGAGATGTGGCAGGCCGCTTCGGGCTTGGTGAGACAACGGCTTTTAGGGTCATTGAACGTGTGATGGAGTATCTCGTGGAACTGGCGAAAACTGAGATAGCCTTCCCGGACGACATCCGGGGCCTGGCCACAGATTTCGAGCAGGTAAGAAAATTGGCAAGGAAATTAACTTGTAACATTTGTCTGCACCATACCAAGGAATATTACTCAGCTAAGACAAAGCTGGAGAACTATAAAACATGCAAATATAGCGGCGCAGAAATACTTCATACAATTCAATTTTGAATTGTTTCCTTCGTGGTCTGTCAAAACTGCATCTCCCTTCTGCACGGTGGTTGCTTTTTAGTCGAATGGTTTATTATAACTAACTTATCACTTGACTATATAGGAACCATCACAGTCTGATTAAAAGATAGTTTATGAATATTGAAACAAGTACTTAAGTTTAAAAAATTGGCAGATCCCACGTGCAGTGGAAATCAAGGAAATGCGAAGCACGCATCAGGAACGTAAAATGGATTTGCATTGTTTTCTCGCTATACCGAGTTTCGTACGTATGAAATTAACGAAACGGCCGCAAGAGCTTCAAGACTGTGGCATGTAAACAATGCCGGTCATACACGCATATCATGATTCTGATGTTATGGCCTGTCATTTACGTTCGTCATGCAGTCGTGTTGTGCCATAGCTATTTTTGTGTACATCCCATTAACGAAACGCGTGTCACGTAAATCATGCCGCTCATGATATGCATGTCACGATTTTCACATTATGACCTGTCATTTATGATCGTCATGCAGTCTTGTTGTGCCATACGAATTTTCTTATGCATCCCATTAACGAGACAACAGTATAGCGCCAGGACCGTGACATGTAAATCATGTCTCTCATGACATGCATGTCATTTATGAAAGTGATGCACTCATGTTGTAGAATGCCAATTTCCGTATACGTTCCAATAATGAAACGCCTGGCATGTAAGTCATGTCGCACGTGGCATGCATATCATGATTTCATGTTATGACCTGCCATTCATGTTCGTCAGGCAGTCATGTTGTGCCATACCAATTTTCGCATACATCCCATTAGCGAAACTGCCAGGAGAGCACCAAGACCGTGGCATGTAAATCAAGCCGCTCATGACAAGAATTTCATGATTTTCACGTTATGACCTGTTGTTTACTTTCGTCAGGCAGTCATATTGTGCCATGCCAATTTCCGCATGCATTCCATTAGCGAAACGGCAAGGAGAGCACTAAAACTGCGGCATGTAAATCGTACCACTCGTGACATGCATATCGTGGTTTTCATGTTATGACCTGCCATTTATGTTCGTCAGGTAGTAATGTTGTGCCATACCAATTTTCGCATACATCCCATTAGCGAGAAGTCCAGGACAGCACCAAGACCGTGGCATGTAAACATGCCGCTCATGACATGAATGTCATGATTTTCATGTTATGACCTGCCGTTTATGTTCATCAGGCAGTCATGTTGGGCCATGCCAATTTTGGCATACATCCCATTAGCGAAACGGCCAGGAGCGCACCAAGACCGCGGCACGTAAATCATGCCGCTCATGACATGAATGTCATGATTTTCATGTTATTACCTGCCGTTTATGTTCGTCAGGCAGTCATGTTGGGCCATACCAATTTTCGCATACATCCCATTAACGAAACGCCCAGGAGAACACCAAGACCGTGGCATGTAAATCATGCCGCTCATGACATGAATGTCATGATTTTCATGTTATGACCTGTCATTTACGTTCGTCAGGCAGTCATGTTGTGCCATACCAATTTTCGCATACATCCCATTAGCGAAACGGCCAGGAGAGCACCAAGACCGTGGCATGTAAATCAGGCCACTCATGACATGCATATCATGATTTTCATGTTATGACCTGCCGTTTATGTTCGTCAGGCAGTCATGTTGGGCCATACAAATTTTCGCATACATCCCATTAGCGAAACGGCCAGGAGCGCACCAAGACCGCGGCACGTAAATTATGCCGCTCATGACATGAATGTCATGATTTTCATGTTATTACCTGCCGTTTATGTTCGTCAGGCAGTCATGTTGGGCCATACAAATTTTTGCATACATCCCATTAGCGAAACGGCCAGGAGAACACCAAGACCGTGGCATGTAAATCGTGCCGCTCATGACATGAATGTCATGATTTTCATGTTATGACCTGTCATTTACGTTCGTCAGGCAGTCATGTTGTGCCATACCAATTTTCGCATACATCCCATTAGCGAAACGGCCAGGAGAGCACCAAGACCGTGGCATGTAAATCATGTCGCTCGTGACATTCATGTCATGATTTTCATGTTATGACCTGTAATTTATGTTCGTCATGTAGTCATGTTGTGGCATACTAATTTTCGTAAACATCCCACAAGCGAAACGGCCAGGAGAGCACAAAATCGTAGGCGGCTAGATAGATAGAAAGATACGCTCAAAGTCGCCGAAGTTTGCTAAGAAATGCTTCGCATTTAATATTAACTGCGTGATTATTTTCTTTTGTTTGCAGTTGTCTGGAGTGCCGGGCGTCATCGGCTGCATCGATGGCACATACATCAATATTCGCTGTCCTGCCGGGAATGTGCGGTCAACGTACATCAATCGGCATAATTATATTTCTATGACACTGCAAGCAGTTTGCGACCACGAGAAACGGTTCCTCGACGTTACTGTGGGAAACCCCAGTAAAATGCACGATGCCAAGATACACAGAAATTCTCGGTTGGCAGCAAGGCTCCTTCACATTTGTGCATCGGGTAACTACCATATCCTGGGAGATGCTGCTTACCCGTTGCGAGAGTATCTACTCACTCCATACAGAGATTACGGAAAACTCACATGTCAACAAAAAAGCTTCAATGCAAGGTTTTCAGCAACAAGAGTGCGCATTGAGAATGCGTTTGGCGATTTAAAAGCCCGCTTTCGGCAACTTTTGCACCTCGACTTCTTTGTGGTCGACACGATCAATGTATTTGTGATATCATGCTATGTTCTGCATAACCTGTGCATAAAGGCAGGAGTTGAGGATATACCATTTGACCCCGAGGATACTGGTTCAGACTGCATGTGGGAAAGATTGTCACATGACGACAGTGAAAGCTCTGGGCCACAGACAGCCAAGGAGACAGTGTTGCGGCAAATGGGGGAGCAAAAACGGGAAAGTATTCGACAAAAGATGGGTCTACAGTGAGCTACTTAAGACCTGCTGCCAAGTTTCTGACATGCCCGCATAAACAATTCTAACTCGAGTGTTCAGTTGCATCGCTTGTGCCTTTACAATCAAGCAGTCATAAAAAAGTTGTAAACTCGCGTCATTGTTTCTTGGTCACGCTGGGTCCATCGGCGTCTTGCGAAGGACCAGGGCACACAGCATCACCTGCACAGTTTTTACAAGTTACTGTGCATCCGTGACAATGCTCACTCGTAACATTTTTCGGCCTATTTTTTCTAGTCTAGCAGACATCACAACATTGCTGTGCCACAAAGTTGTCACTTGACGATGTGCTGCTGGATTATAGACATGCAAGGAAGCTACACCGCACGTGTGTGAAAATGAACTTTTTTATTTTCTCTTTTACATATGTGGAGCTGGGGGGGAGGCGATGAGGAGTGCATTATTCATTGTTGGCTTTCATACCAAGTAATGCTCGTAGCAGATCCATTTTTTCTTTGTGCATATCTTCACGCCTTTTGTCTTTTTCAAGTCTCCGCTTCTGTCTCTCTTGTTCTCTGGCAGCTTTTCTCTCTGCCTTTCTGGCTTCAATTTCTGCAATGCTGTCCAGGAAGAACTTCATGTGCTGCATACGACCAGTGCTTTCTTTTTTTTTCTTTTGTTGCTCATCCCGCTTTAGTTCATTTGACTCGGATAAGCTTGAACTACAATCCGTAGATTCACTGTGCGCGCTCAATGATGGTGGCGATGACTTCTGCGATACCACACCAGCAGAATCTCTGACAATTTCGGGCTCCAAGCTGTCGTCCAGGAACCTGATTTTCTCCAGTTCATCTTCATATTCTACTATTTGGGGAGAATTCCCTTACAAAAATGCCTGTTGACATTGAGTAGACCACCTATGAACTTTCTATTGACTGTACTGACAGTCTACAGACATTTACACTGTAGTAACACTTGTTCGTAGAACGTCTAAAGACCTACTACTTACTTCTGTATAAATAATTTTTTAGCTAGAACGTCTAAGGACTTCTCTCTTACTTCTGTATAAAGAATATTCTAACTACACTGTCGAAAGGCTCCCTACTTACTTTTGTAAAAAGAATATTCTAACTACACTGTCTAAAGGCTTCCTACTTACTTTTGTATAAAGAATTTTTTAGTCATCACATATAAATACTTCCCTCTTAATTCTGTATAAAGAACGTTTTAAATACATCGTCAAATGGCTTCGTTCTTACTTCTATATAAAGACTATTTTAAATGCACCGTCAAATTGCTTCAGTCTTATTATTGTATAAATAATTTAAGCACACCATCAAATTACTTCCTTCGGAATTTCGCATAAAGAACTTTCTTTATCTAAAAGTGAGAAGTCGTAGAACGTTTAACCTGTACACTGAGCGATTCTTTGATATTTCCCGCAGGACATGTTGATGATTGCAGCTGCACTTGCCTGAACACAAAGTATATGTCGCCTACAAGTGCACCAGAGCTAACTTGTTCGCCACGCGTAGTGTAAGCTGCTTTTGCACTTAAAAATAACATGAGAGATGTTAATCAATTTTCCATTTGTCAAGATAACTAGTATAATTGAGACAGCCCGCAAGCACTGTTCTAGTGGGCACTTCTAACGTCTTTCCAGACTTTCACCTTCACGTATACTCTCTTTTTTCTGCAGTTCAAACTAACAGATGACACACTTCTTTGATACGGCCGCCTTGCACAAAGATTCAAAGACCAGCACTCACACCAAAAGGGTCCGAGCTGACCCCGAAACGTTCGGTTTTTTGCGTTTCAGGTAAAAAAAAAAGAAACGAAGCAGGGGCCTACGCTGGTGTCATCTCGTTTCAACACTAACATTATTTTGCTTAACCAGACAGATTTGTGGCAGCTGTTAACGTTTAATATGTGCTTTGCTCGCTGGCAAAAAAAAAGAAAAACAACGTAAAACAGCAACAATAGCTCATCTTGCTACCAGCACGGAGCAGTGAATTGCTATCGCACATAAGCTGGTACAATCTCATAATGAGTTAATTGCGCGGCTTTCATATTTCTCTAATTCCCGCAGATTCCCTTTTCATAACAATCTGCCACATAAAAGCCCTTGTGGATATTATGTTTAAAGCTTTGTGCAGGCTCATTTTTTCCCGAGCATTTGCTTTGTGGCTCGCACGCTCATCAAATACACGGCTAGCTGCTTTCCTTGTGTGTGCGCGTAAGTATGAACACATGCGTGTAGCCGTCAAGCGTGGCAAGCACACTTGTTTCGAAGATGTCAAATAATTCTGCCTTCTCAAAGTTTGACCAGGCGGAATTATAGTGATAGCAGCAGTAGCAGTAATACTGCATGTGAAGCAAAAGAAAAAAAAACGCGCATCGAAGACTTCGCGGATGTCAGTTTTACTCAGCAATGGTAAAACCAAGGTCCTTCAAAACGACCTTCCAAACCGTGCCGAAAGGCACGCCACGCTGGCACATGCTGCGTGAACAAAATTCCTGAACCAGTACTACTAGTTTGCAAGGAGGAGCAAGTCCGGCAGTCCCCCCCCCTTCCCCCGATGCGGTTCCTCGAATATCCATTGTGCCAAAGCTCTCCGTCCGCTGTTGGCGCACAGCGAGGAAAGGGGTGTTGAGAGAGGGAGAACGGCGTGCACGTGCTGTGTCACCGGTCTGGCAGTTTTGCTTGGACATGCCGTGTGTCGGGGATGCCAGCCCAAGCCGTTGAGTTTTTCGACATGTGTGAGCTCCTGGATATATTCTTCGATATGTGTGAGTGCCTGGATATGAGTGGCCCAAAACTATGTGGTGTTGCCGAAGGGCGAAGCTATTAGGATGTGCTTTAGGCAAGAAAACGGACACCCGGTACAAGCCCTCCACTGTTTTAAGCCAAGATCGCTGCAACCTGCATACAGCAAAGACAAGGCCAAGTAGTAACTACTTCTGCGTCTCGTTGGACTTTTGTTATATCTTCTGACCAGTGATGAACTATTTCCAGTCTTGTATGTCCTGTTAGTGTGATGCGCTTGAATATTTTCTTTTGCTCACACATTTCTATTTGTTGTCGATCGAAGAGGCTTATGTGGTAAGTTTTCCTGCATAATTATTCGTATAATTCTCTTCGTTGATATACCTTCAGCCTAGCAGTGTGCACGCGTGTACCTCGGAATGCTGATTTATATGTGCGAAGCCTATCTGACAGCACATATTGCTTATGATACAATGCCACGTGTCTGCGGTTGGTAGTAAATTACTACTGGAATGAATTTTCAAGTTAAATGACACTGTCTTTTCTTATTTCCTTTTTATCAATTAATGAACTTTCTTATAGTTGAAATACTCGTGAACAAATAATACTTCTATGCGAATGTGTTTGTGAGGCTAAATCAGATCTGCTTATTTTAATAATCTATTTATCTAGCCGCCTTGTGCTAAGTAGAGGCTGCTTTACGTTGCCTATTTTAATGTTTACTACCTGATGCTCTTGTCTATTGTTCTTACTGCTGTGTACCAATTAAGGATAATAAATTATTTATTTTGCTACTTCTTCGTATCGTATTTTGCTTACGCTTGGTTGTACAACTCGTTCACACATATCGACAGAAGCTGTCACGGGGTAACATATGTCGGTATAGACCATTCTGAGAATGTGAACAGTGTGTGCATGAACATGCCTCACTAGATATATTAACCAATTGTTAAAAGGGTATACTGAGACAAATGTTTGTAGATGATCCACAGAAAGTCTACAAACATTTTGGCAGTATGTTCCTAGGGCGTCAAAAGACAAATGTTCATAGGGCACTGGTAGAAAGTAAGCAGACAGCCTATGAACACGCGTCTATGTACTGTTGGTGGCCAATTGTTTCCAGAACGCCAACAAGCAGTCAGTAAAGAAGTACACAGACCTTTGCTAGACACCCTGTAGGTTGTTGGTAGGTTCTAGTAACAATTGTCTTTAGATATGTTTCTAGGGTGTCAAAAGAAAAAGGATTATAGGACGTTAATATGAAGTCAGCAGACACCCTAGAAACAGGTGTCTGTTGAAAGTTGGTGGCCAATTGCAGGCAGGGTGCCCACAGGAAGTTGGTAGAGAAGTATGTAGACTGTTGCTAGACAATCTGTTATTTGTTGGTATGTTCTAGTAACAATTGTCTGTAGACATTCCATTTAATGCTACTAGAAATT
This sequence comes from Hyalomma asiaticum, assembly GCA_013339685.2. Classification (NCBI taxonomy): domain Eukaryota; kingdom Metazoa; phylum Arthropoda; class Arachnida; order Ixodida; family Ixodidae; genus Hyalomma; species Hyalomma asiaticum. The sequence goes on from CM023482.1 coordinate 32,015,699, forward strand.
TTTGTAAGGGTTTCCAGATATGTTGTTTTGTTCGCGAGCATTTTTCTTCCTTTTTGACACAGTTTTATAGCGTGTTGAACACTGGTCTGCTGTGCGAACTGCACCAATCTCATCTTGGATTTCCTGTGCAATTTTTGCGAACATAGACTTCTTATTCTTAAATTTCTTCATTGGACGAACCAGTGGAAAATACACTGCATAACGATCCAGGAGAAGCTTTGTTTCTCCTGGAGTCCATTCACATGCTGCATCTGCAAAATTGAAGATAAATGATCACCTCTGAATGATGTTACGTGTGCTCTTGTGGCTTGTAAATAAATGTCACTCTTTTCAGTATTACCAGTGAAATCATTACGTTGCATACTACTTCTATAGCTCGTACTGAGCATGCCAATGCGTTGCAGAAGTAAACACACACATATTTAGCCACATCTACCCCTAGTGTGCAAGGCGCCTTGGGTAATGGATAAACAAAGGTGCTGCCTCATGCAATGCACTTTGAGCGCATTGTAGCTGTACACTTACATCGCTGTTTCTTGGTCTCGCTGGATCCAGGGAAGTCTTTGCAAGGAACCGGGTCCACAGAATCACCTGCACACAGTTTGTAGGAGTTGCTGCGCGTCCTTGACAATGCTGAACTACAATGGAGTTCGGCGCATTAAAAAAAAGAGATCTAGCAGTTATCAAACGTAATTGTATGCCTACATTGCCGCTTCCTGGCCTCACTGGATCCCTCAGCGTCTTGTGAAGGGCCGGGCTGCACATCGTCACCTGCACGCGGTTAAAGAAACATGAGTAGGTAATACAGCCCCTTTGAAGTGCACAATTACAGTGCAACGGCACACTCGTCCGGATGTTCCTCAGCATCCGTTACCACCTCAATCATATACCACTGTCCATGCAACACAGGTCGCGACAGATAATTAACGATTCCGACTCTAATAACACCACAAATGGGTGACCCCAAAGAACCCCCGACCACAGCGTTACTGAACTGTCAAGACGTACAGCCCAAGGAGGCATCAGCCCCGCTCACGCGAACATTTCCGACATCGCCGACACGTTCAGTGATGTTGCACAACTGGAAAGGGCCCTCGTTGCGCCTATCGGTCCGACACCGGTTTTCGTTGCAGGATCAGAGGTGTCGCTTGTCACAAGGCAATTAGCACGCGGTACAGGCGAACGCGTGCATATATAGCCGTGGAAATCATGGACGGTGAAACGCTGCTAGAAAGTCCGTGAGACGCTGTCCGTGGACGCTGTCCGGCGCAGCAGCGTCCACCACTCACACGTGGCAAGTGGTTACGGTGCTCGGTTTCTATCCCGAAAGACGATTGTTCGATCATAAACAGGGCTGTCGCGTTTTCGATGGATGCGAAATATGAACTGCGATGTCAGTGCACTTTAAGAACCAGAGTCGGTCAAAATTTTCGGAGCACTCAGCTATGGCAAGCTTCACAATCATATGTTTTTGGCGTGTAAATTCCTAGCCATTCTTATTATTGTCACGCAGAGCACTTACCTGCCGTTGAGCGTTCTTTGTCCTTGGCTACCAAGTCCATCAAAATGCGGTGAACAGCTGGACTGACTTGCAAAACATCCATCTCGCTGCTTGACGCTTGTCAAAACACCGAAGTGACTGCAACAGAATACACGAGGTCCAACGTAGGCCAACGTAAGGTTGGCAACATGGGCGACCGGATGCGTGCAACAACTTCCGCTGTAATCCCTGCCGGAGCGAGTTTACTTTTCACTGGGCGATTGGGATCGGATCGCTCGGCGACGGATTTTGTTGCTCCGTCGTGGATTCGGCCCACCGCTCCAGATCCGCCAGTGGAATTCACTATAACAGTTACTTCAAAATGAATCGGTTTTGATCTGTTACGCAGTTGCTTTGGCCCTGTTTTGTGCACTTGTCTGTGTGGGTCACCACAACCTAGACGACGTTATACCCCAACGGTCCGGTCTCACGAGGTCCTTTGCACATAAAATGAATGGTAGCGGAGTGGTAGCGAGCTTACTTGGCACCGCGCAGGTCCTGGTACGATTCCTACATTATACCGCGCCAAAGGTTGCCTTCGGTAGTTCCAGTACGTTTGTCTTTATCTGCCTGCGCAGTGCAAACGGGATCATTTTCTCTTCTATCATGAGGCCCGTGTGCTGTGCAATGTCAGTGCACGTTAAAGAACCCCGCATGGTCGAAATTTCCGGAACCTTGCACTACTGTGTCTCTCATAATCAGAGCTGGTTTTGGAACGTTAAACCCCACAAATCCATCAATCCTTTGCCCGTGGCGCGTGCCGGAATGCCACAATGGCCTGGCCAGCTCTCGTTGCGATTTTCACTTGCTCATCGGCCCTTTCGGCGTGCTATCACGCAAGAGAACCGGGAAAAGACATTTATGAAAGCACCTTCGTCATTAAAATTAACCATGTATAAGACATTGATTCGTCGAAATTTAGCATATGCTGCTTCAGTCTGGGATACAAGTCATGCAAGCTTCATTCAATGACTACAAATGGATGAAAATAACTCTGCGCGTTTCATTCTTTGCAACCATAACCAAAAAGTAACCGTATGTTCCGTGAAATCAAGCCTCGGTCTATCACCTCTTGCATCTCGTCGCACAACATTTTGTTTTACCATCTTTCACGCCATATTTTATCACCCACAGGTCCGTAATAAGTTCATCTTACTGCCTCATTACATTTCATCTCGCTTAGATCACTTGCAAAAAGTTAGTATTCCTTTGTGCAGAACTGGCGCCTTTTCTCAGTTTTTCCTACCAAGGACATCAAGGGACTGTAATCACCTTTCTCCGCATCTAACCTGCATCACAAATCACCAATTGTTCAAGAATGCCGTACCTAATATTGTATACTTCTAATTTTATGTGTTTCGCTTATTTTTCTTATGTATATCCCGTTTTCTCTGTAGCCACTCCCCTCTCTAGGAGTCTTTGGCCTTGAGGGTATTTAAGTAACGAAAAATTAACTTAAATATATTTGTGAGCCTTTTTCTGTATATCTACAAAAAAGGGGGCGCTCTTCGAAAGCAAGAATGGGGCAGCTTTAGTGGTCCTTCAATAGACGATGGAACCAATGGGGATTTTCAACGCGCTCCGTTTCTTACAGCGTGCGAGATTTACAAAAAAGAAAACCTGTGATATGAGGCAATGTTCAGTTATAAATTCTTATGCCTATAAGGCAGCCTTGAAAGTACGCAGGCACCTAAAGGGGGAGCTCTCTGTAGCTCGAACAACATAGCATTGTTTTATATGCTACTAGACTGGCCAAGGCTAGCCAGGATTTCTGAGCTCTGCCTACTTGCAACAATGTTTTCCTGGGCTTCGATCCAATTGCTACGTTGTGGTGTGTGCGTGTTCCATGTAGGTTCGAGTAGTTTCCCGTAATAGTGTAATTAGGCTAATAAATGATTCACAATGACGAGAAAATTTAATTACTTATCTATCACCTGCTTCAGAATGGAGCCGCGCCATGGTGGTCCAGTGGCTATGGCACTCAGCTGCAGATCCGAAGGACGCGGGATGGAATACCGGCCGCTGCTTCTGCAGTTCGATGCAGGCGAAATGTTTAGGCCTGTGTGCTGTGCGATGTCAGTGTATGGGAAATAACACCACGTGGTCGAAATTTCAGGAGCCCTCCACTACGAGGTCTCTCAGAACGTGGTTTTGGGACTGAAAATCCAGAAATTTATCAGTCAGTTCGCAATGGAACCATATCATACACTGACCCGCCATTATATGCCACGGTCCTTATATATTTGTTTATATTCAGTTTAATGTACTGCTACGTATATTACGGCAACCATTTTTACGAAAAACAAAGCACGAAATAATTTTCCGCAAGTTTCCTGCGAACGGTGATCGCCGCAGAGCGCAGCTAAAGGTAACATCACGAAAGCATTTTTTGCTAAACCACAAGAGTAGTTTCGTGAGTTCTCCCTATTCTTGTTTGTTCAGCCAGGGGATGAATACCAGGCTGAGATGATGAGTCTGACGAGCAGGTTTTTGGGAAGAGATTTAGTAAGCACAGTTTAAGCAACGCACAGAAAACTTCTATAAAGGGAAGAATATTTACAATTTGGAGCCTTTCTGCCCCTGACCACGCCCGGCCTCGAGAACCTCGAGTCCTGCACCGCGGCTTTCCTTCCAGAAAGAACCCCCTGTCAGCTCGCCGCACCGTTTCTTAAAAGAGAGGGAGCCAGCGCACCCACGTGCGAAGAATGTCGTTCTGACCTTCGCCAGTATCTGTTCTGAGAGGCGCTGCGCACGTCATGGGTCAATCTCTCCACACAGGATCCCTTCTGGGAATGGCCTCCTGCGCTGTCGGTTCGTGGTAGCCTGTTGACAAGTCTCAACGACCTAGGCATTAGGGATGGCGCGACATCTTCGGCGCGTGTTCTCCGGCGGCGGGCACCGCGCGGCCTGGCACCGACAGCGCTGTGTTGCTCCCTCCCCTGCTGAGTTCCGTACCCTTACAACAAATCTTCTAGCACTGTTTGTTCCAAGTCACCTTTAATTTTCAGAATAGGCCACAAGAGTTCGGCGTCTGAAGCGGGACTTAGTTCCCAGCGTGTTCGCGGGGCACCTAAGCTGCCTGTAGCCACTGGAGCCACAGAAAAGATGCAAGTGGGAGCAATAGTCAAAGAAGTCCCCTCTAAACGAAGAAAATTAAGGCAATCAGTTTTATTAAGTGACTCTTTTAATCGAAGCTCTTGGTTCAGCCTGTGGCTGCGAAGCGAGCAAGGACAATTTGTCAACTTCCGCCTGCTTATTGCGTATTGCGTATGAAATTAGCCTCCTTCAGTCATGTACCTATCTGAAGAAGCAAATCCCGAAGGCGAGATATACGTAAGCCACCCCTAACAGAGTCCTATTAGCCGCGCGCCGAAACACCGAAGCGGCTTCAATACATCGGCACACGGTTACCAAGGCTAATCCACAAAATTCATATGGCTTCGTTGCAAGAAAGCCTTTTTTTTTTCTTTCCTGATGTACCAAAACAAAATAAAATATATTGACTCATTTTCATCCTACGTACAGTGGCAAGCAGCATTACGCATTGCCGGCTGTTGAGCACTGGTCTGCCCAATATTGGATTGGTGCAATGTCTTCGGGGACAACTTTAAGCGCTGCAACCCAGTACAGGCAAAGGCTTCTACAATGAACGTCGGTACAACGACACAGCCTCTGCAACGAATTCATTTCATTACTATATGCTGTGCACACCGCTACGGCAAAGTCCACTACACTAAATCTGCCTGTTTTACGAGTGAATTCCATTCCTGGTCGCGAAATTATTTCTCTATAATGAATACAAAAATCAAAACGGCGATAATGACCTTTTTTAATAAGCAAACGCCGGCAGTGTGTGATGTTCCTGTGCACGAAAACCTGCTGGTTTCGTCCGACGCGACAACGGACGACACTGTGGGAGCAATCGAAGGTACAAGCGGCGCCACAAACAATCTTGCAAGCTGCGATGAAGGGGCAGAGGAGCCAAGAGTCCTGAATACCCACCAAACTGTGGCGGTCTCCGCAGATATGTCTCTCCTCATTCTTCGACCTCACATTGCAGCATGCATGAACACCTTCGGCATCAGGTCAATGGTGGTTGTTCCTAACACCTACAGATGTACTGAAGAAAAGTGCATGTATTTTTATGTCTAAGCCCATTCGAACATATCGTGAATAAAAAACTGTTGGGCGCCTCGTCGTATTAAGCTAGACCAACAGGGCAGCTTGTGGCCGACCTAGCTTTTTTTCGTCTTCTACATGCTCGACTTGGGCATGTTCAAGTACGTGATTTGTCACGTGGATAGCTGCGACATGGTTTAAGGCGGGAACATGTCGCGCGGCTAACTCTGACATCGTCATACGTGATGCAGCTCACTTGACCGCATGTGATGTCATCTTAGGTTGTCATGCTATACGTGTAACTAAGACAGGCTATGCAAGCTTGGCTACGCTGTGTACTTGCTAGGTTACAAGACTAGATGTGCTCTCAATACGTCACCTAAAACACGTAACTAGCTGTGGGGTCATCTTGCGTGGTCATGCTAGCTGTATCTAAGCTGGGCTAGGCTTTGGGTGGTGGGTGGTGAATAAAATTTAATGACATCAGGCAGGGCGTGTGTCAGCCGGCCTTTACTATCTCCCCTTCTTCCTTCTTTCCTCACTATTACTTCCCTTGCCACTATTTTCTATAATACACATTGCAAGTCTAAGTTATTACGAGCTGGTTGGCACATATCTTCTTTCAAACACACAAAGACATGTATTTCAAATTTGAAATTATAAGGGAATACCCACGGGCAAAGGGAAATCTGCCACTATGCTCACTGTAATATATTGCGTGTTTTCGAACCACGCCCGGCTAATTAATCAAAAGAACCTGCTCGCTGAAGCGTTATATTGGTTCTGCCATGCAACCCCTCTGATGTCGTCTACCTCACTGTGGTGCTCAGTCTATCGGATTTAAGAGGCAATCACCTTATCTCGCTAGTACTCTGCTCTTTCTCTCTCGCCGGAATAGTTGGGTAATCTGTAACTGCTGCACTTTGGTCGTGGGCTGCGATAACTGAGTTTTCGTCCCATGCGCCCTTTCCCATCATGGCAAGCGAGACGTGGGATGCGCGCGCTACGTTGTGGGGAGGGAGAATGCGAAGGGGAGGGGGAATGCTTTGTTCCCTTTGCTCCCTTTGCGCCACGTTGTGGGGAGGGGGAATGCTTTGCTCCCTCCGTGCGAATGCGAAGTCGGGAGCAAAGTTGCCGCAACAGATCGCGGAGGCCACAGTTTTACTGCATATTCATAACCTACCTGGTAATTTTGGCGCATGCTAAGTGAACGAGACGACTTGAGAGCACCGAAGCGTAGGAGATAGATAGATAGATAGATAGATAGATAGATAGATAGATAGATAGATAGATAGATAGATAGATAGATAGATAGATAGATAGAAGCATTAACAGTGCGCGCCTATCACGTTGTACTTCGCTGCATGCCTTGGTAATACGTCTTTACGAATGCCTACCGTGCGAACAAGTGCGTTTTGCACTGCGGTGATTGAGTGTCGCCCAGTCGTAGTTAGGCTTTCCTCTCTATCAGTGCTGACACCAGTGCCTTTCCGCTGAAGCTTTTTAACATAATGTCCTTATACAGTTGCGAAAAGAAAACTGGCGCAGGAGCGTAGACTCAGGTTCATTTGCAGCTAATCAAAGTGACGCTCTGCTAAACGACAGAGCATTTGCATTTTTCGAGTTTGTGTCAGATCCTTTGTTTTCTTCATTCAATATTTTAATTAAAGTGCAAATTTGGCGCACGTCTCTCGGTGTTTCTATTCGATGCTGAAAAACCTCCAGTCACCACACAGTGACTTCATTCGAAGGCGTCATTGCGAATACATTATGATTATCACCCCCTGGAGACTTCATGCTGCACGTGTAAAATGCTAGGATTGGCATCAAATATCTCACTAAGGGCGAGTAAAGTCAGTGGCCTTTAATGGAATATTTTTGCGGTCTTGGGGAATTCCAACCTGAGGTACCAAACTAGCCTTCTTCTAAGAACCCCATGACGGCACCTTGGTGCTAGCTGCCCAATGTAATGCCTAAGGCGTGCGTGAGTTCGCACGTGACGTTGCAGCCATCTTACCCATAGAAGGAGCTTTTACATTGCCGCACACGAGCAGACTCGAGTGTCTCTGCCTGCATTTCTACACACTATGCTGACTGTAGGAACAGTTGACGGCTCTTACACTGTCATCATTCGTCTTAAGTAACTTGTGCAGACGCATATTTCTTTATGGCGGTAACATTTGGCGACATTAAATCTCTTCCTTACCATTCCCGACTAACCAACGGATGAGGATTATTTTTAAAGCTCTGAGAAAATTTACAATCTACAGAGCAACAATGGGAGGCACTGCTGTCCAGCTCGGTCTTTGAGGATCAGCTCTGGCTGGTCCAAAGGGCCGAGATGATGGCATGGGCCAGCGGAGCCCTGGAATAGGGGCCCCGACCATTTGTGATGCCCCGCCGTCAGGGGCAACAATTTCATTCCTATATTTTATAATAAAGTTTTGTTCTCTCTCTCACAATAACATGGTGTTTAGTATTGTGTAAGGCGGTTGTATTACGAGAACATTAGTTTAGTACAAGAAGGATTCTTCGATCATCAGAACAATTATTGAAATTTAATTCATTTGAGCCTGGTGCGCACCACATTATAAATGCCCGAATAAGCCAGAATTGCACGGGTATGAACAATAGGAAGGAAAGAGAGACGCCGTGTAGCTCATGTCTTCATAAATTATGAGTGCACACACATTTAAAGTCTTTGTACTGTGTGTGACCCCATTGTGTTTAAGAAGTGTTTGTCCCATGCCCACATAAAGTACAACTACACTCCCCCTAATGTGCACCAAGATACGCGCTAGCGCCATATCAGACACTTAAGTTAACAAGCTTGCCTTTAACAATTTTCTTCACGGTTATTCACTTACAGTTGACCAGTTCTACCACACGCTCCTGAGTTACTAGACGTGACTCCCAGTTCGCCACTTGCGGTCGAAAGCATCACGTGATTGATAGGCGAGGCACGCTGCCGTGACAAGGCACAATGCGAGGGTCGGCTTCGTTTCCTCTTGGAGAGTGCACTGGTCTTCCATGCTGTATCCGAGCAGCCTGGAAGTGCGGTACGTGAGTGGAAAGCGTAATTCTGTAGGATCGCTCCAGGGCATGCGAACCATGACGCGGGTCTAAACTGTGCGACCCCGTATTTCCGTGAGTGCCTCTTTGGAAGTAGAATAGGTTTTTAGCAAGGGGTGTCATTTTTCTGCCTTGCTTTTGGAGACCAGAGAATTGTCATATCTGGAAGAGGAGCACATCACGCTTGGGAGGCGCTCCTACCACAGCGAGCAGCGGCCTCGTGCGAGAGAATCGGCACATTGTCTTCCTGCAACGCCGCGCATTGTGAAATTCCTTCACACAGGTTTCATCTGCAAAAAAAAAGAAATGAAATGAAGCAAAGAGCTCTCAGGGGGGAAGAAAAAGAACATAGAATAATCAGGAAGCCTCAATGGCCATTCAAAAAGCAGAATATGGCCATCCGTTCGTCCCCATCTGGCGTCACCGCAGGGTTTAGGAACCTATGATACAAAAGCCTGTAACTCGCGCCCGCTTCTCGTGGCTTGTTCTCATACTGGCGTGGAAGGGTATGATGCCAACACTACTAAGAATAAACGCACTAGGAATTAAAGAACAGCAGCACAAAAGCAACTTCATTGAAGCCCCTTCTATGCTTTTTACCTTTCGCACGAGGAATCAGATCTTAGACGGCTTCGCATATTTACCCTCGTATACATACCTGCGCTTTGGGTAACACTAGCCAAGTGGTCATTTTTTTATAACATATGGCCTGGCCTAGGACATGCTTTAAGAACCTAATCACGCCTTAAGAACACTCTTGCACTCGTTCTTTACCGACACGCAGAAGCTGGCTTCCGCGGGCCTGCACGGTCCACGTAGCTTGTACTAAGGTTGGCAGGCTCGCACTGCCGCCTTTCACTCCGGTAATACTGTAGAGTACATGCAGGTTCATGAATTTTGTCGACACCTAAATACGGCTGTCACGGCCAAAAATCTAAGTCTCCTCGTCCAGATTAGCAGCCCGACACAACTGATCTTGGCCCGACAGCATAACTCCTGAGATACCACATAAGTTGATGTTGTGCACCTGTCGTATCAGTTGACGCTTTATCGACTTGCAACATATGGCATTGCGTGGCCTGCTCTTATTATCGCCCTGATAAATAATGTCTTCTCTTTGCGCTCATCTCTGTGTGTGTGCGTTTTCAGCATTCGTAACCTTCTCCGTCACAATTTATTGTTTCTTGCTGCAACAGACAGCGGATAATTTTTCGTCAGCGCTTGTGCAGCCTGACTCACTTCCTTTATTTTCTCCATGGGATATTTTTTTCTTCCTTGATAAAGCTGTGGAGCAGATGAGGTGCGTATAGGGCGCTGCTTCACCAGCTCTTTCTCGCTCTGAATGCTCGACAGACAGCACCTCGTTGCCAGCCGCTTTGTAATTTTTCCAGTCAGGGCATATTAAGGGCAACCCCCATCTGCCCGTGTTCCGGCTGCTTTTATGCAACCCTCTGTATGTGTGCTCGGCTTGTCAGTTCTCGTATACAGGAAAGATCACTAAATGCCGTCATGACATGTGACATTATGAAATCTTTTCAAAAAATACAGGCGAGGAACCTCTTGCGAGCGTGCGCACCGTTTTATTCGGATGTTTAGAAAATTGTGTGGTATTACTCCAACGCTTCCTCGGACGCTGACGTGTAAATCTGGTGCCAGCAAGATTGGAAAAGGGCGCACTTTTAATGTCAAGGTTATAGAACGCTGTGATCTCCACTGCGAGTGACGGGAACGCTTTTAGACGTTTTAGTGGCAAATCAAATCTGCCGTCGTCATAGATTTGGTGTTAAACACAGCTCTGTCTGTGTGCGTGCTCTATATGCTTGATCTCTTTTTTTTTCTATTTCTCACTCTATCTTTGTTCTCTTTTCATGTATCCTATTCCGTCAGTGATGGATAGAGAACCACATACACCTTGTTAACCTCCTCATGTTTCGTTGGGTTCACCTTATTGCATAGCTTCATTCTAACGATTGCAGCAATGAGCGAGCATTCAGTCCAGTCGGGGCTGGGCAGTATCGCGACAAAAGAGTCGCGTAGTATATTACACTCTTAAAAAAAGGTAGCGCTACTTACAAATCTTTGCTGCAGGTTAAGAAAAAAGTGGATTCTGCCAGTCAAAAGACCCCCCAGCGAATGGTGCCGCTCCGTCGATATCACGTCGCGGTGAACCCTCTCCGCACCGCGCTCCGATTTCTCTCTTGAGCGCGATGCGGAGGTGGTCTGCCACGAATTCAGGGGGAAACGGGGAGAGGGTCCTTTCACAGGCCGAAACCACTTTTTTCTTTTACCGTTACCCGAGCATAGCCCTGAGGTAAAGATGCTCGTCGCAACATTCACTGCCTAAGTATAACCGCATCTAGTGAACGACAAGGTGGTAACATTGCTACCGCGTTATTTACCAGCTGTAGTTACTACCTGTATATGTAAATCTAGTAACCGAAGTTAGTATTTTATTACCATGGTAGTCTTTTATTCGGGGTATGGTGATGCGATTTATATGTGCCGTTTATGCTGCCATAACAAATCTATTCTTTTGCAAAAGCATGAAGGTCTAGCGAAAATGAAGCGGTACGGCATTGAGTAGAGATATTCATTCTTATTGACAAATTACATGGCGTTAAGGTAAATAATTCATGTGATTAACGCTGCGAATATGGTGTACCAGAAATATTTAGGTGACCTTGTGAAGATAGAATCATGTTCGAACCAGAAACGACAGTACCCACTACCGCACACTGAAGATCAAAGCTTCTACGTGACATAAATTGCAAAGGCAACGTTAACGCTATTTGGGGCCATACTTAACGATGCGCATATTGTACCTGTGAGCATACATGAATTAAGATAATTGGTCAATATTTTGGATCCAGATGTTGATATTCTGTTTTTTTCGGACACTTGTGCCGCGATGTTGCACAATACTTGTTCCAGCGTAATCAAATCAATCATAATTTGTCTCAATTCCACTTAATCCTGTGTTTAATAATTACAGCATAATATACTACTTCCAGTAGATGTAGTAGTGTTCACTAACCCGTCGTGTATGCTACTCCTGTAGCAGTAGAAACGACACCATTTACGACCTCAAGCATACGTCCGAGGTATTAAACCGCTAGATAAATGTAGTAAAGATGCTAATAAGGTAGTAACCGCTCAAAAAAATAACCATTTGTATCTCAGTAGTGTATACATTTACGATTTATTGATTGTATCGCGGTGCTGTGCAGGAAAAGGACATCTCGTATACTTTTTTTTATAAATTAGGCGGCCTGTCAGTTGAGGCAAGGAAAGACGTCGGAACCGTCAGGTGGGAGGTACATATGGTTCGGTTCATCTACGACCTCAGAAGACGTATATCCATGGTACGAACGTTTCCTCTGCATTTTTTCTTAATAACACAAATTCGTGCTCTTCCGCAGGCTTTGCTTGTTTGCTAGTATTGTTTTTTTTTTTGGGGGGGGGGCGATACAGGCTATCTACACCATTTGAGAAGCTGCCGTACCTGAAATGTAATTACCTCAAAAGCCCCTCTCTCTCCCTTCACAGCCTTCTCAGAAACATATTTTATGTGTGGGAAATAAACATACAGCTGATGTACTGGAGCTCTTTTTGATTCGAACCATGTGACTGATACGCAACTTTCAGTACTGTGCCCCAATATTTGGCAGCGAATCAACTATAGCGAAAGAGAAAGTTATTTCACTACATGTTTTCTTGTATCTGTTCTGGGAATACTTTTTGCATATTTCACAAAAGTATTTCCGAGGAATTTCGCTACGTCAGAAGAAGATGTATCGCGGTATCTGCATTTCAGGCTGCCACATGCATTTGGCAATCTGTATTCCGAAATCCTTTACCGACTACCGCTGCCGAACATTGGAGCAAACCTAACACCGAAGTCAATTTTGTTACCGGCCTGCTGCATTCCCTGAAGCCTTTGCACTTGTTTCTGAAACTGAAGCAACGCTTTTGATGGTCCAGTTCTTGTCTTACGCTTCATTATCATCATCATCATCATGGTCATAGTCGTCGTCGTCAGCCTGTCTCATGCGTTTTTATAGCGCTCACTCCCTCAGTGGGTGAACGCCATAAATGAGGTCCACCACCACCATCACCCCCATCATCATCATTATCGTCATCATCAGAAGGAACAAGCCTCCGTTCCCAGGGTGTATGCTCGAGAGCTCCTCTTCAGTCGCATAACTTTAATAAGCTGTCCTGTATGCATCTATGTAAATTTAATTCCAGATTAGTCGATTAGAGCTATAGTCGCGGACAACTTTTCTTGGCAATGGAGGGAAGGCTACAGAGCCAAACTACGCGTGTGCTACCACTTAAGAATATAGTCCCACAATTTCGTCCATGTTTTCTGCGTGAGAATTAAGAAAACAACATTGATTTATTTTCTACAGGACGCTCTTTGAAAAGAGGCACTGCTCGCATTAAGGAGATATTTATAATTTTTTTTTACTTTACGCAGTGCCTTTTCGCGTTTTTGCACGTGCGAGAACGTCGCACATTTTACGTGCAGGTCACAGTCCTCACTGTCAAAAAGACCTCCCCACTATGATGTGCGCGCTCGTCTCCCTCCAGCTTTTCCGACAAGTCACCGCAGGAGCTTGTGACGAATTTGACGAACAAATGGCTGTCGAAGCAGACAAAGCAGACCCGCTCGAATAATCGAACGGCCGTCACAGAGATACGGAAGGTTCACAACCGAAACTAAATTTGAAACGCGCGCCGAACCGGACTACATCGCGGAGGAGTACATGTGCAGTAGCTCCGCCCCCGTAGCTTTCCCTTCATTGCCAAGAAAAGTTGTCCGCGACTATAGTATGCGCTCCTTCGAAACTGCCCTTACTGCACAGACTTCCATCTATTCAGTTTTTGACTAACTGGTGCGTACATACACGTCTACAATTACAATGTCCTATATCTTTACAAATGCCTGTACTTTCATTTCATCACCACACCTTGCTCTCCTTTGTGTACAGCTGCACTTTCCCTCTCCCGGTATCCATTCGGTCGTTCCGATTGCACCATCGGTTCATGTTGCTTCTCATTGCCAATCGACCTCGGCTTAATTTTTACCGCGGAGATATACGAAATGGAGGCTGTTCCTGTGCCTTGGAACTCGTTAGCTGTGACGCCGGAGAGAAAACCAGACCCCACCTTGCCCTCCATCCCCAACCCACAGCTGCGCTCGACAGACTTGTGCCCTCAACCCCTGATACATGATAGGGATTATGCGAAGATTAATATGCCACAAAGGACGGAAAAGTCTTAGCTCATAGTTGTAGGCTAGAAACGCGCAGCCACGCTTGCAATTCGATGCCGCGAAACGCAACGAATGAAAGAGAAAAGGAAGAAATGGATGAGCGCGTAGTAAAGGATTACGCACGGTCGGTAGATATTGATGAAGGGTATTGTGAGTACCATAACTGATACGTCATCACATCAATATAGGTTACGTCACTATTAACGATAAGAGAACGCAGTCGATGTCTTTCAACGCGCTGTACTTCAGATCGCCTAATCGCGCTATATAAAAATAGCCCTTTCTTTCGTAAACAGGTCACGGAGGTATTTCTCATGGTTTACATTACGGTTCTGTTTGAGTGGAAATACCTGAAGGCGCATGACAATGTCAACGTCTGTGTGCGTGTGTCGGTGCATATTTTGCGCGCTATGACCTATGCCGAATGGAAAGAGAATTTCTAAGTTTCACTACAACACAAAAAACAACACATCAGCCTACAATAATACTGCACTGAACATCCAATCTGATAGCGGATTCGTCGAGAACATTTAATGTCTAAAACGTGCTTGCAAACTCCTCCAGGCGACGAGGAATTTCAAAGGTCATGCTGTTGTGTGGAACATTCCATCCGCGTTCCGATCGTGAAGCAAGGAGACACTGAAGCAAAGGCTGGAAGCTATGCCGGAGGCCACTGAAACAATACCGGGAGCCTCGCTTTCCTGCTAGTAAGAAACGTGACTTGTGTGCGAGGACGATTTGGTCAGCGGAAGGAAACAGTATCGATTGCGCCGTTACTGGACGTCAATTGCTTAAGACCTAGGGGGATCTATCCTTATGGCTGTCGCGTACTGCAAGCACGCAGATGTCACATTCCTTGACTTATGACAAGAACACTTATTGGTTAAGCGTATTCGATTGTCGGTTTACCCCACTGCCACTATTTTCTGGTAAGCAGAGAATTAGCTTCTTTCACGTACTCCGAAAGAAGCTGCGCCATCCCAATGTTTAGAGTTTTCAAAGGTCTCTGTTTTACTTCCTCGGGCAGAAACAGAGATCTGGCGTAGAATTTCCACGCATATGCAAATGAAAATCAAATTTGGGGAGCATGTTAACGCTGTAAATGTGGGGCACCAAAGAAACAGTAGGTTACTTGAGGGTTGTCAATGCCCCTGAGGAACAGCCCGTTAGGATCCCCTTATGCGGTACGTCGCGGGACGTTTGGAACGGCGTTGGCGTAATCGCTCACTCACTGAGTGCCTGATAAAACAGCGTGTGCCTGCGTACCATCGTGCATATTTGAGTAGCCTGCTCATATTCCACCAGCAGAAACTGGGCTCGATTCTGACGCTGGCCGTACTTTCAAGATATTCTTTATGGCAAATTAGTTCTGTGAAAACCCGCAAGGTGGAGTAACGTTTATGCAAGGGAAAATTAGCGTCCACCCGTTTTGCAGCACAAGGCTACAAGGAAATCCGTACGGATTTCTCAGAAATGAAAGCTTCCTAGTTGCCGAAAAATTTGTCCTGGTCCGGGGTTCGAACCCGGGACCAACGCCTGTCCGGGGCGCTCGCTCTGCCGGTGGCCATAGCAGACGACGACAGCACTCGACGCGGTGCCTAAATCTTTGTAATGAAGCTATTCTTTTTCCAGAAGAGTTAATGAACTTGTAGTGCATTCAGTAACGTAGCCATAGCAGTATTTTACACATTTCGTCTAGCTGAAATAAAACGACAACAACAATAAAAAGGCGGCGCGAAAAGCAGCTTCGTGCTGAGCAGCGCAGTGCTGGTGGAGCAGTCCAAACGGTCCAACTGTTCACGCCACGCAGATTGTTCCGCATGGCGGCGCCACGGTATGTCCTCGCTTCCAATAGTGTAGGTGAAACGAATGGACCTTTTGTGTTTGAAGCGGTCCGTTCGACACTTCGAGTGCGCGGGTGACGGGGATACGCTGGGTCTTCTGCTTAGTGCGACTTTCGCGCCATCTAATGGCCATGCAAGAAAGCAACCGCCTTCTCGCGCTTGCTCACAAGAGTTCCAACCTACTCGCCTTCAGCTTCATCGTGGGTACCCACCGGCCGCTGCATCTTTTAGGGGCGGAGCTCCTTAAGGCGTGGGTCGTGCGTCCCCGATGTATGTAGCTCCCGGCACGTGGCTCCCGGCACGCGCTCGCCCGCGAGAGACAACGCTGGCGCAGGCAGCGTCTCCTAGCGAGTTTCTTGATTGAGAAATACCGACTCCTCGCGTTGGAGAAGCGTTGGAGAACCGCGAGCAGGAATTATCGGTTACCTAGCATTATCGGTTACCTTGCGAACGGAGCAGGAATTATCGGTTACCTTGCATTTCACGGACCACAAAGCAGTTATAAACAAGGGACCACGGAAACCAGCAATAAAAGTTGACATTTACTCAAGTGTTTTACTTTTAATTGTGGGGCGAATTGCACCAGCAGAATTTTGACTTGGGCTAGTTGGTTCATACTCTTCAAATTGCAGCGCGACCAAGACGAAGACAGGAGACACATGAATTACACAGACGGCGCTCGTCTGTGTAATTCATGTGTCTCCTGTCTTCGTCTTGGTCGCGCTGCAATTTGAAGCGAATTGCACGGAAGAGTTTCACGGTTTACCGATGATTCCTTCCGGAGCTTCGCCCCACTCATCATCATTCACCCCCGTGAATATGCTGTGATTTTTGTATTCAAAGCCATGCATGTCCAACAGGCTCCGGAAGGCTCTACGTTCCACAAGTTGCTACAGATGGCGAAAAAAATCAACCGCGGCGCGCTCCAGCTTCCCACCTTCATGCGCTGGGAGTGGATCTACTGACCTCTCTCTACTCTCAAGCTATTTCTGTGGAAGGGTGATCACGTTACTGGAAGTCGCCATTCGCGCTATTGCACTTTTAGATGCGAAGCAGCTTATGGCGAGGGCTCTGTCCCTCCCTCCGGCGGCGTCTACCCCCACTGCGCATGCGCGTCCCTCCCCTCTCTCTCCTCTCCTACGCTACCCCCTTTCTCTCATCTAGGAATCCTCTACTCTACGGAGCGGCGCGCACGACAGGTGGTGCGACAGCTGCATACTCCGCTGGAGGCGCCACGGTAGTCCAGCGGTATGAAAATGACGGAGCGCGCGCGCCTCATTCTCTCTCCTGTGCAAGGCCGCCATGAGCGCTCGAGCCATCACGCAACCACCGCGTTCTCTCTCTCTTATACATTCTCATTCGTCGTCTCAATAAAATTACGCCATCACCCGCTCAAGCTAATCATCTCCCCGCTGCTTCCCATCCAAACATGGTTCCCTTTAGCGACAGATGGAGCAATTTTTTCATGTAAGGGCGTCCTCGTCGGGGCCAAATTTCAAGGAGAGGCTTAATGCAAGCGAAGACTGCGTTTTCGCATAGTCTCCAATATAATAAAATAACACTACTCATTACATAGAGTGCTTTTTGCGAGATATTCTGTCACCTGTCTCTTACTAACCGACTTTTGTTTTCGCTGACACATTCCATGTGAACAGCGCACCGACATCAGTATTTGTCAATTCGAAATATGCGGCGGTTGATATGCAACGGTTCACAGCGTTCGGGGGTTCTGGCACCTCGCGCTATTTTGTCTGGTTCTAAACATTCCGTGAAAGTTAGAAAGTACACTCTTTTATTCTCTGCTCCCTACGGACAGAATACGTTTGAACATGCTTGTTTTGGGCAGTTTGAAGGCTTTCGCGCAGCGTAGTCGGCGGTCTGCAGTGGAACGAAGCCATTGTTGAGATTCCGGCAGGACGAACACTCGTTTCAAGGCGCGAGCACGTACGCACCGGTGAGTATGAACACATTACTTATGTTTGTTAGCGTTGGTTATGTGTTTCAAACTGCATCGACAGACTATAACTGTAAACATTCCGGGGTGTCATGCTCTGCGACCGAAAAGGCAAGATTTCGCTTGGGCGACGCGCCTTCCCTGAGGGCCGCGTTTTTGAGAGAACAGAGATGCATTCTGGAAATTTATTGCTTGGCAATGGACATTGTATCTGCACAAAGGCAGCGACTGGGATAAATGGGGTTACATGGAATACACTGCACCTGCGATATATGTTCGTACGTGCGATTTTGCAAGAGCCACATGTCGAAAGCAAGGTTAGAGCTCTTTGACTTGGACGGTGTCTTTTCCACATTATTTATCAGCAGTCTTCTTTCTTGAATACATTTAGGGAGCAGTGCTCGCAGAATGAAATGCAACATGTAAACACTGATCGGTGCCAAATGCGCGGCT
This sequence comes from Hyalomma asiaticum, assembly GCA_013339685.2. Taxonomy (NCBI): domain Eukaryota; kingdom Metazoa; phylum Arthropoda; class Arachnida; order Ixodida; family Ixodidae; genus Hyalomma; species Hyalomma asiaticum. The sequence continues at coordinate 32,033,959 of CM023482.1, forward strand.
ACTCGATATAACCGTGGCATGTCACTTGGAATGGCGGTTCGATGGGTCACAAACTGATGAAGGTAGAAACAAAAGTATGTGCGTTACGTATGTGCGTTACTTCATTTGTGCGTTATTCGATTCGTGAGTACTCTGCATAATTCCAGAGTACTTTTGGTTTATTATAAGAAACCATCATGTTATACAAGGATATGCTTGCCGTTTTTATCTTTTTACAGTCGCCTGGACCTCTCTGACAAACCCTGTCATCCATATCCCACATGGTCGCATTGCATCACAATGGGCAAGGCACTTGCTACCTGACATGGCTAAAGAAGCTACTTCCAGCACTGCAACAACCTCTATAAGGTATGTTTCTCTGTATGTACAAGAAATGGCAGTTTAATACATTGCTGTGTTTATTTTTGCAAAATCGTGACTTCACAAATTATGCTTCGCAGTCCCTGATGAATTCATGACTTGTTTCTTATCAGGAATGCTGTGCAACGACAGGATAACTGCCCTCGAAAGCAGACTCTGCAAACACGGTGTAATATTGTAACGTGGTTGTGACACGCGCAGCACTTGAGACGAAGCACGCAGGACTGAAAGTGATGTCAGGCGAACTGTTTATTGGGCGAACTTGTGCCCAGCAAAACAACGCCAATCACAATTCACAGCAACAGCGGCGTGAAGAGTCGTCGGTCGAACGGAAAGACTGACAAGCGGCGCAGTGCGTCGGCTTTTATACACACAACTTAACGTGTTCTCGCATTATATCCGGAATTCCAGAAGTTACTCAAGTGTGCGCGTCAGCATGCAAAGTTTAAGGAATGGTCGACACTGTTCCCGAAGTGACATGCAAGATAAACGCGGCTTGCGATGGGCATACGAGAAGGTGATAACTGCGCTCGCCGCAAACAACGAAAGCAAGCGCGCGATTAACAGGAAGGTGATACCGGCGTTCACGAAACCAACCGCACGTGTCACAACCCCCCTCTGAAAAGCATCGTCCGGATGCTAAAAACAGAACATGGAAGTTAGAGTAAATGCAATAAATTAACACTACGTCACTGTTAATCAGCGCGCGTAATAAGGTTTCAGTCGCACCATATGTACAACTTCGGGTCGTGCACGGCGTCGCTGGGATGACGTTAAGCCATCGGGCACGACCTCATAGTCCAGTTCACCACAACGTCGGAGTACCTTGTACGGTCCAAAGTAGCGGCGCAAGAGCTTCTCACACAGTCCGCGTCTTCGTATTGGCGTCCAGACCTAGACGGGGTCGTCGGGCTGGTATTCGGTGTGGCGTCGTCGACCATCTGCTGGCTCTTGATATGCAGGCGGTCTAGCTGTCGAGCTTCTTCGGCGCCATCCAGGTAACTGGCGACGTCGAGGTCTTCTTCGTCGGTGCTGACCGGTAGCATGGCGTCAAGCGTCGTTGTTGGGCTCCGTCCGTAGACGAGCTTGTATGGAGTAAACTGCGACGTTTCCTGCACGGCCGTGTTGTACGCGAAGGTCACATACGGAAGTATGGCTTCCCACGTCTTGTGTTCGACGTCGACGTACTTGGCCAGCATGTCGGCGATGGTATTATTTAGGCGCTCGGTGAGGCCATTCGTCTGTGGGTGGTACGCGGTGGTTCGACGGTGACTTGTATGACTGTACCTCAAGATCGCCTGAGTTAGGTCAGCCGCAAAGGCCGAACCTCTGTCGGTGATGAGGACTTCCGGGGCTCCGTGGCGCAGGACTATGTTCTCAATGAAGAACTTGGCGACCTCGGCGGCAGTGCCCTTGGGCAAGGCCCTTGTTTCGGCAAAGCGGGTGAGGTAGTCAGTCGCCACGACAGTCCATTTGTTGCCGGAAGTCGACGTCGGGAACGGCCCCAGTAAGTCCATGCCAATTTGCTGGAACGGCCGTCGAGGTGGTTCTATGGGTTGCAGGAGTCCGGCTGGCCTAGTTGTCGGCGTCTTGCGTCGCTGACAGTCTCTGCATGTCTTTACGTAATGGGCGACGTCGGCAGTGAGGCGACGCCAATAGTACTTCTCTTGTATTCTTGATACGGTGCGGGAAAAACCGAGGTGTCCTGCTGTCGGTTCGTTGTATAAAGCTTCCAGAACCTCTGGACGTAACGCTGAAGGCACCACGAGGAGGTGGTCGGCGCGGTGCGGCGAGAAGTTCTTCAGGAGAACGTTGTTCCGCAGGAAAAACGAAGCCAGTCCTCGGCGGAATACTTTAGGCACGGCGGCGGTCTTGCGTTCCAGGTAGTTCATGAGGCTTTTGAGCTCGGGGTCAGCTCGTTGGCGTTCCGCGAAGTCGTCGGTACTTATCGGTCCCAAGAAAGAGTCATCGTCCTGGTCACCCTGGGGCGGCGGATCCACGGGGGCGCGAGAGAAGCAGTCGGCGTCGGAGTGTTTTCGTCCGCTCTTGTAGACGACGGTGGTGTCAAATTCTTGCAGTCGAAGACTCCATCGTGCGAGGCGTCCAGGTGGTTCTTTCAAGTTAGCTAGCCAACACAAGGCGTAGTGGTCACTCACGACTTTGAAAGGCCTGCCGTACAGGTAGGGGCGGAACTCTGATGTAGGCCAGATGATGGCAAGGCATTCCTTTTCCGTGGTGGAGAAATTCGCTTCCGCCTGCGAAAGTGACCGGCTAGCGTCACTGATAACTTTTTCAAGTCTGTCCGTCCTCTGCACGAGCACGGCGCCGAGCCCTGTGCTGCTTGCGTCCTTGTGAATTTCGGTGTCGGCATCTTCGTCGTCCAAGTACACAAGGCAAGTCTGCCGCTTCAAGCCTGCAAATACTGTGTCCATAATCCTTTGGAACGTCGCAGGCGCCACGCAAAGACCAAAGGGCATGACCTCAAACTCGAACAGGCCGTCTGGTGTTATGAAGGCAGTCTTCTCTAGTTCTCTCTCGCCTACTTCGATTTGCCAGTAGCCGCTTTTGAGGTCCATCGACGAAAAATACTTCACGTTGTAGAGTCGATCGAAGGCATTGTCTATCCGTGGGAGAGGATACACGTCTTTCTTCGTGATCTTGTTCAGGCGACGATAATCGACGCAAAAACGTAGGGTGCAATCCTTCTTCTTCACTAACACCACGGGTGATGCCCACGGGCTCCTAGACGGCTGAATGACGTCGTCACGCAGCATTTCGTCGACTTGTTGCTTGATGGCCTCGCGTTCCCGTGCCGAAACTCGGTAGGGGCTCTGACGGAGAGGACGGGCATATTCATCGGTTATGATGCGATGTTTCGCGAGAGGGGTCTGACGAAGCCTCGATGACTACGAAAAGCAATCCTTGTATTGCTGGAGTAAGGCCTTGAGCTCCTTTTGTTGCTGTCTGGAAAGGCCTTGATTGACGTCGAAGGCGGGCGCGGTCACTGCGGTTGTCGTTGCGGGTCCGTGAGAATCGGTGAGGGCGAAGGCATTGCTTACTTCCACAAATTTAGTTAGGTGCGCTACCGTCGTACCCCAATTCAGGTGCCGGTATTCATTGCTGAAGTTCGTCACCATTACCTAGGCTTCGCCGTTATGAAGCTTGGCTATGCCTCTTGCGACGCACATCTGACGGTCTAGGAGCAAGTGCTGGTTGCCTTCGATGGCGCCTTGTAAGCTGGTAGGCGCTTTCGTGCCGACGGAAATGATGACGCTAGACAGTGGTGGGACGGTTACCTGCTCTTCTGTCACATTCAAGGCATGATAAGCGACGTTGCACTCTAACGGCGTTGCATTATCCGTGGAAAACGTGACTGACCTGCATCTTAGGTCGAAGAACTGCGCCGTGCTGGTCCAGGAAATTCATGCCTAAAATGACGTCTCGCGAGCATTGCTGCAGGACCAAAAAACTCACCGAATACGCCTGGGTGTCAATCGTGACTCTTGCCGTGCAGGTTCCAGTCGGTGTTATAAGGTGGCCCCCTGCTGTTCGATATCTGCTCCTTCCCATGAAGTCTTTACCTTTCTGAGCTTGGCGGCGAAGAGGCCACTGATGACAGAGTAGTCGGCGCCGGTATCGACTAGGGCGGTGACGCTGTGGCCGTCGATATTCACGTCGAGGTCGGTGGTTCGTCGTCTGGCGTTCCGGTTAGGTCGGGGCGTCGGATCACGGCTGCGTCGGCTTGTTCCGGCGCTGCTAGGTCGCGTCGGCGGCGAGGCTTCCTCGTGAGGACTCTGCTCAGGCGGCGTGCTGCGACTACGTCGGGAGTGTTCGTGCGTCGTGGTCGTCGTCATCGACGGCGGCGGCGGCGGAGGATCTTCGGCATTGCGTCGTGCAGCAACCGCACCTCCATCGGTCGCGGCCTTTAGTTTCCCGGATATGGGCTTCGAGATCGGCCCCGGTTAGGGCCGGTGTACGGGCGGCGATCCGGGGAGACGTAGCGACCAGGCGAATGTGAAGGGGATGGTCGTCGTCGTTGCCACTGCGATCCGACGATGTACTTGGCGATGTCGCGAGGTCGCTCACCTAGGCGCGGACGCGGCGCGTTCACGTCGAAGCCACGCAATCCCATCTCACGGTACTGGCAGTAGCGGTAGGTGTGCCCGTCTTCGCCACAGTGGTAGCATAGTGGGCGGTGGTTCGGAGTGCGCCAAATATCAGTTTTCCTCGGCGCGCGCTGGATTACTTGCGAGCGGGATGGCGTCGGAGGTGGAGGCGGTGGCTGGCGACGAAACTAAGGAGGCGTTGGGTCCTGGCGTGGGCGAGGAGCGGCGGCAGGTCGGCGTGCAGCAGCGGCGTAGGTCATCGCCTCCGCTTGGGGTTGCGGTCGTTCGGGAACGCTCACTGAGCGCTGTACTTCCTCGCGAACAACATCTTCAAGGGAGGCGACTTGGGGCTGCGACGACGGAAAGATCCGGTGCAGTTCTTCGCGAACGACAGCCCTTATTGTCTCGCCTAGGTCGTCGGGGCCGAGACCTTGGACTTCTGAGATGTCTGGGAACATGCGGCGATTGTATTGCCGGGTTCGTATCTCGAGGGTCTTCTCAATGGTGGTAGCCTCGGAATGGAACTCTTGAGCCGTCTTTGGCGGGTTTCTGATTAGTCCCGCGAAGAGCTCCTGCTTCACTCCTTGCATAAGCAGGCGAACCTTCTTGTGCTCAGACATGTCGGCGTGGCGAAAAAGTCGCGTCATCTCCTCCGTAAAGATGGTTACGCTTTCGTTGGGGAGCTGCACCCGAGTCTCAAGCAGTGATGTGGCTCTTTCCTTCCGCACGACGCTTGCAAATGTGGGCAGGAAAGCAGCGCGGAAGTCGTCACAGGTTCGCAACGTTGACTCACGGTTTTCGAACCAAGTCCTTGCGGCGTCTTCCAACTAGAAATACACCTGCCGTAGCTTATCGTCGGGGTCCCACTTGTTAAGGGCTGCGACGCGGTACTAGATGTCCCGTCAACTTTCCGGGTTCTCGGATGACGATCCGCCGAAGGTAGGTGGCTCTTTGGGCTGGTGGACGACCACGGTTGCCGGAGATCGTGCTTCCGCCATCGTGAATGCCGGTTTCGTTGCAGCCCTTGTTTTCTTGTCCTTGTCGGGAAGCGGCAGGTATTCGGGCGGGAGTCCCTGTTGTCTGCGGCTAACTCGAACGACCGGGTTGGCGTCGTCCTCTTGGCGGCTTGGGCTTGGCTCACGGCTGGACGGGGGCGTACGGTGCATGCACCGAGGAGCACCTCCACCAGATGTCACGTGGTTGTGACACACGCAGCACTTCAGACGAAGCACGCAGGACCTAAAGTGATGTCAGGCGAACTGTTTATTGGGCGAACTTGTGCCCAGCCAAACAAGGGCAATCACAATTCGCAGCAACAGCGGCGTGAAGAGTCGTCGGTCAACGGAAAGACTGACAAGCGGCGCAGTGCGTCGGCTTTTATGCACACAGCTTAACGCGTTCTCGAATTATCTCTGGAATTCCAGAAGTTACTCAAGTGTGCGCATCAGCATGCACAGTTTCAGGAATGGTCGACACTATTCCCGAAGTGACATGCAAGATAAACGCGACTTGTGTTGTTGGGCATGACAGAAGGTGATAACTGCGCTCGCCGCAAACAACGAAAGCAAGCGCGCGATTAACAGGAAGGTGATAACGGCGTTCACGAAACCAACCACACGTGTCAATATTTGGATGTCTACAGCAATTCATCTTGGACCCCATGCCTCTGATGCTGTCTGTACTTATGGACGGCTCGTCAGGCATCTTACGAAGGTGTACTGATGGTCGTTCACGAGTATTACCTGTCTACTGTTCTATATATTATAGAGCACACTAAGGTTTTAACATTACCTCTGCATATAAGCTCTATCATGTCGTAGTGATAATTGAGACAACACATATTCAAGCCGTGGCGGCTACGTTTTGGCGAGGTGAAATGCAGGATGACGCATGTACTTGGACTGTGCATAGGAGGCCCGTGCGGTAAAATTTAATCTGGAGTCCTCCAATATGACGTCCACTATGACGTGGTTGTAATCATAAAGCCCCAGAAATTTTCGGGTTCGATTCCGGCTGTGGCGGTCACATTTTTGACATGCGCAAATGCTATATGCCCACGCCTTATGCATTTCCAGAGCACGTTTAAAAACCCCAAGTGGTCAATATTTCTTGAACCCTCCACTGCACCGTGCCTCAAACATATCATGGTTTCGATACGTGAAAACAGCAAGAAAACATCAGAAATCTTTAATTATATTAGAAATGAAGATGAAGGCAGTGGGTGGATACGAGTCCATCAAACATCTTTTAATGTCCTGTGAGACAGTCTACGAAGTGTGATTTCGTCTTGTCATAATTAGCTGCATTCAAATTATAAAGCTGAGAAATAAAACAGGGCGAAGCTTTAGAAGGCGGCACTCGCCTTTGCATATATATTCAGCACGATCTCGTAAAATTATTTACAGCCCAAAAACAAATTGCAAACGTTACGAGCACTACTTGCTGTAAAAGAAGCATGAAGCATGTTAACATCCTCATAAGCCAACTCATATTTGTAGGAAGCCCCGTCTTCTTTATAGCAAAGCAGAATAATTTGTTTCAGCTGCCTACTTCTGCTATCAGCAACTAAATTAGCATGCCCTGTTTACATTCTCTGCCTTTATCAATTCGAATGGCCTATGAAATCAGTGGAACAAAGTCAAGGAAATTGAGAAGCTAGTGGAAGCACGCATGAATTTGACGCATGCACAATGTCATTAAGAAATAGAAAGCTGGGCGGCTTCTAAAACTGACAGAGAGAACAGATATTTTTATTGTTTTGAAGATAACTAGAATGATAAATGAATTACGCTGTAACAACAAACGCATGAAAAATACGGGACCTTTATTGCTCCATCACTGGTACAAGTTCATACGATGCCCGTACTAAAGTGCACAATTTTGTCCACAAAGACTGAGCATCTGCAATGGCTTAGGTGCATTACCTCATCAATATCACTTTGCTCAGCATCCGTGATGGTGCAGGTGCATTAAAGGAGTACTGACACGATTTTGCGGCGGTGCAAAATATACATTTTTCGTTTTCTCGCCATGTATTGTTAACGCCCTCCGCACGCGGAAGCCAGGAAACACGTACAAATTATTTTAATTTGGTTTCAAAGTTTTCGTCGAACAGCACTGCAAGCCAGCCACAGCGCAATGGACACTGCGATGACGTAGGAGCACAGTCTCTCAAAAAACGCTGAAATCGCTGTCAGAGTCGCTGCACGACCGTGGAATTGTCATTGTTTGCGTGCCCTACGTGTAACTAACTAACCAGAATAAAACGGCGCTGAACGATGCGATTCTGTGTATGGAGAAAATGAATGCCTCTGCCTTCAGTTTCTCCATACATATATGCCGATGTTCAGCGCGGTTATAGGCGACTTTAAGCACACTCATCATGCATGATAGGCTTCGTTTGCAGTTGACTGCAAATTGTTAGTTAATGTACATATGTAATGTCATTGCTTGTACCAGCGTTGGCACACTGAATAAACGAAGCAAACCTTACTTGGTTGACGCTGTTTTTGACAGTCGAGGCTTGTTCGGGCACCTGGCGATAATACGCGGAACATTAAAGTGCTACTAACTCCCCGTGTTTTGTTTTTCTCTTTCCTGGGTCCGCGGCTCCCATACGCTTTCGAAACGCGAAGCAAGAAATGTTGCTCCGCTGATCGAAAGCGCATGGAAGCCGCGGATCCAGCGAAGAGAAGAAACAAAACACGGAGAGCTAGTAGCGCGACCCGCGCAAAACAAGCAAAAACGTGATTTTTTTATGATGATAGTACAGGCTGCGCCATCTGCGCTCGCGCTACTGCAGTTCACTACGCCCCCGCTACTTTTATTTTCGTTCCACAGTCAAAGGTACACCTTACATTCTCTAATGTTGGTATAAGTGTTCTGTGTGTCCACTGTCGGAAGTTTACACGGCGGCCACGAGTCGTGGGCTGACTCGCGCTACTCGCAGCTCGCTCGCTGTGTGCGCTGCGTGAGGATCGTGAGCTGATACAACATTTCGAATATGGACTTATACAGAAGAGTATTGGGTGTCTTGACAACAGATGAACGTAGTTTTCATTGGTGCTCATCAGTATAGTTATAAATACGTCACCCATATCTCTAGTCCTGTGAACTTCCTGACCTTGTGTTATTAGCACATCAGTAAAACTAATAACATGCTGTGTTGTATAAAGGCTTCCTTTTATTTATTCCTGGCGCATGTTGGAAAAAATATCATGGCATGATCGCACTTCGTTGAGATTTCATCTGTTTAAATGGGCTGCACAGATATTGTTCGACCACGTCTTTGTTTCTGTAAATAGGTTACTGAAGCTAAACGTTTATTCAAATTTACGGCACATCATGATGGCACTCCTGACCGACTTTTTTCCCCCGAGTCCTGCGTAGAAAATGTACTGCACGAAATTCCAGGGCAACAGGTGGAAAAGGCCAGCCGCACGTCGAGCCTTCCCTACCCCTCCCGGACGCCCATGGTAACGCTCCATACCAGTACCTTCCCCTCCATGCATTTAGGCGACACGGAGAGCCGGTGAGCCGTTGAAATGAACCGGTTCACGACAGTGAGCTGAGCCGTTCTGAGCCGCTCACTCAAGTGAGCCGCTTTGCCCATCTCCAATGTCGGAAGTCTTCACCACCATTCATAGAGTAGTGCGTGAATCGAGGCACCCTAGGCTCCGTGGGCCGTTTGCGTCATGTCGCTGGTGACAGTCAAGCCACTGCCAAGCTGAAGGACCTCCGAGGCGCACCTCCAAAAAGTGCGTATCACCAACGGGAAATTGTGCGCATAAAAAGATCACCGTTAACGGCTATCATAATGCTTGCGGCGGGGCCTAGGGTCGCATCGCCGAGCAGCTTGCTCGGCGCTGCGACCTTTCTAAAAAGCCCTAACTGCCGTTTTGGAATCACTATATATCTCGGACCCACGACCATCTAGCAGGGCGAGGGCGATGGCGACTTGCTCGCCGACTTCGGGATCTGAAGTGCAAATTGAAGCGCTATATGAAGTCTGGCCCCTAGGTCAACCACGACGATGGCAAAGGTCTTTCCATCGCTGTACTCCTGGTCTTTCGATAGCTGTACATTGAGAAACCTATTTCCATCGTTGTACATAAATAAATGCGGGTGTGCCGTAGACAAACGCACACAAGCCAAGTGCCCATTAGCTTAGCAAGCGTTCCACTTCTAGAGCAAGCTTCATTATCTTTTTCAGAATGAATTTGCTTTTCTATGTGTCATCAACTGCCACTATTTCAGTGCCGCGAGATTTTTGTTTTCCCTATGCAAAGCATTCGCATTGTATTGTATAATTTCTCAACGTATCATACAGCAAGTGCTGGATATTTCATGGGCGTTAAAGGCATTGTCACGCTGTTTATTCTGCCTTTATCCTAAATTAACCCATTTGGCATGTAATATGTTAGAACAATGAAATGAAATGTTCAGATATCTTTTGTTAGGCTTATCACTGACCCGTTTGAATAGACTTGTTGGACTTCAAGATGGCTTTCAACGTATACTGATAAAATAAATCCTCTGATGCTTCTTACGAAATGAAGACATTATTAAATAAAATTCAGCAATGAATAAAACGCATTCCAAAGGCTTAATCACTCACATTGCTCATGAGAAGAGGCTCGGTAAATACATCAAATGATGTGATCGAAGAAACTAATCAACGTCACAACGGCCTGACAGTTGCTCAGAATCGCGATAGAGGGATGCCTTTAAGCGACTTCTATACGTATCGTAAACGACTCGTATGACAGCTCGATCTTTCAATTATTACAGACATCCTCACGTAATAATAATTAACTCTCACAACAGGCCGATGAGGACGAAGCAACTGGGCCATGTAGCATATCATAAGGAGTTCTAAACTTTTTTCTCAAGCCATCGCACGCCATGTTTATGGAGCGTATAAACATTGCAAATTAAAGGCGAGCTTCCCGATGACAGGAAGGTAGCTAACGCACTTGCCTTTCAAGGCGGGCCAAGCTCAGATAACTGGGAGGCCTATCTTACTGACAATTCCTTGAAAACTACTTTAGTTGATGGCATATTTCGACTTTACGAATACGGAAAATTTAATCCTCTACACGACGTATTTCGAGAAGGATTCTCATGTACTGCTCAGTTAGGTGTCCTCCATCACAATAAAAATCCTGCGGATCATTGGTGTTACGCGAAGCAGTCACCGAGAAAATTGCCTGGAGGGTCGCGTGACATTCAGCGAAGTGTTACGATTAAGATGAACGTATTTGTGGAAACTGCATGAGTGGGCGTATGGTTAACGTAGTGCTAAGCAGGAAACTCGACAAAACTGTGGCGACTCAATGGTACCTCATGGTATGACGTGACGTTGGCACTTACGCTAGTGAACAGCACAGACCCCAGTCTACTCGAAGAAAAATGCGCACTACGAAACCTTATGTGCGTATCATAGGGGTCGTTCGTTAAACTAACTAATGGATCGAGCAAGAATGGAAAAAAGCACGCCGACTGCTAGTAGAACATGTCTGTCCTTTATTACATTGCAAAGAAAGCGCTTAGCACTCATTACAAGTGCAATCGATGTTACGCGTGCACCACCATAACAAATGCTGGAGCATTAGGTTTATTTACTCTACCATCCGGTAGAAGCCGCCGAAGTCTCGTAGTAGCGTGCTTACTTGGAACCTCGGTGGTCGGGGTTCGATGCCCACCTACCACTTGGTAGTTTAATTGCCTTCGGAGATTACAGTGTGTTCACGTGTGTCTCTGTATTTTGTATATGTACGTTACAATTCCACGCGACGACAACGGGTATGCCTTTTGTTTTTAAGTACGCGCTAATTATATGCTAATCATCTATGTCAGTCCACCCGAGATTGATATGGGTTGTAAAAATCACCGCTATATCCACGCAGTGAATGATGCTAGAGAAGCTTTCTCGGAGATGATCGGGTAACCCGCAAATGCTCCGTGCACATTCCTCTACCATTATGTATAGAAGCGACAACATTGTTGTATATACATTGCATACACAATGTTTATTAATTTACATTTCGATTTACCACATACATTTGCATGCACTATGTACATTATATATACACAATAGATGTTCTTTTACAAAGTACTATAACGGCGTCCCTCGATGAGCTCGGGGCTCCTTTCGCTTTAAAGATGATTGCTTTATGATGGATGAACTCCGGCCGTGCTGCT